>CM041051.1:16169434-16840538 GCA_023078785.2 Hyles euphorbiae
GTGAACCCACATCCGGGCACCTTGGCATATTTAAAACATACAAAAGGTTATCACTGAGGTATTTTTGGCCTGGTATGCATCAAGATGTTTCAAACTTTGTATCAAGTTGTGATACTTGCCTCTCTTATAAATACCCTAACCACACAACGCTTGGTACAATGGGTAGACCGAAGGACTGCAGTCGACCCTTCCAAATGCTAAGCGTAGATTTGGTCGGCCCTTTACCCGTAACTAGGAAACAGAATACCTTTTTATTGGTTGCTACGTGTTGTTTCTCTAAGTATTGCCTGCTATTTCCTATTCGTCGGGCAACAGCTGATATAATTTCTAAGATTTTAGAAGAAAATATTTTTCTCGTTCATGGAATACCTAGTACAATATTCATGGACAATGGTAGACAATTCATTAGTAATACCATTAAAAATTTATTTAACACTTACCAAATTCCTAATGTCTACTACACTCCCCTTTACACACCTCAAGTTAACACGGTAGAACGATATAATAAAACAATAATCACAGCTGTATCCACTTTCATAGAAAACGATCATAGATCATGGGATACCTATATTCCTAAAATTCAATTTGCGTTGAATAGTGCGGTTAACGAAGTCACTAGCTACACGCCATCGTTTTTAGTATTTGGCCGTGAATTGGTTAGTTGTGGTTCCCATTATATAGACGCAGACGCCGAAGACCACGTAATTTTTGCGCCACGTGATGCATACGCAGAAAATTTGGGCATTTTACGAAAGATTTTTGATAAGGTGCAAGCGTCACTTATTAAAGCACATTCTAGAAACTGTAGTAATTATAATCTTCGTCGAAAGAACATAGACTTTAATGTTGGAGATATCGTATGGAAACGAACCTATTATCAAAGCGACAAAGAAAATAGGTTCTCAAAAAAACTTGCACCTAAATTTATTAAGTGTCGCATCATTAAAAAGAAGTCGAGACTTGTATATGAACTTGAAGATTTTATGTCTGGTAATAATTTAGGAGAATGGCATATTAAAGACTTTAAGTTATATTAGTTTTAATGTTCTTAGCGGATTTTTCTATGAAAAATCCTAACCTAAAAAGGGGGGTATGTAACGGCTTAATACGGATTATATCCTTATAACACAAAAAAATTAATTAAAAAATTGAAAAATTAAAAATTAAAAATAATAAATGGGAAGCGAAGCCAGGCCTCAATATATGTTTAGCAATTACGTCTCGGCTTGGTGACCGAACGCACAAGCGAGCGGGGCATTCATTACTCATTCGCCGTCGAACCGTCTTAAACGATAATACCTACCTGCTTTGAACTAATTTATATTGGAATACGTATTTTGAATTGAATAATTTTAATTCTAAAAATTGCTGAAGCTAGTGCCGTGATTGTGATTACCCCGAATTGGGGTTCATCTCAGCGGTTCAGTTGACGATTGCCGACGTTTGTGTGACGTCATTGCTCACACGAAATAACCGGCCCTGCTGCATCGAGCAGGGAGTGCTGACATCGCCGTCGGTCCCTCCCGCTTGGAACTACATCGTGCTGCGCCTACCCTCCCTCGGCGCTCCGATTCTACAGGACAGTGGTTTTTGGTTGGACAGACTTGTATACGTTCGGTCCGTGAATGTTTGTACCCACGCTAGTTTATTGTATTTAACTGAATAATATATTTTGTATACCTGTCTTGAAATTCTAATAGTTTTATTGGAACCCCAAAAAGAAAGAGGTGACATAATCTAGAAATAATGTATTAAATATTAGCCTTTTAAAAAGTGTTAGAGCCACACTGTAGCAAGTCATGACTCAGCATGAATGGGAAAGCTCATCCGGGGCGGTACCACTGTCTCACAGGAGATCGACGTGAAGCGATAGCTATACTGGTGCGTTTCGCTTAGTAAGTGAGATTGCTGGCTGCCCAATAAATATAAATAAATAACATCCAACGTTCACTTACATAGTTCTGATCCCACACAAAGATTAGGTCTTGTGTCGTGGGTATCAGGAACTATGAGAGACGTTTCGGTCTCACAAATACCCACACCCGAAAGAAACATTTGTGAGCCGCACAAATATTTCTCTCGGTGCGGGGATCAAACCTGCGGCCTCTCGTTTCACAGGCGGCGTCTAACCGCCTGCGCCACGGAGGCTGTCATAAACCAATACCCCTTCTGTCTTCCCATCTTTTTTCCTTCCCCCTCCCCTCCCGATGTGATGGGCCAGTAACACATACATGATCCAAGCGTCATAGATGTTCATGGGCAGTTATCACTTACCATCACATACCTGTTTGCTCGTTTGCAGAGCCTATGCAATAAAAACATTAAAAATTATCTTAACTATAAAACTGATTTCAAACACAAACTGTCAATAAAGGGGATAATTTAGAATTTAATACACAAGTTTACGTAGCTCTATAATTCATTATTACCCTTCATACTCTGATAGTCATTATAATTTATACGGTTAATCAAATTTGGGTCGACAGATTTCATTATAAAGTTAACGCAGGTTGAACAGTTTTATAGCTTTGCCATCGAAATAGTTTAATGTGACAGTAAAAATTATCCTGGTGAGCGAAGCAAATTCGTCTCCAAACATAGGACAGGTTTTTATTACTTAGTTGTTAAATTAAATGAGGCTTAAACAGGCAATAGTAGCAAAAAAAATTAAATTATGCATTATATATATTATATGTTTATGTATAATTGAAAGCTGAATAGTGTCAATTTTTAGAGATTATATGGCAAATCAGACACACCCTGAAAAAGGTGAAAACGTATAAAAATATCAATGAAATAGGATTAAGTGAAAAGAATGTCTCAAAACCAATATATCTAAATTCTCTTAGACGAACAGCACGGATAGAATTGTGTATATTATTTAGAAATTTTAAGTAAAATATTTATAATAGTTGAAGGTAAACCCTGGCTCTGCCAAGAAACAAATCTTGCTTGCAAATAAAATCTATCAACTTAATGATACGAACAGTCAAGCAACATCACATAAATCAATACACATGACAAACAGCAATAAGTCCCATTTTTCCGTCAACTCCACACAAAAACAGCAATACCATTTGCATACATCCAACACGACGTTCACGAGTAGGAAAACATGCCATATCGTCCGAGTCACTGACCCATCTCCAAAAACGCCACCGAAGCCAAACGATACAAATGCTAATGGCGTAATTACGAGCTGCGACGCTAAATTATTAGAATTTGGCCGCAAGATTATTACCCTCGCGAGCATCCAACAACACACATTTGCCTCTATAAGCTATATCATTCGTAGATTGTAGTTCGATTTGCGCCAACTAAGGGGAACTAAACTGCCTCTTTTATTTATGGTGTCAAATTTCTGTGGCACAGATCGTTTCGCTGCGTGTTCGGAATTATAAATGGCTTTGTCTCTGATATTATCGAAACTGAAATATTGCTTAAAGTCATTTGCGTACGGAATTGATTGTGCCTTCCACGTTATCTAAATTGGTTCTTATAATGATTACCAAATGATAGGTAGGTAACTATTTTATCACTCGAATGATAAAATATACCCTAAGGTCCAACCTTCTAGACAGTAAATGATATCTTTATAGAGCTGTAAGACCCTTATTATAGCTACAAAGGTTACTACAAGCCAACACTGTCACCCAAAGGCACACATACATCAGTTTCCGTACACAACAAGTGAGTAATTGGGGTCATCGGGGTCGGTACCGCAGCAGGCGTGCACTTACCGAAGCCACATGGGATGGTTACATCAGTATTTTACAACCTTCTACCCATGAAATTAAACCGTTTAAACAGGGATATGAAACTGCGTCTGTGACATAGTTATTTGTGTGGCAGTCGTGATAGACACAACAAAATTCGTCCCTGCAAAAAATGGTAAAGATTACACACCCAAAATATATAAAACCTAGTCATTAGAAATAATCACTACAGAAGCGCCATTTTAGTAAAATAAATAATAGGTTTTTGAAAATTTTGTCCGTTGATAGTGGTATATTCAATCGGAGATAATAATATGTAAATAGATGTAGTAGACAAGCAAGTGATAATAAATTATCCTGGCCACCAATATAATGTTACGACCATAACAATAAATTATATTAGCAGCATCTTCGACATATAAAAACCAAAGAAACATAACTAAAAAAGGATGGGAAAAAGAAAAATAAAGAAGAATAGAGTAGAATATGCGAACATAATAATTATACTGACAAAAGCAAATATTCTATCGCTCACGTTGCCATAACGGTATTGAAGACTGTACCGCCCTTACAAACACCACTGCAACTTCTGTAAGGCACGCATTTTAATTATATCGAGTTTTAAAGATCAGCGGGTCTCTGGAAATGTTTAGCTTGTCTTTAACCCGCAACGAAATCAATCATAAAGATAATATATAGGAGAAATTGAAAATATTTTTTTTCGGTTTGTATTATTTGTAGAGAAACAATTAGCGTCATTATAAGACTCACGAAGCATCTGTTGACGGCCACATCATTGCATCTTAAATTATATATCTATCTCACAGACATTGCAATGGTGTGTAGATGGGATAGTCCAACATGTGCAAAGTCTTAGGAACCACAAAGGCTAGTTTAAGCTCTCGATTCCATTGTTAAGGAGCGGTAGGCAAGCTAACCGAGCCCAAAACGTTAGAATCCCGACGCTATGCATAAGCATGAATGAGTGGACCATTTACAACCCGTTTTAGAGTAAGATCCCAGGCCCCCCAGACGTTACTTATTTTCTCATAAAAAATATAAATGGGATAAAGTAGTGTTAGTACGTACTTTGAGTGTGTGCATACCTGCTAGCTTGTGTCGACGGCCAATTCATAGGTACCAGGTGCTAAAGGTAGATAAATACAGTACTGATTTTTCTTAAATTCTCAGTGCTGATTTTTACATATGTTTTAGATAATTTTGTTAAAAATTAATAATAATTATTGCCAGACACTTTCCATCGGCGCTTATCCTTAACAGACGCTTTAAAGCTTAAAAAAAAACATATTTTTACTTATAATCTCACTCTTGATTTTTATATATGATACTTAGGGAACTATTTGAACACCCCTGGTCAGCAGCCAGACCAATTGGAGGGGTCAAACATCCCCCCAGACACACATAAAGTGTCGCTATGTGTATGAGCGTGAGGTCATTATTTGTACGCTTGAGTGTGAGAGAGATATCTATTTATCGATATCTTTCTTACTTAAAAATGCAGAGTACCAGATAGCATTTATGAAACTCGGCGATATTCAGTGACTTAGAACTAGAGCAAAATGTGTTTAACATTATACAAAAATTTGTTTGTGAACTGTACAACGTGGCCGGAATAATTGACGTAGATGCTGCCCGACTCCAACTCTTCATCAACACTTATATGGTTTGTGACGTAAATGAAGAGTTCAATCGCAAAAATGTGAAAAACTTTGATGCAAGTAACTTACCACCATGCAAAAGTGAGCTTTTACAGCAGTTTGGACGAGCTAATTACATCACTAGTCACTGGAAGAAAATTAGTATTTTTAGTCCTGACAATAATGGGTGGACGTTGGAAGACAATAAATATATATCTTAAAATTACACAAAGCTATACATGTCTTTCTTCTTTCGGATTATTTGTAGTTTGAACATTTTGCAATTCAGCGTGATCTTTACTGTCATCATCGTCTAAGTTTGATAAGTCATCATCAACCCAATGTTGGCATTGACTATCTTCATTATCATCCTTATTACTTTCATTTTCTGTTACAAAAATAACATAATTAAGAATCAAAGAGTTACACGGTTATATCAATTATTCAAAGTTAAAGTATAATACCTGATGCTTCTTGAAGCGATTCACTGACAAAGCTCGGCAAATGGTCCCCATCGAACCAGTTAAAATGATATTTATTGTCTTCCAACGTCCCATTATTGTCAGAACTAAAAATACTAATTTTCTTCATATATTACTGGTGGTAGGTCTCTCATATGTGAGAGGCTGCCTGGGTGGGTACCACCGCAATGTTTATTTCTCTCGTCAAACAGCAGTTTAAATGCACTGTTGTGTTTCGGATTGAAGGATATTGTAGCCAGAGGAACTACTGGACATATTGAGACTTTACATCTTATGTCTCAGGATGGCGAGTGCAGTGGAATGCCAAGCAATGCTTTGTAATTCAAGGTGTTGTTTGGTTCTACTACTGTTCATGAGCGGTCGTATCGCTTACCATCAGGCGAACGGCATTCTCGTCTCGCCATTCAAAGCAATAAAAAAAATGGGCATTCTTCCAGAGACTAGTGATGTAATTAGCTCGTCCAAACTGCTGTAAAAGCTCACTTTTGCATGGTGGTAAGTTACTTGCATCAAAGTTTTTCACATTTTTGCGATTGAACTCTTCATTCGCTCATACACATAGCGACACTTTATGTGTGTCTGGGGGGATGTTTGACCCCTCCAATTGGTCTGGCTGCTGACCAGGGGTGTTCAAATAGTTCCCTAAGTATCATATATAAAAATCAAGAGTGAGATTATAAGTAAAAATATGTTATTTTTTTTGAAGCTTTAAAGCGTCTGTTAATGATAAGCGCCGATGGAAAGTGTCTGGCAATAATTATTATTAATTTTTAACAAAATTATCTAAAACATATGTAAAAATCAGCACTGAGAATTTAAGAAAAATCAGTACTGTATTTATCTACCTTTAGCACCTGGTACCTATGAATTGGCCGTCGACACAAGCTAGCAGGTATGCACACATTCAAAGTACGTACTAACACTACTTTATCCCATTTATATTTTTTATGAGAAAATAAGTAACGTCTGGGGGCCCTGGGATCTTGGACCATTTGGAATACACGCTTATGTATGCAATGTATGTACAGTTTTAAGAACTGTTTTAGTCTCAGACACAGAATATAGTATTCTGTGTACAGACACACAGAATATAGTACTCTTACTACAGCCGTCTTTGCAACATAATATTTGTCTCATTCTCTTCAATGATGTTGGCCTATTTGAAAAAAGAAGATGAATATATGAGTGTGTTTTAGACTCCTTCTATGCTTTAGTAATTATTCTGAGGTTTTAGTTGTCGCATGTTTTGTCTTTTTCACTCAATCAGAATTCAAAAATATTTGATAACTAAATTAGGTTTTAAAACTGTCAATGAATAAGGCCGTTAGTGTTTATAAATTATTGGAAAGCTGACGTTTCGGAATCGAAGCCCGGGTCGGGCTAGGTGATATTGAATTTTTTAATTCATTCCCGGTGTCAGGAATTTGTGCCCGATATGGTGATAAGCTCGCCCTCTATCACATCGTGGGACGGAAAATGCAAGGGGAAACGTGGATGCCCTGGTTGCAACCTCTGCCTACCCAATTCAACAAATCTCGTTTAAATAAACATTAATTAATTACCATAGAGATTCTAAATACGTCACAAGAGACGAAAAACATCACAAAGCGAGTAACAGGCAAACAAACACTGTAAAACGAGATCTCATGAAAATTTTACACAGCCTGTAAACTTTACAGCGCGTTTGATGGAGCCTCGCCGAAACGCGCTCCTTGATGCTCCCGGCATGGGAGCGGGTAATAAAGGTGAATAAGGAATATCTACGTTATACATACCTTTGTATATACTGAATGAAAAATAGGTATAGTCATCCCATCCATAGGAGTACGACTTCGTACATGAAAAATATTGAAAACGATTTTTTGGTTTATAGCGCTAATAAATTATCGTGTAAGTAGTTTAAGTGAATTTTTTAAATGGCGGTAGTGTGCCACTAAACCAAGAAATGGATAAAATTATTAGAGGTTACGAAATATACACATTTTAAAATATTGACAAATATCAAATTTCGGGCGTTTGCCTAGCTAGCAAAAATGTAGAGTTGCACATCTATCTCTGTATATAATACTAATCTATGATTCCATCTCACGAAAACCGTTTTATTTGTGGGTGAAATCATATCGTTGGGCACAGATTTTAATCGTAGATAATTTATAAAGACATCACAAAAAAAACGAACAAATTGGGGACTTCCAAGAATACCCAGTTCACCGCCTTATTACACTACCTCTGGACCTATTATCTTGAAATATTTGTTACACGACTCTCAATAAGCCAACAACGCGATCTAAATATCACAAACGATTCTGAATTCAAAAAATCCATATTAATGAAACCCGTAATAATAGTGGTCAGCTCGCGAGCCGTTGCCCAAGTTCATTTGTATTCTGCCCCACGTCAAGTAATGTAGTTGAGCCAATACGCCCCTGCCCTCTCTACCTGTATCCGTCCGCTCCACAGAATTATATGAAGGCCGTACAAATAGTTATAGCGTTAGGGAGAATGGGGAACACGTGGATAGATTATAGATTGGGTTTCAGGTATTGTGTTCTGGTTCGCTGGAAGGATATATGATAAAATATTATCAAGTTTTAATTTGATTGATATAATAATTGTGGTGTGTCCCCGTCACAAAGACGTAATTCGTTTATTATTCTGCTGAAATTTGAATATTTACGGATGGTTTTTTTTTCTTATACACTTTTGTATGTAGTTGTTAACAGAACACTAATTTATTTTAAATGTATTGTAAAGAATTTCGAAATTTTCACTGTATGATATTTCTTATTAACAGTTTCTTGATCTGTTTCTTTTGAATAGCCACCACAATTTTCAAAATTATAGTAATTCATTTTGCTTAAAGATTGCGAAGATCTTAAAGAATATAAATATTTAATAAAGAAATTTAAAAAATCGATTTTTAATTTTATTTTAACTGCATTTCACTACCGTAATATCAAACTACTCTTGCTACTCCACGAGCGTTTTAAAACTAATTAAAAGACATAATTAAAAAAACAATATTTAAAATCGAATCGCTGAAACAGCAAGCATAACAAAGTAATCCACTTGTATAGTTAAAAATAAAGTCGTGCACTCAGCGACGAACAAAAGCACCCCTTTGTCAAAGAAGCAAGAACTATTTGAAATCCGATATTATCGTGTCCGGGTCACTTTGCGCTTTTAATCACAACACTACAGCTACGTCACAAAGATGCCCTTACTTGCATTGCGACCTCATTACACAATGCTTGTCGCCTTGTTATTAGCGGTCTTTGTCAACGTGACAGATGTTAAGACCGCGCGTGTCATTAAAGACATTATTAGACATCCATTAGCACTTAGCAGTTACGACTTTAACTTTCTTAAAATTCTAATATTCAAGTATTTTCTGAAACCTTTAAATTAATATTGGTCTCGTATTATAGGATTTTTATAAGACTTTTCTCAAAGGAGCCCTTACTTGCATTACCACCTCCTTTCACAATGCTTGTCACCTTGTTATTAGCGGTCTTTGTCAGGATGACAGATGTTAAGACCGCGTTTGTCTTTATGGATTTTAACAATGTTCAATTAGCAGTCTTTTTAGCTTTTATAATAAATATTATGAAACATCAAGCCATCTTATAATAAAATACTAGTGTCAAATAAATCAATAAATATACCCAGCAGTCACATATAAAATCCTGACCCCACACTAAGATCGAGTCTCATATCGTGGATATCTAGCACCACAAAATACTTTCCGGCCTCACAAACGCCTAGACCCAAAACAAGTACCTGTGGATCACACAACATTTATTTCGGTGCGGAGAACGAAGTTCGCGGCCTTCCGTCTCACAGCTGGCGTCTAACCAACTACGCCATAAACGCTGCTAATTCACTACAGTATATAAATAAATACATACACCCAACAGCCACATACATAGTCCTGACCCCACACTAAGATCAAGTCTTGAGTCGTGGGTATCAGAAACTACGAGAGACTTTTCGGTCTACCTTCTTTTCGGTTGTTCCCGAAACAAATACGTGTGTCTAACCCATTACGCCATGAAGGCTGTCAATTCACTACAATAGATGAGTAAAATGTTCTTAGGTACAATATTTGAAATCTTGTTATTAGCGGTCTTTGTTATTACGACAGGCATTAAGAATACACGTGGCAGGATGAATTTTAACTGACATCCATTACCAAATATATTATTAGTTTAGTTGTAGCCTAGATTCCATGGACATATAATGTGTTGTAATGAGGTATTATACTATATGTGTTATATATTTTACACTAGCTATTTTATGAATAAATAAAAAGATTTTGTGATAAAGGAGCCAAAACTATTTAATTTCAGATTCCCCTTGCTCTTATATTTATCTGAAACGTGACTCTCAAATTGGAATTTTAGTTTCAATAATATACAGTAGTAAGAATGAGCTGGCTTCATCCAAACAACATTATTCTATTATGTTAATGTACTATTATGATTTATATCAAAAGACACGCGGACCCGGTCACACGTGAACATGCAAATTCAGTGATGTTGTGAAACTTGAATTTTACATGTCTCTCCTTGAGCCGGCCCAGCGTATGGTAATGCCAGTCTTTTATCAAATATTCTGTGTAAGGTTTAGTTGGGCTTAAAAACAACTTTGTGAAATACAGAGAATTTATTAGCTAGGTAACATGCGAAGTTTGATGGATATGCTAAAGTGGTGAGTTTCGAATTTCTTTTTTTTTTAAACACTGATACTTGACCAATTATGACTAAAGTCAAAGTAAATAAATGTCAAGACATTTTGTTTCACGTCCATTTTGTGACATAATTAACCGGAACATACAATTAAATTGTGGGTTTTACTTTTTTTGCAATATATTATAATAATTGTAAAATCCGAGTGATTTTTTTTGTATATAGGGACGGCAAACCACTAGAAAGCTGTAGATAAGATTTTCATCTGACGCCGGTCCTCCGTAGCGTAGTTGGTTAAACGCCAAAAGAAACAAGAGGCCGCGGGTGATCCCCGCACTGAGAATTTTTCTATTACCCACAAGTATTTTTCTCGGGTCTGGGTGTTTGTGAGACAGAAAAGTATCTCGTAGTTCCTGATACCCACGCCACAAGACTCGATCTTAGCGTGGGGTCAGGACTATGTATGTGACTGTTAGGTGTATTTATTTATAAAGCAAGACTTTTATCCCGGATCTTTTTATATACGAGTGAAGCCACGAGTTATACCAGTATAGACATAAAACATCACAGTACTTCTCAAAATTATGACGTAAACATGAACTAGTTGAACAGGTGGTTTTGTTTACTGCGGGAAGTAAAGCATATTGCTGTGATCGAAGTTTATTAGGTCATAAAGCCGTATATACACCGGGGCCAGTTGCGGGGCTTCATGGACCCCAAAGGTGCGTGAACTGAGGCTATAATATTAATGATATTATTTTATGTGGGTTGTGTGATGAAAATTGAATTTAATACGCCTGTAGATATTAGATCAAGTTATGGAATGGTTTGCCATCACGTGTGTTCCCTCCTAGCTATGATCCTGGGTCCTTCCGCCGTAGCGTGAAGAGGCATCTTAGCGGGATTATTGTTTAGAATGGCATGAGATCGCCGTCTGATGCCATTCGATATTCTATCTGGACGTCACTTACCACCAGGTGCATGCAGTCACTATGCCAAGCCAGTAGTATGCATCTTTTCACATTTATTCTAGTCTGGGTGTTTATGTTACTAAAAGGTGGTCATATGTTTTTCAAATAATAACGACACAAAGATCCTAGCTCTGGTCTGGATAACGCCCTGGAAAACAAATATATCCTTAATTACACTACTACTTTTTACTATTTTCCGTACCAAAAGGAGGCGAATCTATAGACGCAAATTTCTGATTCCGGGCTGACAATGAATAGCAAAATCCGATATCACTTTCACTTTCACGATTCACGACCCGAAACCCGTGACCACAGCTTTGCAATCATACCGTGGTACAATTGCGCTACCAAAGCAGTCCAAACATCTTATCCCCATTTAAGTCTGCCCTAATTACCATTACGTTTAAAACTGCTAGTAAAACAAACTCATTGCAATCCACATTACGTACGTGAATAAAACGTGGAACTTAACACAAAGCGGGGTTGGGCCGGCCACACCGCCACTTTAGGGAGAGGCCACCTAATTTTCTGCACCGACGAATCTCTTTTTGATGTCTGATATAATAAAATAAACCTCCAAATTAAATTTCGTGCCGTGGAGAGATTCTCATTAAAATTTTGACAATCTGCGTGTGCCGGGTACTGGATTTTGGATCTAATGGACCGCGCTTATTTAAGTGCGTTTGTGTAGGATAATTAATTAATTGACAGTGAAAAATTAATTACAGCATGAATTAATCTTGCAGGGCTCATATTTGCACAATCTTTTTATGTATATATTTTCTATAGTAAATTTTGCCAACTCGCACTAGGCCTGTGCCTTGCAGTGGGACCTATATGGGCTGATACAGTAATGTAGATATGGATGTATATAGAACACTGTGGATGTGATTTCCTTTTGACCTATTTATATCTAGTGTTTTTTTCTTGCAAGGGCCATTTTAAATTACATGAAGTACTTCATACATTCATATATAAACTCACGCAATTTTCCCAGATGGGGTAGGTAAAGGTTCCCCTGGTAGCAACCAGGACACCCAGGTTCAAAATACATTGACCAAAAATGACCAGATCTTAAATTACCAATTTCTTTTGATTGTTCAAATAGAAATGATCTCTTACTAGAAGCAATGATTTTTTTGAAAACACGCCTACATAATACGGTTACGTACTTTAAAACTATTAGTCGAACTAATTTCCAGAACGCCCACTTCTTTGGTGATTCATACCTATTTAGATTAAAAGTAATATCACTAATTTTCTTTATAATCTTCTTGTATCCTTCTGTTCTTGCTGCAAGCTCCAAATATCTTGAGTCCTTGATCTTCACTGACAGCAGATGTGTATAGCTCATCAAATTTCTGAAGTCTCCGAATTATATGCGCTATACATACGATTCGGGGAGCTTCAGGAATTCGGCACGCTATAGCTCTCTGACATAGACTAGTATACCTGAATAGATGAGGGTTATGACACATGCATACAATATAATAGCAATGGAAATACAAAATGTACAAAATATCGTTTCTGTAATAATATTTTGTCTTTTCAATTTGAAGTTTTAGAATGTTAATTTTTAAATTCTGCAGTTAAAATGTAAATTAAAATGGGCATGACGATAAATTCAAATTATACTAGCGTAACTTAATCACTAACTGGTTTAATTACGATATATATACAAATATGTAAAAGATCATAAGATACACGTAATTTTTTAACAGTTGAGAGAGTAAGTAATATAAACATAAATGTTTTTTAAACCAATTATGATATAACAATATGCAGTTTATCAAATGAATTGTTAAATTTAAAATGCAATTTAGAGTGATTTATTACAAAAATGAAGACTTAATGATAAAGCAATAATATGATGTTGACTTTGACGAGATCAATTTGTAAACAAATATTTATAAATGCAGCAACACACGAATTAAACAAGTGTAGGTAATAATGTATTATATATTTTAAAAATCAACATCATATTGATAACTATGATACGTACCATTCATGGAATGCCAAGCATTATTTTCTCATTCATGGTGTTGTTTGGTTTTGCTACTGCCCGTGAGTGTATTTCGCTTACCATCAGGCGAATGGCTAGCCATTTATTGCAATATAAAAATAGATACAAGAAAACCATCAATACAATAATTCATTTATGCTGGTCTAAATCTGACTTAACTTACTTTCATGGGTCGCTACGATAGATTTTTTTACTATTCCACGCGACACTTGTGACACGGGCGAAACGAATATTCAGCAGCCAAAAATCTTTTTCGAGTTTTAAAAATTGATATAGTGCGCAGTAGCTATTCCTTCATTATTTAGCGGAAAGCCTCATAGTTTCTTAATCACATAAAAAGTTGTTGAGATATCTTTATTATTATTTTAATATTATTTAATAGAATTATATGAATTGATATGTTGCTGTAGTTTCTTACGCCGTTTCTTAATTATAGCCACCAATGACAGCAAGGGCGTCGCCAAGAGGGGGCAGGTAGGGACAGCTGCCCCCCCATACCCTAGAGATTAAAAAAACTGCCAAATGTAAAGCAACCAAAATCTATGCCTTGGCTTGCCTACTATACGGTATTTTTTTGCATATACCATATTATTGTACAATAATATTGACCGTCTGGGGGCCGCCGTAAAAATTGTGTAAGTTGCAATCACATTTTTCTCATTCTCAATAATATTTGCCCCTCCCTAGGTCATCGGCTGGCGACGCCCCTGAATGACAGTGAACGTAAGCAAAATCATATTGCTCTTCATTCTAATAGCCTTATAAATACATACCTCAATCTGGTGATTGAACCTTAAACTCCGATGAGATTGATCAACTTTAGCCCAAGGCTTTAGAATCGACTCAATTACTTTGTTCATTCTTTTTACTTTTAAAATGAGTGGGTTTTCAAAACAAGATGTCATGTTAGCCTGAAGTACATCCGTGTACAGTCGTGAATACCTTCCTTTTCAAAATAACTTGGGCTAAAGTTAATCCATCGTTTATCCGAGTTTATTAATAAAACTCAAAGTCGATAGTCAGCTACCTTACTTCGCCTGTCCATAGGGATGTCAGCAAAGAGTAAAATTAACAATATGCCACTGATTGTGACTACTTTTAACAAAAGTACTATTTTATTGAGTTTCTTACTCGTTTTGTCCATTATTATAAAGCTTACCCCCAACAAATATTTAAAACTGAAGTATTCAAGCGAGTACGGCATATGTTGTGAAAATGTGGAGCGGTACACTGGTTGTTAAATAATAGATTGCCTCGCTTAGGTTGGAATGTTCGCCAGAACTATACGCTGTCACTATACCTAAAACTTTAAACCACTGTTTACTATCATAAAATATAATTCAGAATGGTAGCGGACTTGAGCTCTTCGTGAGGTATTTTAAATATCTTTGATTAAATCTCGGTCAGTGACATTTTTAGATCAATGCAAAAACCAAAAACATTGTTGAATACAAAATGTACAAAAGCACTAACAGAGCATACGTTTGACAAAAGACAATCAGTATAACTGATGGTCAACAATAAAGAATAAACCTCTAAAATTCTTAATGAATCGTGCTTCCTTGTCATTGGTTTGGGTTGTTGAAGGTTTGAATCAAAAACCTCTTAAGCTACAAGTATCGATGAAGGTTTGTTCCGTTTTAAATTTAAAACACTGCTATCTTGGTACCCAATAGAAATAAACATTAATGTTACGATTATGTTTAGGGATTGTTAGACAGTAGTATTACTTACTAAACGAACTGTTTACGACCAAATTAATTAAATACAATAACGTAAAAAACACACTTCCAATGTTCTTAAAGGCTCATGTAAGTGTATTTTTACACATGCGAATATGTGCCTTATTTTGTAAATGGATTTTAGTTTATCTTTTAATGCCACGTAAGTCACTACAATACACCTGGTTTTAAGTAAATGCAGCGCAATCCAAATAGAAAATCCACCGGCGAGGGATAACCTCGAAACCGGATATTTCCACTTTGCTCGATCCTGAGATATCGTGTTCGCTTCATCCTATTTCATCAATATCTTTATGCCCCTCTGTGAAGGACAGTTCTAACATATTTGT
Organism: Hyles euphorbiae; assembly: GCA_023078785.2. Lineage (NCBI taxonomy): Eukaryota > Metazoa > Arthropoda > Insecta > Lepidoptera > Sphingidae > Hyles > Hyles euphorbiae. Next base: position 16,185,044 of record CM041051.1, read on the forward strand.
TAATATTAGAAGCTACATCTACAGAGATTCTACTGGTGGCAAATCTCTCATATGTGAGAGACCGCCTGGGCAGGTACCACGGTAATATCTATTTCTCCCGCCAAACAGCAGTTTATATGGAATGTTGTGTTTCGGTTTGAAAAACTTTGTAGTCATAGTAACTACAGGACATAATAATGCGCACGGGAATGCCAAGAATTGTTTTGTAATTCAATGTGTTATTTTTTTTGCCGCTGTTCATGAACGGTCATATGGATCCATCCATCAGACGAACGGCATTCTCGTCTCGCCATTCATTTGTCCCTTTCGGACGACCTTTGAATTCAGTGTGAGCGAAAAAGACAATACATTCATATTTAAAATATTTTTAAAACTATGTATGTTTAAGGCTGGTATAGTTTTAAACAAGAATTCCTACGGTATAATATGAAGTTTACCAACCCGCATTAGGCCTGCGGGGTAGACTAAGCTTAAATCCCACTTAATATTATACGAGTTGCCTTACAGTAGGGAGTATTAAAGCTAATGTTAAGTTACATACATAATGACACACTTCAAAACACATTACGTCGTTTAAAAGTAATAAAGTTACAAGCAGAAATAGCAAAGTCTGACAGCAATTTATATTTTAAAAGATTAAAGATTGTGAGCGTGCCGCGGCGGGGAGCATTAAAAGGGGTTTATAATCAACGCTCGGGGAGAATTTTAAATACCTCTTTAATATCCTACTTTATAACGATTGCCTGGAAATATCGTACGAATAGACTAAATGCCTTTTCAATTTCGTCACGTTTGCCGTTTTTAATTTAGAACTGGTTGAAATATTTATATTGGGAGGGAATATATTACTTTGATAGCTTAATTTATTATTAATATTGCCTGCACCTTTTTATTCTTGACTCATTAAAGTGATTGTATTTAAAAAAGTACAGTGATATTAATATGGTGATGTTCAGATAATCGATTAGCGACAGACCATCACATCTCGCCCTGACACAATGCCGCCCTATTCAATTTCATTACGCCTGCTAAGGAAGTCGCTCTATTTCTCCCATTATGAGCCTATAACTGCAGAACTACTGGTCCGATTTTCATTATTATTTTCCTAGTTAGCATATCCAAAATTACGTTATGTATCAGTATTAGTATACAGTGATAGCTAACTTAGGTCGTTGGCACTAACAATTTAAACTCAGGTCCAGTAAAAATATTTTATTGAATAGAGTAGCAGGGCCTGTAATGCGGGGGTGGGTGACGCAAAAGAGAGAAAGGGTTACCAATATAAAGCAATAAGTCCACGCGAATAAAAGGGTGGATCCTACTGTCGTATAAAATCAGAGGGTTCCAAATTCTCTACATACAAAGTTTCTGGTCATTGAGAGGGTTTATACAATCTATTTGTGTTTATCGTAATTGCCTACAGCTAGTAAAGGAGCAACTGGCTCAACTAAAGGTAATTCATTACCGTCCCTCTGAAGATTTTAGAAAGAATTTAGGATTCTAGGTACAATTCTAAGAATATCAAAGATTATCACTACATAGTATAAAACAAAGTCTCTTTCTCTGTCCCTATGTCCCTATGTCCCTTTGTATGCTTAAATCTTTAAAACTACGCAACGGATTTTGATGCGTTTTTTAATAGATAGAGTGATTCAATAGGAAGTTTTATATGTATAATACGTAAATATTATTGTACAGAAATCTATTTGTACCCGGGCGAAGCTGGGCCGGACCGCTAGTATACTATCAATCATAAATCTATGCTGCTCTATAATTATATCTCGATGCTTGGTTGGTTTAAGTATTATAAGATGGAGATGGATTTGGTGTTTAAGATGAATGGATATTATAAGATGAAGATATTTCACGGTTGAAATATGTATTTGAGTATACTTGTAGGTAATGTAAAATCTTTGTGGTTTGATATGCTATTGTAGTATATATACAGACGTCTACACAACGATTTTAAACGTCAAAAATAAAAAAGTAGTTATGTCAGATATTTTACAATATTATAATGCAACATCACATTTGTTGAAATATTTTGTTGGTACAAAAATACTTGAATAAAATAAAAAGCTAAACTTATAAACTTTCTCACTGAGATAACATGATATACGCGATTAAGATACAAATTCATCCCAATATAATTTGCTATTGAGAAACATCAAGAATTTATCTTGATAATAGTTAAGTATTGTCAAACTTGTTATTTATAATTAAGCATAGAGAGTTATGAGAGATAAATTCTAAATTAGATTATCTCATTTTATGCTATATACGAGTATAAGTAATCATTTAAAACCAAAAGTGTGAATAAGAAAAATCTTTAAAATGAATGATACAAATCACATAGATCATCATAAAATCAGGCATCGACGTGTATTTCATAATGGTATAATATAATAAATCAATTATATGAAAACTAATCAATAGTTTTAATATCTACTCGTAATAATAGATATAACTAAATATATTTCATTCATATTCTAATTAATATCCCAAACATCAATTGTCATTGCATGTTATTACAATTGAAATAAGAATGAGTTCGGTTTCATTTAATGAAGCAAAGACAGGTTAGGTTCTGTGTACTCCAAAAATCGACGACGCCCTGCGTAAGGTGAGATTTCAACCACCGAAATGTCTGTACGGGCTAACAACGCGTCCTAAGCATTGTTTCAGACAAAAATCTATTATTTAAACGCTTTTATGAACAGATTTTGATGAAATATTGTACATTTGAGGGAATTATTGTGTCTTTTCATATTACAAGCTTTAATATAAGACATAAACGTTAGAATTATTGGTTTTAGAGTGGTTTGAGCTAGGAAAATAAAGTTCTTTTGAATGAATGAAGGACGCTACATGACAATGCGAAATAATTAAAGGTTCAAAGAGTTGTATATGATTGTAGCGTGTATTGTCTCGATGTTATGCGTTTTGTACTTTGTGCAAATGTTTAGGTTACCTGAGTACCAATTTACTCTCATAAACTTCAAATGGAACATCGTGGTGCTGCTAACTTAAACGAATGTCGTTGATATAAACTGAAAAATAACTCGACTGAGCCGTATGAGAAGGATTCGAGAATTTAAAATGGCACCTTCCACAGACGCTACCGAAACACGAAAAGCAAGAGCGGCAGACACGACCGAAGACCACCTTGCAAACTCAAATCGCGCATAAATAATAAATGCACAGATTCAACATCCGAGAGAAATGATAATGTAGCGTCGGAAGGGTCGTAAACCTGCCACTATGGTGCCAAAATGATGGAGGGGTGTCACCAGGGAATTGTTTACGGGGTGACCTTGAAGCCCGGGGAGAATCCTTACCTACGGGGCAGCGCATCGTGTGTGGTGGCCGGGCTCCAACGAGCACTCGGCCATCGCTCCAATCACGCGCTAAGCATCACAACACTACGCACAGCGCCCGGCGTCACTCATATCAGGTCTATCAGTGGGTGCGACAGTGGCCGCGAGCGCCCCTGGCGGCAGCGGTTCATTCACTGGCCGGCCCGGGCGACAGGCTCGCACTGCGCAGACTCGGACATGCGTTAAGGAGGGCAACTAGCTCCCTCTGTTTTGTTTCGGGCACGCATGCTGAGGGCGGCGGGCGCGAGGCCGCGAGGGCAGAGGTCACAAGGTCGTAGGTAAGCTGATAGCGCCACTAGTGTAAACAGTTGGTGACCATTGTTCCCCTGTCGGAAGTCGGAATCTGTACGCTCACGTCACCACATCAATACATTACAATACATATTATTCAACTTGGAGATTACAGTGCTGCAATGTTCTAGTCTATTAAATTCGTATTCCAGTTATAGTTTGCGTATTGCATTAATAACACAATCTATCTAACCGTTTACATTTCGGAGAATCGGTCGTATGTGGTAACTTAGCGTTAGAGGTCTACACACTAGAGGACAAGTGGAGAGAGGTTCTATAAAAGGTCGCAGGAGGTTGCTGGATGCAGGCCGCTTCCAACAGGTTGCTGCGGGGTATCTTCGGGAGGGAGGCAGTTGAGCATCTTACAGCTCAAATTGATCATTCCAATCCAAGTGGGTACTTAAAACTCTTGTTTCTTACAGTAATTTAAAGTAGGTACTAGAGGCATCATTAATTAATGTCGTCCTTAAAAGCGCGACATCCCTATAAAAGCTGGTATAAAATAAACTTTTAGAACCTCCGCTGGCGATGCTACTGCTGCGGATGTTATCAATGCAAACATTTTTTTTTCTTCTTTTGCGAAGTAATGGAACAAAAGATCCACGTTTTTTTATGTTTAGTTTACAGATTGAAGAGCTTTGTATAAGTCTAGAGTCTAGAGGGCATACATAGTTACTAGTAAAAATATTAACGAATTCATCAATGAGTTAGCCATGTGAAAACTAGTAATTAATAATAATTCACGCCTAAAACCCTTATTAATTCCGTCATCCAAAAACATACCGCCCAACTCTGTGCTGTAGACATGTGTGTCGAAAACTAATAGTTCAAGTTAGTCCCCGATCGGTACAAACTTGACCCAACACACACCTGCCTCGCAGACTTTACTGATTACGTCACTTGATACCTCCGTGTTCAATATATTAGCCATTGAGGTATTATACTAGAGCGGACATCAGGAACAAAATTTGTGCATATGGCGCGTGTACAAGGGTACACATTAAAGTGAGAGGGAAGATATGTTACTTCGTAGGCGTGGCAGAGACAGAAATAGAATGTACCCTTCATTTTGTTACAAACATTTTGTTTGCAGTGTCCCCTCTAGTATATTATCTCAATGATATTAGCAATATTATATTCTCTCTCTTTCTCTCTCGCTCTCTTTTCAGCCGCATAAAGTCCACTTTTTATATTCAAAAGTTTTTAATTCCACGTGGAAAAAGAGCAAAGAAACGTTGGGCTGACGACTTACAAAAGACAGCTGGCAGAAACTGGATGAAATTAGCAACAAAGAGGCAACAATAAAGACGTTTGGAGGAGACCTAAACCCGAGATGGGGCTACAACTGTATAATTAAATATATATTTTAATAAATATTTTAATAACTATTATTTATCTAACGTGTTAATAGATAAGGCACAATAAAGGCTTATTATTATTTAATTCAATGGTTTATAGTATTGAATAGTCTACAGTAGGCATCAGCTGTAGGTAGTAGTCATTCTTCAATGTCATCATCTTATTTTGCAGCATTCGCGTCAATCTAATAAATCTTTATGCTATTGCTGCTCACAAATTTATGCTCAAACGCTCACAAAGCTAACACAGATATAAAGTAAAGAATTGTGAAAGCTTGTGCTACACGGGCTGCCGCGCACGACCTCTCCACACAGAACTTTGCAACTAGAACTTTTTGGAATATTTTTATGACTCATGAAAAATATTCTGCTAACAATTAACATCTTTAAAACAACTACGCCTTATTTATTAACCGTTTTTTTTGTCTGAATTCAAAGAAGGACAATTCCGTGTACTTTTTTCGATAGGAAATATCTAATAGATATAGCTCATATCGGAGACTGGAATTTGTGTCCATGTCAACTAGGTATGAGTTCTGTTATATTAGTGCCAAGAATACTTACCCCTTAAAGGACACAGATAATCTTTTAGTGTGTATCAGACCCAAGAAGATCAGACCTTTGTCTCAGAAATTGGTGGTATGTCTCTCATATGTGAGACCATATGGGTAGGTACCACCGCAATATCTATTTCTCCCGTGAAACAACACTGCGTAAATGCACTGTTGTGTTTTGGATTGAAGGACATTGTAGCCAAAGTAACTACTGGACATATTGAGACTTAACATCTTATGTCTCATGATGGCGAGCGCAGTGGAATGTTGCTACTGTTTATGAGCGGTCGTATCGCTTACCATCAGGCGAACGGCTTACTCGTCTCGTCATTCATTGCAATAAAAAAAACTATCAAAGAATATTTATGGGCTTTAACTAATAATACTTTTGATATTTCTAGTGGTGTGAATTTGGCATGTGAATCAATCAAAATACTGAAAAACTGCTGAATTCAGTGTCTCATAGCAATTCTGAAAAATGATTTCATAAAACCATCCACCTCAAGTCAATTAAATATTCCTTTTATTGAAAATTCCGTCGGGTAAGCTAGATCACGCCTGTATCTTCCCCCGAGGTAACGGAAGGCAAGATTAACTGATTTCCTCATCGAAAAGGTCGAGTTGTATCTTAGACGTCGGCGCCTTCCGAAGATACCCAATTGCTTTTTATTTCTACTGGTAACTTTAAGTGTAAAAGGTGCCTAATCGCTATTTTAATAGCTATTTATTGTTGAGTCTGATATTTTGTGCACACAAAAATTCACCTTTGATCTATAGAGCTTACACCACTAGACAATAGGATTGTAGTGTGAACTCTATTACAACGCCCGACACAAATTTTAGACCCGTGCTGCCTCTAAAACAATGACGTAAATAACAATAAGGATAAAACCAAATGTAACAGTCAAGCGAAAGGCCCAATTTTCATTACCGCGTTAAAGAACCGAAACCTACTACATGCCAAAAACTAAGAATTGAACCCCAAAATCTGGATAGATAGAGAACTTCAATACTAAAACTCACGAGAAGTTAAAGATAACTTCTTGTATACCAGAAAAGACCACACAGAGAAGACTCTGTACCTACAGGCTAAACCTATAAAAAATTCAATACCATAACAGAATTACTTTTTCAAAAATGCCATCTGTAGCAGTCAATAATAAATACACCCAACAAACACATACATAGTCATAGTCCTGACCCTACACTGAGATTGAGTTTTACGTCGTGAGTATCATAAGCTACTAAAAACTTTTCGGTCTAACAAATAGGTCGGATACAAATACCTGTAGATCAAATAGTTACTTGTTTCAGTCCGGGAATCGAACTCACGGACTAACGTTTCACAGCCGGCGTCTAACCATCTGCGCCACGATGTTAATGATATTATGTTCCAAAATTGTTATAAAGTGAAAAATAGTTAGCAACAGTCTATCAAAATAATAAGTCGCAAGTTCGATCCCGAGAAACAACCTATACTAAGCTTTCGCGTGTATTCGTAGATAAACGCTTACATCAGCGGTATAAGAAAAAAAACGAAACAGTTAGATACATATTATACCAACTAGAGTCCAAATCTGAGCAATTAAAATATAGGCACATTCTTTTTTTGTGGTGTGTTGTCAAAAGCGAACTTATTATAGATCATTTATATTTTTTGATTGCACAGCTTTTTTGTAATGAATGGCGAGACGGGTGTGCCATTCGCCTGATGATAAGCAATACGCTCATAAACAGTAGCAAAACCAAACACCTTGAATTACAAAGCAATGGTTGGAATTCCACTGCGCTCGCCATTCTGCGACATAAGATTCAAACATTGAGGTATTATACTAGAGCGGACATCGGGAACAAAATCTCTGCGTATGGTGCGTGCACAAGGGTACACATTGGTTTCAAATCTCATTATTTCTAGTAGTTACTCTGGCTACAATGTCCTTAAATCCGAAACACAACAGTGCATTTACACTGCTGATTGGCGGGATAAATAGTTATTGCAGTGGTACCTATCCAGGCAGCCTCTCACATATAAGAGCCTGCCACCAATAGGTATACTCTCTAGCTCTTATACTTTAGATTTAATTGATGTCTAAAAAACCCTGATTTCATCACTGACACACTGATGATGATAATCAAAATTCTTGGTGTACTCCTTTAGTGTCCTAGAAAGCTAACATTTGGTATGTAAGATAGTATTGATACACAAAAATCAAAAATAATTCCGAACTCGCAACTTTTTCTCTCGACCCCTTAAACTTGGTGAAGGAAGTAGGTATGTTTTAAAATACATCCGCAAATGTTGATGCTAGAGCTCCGCAAATTAATATACCTATAGTTGGATGCTCTGATTAGACTTTGGAGATTTACTCGACCGCGTCAGAATATAGGCGAGAATCCTCGCATCCTATCGATTACCTCCACCACAAATACATATGTAGGCTTTTCAACATCAGATTAGAAAAAAACCGCTCATCGGAAATACAGAAGTGATATAAATACAATAGTAGGGATCGTTGGTATGAATAATTTTAAATCTAATAAGCAAAAAATATTATAAATAATAACAATTATTTAAGCTTCCCAAAAGAAGTGAAATCTCACAAAAACATATTAATGAAAAATGTTGTCAAGACGAGACTATAAATGATTGTGTCCAAAAATGATCAGATCAGAATAAATAAAGAATAATATCAAAATAATGTCTTACTCAATCTCGAAGATATTTTTTCTATTGTAGTCTCATCTGATACTAGTTGAAGTGAAACGCCATCTAGTTGTAATAGAAAATATGTTTTATTAAAAAAACCAAAATCAATACGAAATTGCTTTCGTTCATTATGGTTATATAAATTTATGTAGAATATGATTTTAAATTGATAATTTAAACTTACCAAAATTTAAGTGTGAATAAAATTATTGCGTAAAAAGATCAACTATGAAATGGCATCTGATAAACATTGCCAGTTTAGCATTATACTACCCAATAGTAGAATAAAAATTATAACTAACTATTGACCAAGTTCTATAAACGCATATTCCATAATTTTGTTTTTCGTCACTGTTATCTTTATAATCTGAATATTACGTAAAACAATTAAAACTAAATTCAATTTGCAACATCGTAGTTTAAAATAATATCAACCTATTTTTATTCTACGTAGTAACTTTAAACATTCAGTTAATGGCAACACACAACAGAAATTCCTTTTTTATTTCGGTTCTTTGCCGTGTCGTTTAGGGTAGGTTGTTTTATCCACGTAAATCTTAGTTTTGCGTTAAGTTAATTTTGTGAAGTGGCCAAAATTAAATACTAGGATATATTCCACGCCATTAGCTATGGATATTTTGTATATTATTCATTTCGGTGTTTGCAAAACTTGTCGCGGCAAACTGACATTTAGCACGCAGGAAACAATAACCTAAACATTGAAGTTGTGAATAAACGTGGTACTTTCGTGTTACAGCGAAGAGCGACAGAATGAAGTACAATAGGCTCGTCACGTCCTCGAGGAGGAAAAACAGGAAGAGGCATTTCAGTGCCCCTTCGCACATCAGAAGAGTACTCATGTCATCACCTCTGTCCAAGGAGTTGAGACAAAAGTTCAACGTTAAATCCATGCCTATCCGCAAAGACGACGAAGTCCAAGTAAGTTACACTTGACGAACCTTAAAACTATCTTTCAAATGGGTTATAAAATATTAGTAAACATGTGTGGTAGCGAAATGAAATGATGAAGACAAACCATTCACAGACCGTAGGTAACTGCTGTCATGCGAGGAATGAGTTGGAGGTTTTCTCCTTCGAGTTCCGAGCATGTTCAGCCGACCTGCGCCATGGTTCAAAATATGGCTCTGATTGTTTCGCATCACACAGTAATACAGATAATCTTTGTTTGGTATGATCTAAAGTTTGGTTTATAGTTCTAAAACATCTTGTTGAGGTTATTTGTTGGTTAATGGATGGAAATAAATAATTAACACATGTTTTATACATGAACTTCATTCAGTTGTATCCCAAATATTAACTTTTACTGAATATCTACCAATAGCTTGGTATATCACTGACATAAGATTTAATAATGTGGTAAATATTGTGCTTTTGTGTAAAAACATTTTGTACTCAACCTGTGAACCAATTGTCAATAAAAGAATTCTTGCTAGTAGCTTCCAAACACTGATACAGTAGTACTAGTACAGGGCCAAATCTTATAATGTGGCATCTTGTAATTTTATTAAAATTCTGCTTACTGTAACTAAAATATTCCAAAAAGTTACTACTTGAACAATGTAATAGACAAATGTAAAAGTGCACGCAATTCAATGCTAGTTTGTATAACAGATTATACAAATATAAAATCACCATGTGATGATATTGAATTGTACCTTTTCAACTATAGAACAAGTTAAATTTAGTATTTCATCTGTAGAAAATTCTGGTAATTTCCAAGTAGTGCATTCATAATGCTACTACAATTTATTAAAACTCTGTCTTTACATTCAGATATTTGAGGCATATAAATACTATAAAAGTATTAGCTCCTTACAGCCTGTCTGGAGTAACACTACATGTATTTTTGAATTTCCAGGTTGTCCGCGGTCACTACAAAGGTCAGCAGGTCGGCAAAGTAGTGCAAGTGTACCGTAAGAAGTTCGTAGTCTATATTGAAAGGATCCAGCGTGAGAAAGCCAACGGCGCCAGTGCATACGTCGGCATTCATCCCTCAAAGGTATGAATTCATTTCATATCTACTGCCAACTATCCCATAGATTATTGAAATTAAAATTTGTTATGAGTGAAATAAGAATTCACACATATTAAGATTTAGACTACAAGCTACTTGTTTAAAATTAATTATAAAATCTGATAATCCACAAAGTGTGATAGATATTGACTTCGTGGCACTGAAAATATTTAAGCAAATATTAAGGCACAAAGATGTTTATAAAATCAATGTTTCATAAATGTTACAAGCTGGAACTGTACTTTTTTACTATTCAGGCAGACACAGTATTTACTTTGATTTTAAAGTTTTATTGAAATGTAAATTACCAACTTACAGTGTAGCTATTTTAATGCATACAAAGAAAATCCAGAAATCATAGCATCTTCCTAAAGAATTAACAGTACAGAAATGATGATAACTTTCTAACTAAGACTCTGCTGTCATGTCTCGACGATGCCTGAAGTTAAGACGGATGGCTGATGCGAGGCAGCAGCACTGCTTTTGCTGAAAAACTTCCATGGCTCTGATTACCCTTAATCATAACTTATCTATGTTCCAAAAAATAACCATAGACTAAAACAAGGTATTTTTGCAGTGCGTCATCGTCAAATTGAAGATGAACAAGGATCGTAAAGCCATCCTTGACCGCAGAGCGAAGGGCAGACTGGCTGCTCTCGGTAAGGACAAGGGCAAGTACACTGAAGAAACCGCCACCGCGATGGAGGCATCTTAAACTTATAGACTATAAGAAATATAAAAAATCTAAAACTCACTTTTGTTTTATTTCAATTATTAAATTCCCAAATAGCTGAAGGGAAATGATCAAAAGCTTATTCTTTAGGTAACTACACAAGACAAGATTACAATTTAATCATCACAAAGTTGGATACAGCAATATCGACCCAATGATACAAGGGCACATAATATGTAACACAAGATAAAAGCTGTTTCTACCCATCTTCTGTATAAGCCCATCTATGTCCTACAGGGCACAGACCTCCACTACAATCGACAGTAAAATTGAGAGTGGTTAGGCCATATAGTCCATTACGCTGGCCTAGTGCGGGTTGGCGGACTTGCATACCATAGACATTTTTATAAATCGCTATGGTATGCAGGTTTGCTGACGATGTTTTCCTGCACCGTTTTAGTGCGCCGTGATAGGCTATTTTCACTTGACATCTAAGTCAGGAGTGTGCCCTGAGATTTGAACCCGAGACTAACGTGAACATAAGTCCGCCTGTACATATTGTATAAAGTTTAAATAAATAAACATATTGTTAGCCGCATCGATTCCGTTACCAACAGGCCACTACGACTTATTTTTTCTAGATAAGCGAATTCAATATTAAACACCTTCTGAAATAATAATAACTAGAGGATATACCATCCTGATAAATAATTGAAGAGCTCACAAATACTCTTTCAGGTAGGTAAAAAGTAATATTATGTCATGAGCAAGCAAGCACTAACTGAAAGAGTAGAGTAATACTCGGTATATGAAACACTAACTACACAGCCGAATTAACCTTAATATGACTAAGGCCCCGCGTGAACTCAAAAAGACCCCAACGCACCCACATTAGCTCTGAGTGTAAAGAATCTAGGCGCAATATACCCATTTCTTAACAACCTCCGTGGCGCGGTCGATTAGACGCCGCCTGTGAAACAAAAGGCCGCGGGTTCGATCCCCGCACCGAGAGAAATGTTTGTGCGGCCGACAAAGATTTTTTTCGGGTCTGGTTATTTATGAGATCGAAAAGTCTCGTAGTTCCTGTTATCCACAACACAAGACTCGATCTTAGTGTGGGGTTAGGACTATGTATTTGACTGCTGGGTCTTATTTATTTATTTATTATTTCTACTAGATCTATTTTATAAATAACAAAAATGCGCCTTAGCCATTTCATAGCAATATTATTTACCTTAAGTCCATAAAGATGTCTGCGAAATATCCAAGCTATAGTTTGTTATAATAAGATGTTGGGTTGGCAGTTGGCTCTTGTTCTCATGTAACAGTGGAGTGTGAAAGGTGATTACAATGAACCTACCCTGGTTGTGCTTGCAGTGCAATCCAAGTAGAGTACCATTGTACCTAGACTACCTCTCGCCGATTGATACAACTCTACTATGTTGGCTGGTAACTGCTTACAGACATAATTGTCACGCCCGTATCCAATAACAGTTGGCAGAGACTATGGATCGCCACTGCCCGACCTTTACGTATTACTTGCGCATCATCCACTTTTGTCAACTTCTTCATACGTTTTCGTCGGTTTAGGGTACTTTTAACCTGGCCCTCGTTAAGGATGTTGGTGTGATACTTATTTGGGGGACACAAATTTAAAATATCCTACCACCATCCTTATAGTCTGCGGCAATCACTTTGACTTAACGCAATGCAAGTGCAACGCTTCTATTTCGCCTGAATTTTCTGTGAGACAGTGGTACCACCCCTGCGGAACCGACCCATGTATGCTATATCTTACAATTAAAATGGCTTTCGACTTCATGCAAACTTACTGTAAATAAAAAGTTTCATGCTGTTTACAAAAGTTTAATATCAAAAAATGTATGAGAAAATGAGCACCTCATTCATTTTTATCCACACTTATTATCAGTTAACATTAGTCACCCGCGCGCAAACTTACACTAACCGTGATTATAATTACCTAGTAGCATTACAAAATTTAATTCCACACTCTGTTTTGCTTGAATACAACGTAACAGTAGGTACATTCATATACAGTACAGTTTATCATTTGGAACAATAATTGCGGCTATAGAAGCAATGGCTCATTTACATTTACAGAGACCGAAAAGTCTCTCGTAGTTCCTGATACCCACGACACAAGACTCGATCTTAGTGTGGGGTCAGGACTATGTGACTGTTGGGTGTTATTTATTTATTTTATTATTGTAAAATAACACGGTCGGTATGATAAGGCTAGATCATATAACTGATCATTTCATAAGGTCTTCGACTATTTCATGATATGGTTGCATTTCATTATATGAACAGCTAAAACTGACCATATATTTGAAACTTTATTTTTTTATATGGAAATCCACATGTTGATATATTAATACCTAATGTTGGCAGCATTTCGTGTCACCACGATACACAGTAGGTTAAAATAAGGCTATGAGAGAACTCTGCTCATGTACGGTGGAAAAACCAAACGCTATTAACGAAAAAGTGATGCTTGGCATTCCACTGCGCTCACCATCCTGAGATCTAAGATGTCATGTCTTAATATGTCCAGTAGTTTTAATATTAAGACTCAAATATCGAATCTTTCCCTTACCATACACATAATATCACAAAGAAAAATCCCTAGGCTGCAATCAAAAATCCGCTGAAAACCTAATGCTTTTAATTAAGCTAGGTATAGTTCGCGTCACGCAAAAAGAACGCTGGCGGTAAAGCTGCGCAGTAGGCGATTCATGGGTCCATTTGGTGGTATGGGATGAGGCGCGGGGCGGACGGGTCACGCGCCGCACGCTTGAACAAAATGGTTTTACATAGAAAAGTGAGAAAAAATATTTAGAGAGAAGCTGATAATGATGCAGTTAATAATTTAAAACATTGTATGAAACGAAACGCAGTCACCCAAGATGACTTAATGGAAGGAGTTTCAACATTACTAAATTTTTTTATAATCTGATTAAACATTCTACATTCAATCAAACATGTTTTTAATTCTATTACATGATATTATATCTATTTTTCAATGTACCTTCCAGTAAACAATATACGAAGCCAAGACTAGTTCAAAATAAAACAATAGGCCTAGTACTTTCGCGCGCGAGTTATCCTGCGCAGACACACCCCCTCCACATTTTTATAGCGTTCTTTTTACGTGACGCGAACTATACTGGTGATTAAAAGAGTACATTTTTTAAAACTGTAATGCATATTATGTCCAGATAATATTAATTATTGCTATTCGCTTGATATACAGATAGTTCAACTCCAATACATGCAGCTTAGTGCAGTCATAATAAAATACACACACTCTTACCATATCATAAAATTATGATATCAGTTTTAAAAATACAAATAACATATTTAACACTTTAAAATTGTTTATGTAACTTTCACTTTTATTTTTCATAAAAGGAAAATCCAAACACTATTGAAAGCATCAACCTATCTTACCTTTTTACATCAATGTTGCAATTATTCCAGTAAACTGCAAATATTTCCTGTAGTACAATCATGACTTAACAAAACATGAACACCCTCTTGGAACTCTACTGGTGCACATTACAACTATAATAATTGAATACCCTCAAGGTCTACTGCAAAAATAAGAAAACGCGTCATATAGACTGAAATGTTGATACCATAATGACCAATATGTTAAGGCAAATACAAAAAGGAATATCAGTAATTTCCAAAGTAAAAATTACTTAAACAACATCACCAAATGTAAATTTTTTAACATATACTTTTACATACAAAGTATTCAAACAGTGTTAAGCATTCCATTCATAATTCCAAAACCAATGGCTCCTACCAATATTTTATGAGTATACTTAATTAGGCATAATATATTGTAATTGAAAGCTGGCAATGTTTGTATTAAATCTACGCAGCAATTTGAGCTTTTTCCTGATTCTCCAAATTAGCCTTTGACGCACACTTGAAAAGTTTCTTAACATTGTTATTGAGATTTTCTCGGTTCCTCGCTATTTCAATTGCATAAAACTGGACTCTAGCTACCAATATAGTGTTTTGTTCTGAATAATCTCCTTGGCAGTGCGCTCTCATTAAAGTACCGAAACTGTAGTCTTCCACAATGTTTTTAAACTTCTCGCAAAACACTCTCCACTTAGCTTTATTGATATTATTTTTTATTTCATTCTCATTTATGAATGAAACATCCATATCTGGAAAGTCTTGTCTGAAGTGTGTGTAGATAAGGTCATCATGTGGAGTCAGTTGAAGCAATCTTGTGTCTACTGAACACAGCATCTGAAAATATCAGTTCAAATAATTGCATCGCATTTCATTACTCTGATCAGGATTTAATCAGGATTTTTTTGGTCAGGATCTGTTAAAGCTATATTTACAAAAATGTCCTTTAGACCTTACACATTTTATTGTACATAATATTATCTTATAGATACCACATAAAGTGTGAATATGGGGAAAATAGAAAACAAAGATTTTTTTTCTAATGTCATTTTTTTATATTCCAAAACAAAAACTGCGTTTTGTTTTCTTTTCAGTAACAGTATGCTAAAATGTGATGGTTATAGCCACTTATAAATCAAAATGCAATAAAGCAATCCTGCTTATTACTGATATTTAAAATAATATTGTTAATTTTATTTGAATCATGTTAACATAAAGGAAGTTATATTTTTTTAATGATTACATGATATTTCTGCGTATAAATTTTCTTAAACTTAAATTTCCTTTTTCATGTAGACATGCTTTAGAAAATACTGCAATCTTACCAAGATAAAAGACTGTGTGAGACCTTATCCTTACATCAAACTAGATTATAGTCTACAATATGTTTCAATGGTCTTATTAAAATGGCGCTAATATTGGGATTTTCTTTGCAGTATCCTACAATCTGCAAGACATATTATACTTTCTCGTCTAATAAGTAATGTTTATAATATTAGTTCAGCCTGGGGCTAAGCATTGCTATATTAATATTCGTGATAAAATGTAAATAAAATAAATCCTTACGTTAAAATAAATATCGCTATGTTCCATGGCTTTTGCAGCCCATAAATGTTCCAACGTTTCATCATTGCCGAACTCTTCTGCGGGCCTCGACAGCACGTCCTGAGAGAAATACACAACATTACATGTGCATGAAAAAGGTTAACCCGGAATAAATATATGCGAATAAATGTAATAATCAATGTAAATTAAATATATACAATCGCCCATATAATGAAAATCGTCGTTGAAGGCAAAATTAAAGCGATAAACACCAAATACCTAACAATATTTTTGCGGCATTCAAACCAATATTTATTAAAAATTCATAGACGTGAATCATACTTCACGTTAAGAAAACGCCATACAAACTCACCATTATTTAAAATATGTTCGAATTCAATATTACTTTAGCGTTTAAACACTAATTTAAAGCTTTTAGCAAAAAAATATTTAAAACATGCACATCTGAAAATACGCAACTATGAAGCTTCTTACGACTTATGATTCTTAGCATTATGCATTTGCTTACGTCATTTCATCGTCACTTATTATTACGCATGAGAAAATGAAAGATTACAATATGAAATGCTAAAAATAAAAGGTGAATGAACTGGAACTTGACCTGTCAGTATTTTTTTATTGGCAAAGGCGGCATTGTAACGAAATGCCATATAATTACAAATAATTTGATTTACAAAAAATCTTGTACAGTTTATGTGTTTTTTTTTTATTTGTACCGTTTTTAATAAGAAAGAACTTTCAAAAAGTCTATTTCCCAATAGTATTTTCAAAGCTATACAACCATTGCATTTGAATTTAACAGTTCAAAACATCCAGCTTTACTGTTAGGAGAAATAATTGCCAGTTAATAAAGAATAAAAACATTTAATAATTTTTTTAAAATAAATAATGTATAATTGAAATATAATTCTATTTTTCATTTATAATTTTACACAATAAAATATGTTTTCAAAAATACAAATGATTCCGAAACGAAAATAAAAATAAAAAATCGAGACAGCGCTATACATTATAACGTGACAAAAAGAGAAACACTTCTCGGAAAAATTCGTTTGAATCTCGTTTCGTCACAAGCTTTCATTGGCCGAAATCGGAAGAGGGTGGCGCATGCGCGTTATGCCGACGCCATCTCTGAAACTACTGTGCCTATTATGTACTTGTTCTAGAGTAAAGTGAATGCTAATTCGTGGTTAAAAGTGTGAATAAATCATGGAATTACTTAATCGCGAGTGAGATCGTGCGTTATTTGAGTGTATCGAAAGACAGAGTGAGTTGGCGCGGTGAGGGTCTTCGGCGGGTGCCTTGCGGAAGTTTCTTGACTATAGCAACGCATTATTTTTTGCGGCTATCTCCGCCGCGGGCCGCCACTTTCGGATATTTCATGGGCCTTTGTCATCGCAACAGCTAGTGGTAACTCTCAAACGGTTGATTTTCCCCGAGGCACGTAGAAAGCGGGCTCGAGGCGGGCCGAGCGCTGCCCGCGTTCTTACGCGCGCGCTCCACATACTTAACTCTATAATATATGAATTATTGTTGTGGGTCAAAGACATCGCGATGCGTTAACCTGCAACGAAAACAGCGTCATAAACTTGAGAACTTTGTGTTTCAGCTCGTGTTTTGTGGACGCTGACGCGTTCGGAATGAATTCTGCTCTCAAACCGGTGTTACCACAGCCGGGTGTCCCTCAACCAGGCGGGCAGCCGAGCCCTGCCAAGGGTAACGTGGCGAGTGTCAATCACGCTGTAGGCCATCCTCAGGGCGCGCAGAACTCCCTGCATCACGGTACCAATAATCTGGTCGGACAGAACTTGACGCATCACGCACCGCCGCCGCCGCCGCCGCACGTGCCGGTGCCCCCTCACGCGGTGCCGTCTATGGCGCCAGTGTCCGCCAACATGGCTCAGATGGCGCAGAACATGAGTCACCATGGCAACTTGTCTCACGTCACTCAAAACTCTGTAACATCAACAAATACCGCCAGCCCAAGCAAAAGTACTAGCAGCAGTAGCAGCAGTAGTGGTGGTCCTATCAGCTTAGTTCAAGAGAAAGCAAATGCATCACAACCTTTGGCTCTTACACGCACTCCAGAGAAGAAAGAGCCCGACTCTACTGGTCCCGCTAATGGTACCATTGAGTCTCCAAAACCTGGATCTAATGTGCCTAGTGCACTCAAACCCCAGAATCCAGAAGCCAATAAAGATAAGCAGGATATTGCTAGAACATCACCAAGTACTCCCAAACCCCCTGAGAAGCCATCCAGCACTACCACAACACCACAGAAGAGTGAACCGACCAATTCTGTTAATCAGACTGATAGCCCAGCTCAACCAAAAGTGGCCACAGCAAATGAAGCGCCTGAGAAGTCCCCTTCTAAACCGACAGAGCTTAAATCATCTCCAACCGCAGATATTGCACCAACTCAAAGTGACAACAAACCTCCAGAAACAGCAAATGACAGTCAATTACAAGAAAAGGCAACCACACCTGTTAAGCAAGATGCACCTGTAGCTGAAAGTAGTAAAACTGAGCCCAAACCGGAAGAAACTCAAGAGGAGCCTAAATCCGAACCACAACCAACAGAGGAAAATAAACCAGAGGAAGTGAAGGACAAACCAGAGGCTGTCAAGAAAGAAGAGAGTCCAGAGAAACCATCTAGTGTAGAAGAAAAAGTTGAGGAGAAGAAACCAGAGCCAAAGCCTGTAAAGGTTGAGACTAAACCTAAATCAACATTGAAATTGGCCACAGTCACTCCTCCAATGAGAAAGCGAAGGCAAGCTTCTCCAAGCAAAACAACTGATGGTTTGAGTCCTGCCAAAAAAGCAAATGATGTTGAGGGTACTCCAGACACAAGAACCAAGAGGAATAGAACTAAGGTCAGTATCAAATTATTACTATTCAAAAAAAGTTTTGGAGGGAAAACATATATTTACATTCATTTACCAGTGTATCAAACATAAGCATTTTTATTAAAGTTAAAGGTTAATTGGGCATGTTGAAGCAAACAAACCCATAGGATACAAGATATTATCTTTAGAAAGTTTAAAACATTTTAATGCAATGAAAGTGTTTAAAGATGTATAAACTAAACTATAGTTATGTGTTGGAAGTCACAAGATTGGTGAATATTTACAATACATACACCAATTTAAAACAAAAGATTAATTACAATTTCAACTAGATTTTATAAGCCACATAAAATAAGTATTCATTCAAAAACAAGAACAGTGAAATCAATTTCCAATTCTAATAAAACTTTTATTTTTAAATAACCCTTTTTGGATTCCATGCCTTTAATAAAAATTTCAGTGTGGTTTATAAGAATGTTAATGGACATGCAGTTCGCAAACTATTTTTAAATCTACTTAGAGCTAAAATGTGATGTTATTGTGATTTATATGTATAAAAAAAGTTTTTAATCTATGATTTTATATTATCCCAAGTTTAATTTTGACGTATTGCCGTAGCACAGGAGTGATTGTAGCCATAAAACAGAAAAATATTACGTAATGGCGGGAATTATTATAGCGTGGTCCTCTTCTCTTTTTTATTCGTTTTGACTTTTGTGTTTATTGTTGATTAGTGTATGTAGTGATTTATAGGTGTATTGATTTAAAGTTTGCACTGCAATTACACAAGTCTATGATAATTTAAACTAACGCCCCTACTGTAAAAAATAAACACTATGAAACTTAAAATATTAGAATTTTACAAGTATTCGAAGAAGTTAAATTTAAAAGATAAAGTCAGATACTTGTCATTATATTTATGCATAAGGATCAATGGCAAAGTATTATTGTTTTCATGAAAAAAAAAACAATGCTTTTACATTACTCAATCATACGAAATATAACTGTTTATTTTGAAGCATAAGCAACGCCGCGAGCCAAAGCATACACGGTGTTTATTATTAGTACAGTAGTGCTAAATAAAACAACGCTACAATGTAACGCAAGCGCGTGCCGGCGGTGGGCACGACGGAAGAAAGTTCCGCCGGGCAAGTTTTTCGCGCCATAACTGCAGTTTCCCTACACCGTTCGCATAAATATTTACTTTTTGTTCTATACACTATACCATATAGTTAAAAAACGTTTTGGTGTCAAGTTATATTTCACAAATGCATTCTAATACCTTTCATTCTCTATAAAATAGAATTAATATGACATTTTAGTGTGATGTTTGTTTGCTAATTACCACAAGTGACTATAATGCACCTGATAGTCATCGTTGATTGAATTGCATTCCCGACAGAATGGAGTATCCATCGGTCGTCAATGATAACCGTTTCGCTGGTCAACTCAATTCAAATGTGCTCTTAACCAAATGCATATAGGCTGTACAGGAATTGCGCCCCTTTGCATGGGACACTATTACGGTATTCCCACTACAATGTACAGTGGTTGCTATCTCGGTGGATTTTAATAACCTACCAACAATTTGATAAAACCCGATATCATGTCCAATTAGCTACGGATATTTAATGGTTACCCATGTGAAAAATGTTAACATTTGGTATTGACCATGTATAGAAATAAAATTATCGTTGCAATGTTTGACTTAGGTTATCTTTAAACATAAACATGAATAATATCTTGTTAGATTTGCAGCGATCGATAAATAGTGATGAAGTAGTTGTGAATATTAGATCATAGATGTCGTTGTACGAAATTATGTGTGATGGTATAAACAAAACATGAGCAGTTTATTGTGCGATAAACTTTTATGACTCAACACTGACACGCTTAGTTAACGTAAATCTAACTAGGCTAGTTCAAGTTGATTTTCATTCCAAAAACAAGTACGTGCGTTTAATAGTTTTCACAATACAATTATATTATTTTTACTATTCATATCTGAATATATGAGGAGGGCTAAAACAGTTTAAACCCTTGCGTTCCATAGCGTCTTTTAAAAATAAAAGGATGTACCTACTCTATTATTTTAGAAAAAAAAAAACTATGTTTTACTACTGCCAAATACTGCGATAAGAAAAAAAAACCGTTATTTAGCATTGGTTCTGATGTCACTGAAACTTTAAACTACCACCCGGCTTGGGTTTCGGCAGCAGTTTTGATATACCCTCTATAAGGCAAAATACACTCCAATAGAGAGGCCTGCCTATCTCAAAAGTAACAGTGTTAAATCACAATAGATGCACGAGACCATGTTATTTAGTAAATCACTGTTTATAATTGAGATGCGTCCAGTGGCTAAATCTATGCGTGTTTAGCTAATAACTATGCAGGACAAACACTAGTACGGCTTTATGAAACGAAATGAAAATAATTTATTGAATCCATTAAGATTTTCTTCATCATTAATATTGACATTTTTCTTATCTACCATGCGGTTCGGAAAGCGGTTTTAGGGAAGAACGAGCAAGAAACTAATTATGCACTTTACAATATAGTGATTACAACATTTACAAGTGACTGGTGGTAGGTCTCTCATATGTGCGAGGCCATCTGGGTAGGTACCACCGCAATGTCTATTTCTCCCGTGAAACAACACTGCTTAAATGCACTGTTGTGTTTCGGATTTAAGGAGTAAGGACATTGTAGCCAGAGCAACTACTGGACATAATGAGACTTAACATCTTATGTCTCAGGATGGCGAGCGCAGTGGAATGTTTCTACTGTTTATGAGCGGTCGTATCGCTTACCATCAGGCGAACGGATTGCTCGTCTCGCCATTCACTGCAAAAAAAAAAAGACTTATTCATAGACAGTTCATAAACCTATTTTAGCTAATGTTTCGTCCCTTTCGAACCACTGATGAATTCAAATTGAGCGAAGAAGACAAAACATTCGATAACTTATGTATATATTTTTATAAATTGTGTATGAGTAAGCGCGTAAGAATTTATTAAGGCCCAATTCCGCAGATTACATTTGTTTTTTTTGCAGATTAATTTTGTTTAAATCAAACCACTCTTTATATATTTTCAACAATGTATTTGATTTGGAAAAAAGTGTGTGATAAGTTTACATACGGAACATAATACATACTTAGTTTATTATGTATCTTTAAGTAAAGAACGCAGAATTTCAATGATCGTAGGTGTTTAGTAGAAAACCTTGAGATTACGCGTAGCTTATGCGTGGATTGCATTAAACTTTGACGACCTTATTGGCGCAGTGAAAGATAGACACAAAGGTCGGAGATTCGCTTGGATTAAACATTCCAAATTCATTCCGTCCGTCAATTCCGGATATCAAAAAATGATTCAAACCACAGACCGGCATAGTATCAAATTAAAAAAATACTGATAATTTTCCGAAACGCACGTGTTATTTATGACGATTAATATATTTCTGCACACCATTAAGCCTTCATCATCATCATCATCATCATATCAGCCACAGGAAGTCCACTGCTGAACATAGGCCTCCCCCAAGGATATCCAGAATGACCTGTTGGAAGCGGTCTGCATCCAGCGACTTCCTGCAACCTTAGTCAGATCGTCCGTCCACCTTGTAGGCGGGCGTCCGACATTTCGCTTGCCTGTACGTGGCCTCCACTAAAGAACCTTTCGGCCCCAACGGCCATCGGTTCTACGAGCTATGTGCCCTTCCCACTGCCACTTCAACTTGCCAATCCTATGGGCTATGTCGGTAACTTTCGTTCTCCTACGGATCTCCTCATTTCTGATTCGATCTCGTAGGGAAACACCGAGCATAGCCCTCTCCATGGCTCGTTGAGTGACTTTGAGCCTTTAAATGAGGCCCACAGTGAGAGGCCACGTCTTGGTCATTAAGCCATGGTAGGTCTCTTTCAGTGACAGGCCGCCTGGGTAGTTACCTTTGTAATAATAGAAGGTCACCATTGTACCAGTAGTAGTCTCCGCCACGGGAGTAATTCCCAAACAGTTGTTCCAGTCTTTAGACTTACTAGATTTACTACAACAAACTTACATACAAATACAAAAAATCAGTTATCTTGAATACATGTAGAATAGTAAGGAAATTTTTGCAATCAGAATCATCCCCAGAATTTATTTATTTTATTTATTTTATTTTATTTATTAGGTCTACAATAAATCACATATCAGTACATAAAAATAAACAAAAATGAAATAAAAGAAAGATAAATACATGATTTTCCATAGTAGACACAGCATACACAAAGAGTACATACAATAAAACAATGGTTAGGTAAAGTAAGTTAACAATTCGAAGTTTAACAATCAAAAATAATAGAATAAACTAAAACAACAAATAATATTTAACAACTAACTATAAACAAGTTCTTAATATTTATTCGCTTACACGAGAACATATACCTTTTCGGAAGCTATTTAATGAGTCCACGTGAATGTCGACCACGTTACTGTAGCTATTCAACAACTTACAAAGTCTCGGCACTGGAGAATTACAACCAAGAATGGATCTTCTCAGAGGAGGCGATAATGGGGTGATTGAGAATCTAGGAATTCTAGAGGGAACTCTGATGTTAAAGGAACTAAGCAAAGATGCACAGTCTATTTTATTATTAAAAAGTTTAAAAAGGAATAGCAAATCTAAAATATCCCTACGATTTTCTAAAGAGCTCATTTTAAAATAAATCAATCTATCAGCATACGAGAACCTTCTATCAGCTCTACCGATACTCCTCGCAAGGTGCCAAAGGAACCTTTTTTGTACTCTTTCTAACCTTAAGCTATGTGTTGCAAAATGTGGACGCCAAACTGTAGAGCAGTACTCAAGGTTACTCCTAACAAGGCTATTGTACAAGAGTTTTTTTGTAGAGTTATTCTTAAATTTTTTAGCATTTCTTAATAAAAACCCCAGCATTTTAGAAGACTTCCTGATAATATAGTCTAAGTGGGGGACAAATGTCATTTTTTTGTCATAAATTACTCCTAAATCCTTTATCACTTCCAGTTCCTGTACATTAACATCTGCAATTTTATATTGATGGCTGATAACATTTAATTTTCTCGAAAATACCACACTATAACATTTCTTAGGATTTAACAGCATATTGTTGTCCTTACACCACCGTATAAGTCTATTTAAGTCTTGTTGTAATAAAGTGCAATCATCGCTTGATTCGATAGTTCGACAAAATTTCAAATCATCTGCATACATAAAAAGTGAAGAAAATTTAAAACAATTAGTAACATCATTGATAAAAATATTAAACAGAATAGGTCCTAAATGAGAGCCTTGTGGTACACCTGATTTAATCTTATGAAGGCTGGATTGGAAACCGTTAATGACCACATAAAAGACTCGCTCCTCTAGATACGATTTATCCCTAATACTGTGTCGAAACTAAACAACAATCATTTGGCTTAGGCCCGTGATTGTTGTTTTAAGCCGGGTAAAGGACCGAGCAGGTAAATTACTAAAAATAAATAATAATAATAAACTCTTTATTATTGCACCACAAAACATAAAATATGAGACAGAAGAACATTTGGTGAAACAATCGGCGGCCTTATCACTAAAAGTGATCTCTTCCAGACAACCTTTGTAATGTCTATTTCTCCCGCCAAACAGCACTGCAAATATTTTTCGAATTGAAGGACATTGTAGCTACAGTAAATACTGGACATATTGAGACTTAACATCTTATGTCTCAGGGTGGCGAGCGTAGTAGAATGCCAAGTATTGCTTTGTTATTCAAGGTTTTGTTTGGTTTTGCTACTGTTCATAAGCAGTCTTATCGCTTACCATCAAACGACATGCTCGATTTGCCATTTATAGCAAAAAGAAATAATATATATTATTTAAAATTGGTAGCAGAACTCTCATCAGTGTCATATATTTGTAAATAAAACCTCAAAGTAGATATTATTTTAATGACGGAGGCATATGTTCATTAGGGACTCCCTGTGGCTAATTAGGGAGAGAGACTCAATCGAAACGTTACTTATTAACTCCAAAAGAGACTTCGTTCTGTCATTCAACACAACATGGCGGACTTTAAAATTATGTAGATTTGTTTTATCAAAATAATTATCAATCTCGCTCTTTTTATAAAAATGAAAGCTTGTTTTGCATTCCAGAACTCAAGTTTCATTAAATAAATACATATTTTTTGTGATTTTAATTATTTAAAATTCAATTATTTTCATCATGCCTATTACATATTAAGTAGGTTCGTTATACGCTTGTGTGTATGTGTCCACTTTCGGCCAGTCCATGTTCGTTCCAATGTGTTATGTGATTAGGGCAAACTTGTTGCCATGCCGAGCACAAATTCCAGTAACACGTCCCTTGAAATTTGTCATATTTATATGATTTACTGCAGACCGTCCCAGATTAGTTATGGGACAACTTACTTGACAGCTTTCATTGCAATTCATACAAAGAATATTTTCTCTACCGCATTTATTTTACGGTCTTTGTGTACTACGTTGTATTGGAAACACTTAGGCGTTATTCATAAATGGTTCATAAACCTATTTTAATTATCAAATGTTTTGTCTTCTTGAATGGGGGTTTAAAGTAACTACCGAAAAACTCGCACAAAATGTACTGCACCATCTGGCTCTCAAACCATGGAACGAACTGTTATTTCCCAAGTACACTGCCACTACACCAGAGGTCGGCAACCTGCAGATCGCGAGCCACATGCGGCTCTTTGGATGTGAAGTTGCGGCTCTTTAATTCCATACACCAATACAATTAAAAAAATATATATTAAATTGTCATGTTGAATCGATTAAGGAGGATTAGGCACCATTTCTTTATTTATTTCAACACTACAATATCTTACAGGTAAAACCTAATGCGATATTGACGCTTTAACTTATTTTGCTATTTAATACTAAGTATCAATATAATATATAAAAAAAATAAGCTTATATTTTACAATTATTTACTAATCACTTGTAGCTAATTATACATAATAGAACCTTTGTGATTTCACTCAAAGCGCCTGAGAATATGTCTACTCTGTCATGAGTATCATTAACGATTTTAATTATCCGTCTCTATCTCTCAACCACTTGTCCTTGCTTTTTGCCGCTACCCTCTCCCGTGATAGGCGTCGTAAGAAACATTAGAAAAAATGGTGACTCTTTAAAAACTAAGGAATGTTGTAAATTGCAAATTATGGCTCTCGATTCAAAAGGTTGCCCAAGCCGGCACTAGGCACTACTGCTAAGGCAATAAGTAGGCAGCCTTAATATTATGAAAATTTATCATGGCATTTCAAGTCAGTTAAAAAAAAAGAATGTGACTGTAATTACTTATCATATTAATTTCGAACAAAAGTTCAGACTGTTTTATTAGGTTAACATAGATAAGGTAAAACTTATCGTGGCTACTTGACCGATAATTTTAAGGTAACAACTATCTTTTATTATAAACATTCCAATCGACAATAATCTGACAATGATCTCAATAGAAACCAGCGAATCGCGAGACATAATCGTCTGTTGCCAGGCGAAACTATCAGCAATGCTCTTCTATCAGTGTGAAATATTTTCGCCAGGCGAAATTTAAAAAAAATAGTGTTCTAGTTCGCTTGCATCAAAATGTAGTTAAGCAAACCTATAACACCTTATTAATAATAAGTGGTGAAGGAAAACATCGTGAGGAAACCTGCATACCATAGCGAATTTTTTAGGACTTCTATGGTATGTAAAGTCCGCCAACTCGCACTAGGCCAGTAGTGTAGTACTCTCAATTGTGGCCCGTGCCCTGCACTGGGACGTATTTGAGCTAATACGACAAGCACTGTAGTTGTCAGGACATAAATTAAAGTTTTATAATGGAACAGCTATAGTATCAGAAATCTGACAAAAGCACATGTACCAACCAAATCCAAGGGAAAAGACGAGACAGAAAATACTGTCAGTACGTATGAGTGACAGACACAAACAGAAATAGCCGTACGCTTTATTTCATTCGCAGTGTCTTTTCTACAATAATATCCCACAAGAGGCCTCTATCTACACTTTATAGGTGCAAGCGTGAATATGTAACGTTATGTTTGTTTGCAGGTGCAACTATATCAGTCGCCTACACCGGAGCTCGCGATGGCCACCAAGCTGTCCGCGTCGGCTGGACGTTCTACGCCCACTAAACCTAATGACGATAAACTTATCGTCTTTTACAAGTTAGTATTATGTCATTCTAGTAGATAATAAAAAGAAAATGAATAAAAAGGAAACAAATAAATAAAACTAATTCTAAATAAAAATAAAATTAATTTAAAATAAATAAATTACATAAATAAATTAATTAAACCAAGAAATTAAAATAAGGAATACTAAGTATAGGAAATATATTGTTTATAGAGATTAAGTTATATGTGTATTGACTTGTCATAAGAGCTTTTAAATTGCCTACGTGACCAATAAATACATTTCATTTCAAATACATTTCATTTCATTTCATTTCATTTCATAATATTAGAAAATATATATTTGAAGATTTATGACATTTGCATTGGTTTAGTATGAATTGAGTTATTGGTTTGAGCCCAATTGTTATGTCTAGATGCCCAATTTCAAATGAACACATGAATTAATATCCTTACTTGACAGGCAATTGTTTCGTTATTAGCAATTTAAGGTACCAAAAATAGGATAGATTCAGAAAGTAAGGTTAATTATAAAATTTCCCGCAATCTTATTGTCCAAACAAACCATAATATTAAAACAGTTTACCATTAGGCTAGCTCACTTTCCGAAAGAAACGTGACAATAAACTCTTGATTTTCGTTACATTTCACAATGATCCTCCTTGTTTAGCCTATAATGCTATTAAAACTGGCTACAAGGTATCATTTTTCCCCCTAGGAACGAGTACTTGGCAGTTCGCAACGCAGAGGGTGGTTTCTACGTGTGCCAAGCGATGCAGAATGTGTACCGCACCACGCGCAAGATCAAAATCCGCTGGCTGTCTCAGGACAAGGTCGTCGACCCCACCGGCGAGACTTACAGACCTGACTTCTATGATGTTACGGGTTTGTATGAAGTTTTATAATATTACTAACGGTTCGGCTTGGTGCAAATTCTTCAAAATGGCGGCCAAAATGTTCAATTCGAACTATCAATTTAGAATATCGACCAATCGGATCGCGAAAAATGAATAAAATTTCCTCGTATATACTAGGTTTTTCAATACTGCTTCCTTTCTATAAGTCAGCGTGATGATAGATATTTAACCAACACAAAAATATTTTTTCAATACGAACAAAGAAACAAATAAACTCTAGCTTTAGACTGATGTATATTAACATAGATTTATGAAGTAAAAATGGGGATATCTTTAGGAGTCATCTCGAGGATGCAAGTGCAGCATGCAGTATAATATGTATAATGCATATTGAATTTTTGTGTTCTAGTTTAAAGTACATTGTAGCCAGAGGAACTACTGGACATTCAGATTTAACATCTTATGTCCCAGGATGACGAGAGCAGCGGAATGCCAATCGTTTTGTAATACGTGGTGTTGGTTTTGCTACTCTCTTTGAGTGTTCGTAATTTTTTTTATTGCAATGAATGGCGAGACGAGCAAGGCCGTCTGCCTGATGGTAAGAGATACGACCGCTCATAAACAGTAGCAACATTTCACTGCGCTCGCTATTCTGAGACATAAATTGTTAAGTCGCAATATGTCCAGTAGTTACTCTGGCTACAACGTCCTTCAATCCGAAACACAACAGTGCATTTACGCAGTGTTGTTTCACGGGAGGAAAAGACATTGCGGTGGTACCTACCCAGATATTCTCACATATGAGAGACCTACTACCGGTATTGTAGCTATAGGTATTACTGGACACTTGAGATTTAACATCTTATGTCCCAGGATGACGAGGGCAGTAGCATGTCAATCGTTCGTGGTGTTGGTTTTGCTGCTCTTTTTGAGCCTTCGTATCACATACCATCACACGATCATCTCGCCACTATAGTAATAAAGTGATATATATATATATATATATATATATATATATTTGACAGCTTCCGTGGCGCAGTTGGTTAGACGCCGGCTGTGAAACGAGAGGCCGCGGGTTCGATCCCCGCACCGAAACAAATATTCGTGTGAACCACAGGTATTTGTTTCGGTTCTGGTTGTTTGTGAGACCGAAAAGTCTCGTAGTTCCTGATACCTGCGACACAAGACTCGATTTCAGTGTGGGGTCAGGACTACGTATGTGACTGCTGGGTGCATTGAGATAATTTAGGGACAGAGAAAGCGACTTTGTTTTATACTATGTAGTGTTTATGTATGTGCAGACATGGAGTGCGTGCTGACGACGCTGTCTCTGTCCCGCGGGTCCGGCGGCTCGCAGCTGCTGCGCGCGGGCGAGGCGGCGCGCGCCAGCTCCATCCTGCAGCGCGCGCTGCACGCCGAGCAGGGCGGCGGCACGCACGCGCCCACGCCCGAGCATCCCGACGGACGTCAGTACACACGCACACACACACACACACACACATGCAGCAATACCACAACACCACCACCACACAAACATAAACATCTCTAATCATACATCAACAATTACATGCATCATGTTTCATACATTATATCAAAATAAAAACGTTGGTTAGATATCAAGCCAAATAAAAAAATAGTCTGAACCAAAAATGCCAAAAACAGACAAAATTCAGATACATACATTTATACATGGCAATTTATTGTAAGTGCGTGGTGGCCTGTTGGCAAACGGACTAGACGCGACTGCCAACATGTTCACGGTGGTCGCGGGTTCGAATCCCAGGGCACACCTCTGACTTTTCGGAGTCATGTGTGTATTGATAGTCAATCACCACGCACTAAAACGGTGAAGGAAAACATCGTGAGGAAACCTGCATACCATAGCGATTTATAAAATTTCTATGGTATGTAAGTCCGCCAACCCGCACTAGGCCAGTGTGGTGGACTATATGGCCTAACCACTCTCAATCGTACTCTCGATTGTAGAGGAGGCCCGTGCCCTGCAGTGGGACGTATATGGGCTGATACAGAATTTATTGTAAACAACCTAACTTTAAAATTATAAACTTTGGTTAGATATGAAGCAAAACAGAAAAACTATCACTCTAATCCGAGAATGTAAAAAACAGAAATACAGATAATTAAGCCAAAATAATATTCAGATGAAAACTCAATAACTTAAGACATACATCAACATCTTCAAGAATATCATTGTTCTTGTTAAAATATTTATTTTCTCAGACATATTTACTAAAAACAACCGAACTTCATACATTATCTACCATCCCATACACACATCACACATAATCATTCTATTTTCTTATTTTTTCTATTATTTTCTTCCATTCTAAATTATAATGTATCAAGCATGAAAACAATTTTATAACTCGTAGTTTATTAATTTGTCAAATCATATGAAATTAGACTTTCTTATACATATTGTATTATTATTTGTTTCATACTTGTTGCATTACTCTGATGTTATATTTTTGTACTAATCCTATTATAACTAAAATAGTCTTTATAAATAATAACAATGGACACATCTATTTACAAAGACTATTTAAGTTATTCAATCGCATTTTCATTAATACTCAACTTTAGAAATCTGCACATCATTTTTAGATAATAACATTTCACTTTTGCACTATTATCAATTAATTAAAAAAATATTATGTTGTTCTTCTGAAATGATTACACCAAATCCAAGTTACGAAAATAAATGATTATAAATTATTTTCTTTCGTATCTCAGACATGGTGTAGTTTATTCTGTTTGCCTGAATACTAAAACATAATAAAACCAACGCATAAATTAACTTTAAAATAGCATTGAAACGTGCACTCATTCGTTATCACAAAAGTAATTATGTACTAACATTTATACTTTGAATAAGTACAAATGCTAGTAATAAATAGATAAATGAAAAAGTGAGATTAATGGAATGGTTTTTGTTCAGTGGATCTATCGCTATACACAGACGAATCCCAATTGGAGAAAAAGTCGCGCAAACGGAACAGTTCCAAATCGTCGCCGCGCAACAAACACGACAACTCGGAGGACGCCGCAGTAAGTTGCTGTTATCTGTATATTCTTTCATGTCTTTATTCTACATAATGTTTGCCATCCATAAATTAAAGCGTCCAGTATTAGTTAGTGTTATTGCTAGTGAATTCTCTAATACGAGTACTTTTGCTTCATTTATGGTATTCAATGTTAAGTATTGACTATTGACAATTACATTTTATGGTTCATGATATTGACTGACATATCACTTGGTGACTATTAAAGTACAGGCTCACGGATCTTATGCTGGTGTCTTTTAAATATTGGCATAAAAAATATATTTAATTTCCAGTTTTAAACAATGATAACCTGGAAATATTCGATGAAGATTGGATATTTAAATGGATGTATTTACAGATTAAGTAATGTAACGTTCTAACCCCGTCCTTGTTCCCGAAGGAAGCGCCGTCGCCCGTGAAAAAGGCGCGAACGACGCCAAAGCGCAGTCCGAAAAGCGCTCGCAAAACAAAACCGTCGCCCTCACAGGCTAAACAAACAAACAATAAGCGAAAATCGTCAGGTAGTACGCCCGTAGTGGCGACCACAAGCAAGGTAGGCATAGTACAACGGATATATAGAAATGTACGTATCCGCAACCACCACCCATTCTACATTCATGTGAGGCGAGTGAGTACGTGTGCGCTGTTTGGATGTCGCGCCTGTGCGCCTGCCGCAAGCCCACCTGTGGGACTGCGGGACGCCCACACGTCCTTCGAACATTCCCACATTTTTATTGCATACATATGGACTGCGCAAGAAATATGCCATTCTGGTCTATTCAATACCACAAAATACCGAAGACCCGCATAGTCGTGAAATCTCTTAAAATGTGCGTTATTTTGAATTTAACAGCTTCGTAGTCATGCGCAGTCCATACTCTGATTTACAAAGAAATAAAATTGTCTATTCCCACGGCGCCATTTTGTGTAAGCGTGATATAGTATAGGAACACAAAATGGCGGCCAAGTTCGAGGACAAAGGCGCAGATTGTATTTGGTTCATTAAGGTTTCTTAGTTAGATATGAATGCGAAAAACTATATTTATTATGAAAAATTATCGATGATTTATTTTTACGGTATGCATGCAACTTATTTTAGTACGGGCCACAATTCGGAGTGCATTGACACTGTTCGTTTGTGGCACTATATTGAGGAGTTTAAGTTACAGTGGTATAACACAGTAAATATTTTATTATTTGGGTAAAGGTATTATTTTGTTTATTACTCACGTCCCATACACGCATTGGAGCCCATTGCGATATTTTCGCATTGCATTGGACATAAATTATATTAATTAGGTGAAGGATGCATGATATGCACGAAAGTATTGAATATTAAGGCTGCTTATTCAAAATTCTTTCAAAAATATCCCCAATATTGTCACAAAGAAATTTAAATTTATTTATTTATTCATCAGTTACTGGAATTTTTAAATAATTCAAATAAGTTATTATATTTCGTTGCTAGGGATATCTATATTAAGTATGATTTCAAGTAACAAGAATTTATAAAAGATCCTTTATAGTTAAGATATTTCTATGCAGAAACTATTAGATATTAGACTATTCTGATGTCCGTGATGTAACGAATTTGTCTCTATTAATATTAGCAAAATCACTTTAATTAAATAACTGCTAAATGAGGTTGGAATAATATTTCAGTAGTAACATTAAAAATATAAATTTTAAAGCATCTTTTGGATACAAAAACATTAAGGAGTTTCGAGCCATTTTGTTTTCATTTAAATAAAAAACGTTCAAAGTACTTGTATAAAAAATCGTAAGAAAATCCTATGTCATTTCAAGTCATTAATTCCATAAAATTTTGAAGTAGTTGATTTATTCATTAAATTTTGAAATGAAACAAATCAGGAGTAAATACGATATTCGTCACATCACATTCGGATTATAATCTAATCTTTCGACCCCGCTCATTGTCATCCACCATCATCGCTTGCTTTTGTGTTATTATATTTTGATTCTCTACGTTGGCCTTATTTCTTCTTTTATTTGCTCTTTATCCGAAAAATTATGGCATGATATGTTTGCATGTGTTATACTATTAAAATGTGATTTGAAAAGTTTTTAAGTGTCTAGGGGTAATTTACAATATTTATAATATTTGTGCCATTTACAACAATAAATCCTGTAAAGTTTATTTATTAATATGAAATACCAATAGTAGATATAGTAGTATACAAACGCTTATTAATAAACATGGGAATGTAATACAAAATCGTGTTAAGTATGGACTAAGTAAAATATTTGAAAGCAGCAGAGTTTAATGTTGAGAATACTGTAGTTAACAAGGCTTTAACGAAAATATTATAATGCCTACAATTTGCCATAAAGTCAGTGTTTGTCAAATTTGTAGTCTTAAATTAACTATTTCTTTACCAAAATTAAATAACTGTATATTGTAAATTACTCCTTAAAAATGAAGAAATATGTTAAACAATGTTATTGAAAGAAGTGTCAATAACTAGTCGGTTATAAAGGGATGTTAATAAAAGAAGGAATGTTTTGAATTGCTTTGAACGTACACTTGCCAAATCTACGTTATTCTGAATGTGATTCTGTCGGCAGACGGCCACAGCGGTGACGGAAAAGGCTAAATCAAAAAATACACCCGCCAAGCGAACGCCGGCCAAACAGAAAGAGAAAACTGAGACTACAGCCACGCCCACGCGCAAAGGAAGACGGGCCACCAGAGGTATGTTCGTTGTTTTTTAAATAATAAATGTTGCAGAAAGTCAGTGGTAGCCATTGAGGTATTATACTAGAGCGGACATCGGGAACAAAATCTCTGCGTATGGTGCGTGCAGACGGGTACACTGTGAAGCGAGAGGGAAGATAATGTTACTCCGTAGGCGTGACAGAGACAGAAATAGAATGTACCCTTCATTTTGTTACAAACATTTTGTTTGCAGTGTCCCCTCTAGTATATTATCTTAATGGTGGTAGCCCACTTGAATAAGTTGCTTTGGTAATTTTTAAAAACGCCCTATTTCCAATCTTTGGGCAAGGCCTTTGTTCAGCAGTGTCCTCAAAAGAGTGGCTGAAGAAAAAGGACGATATTTATACATTAACCAAATACAGCAAATACAATAATTAGATACATAAGTACACACAACAAAGTCGATAGACGCTTTCTGTACATTACACATGGCATACATAAATCAACGGACGATCACTTTCCAATACAAGTAACTCATTCACCCACTCAACCAAAGTGACAATGGCCTTCGTGGTTACAGTGGTTAGATGAACTTGACTTTGTTAATGAAAGTTATCTATTTATAACCGATTCTAATGCTTTTAAGCTAAACAAAAATTATTGTAGTAACTATTATTTAAATAATACATATTACTGTCCATATACATAATTATTGTCCTTACTAAAATTTTTTGCACCGCATTCGGAATCAGGTCTATTGTAGCCTTTATCCAGTCATAAAAAGCAATATTTCAATGCATAACAGTATTATTTGTGTTCCACAGAGTCGAAATCATCACCGATAGTGCCGACGCCGTCGACCTCCACGGGCAAGACCACGCGCACACCGCGGAAACCGCCCGCAAAGAAATAATACATCGACTCGCCTTGACGATGTTCAAGTGTACGGACACCTGTGCCTAACACGTTCACCTAACGGATATGTACTTTAAGTGTCTTACCTGATATTAAAATAAGTACTGCAATGTCGACGTCCGAGGCGATATGTCGATTGCCGGGGTTAGAGCGATGATGACATAGAAGTTAATGTCGGTTAAATAGTCGAGGATTTTTCAATTATATCTCAAGATGATTGTCGAATCAAAATTTAATTCATAAAAATGTAATTGGTATTATAAAATGTTTCATAATCAACTTATAGGCGACGATGAATTTCTACTATCGATCCTCGAGATTTCAAGTAAATTGTCAAAAACTTAAAAGCGTTGTTATTGATAAAATTTTCGAATCTTAACCAATTCAAAGTTGATATAAATATGATATTTAGTTCTAACCTTCAGTCATTTAATAAGTGTGGTTAATAACCATATATTTAGTAGAAATATTGTGCCTTGAATACACGAAAAGGCAACAACGAATATTAAACGCGATATTGTAATGATTCGCGCCCTAATAAATATATTATCATACGCTCTGTGCTCGCTCTAACCCCTTTACAAGTTTTATCGATATTCGATAATCAAGTAGAATCGATCTATCGACATCGATATATTTTAGGTGTTGTAAGAGTAAATTTATTAGGACACAATGTCGTTTAAGTGCGTGAAATGTAGGTTTAAATCTATTTTTATTTGTTATCCCTTCTTTATCACTGAAATGATAGGTGAGTACTGAGCTTTTAGCATAAGATACACTAGTGTTTCGTAATAATAAAATTCAGAACATGATAATGAGAAAGAAAATCGTACAGGCGACTAAAGGCCCATATAACCTCAGTCAGTACTTGAAGACCTCTGGTATTGCATGTGGCATGCCATATTCTATTAGTTACAATGTCGTCTTTAACCGGTTGACATTATTTTAATTGACATGCAGCAGCAATTATTTATCTAGATTAGTCTATAATCATCAGATTCAATTTTATTCGAACAGTAAATTCATAATTTCTTACAAATTGTTTTATTTCATGAAATTAATGACTTCAATTTATAAATTAGAAATGAATATGTGATTCGCCACAAGCATTATGAGGAATATGGGAACACCGCAGGGAAACACTAAGTTTCTTTAGTAGAATCATTACTACACGCATAAGTACTGTTGCCAAATAGGCAATATATAAAACTTAATATAAGACACGATTTTCTTTTCGTCACTTTAATTCAAATATAGATAATCTTATACATATGAACAGTGTTATTCTAATAAAATGTTATATTTTCGAAACAGCAGAAAAAGAAAGTGCTCACTAATTATCGCAGTAACGTTTGAATACCTTTTATCTTTTTAGATTTATATTTATTTCATTGTATTGGTGTATTTGCATCTGCAAAATAGTCTTAGTTTCGTTTTACAAATTTCTACCTTCCGTGTGAATGTTGTAAAAAAAGTTTATTTTTATGTATGTTTTTTTAATTAAGTACATGTTATAATTAAACAAGTAGCACAATTTGATTAATCATTTTATTAATTTGATTTTAAGATGAATTCACTGTTGAATGTTCATTTTTAATGGTGTCTCGTGTTACAACTACATAGAATAATTAAAGTTTATATTTAGCTTGGTATCCGTATAAGTGTTGCCATGTTTGAAGTGTAATTTCTTTATTATTTTGGGAAACTGTAATGTGAAGCAATAACTGTGTGTTAGGCCACCTCCACATTTGTTGAATGGAGCAGATTTTACGCTACCGAGTGGAGGCGTTCTTGTTAGACAATGAAAATCTATACCATCACAATGTTTTTCTAATAATGTATTTTGAACGTTTGAAAAGTGAATTAATAGGAAGTTAATATAGTTTTACTAACGTGAACTAACTATTAAGGATAAGTTATAGAGATCCCTGTAAATATTATACATTAACAAACAAAATGTTAACAATTTTATCGTGTTTGCTGTTTTAAGGATGTTACATTTATTCAGTATCTAAGAATTTTGTGAATCTGGTTTTGTGTATTGCTTGTAGAAATCGCCCTGGTTAGTGGTGACTACTTAGGCTCTGTCGCATTTATAATTTGGAACTCATTTATTGTGAGGACTTTTTAAACCGACTGGTATTAAAACTGCGTGTAAATGTAGACATCCCTTTAATTCAGCTGCACGCGATGACGGAAGGAGGTACTATTTACCTCTGTAAATTTTAGGTAATAGTTTTAGTTTTTTTTGTAAGTTTAGGCTAAAAATTCTAAATTTTGCGAAAGTATTCAATTAGGTATTGCGACGGAAATCTTGTATATCAGTACAAAGAATTTAAAAAATTATCATATAATGTTTTTATCATTGGACGTTTTCGCTTCACATAAAATATATTTTGATATGATCAGTGTTTGGGTTTAAGGCGTGTGGGGTGTGATGTCGGACGCGTGAGATATTCTATCACGTTTTGTGTAAAATTAGTCGTTGAGGTTTCAAAAATTTCATCGATAGACGTTACTTTCGGGTCTGGACCAAGCTTTTTAATGTAACAAAAATGTAATCATGTGATCAATTCACTATATCATGTACAGACGAATACCAAAATGTTATTGTGGATCACTGCCTCCTGTAAAATATCTCTTGAAACGTCTTATAGATCAATCAAATCTTACCCTTGTTACATGGAACCTGTCAATGTCGATTCAGTTTTGTGGGTATTTTTGATTAAATTTTATTCCGTAATCACAATTGGCACATTAGGCTGACATTAATTGAGCCTCTTGTTGGCTATTTAATTGCCTCTAATCTATAACGAGGGCAATTTAAGGCAGCATATTGCTACTATTGTATTAATCTGCCAAAAAAAACCATGACTACCTTAAGAACAAAATCAATATCCGCAGAACTCATCGAGCGTACTTTTGTACGGGATGATAATATATTGTAATGTCCTTTATAGTTTTGTGGTTGTTTACACAAATGTCAGGCGGTAACGGTATCGTATGTTTTCATTATGTTATGTCGACACGTTCGATGAAAGCGTGCGTGAGTGTGGGACGTATTAGAAAAATTAAGTACCTAATTTCTATCATAAAATAGGTATTGAATAGGTTAAATACTAAAGAGATAAAAGCTTAGGTTATAAATTATTGTGTGTGTATTTTCTGTTCATAGCGTGAACGCAAGGGAGTGGTACGTGTCACGTCTTGGCACTCTGGTACAATAGTGTATGACATATTTTAAGCGTTTTATACAAAAATTATTGATATCAGTTCAAGAGTACTATTGTAACAGAAAGTCCACAAATTTATATGCAATTCAGAATAAATATAATAATTTAAGAAATATAAGTGTTTTTATTTATCCTCTTCTATTTAGAACTGAACATCCAATAAAAAAAATATTGCCTCAAATGCTAACAACTTCTATGAATATTAAATAGTAATACTTTTTTAAAATAAAATTACTATATTCAACTGTACTTACAAATTGCATTTAGTGGTATTGGTATAAATAAAAGCATATAGTAAAAGCAATGAGTAAAAGTATCAAGTGGTTACCTATTCGGCTTCGTCAGAATACTCACATTCTCTCTCTTCTTTATAATATTTTGTTTAATCCTCTCACCCCATCTTATCTTAAAGAACGATTCATTTTTCTTCATGACTCCCATTCGAAATCCCTGAGGTCGTCTGAGAATCTTAAGCTGAGAATGCCTGTGCATACCACGACAGCAATGGATAATTCTTTTACTGTCAAAGCAGTTCGGTTGTGGAACGCGCTTCCTGTTGTGAGGCAGGCGCAAACGCTGTCGTCATTTAAAAAACTGATTAAAGAGCACTTTTCCCTTTAAAGCAGACTTCACTATTACTTCTTTTCATTAAATCATTTGGAAATTGTAGTATATTATAATTTATGTACGATATTGTATTATTTATTTTTATGTATGCATGTGTATATATATTTATGTATGTATATATATGGATATGTATATGTATATTAGTAATTATGTTTAAGTAGTATTATTTAGCTTTAAGTAATTCTTTATTTGTTACACTGCCCTCTCTCCCTCTCCTTCATTTAAATCCATCCCATGGTTGTCTGTAAGATATTACTGTTGAGCGATAAGACCGCTATTTGTACTCTTTGTTATTATTATTTCTGTTTAGCTATGTTCTTGTTAAGTTTGTGTACAATAAAGATTTAAATAAATAAATAAAAAGTATGCAAAAATCATTTTATTTCTAATCATCTACATTTTCTAAAGGATACTCAGTCATGATTAATCCTCGTGACCACAATGTGTCTGCAAGCTGTAACTTATCTGTATCATTTGGTATATCAAGGTTTTCTATAGCCACATACTCTGGATATGTAACTATCAGTGTTTCTACACCTGGGGCAAACTCATCTTCAATTTCCAAGTAATTTAACTCATGCCCATGATACTCCAAGGAATTCTCTACATAATAGTACAATTTAATGTTATCTTCTAACACCATCCTAAGTATATTTTTACGAAGTAATCTTATTCGTGTATCCAGACTTAGTTCTACTCGGTTTGTAACTCTTCCATTTTCTACCATGACATCAGAATCTCCAAATACAGTCACAGATTTTTCCAAGTCATTTAATACTGGTGGTAAAGCAGCATGCAGGAAATTCTTGTGTATTTGATCAACAGAATTGTCAATAGGCAAATAATTTTTAAGTTGATCAAACAATTTCCCAATTAAGTCTGTTATTTCAGCCCGTCTTGGTGTTTTATGGTCTGAGTTTACAAGACCAAAGTGATCATACAAATCAAAAGGTAACCCACGTCTAAATTCAACATTTTCATTAATGGCCATTTCTAATGCTGCTGGTACCATATTCATAAACAAATCAGCCCACGAATGTTTCTGGTACATGCTGATTGTGACATGGAGGGAATGTTCTCCATCTATTGTTACCCCTTGATGAATATATCCCCGAGGAAAGTAGAGCATGTCACCAGCTTTCAAAGTGACTTCCATGACAGGATCTCCTATTTCACTTGGGTCATAATTTTTAGAAGACACCCTGGGCAATACTTCATTTTCATTCAATGGTTTATAAATTTTCCAGTGTTTTTTACCCTCTGCTTGCAATATGAAAGCTTCAATATCATCATAATGTGGTGCAAAACCTTGACTGTCTGGTGGCGTGAGGTAAGCATTAGCACCAACAAAAGAATTGAAAAATTCTTGCATTGTGGCATTCACTAAATGCAGCCTGGGTATGTATGTCTGTGGGTTTAGTAATCTAATGCTACAACCATTCAGGTAATAGTCCCAAACAGTGTGTGGATAAGCTCTGCCTTCTGGATTATGTGTTTCCCTCTTATTATTCACATAGGATGTTATGTCTATATTCTTAGTAAATTGAATATTTTCATTCCGGAGCATATCGTCTATAATTGGTGTTGATATAAGTTCTTTATAATATCCAGGCTTATCGCGCGCAATATGTAAAGGTTTGTTCTCCCAAACTTTGTTGAGGAAATTTTCTGGATTGTATGGTGCTATCATCCATTTGAATACTTTGAAGCCCTCTTCAGAACTCTCGGTCTGCACTGGGGTGAATTCAAAAGAGGCATTGCTTGCTTGCGAGTTCGTGTCATCAGTACTATAATCAGGACGAGTGGGTAAAACTGCGGTGGTGAGTATTGGGATGTCGTCATAGTCTGAACCATCTGAATCCTGGATTACATTTAGTTTTACTGTGTTCCGTTGCTTCGTATTCACTCCATTCTTTTGATTCTTCACCTTTTTCTTCTTATGGGTCTTTTTCTTGACAATATTTTTCACCTCTTTTTGTTTTTTCAGTTGATTTTTAACCTTCTGGGCTAACAACTTCTCTGTTTCTTCTGATAAATGTTTTACCATAACTTTTGGTGATGTCACTGTTTTATTTTGGTTTTTCTGCTTTTTCTTTTGTTTCTTCTCTTTATTTGATTTTTTCTTAGCGCTGTACATAGAAAATGCCGACACTGGTTCTTCCATGATTTCCGTAAACACGTGAATTTTTATTTGTACACAATAACTACAATATTTATATAAATATTATTATCATTTTATAATGAAAGCTAGCCGTTTAAACTGCTGCTTGAAGGATTTTATAGTCAGTGTCCTAATAAATATATTGGTTTCGTTCGCAGAATCAGTAGCCGAATTTCTATCACATGATAAAACTTAGGTTATGTTTTACTTTTCTGTCAATTATCTGTCATTTCGTACATACGTTCCTATTCACAAAATATTCTTCTTTACGTGCTTTGTTTTAAAAATATGAATATAATTTAATAGGAAAGAACTCTACAAAATAGAAAAAACTTATAATTAAAGAACTTTATTTACATTCGATTTTTTTCTTACCACTTTTGGCGTACATAATTAATTATATTTCATAAAATATCTATCTATCTATATCAGCCCATATACGTCCCACTGCAGGGCACGGGCCTACTCTACAATCGAAAATACGATTGAGAATGATTAGGCCATATAGTCCACCACGCTGGCCTAGTGCGAGTTGGCGGACTTACATACCATAGAAATTCTTATGAATCGCTATGGTATGCAGGTTTCCTCACGATGTTTTCCTTCACCGTTTTAGTGCGTGGTGATTGACTATCAATACACAAATGACTCCGAAAAGTCAGAGGTGTGCCCTGGGTGTATTTTTTGGTATCAACCGAAAAAAATAATACCGGTATTTTTAATGGTAACCGGTATCCGCCAATTTTATTGGATTCCTAGAATTTAACCGGTATCATACCGGTAACCGAAATAACGGTTACCTTTATGTTTCATGCGAAGTTCCTTATAAGTCAAAGCGGGGGCAGTGCCTGTGTGTGGTTATACCGCCATTTGTCTTTACTAAACATTATGGCACTATACCACACAATTATCTTTACTCATTTCATGATTTTTTCAACAGAATTACCCACAAAAAATGAAATGAACCGTATCCAGCGATATTGTGTAAACAACACGAAGAGTATGATTTTTATTTGTTATGTAACAACAACGCATTTTCTTTTGCATACAAGGTCTTTTTAGGTTACCGGTATTAAAACGGTTCCCGTTTATAAGGGTAACCTTTATATTGCGTCATAGCGGTTACCGAAATCTTAAAGGTAACCAAAATTCGTCGATACCGGTACCGTAATGTCGAATGGGTTTCGGTCCCTGGCCCTGGGATTCGAACCCGCGACCACCGTGAACATGTTGGCAGCCGCGTCTAGTCTGTTTACCAACAGGCCAACAGCCAACAGTTAAATACATAGTCCTGACCCCACACTAAAATCGACTCTTGTGTCGTGGATATCAGGAACTACGAGAGACTTTTCGTTGTCACAAACACCCAAACCCGAAAGAAGTATTTGTGGGCCGCACAAACATTTCTCTCGGTGCGGGAATCGAACCCGCGGCCTCTCGTTTCACAGCCGGTGTCTAACCAACTGCGCCACCTTCTCGGTCAAGTCCTCATTGTACCTAGTACGGGAAGACTATCACTTTAAACTTGTACACTTGTTGCTCTTATTTGATTGAAATCGTCGCGGACCATAGCTTATTTTCAATCTTACTTTATCCAAATACCTCTCTCCTCGACTGCCTCGGTGCCGTAGCTGTACTACGGTACGGTTACAATTATCAGTCCAGAGTCAGGAATTTGTGCCCGATATGGCGATAGGCTCGCCACCTATCACATCGTGGGACGGAACATACAAGGCGAAATGTGGGTGCCCTGGCACCTCTGCCTACCCCTTCTGGGAAAACGGCGAGAGTTTATGTATGTATGTGTTTATCCAAATAAGAGGATGGTAGTGAGAAATATTTTCCTGTAGCCAGACGTAGAATTGTCTTTACGATCGCCATTCTATGTTACGTGAAGAAATGAAATGAATCATAAAACCATCGAAGGAAAAACAAATACACCATTCTTATTTCTCAACATGCGTTTTTTATTAATTTAATTTATATTTTGGATGTACACGATTAAAGGAAAAAGTCTATAAATTCTTTATCCGTTTTGGCATACATTATATATACCTACTTATTATTTCGACAATCGAAAATTATTTAATAATATAATAAGATTGAAAATTAAGTAAAGTGGTTTTAAATAAATTGTTCACAATATTAGCTGTTTCAATGCCTAGTAGCCTGTTGGTATTTGTTCACCGTAGTCCCGGGTTCAAATCTCAGGGCACACCTCTGACTTGTTCAGTTTCTGTGTACATACACCTCAATGTTGATCAATATTGATAGTCAAATTTCGCGTACTATAAATACGAAGGAAAATATCGTGAAGAAACATGCAGACCATAACGATTTTTAAGAATTTCTATGGTATTTAAAGTCCACCAAACCGCACTAGGCCAGCGTGCTGAACTACATATATGGCCTAACGACTAACCCATCTCAATCGTATTCTCGATTATAGACGAGGCCTTGATTGTGACGTAAATAGGCTGATCTGATTATTGTTTTGCAAAGAATTTGTAGGAAACCAACAAGAAAAAAATCTATACTTTTACTCGTCTTCGTCACCGTGCGTTTACTCATCATAATGCTCTTGTAATAATAATTTAATTTATTTTATTTTGATATTAAACTAGAGTTCGGTAATATGATTTGAAGCTGACTAATATAATATACCTAACTAGCTGTCTCAGCAAAAGTTGTTTTGCCGTTTTTATAATTAATAAATAAAAAAGGGGTTGATCGCAGAGGGGTGAAAATGTAGGGTTGTATGTATTTTTGCATGCTGTATCATAAGGAAATTTGAACTAAAAATGTTGTCTAGGAAATAATAACAAAATTTCACAAAAATCGGTCGAGCCATTTCGGAGGAGTTTAAGAGCGTATACACCTTGCGCGCAAAGTCAACTATAGGTATTTCTTCGTTAATTTCACGCACACATAAGCGACCAAAGCTGTGTGCGTAGAGCTGCCGCGTCGGCTCGCTATACAAGCGGCTCAAACAACTTTGATCCGTGCGCTTCAAATATTCAATTGAAATGTAACTGTAATATAATATCATAAAAATATTTTATTTGCATAATAAGTAGACAAATATTACTGTGCAAGCAAAGAATAATACAAATTTAGATACTTATCATATTTTCGTTCTTATTACATTGTTAAGTTGCATTCAAATCAGTGTTCAATCAGTAGACACTACGGACGTTTTATTAATCATTTCGTGTTCGAACACATAAATAGTGTTAGGGGCCTTACAACCCCTTACAATTACGAAATATATTTAATTTTATATTACAATACATGACATAATTTAGCTTCGGAATTACATCCCATTATATTATCTGAAACATAATTCATACTCACTACAAAAACATTGCAGGTAATAAAAATAATTAAATATTTTACTACCAAAGTACTAAGATGTGGTACTCGCATTCCGCGCGTGGCTATTTTTACTACGCGCGGCATAATCGACTGCAGCCAGGCCGGAGCGACGAGCGATACGTCCTCCCTCTAGAAGGCCTTGCGGCGGTCTGATTTGAGCCACGTCGGACAGCGTGTTTTATAGTGGTTTTTAAAATATTTGTAGAAAACATGAAAACTAATTTTGTTGAAATATAAAAATGGTAATTTATTGATGAGATGTTCTTCTATTATAATATGCAATTGCTATAAAAAATTATGTACGATAAGTTGGTGAAAAAAAATATGTTCTTGACGAGAGTTTCTGAATAATTTCGCATTGTTTAAATTTTTATTTTTCAGGAACTAAACACAAAAAGATTATTTTTCTCAGCAAAATCCCTCCATAAGGGTCTTATTAGTCTGATAATATTTTTATTTTCATCTTATATTTAGTGGTTTCGGATATCTTAAGCTTCTAAATTGCCATTTAAAGCCTAAATAACGAAACTTGTGTTCAGTAATCCTTATAGTACTCACAAATTATCCATCAATCTAT
The DNA here is from genome assembly GCA_023078785.2 of Hyles euphorbiae. Lineage (NCBI taxonomy): Eukaryota > Metazoa > Arthropoda > Insecta > Lepidoptera > Sphingidae > Hyles > Hyles euphorbiae. The sequence continues at coordinate 16,229,582 of CM041051.1, forward strand.
AATGTTTTCCACCAAAATCCCTAGATGACAACCTTTTCTAAAATAAGTACTAATTATTTTTCCTTTAAATTGTTTATTGGTGGCTATTAACTCATTTGAAAAGTCCTGTTTTTAAGCCAAAAAGCGCGTGCAGGGTATAAACGCTCTTAATTTCAAACACTGCGACACGAGAATTTTATATAACAATGACATACATCGTTCGAGTCTTGTGTCTTGGGTATTAGGAACTATAACACCCAGACCCGAACGAAACATTTGTGGGCCTGACAAACATTTCTCTCGGTGCGGGGATCGAACCCGCGGCCACTAGCTTCGCAGGCAGCGTCTAACCGACTGCACCACGGACGCTGTCAAAACATGACCTTTTTTACTTTGATACTGGATTACTCCAACATTATCGATCATACAGAACCATTATATAGAATTATGCAAAATAAAACAATGATAATACATTTTCAAGCTGATTTATTTACGAATTACTTTCGGATACAGATGTGTATTATGCATACATCCATTCAAGGCATTCTGTGTTGTACTCGTATACTACGCACTACACTCTAATAACTATTAGTTGTTTTAGTACATCCATTATTGAAACATATGAATAGAGAGTACACGCTTATTTTACTTACATTAGGTACACATAAATATTTTCAATCTAACATTCAATAAATATTCTGATTAGTCAACTTTGGAAAAATACGAAAAGAATTGAGCATATCCCTCTACCCCGAAAAACTTGTTTGTTACCTTCCGAAAGAGAACAGTGGATATATGTATTTATTATTCACATTTTTCCAATGTTGTATGCGGTATAATTTAATTCAGATTTATAACTTGTGTACGCAAGTAGTGCTAACCTGAAATTTCCCTGTAAACTATTACTTAGAACAAACATAAGATATTTGAATATCATACGAAAATAACAAGAAATTAAATGCATAACAAGTGAATATAGAAATAATTTATAAAATAGAATTTACAATAATCATTTCATAAGTTTGATTATATTGTCAATGCGTTTCGATAAAATAAACATTCATAATCATTTATTAAAACGTAAATCTATAAACCGATTAACATTTTTGGTAATCAAAAATTTTAATTCCGTTTATAGAATTCACAGCCTTACAGTTAATAATATGTTAATGAAATTCATTGAACAAAACTAAATATATGGTGAGTTTGCATGATCATTAAATAATTTTTTTTTGCTTTTTTAAAATCATTTTGCAGTTGTGTTTAATTCGGCGCGAATATTATACTTGTGATTTTAATAGAACTTTATAAAATGGGACCAATGCGTTTTGCTACTGATAATATAATATTTTTAATAAATTTCTTAATATAGCATAGTTAATCTACTATTTTATAGAATAGAATCTAATATAATTTTCCAAATTACATTTGAGTGTTAATATATTTTATTATTTTTATAAGGATTTTATACGTAAGATATATTTTTATTTTATTTTTTATATAAGTATTCCATTGAAACTACTAAATTATTGGTCATCTATCACACATAATTGATACGTCATAATTTACACTAGTTTGGACTTGATTAAAATCAATCGATTGAATTTTATCTTGTCCTTTACTATCTCCAACATTTTATAGATATTTTGATATTCTGCTATTATGTTATTCATATTAGAGTACGCTTTATGTTTAAATATGAATTCTATAACAAGAAGAAAATAATAAAATAATCAAAGAACTAAGGTTGCCAAATGAGGATATTATTACTTTTTCTTATTTTGATGTAGATATTATAGGAGACGGTGTATTTTTTATGAAACTCTTAGTTTAGATGTGTGTAAAACGTATACATATAGAAGGACATTTTAGGCAGTCTGTTGAAATATAAAAATGTTTCGTCATAGGTTTTAAATTCGTCCGCCTTAGTGTTAGCGCGGCAAATATTCAAATGTAAAAAAATGAATTTAGAAAAGTGTGAAAATTTGATAAAGTTCGTCAGTCTTATTTCAAACACGATTCACTTTGGTGAATACGTTAGTTTTCTCAACTGAGCTTTCGAAACGTTAAATGCAAATTACGAGATTTATCAATGAAACATTGAGGACGGTAGTCAATGCGAAAAGAAATAAAATACAATACTTGCAAATACTTAAAACTAAACATTTCGTGCTCTTTAGATTTAGTTTTTACATTTTGAAATTAAACATACACCGATTCTTACAGACATAGCCACAACTTAACTACAACACATAGAAACATTGAATTTTAAATTCACACATATAGATAGCGGGAACATTCCAGAAAGTTCCGTGACCTTAGCACCAACCGTTTAGGAGCCGGATTAGGAGAAGCTCGTTCGTTTAGTGGACCCTCATGTCGCGGGCGTGGACGGGGGTGGTGTCCTCGGGGCTGGGGCTGTCGTCGAGGTGAGGTCGGATGTGGACGACAGAGCGGCGTTGGTCGTGATGATTGTAGTCGTCGCGCATGACGAGCCCGCCGATGCCGTACCCGGGGCCCATAACTCCGGAGCCGCTGAGCCGCATCTTCTCGGGATCTTCGTCCAGCTTCACGGAGGAGAACACGGTGCTCAGGTTCAGTTGCGGGATATCGTAGAACACCGTCAGCGTCAGCATCAGGAACGTCAGGCCGATGATTAAGTAGACTGGTGGGGATATTAGATCGCATTTTAGAAAATTTCAAGTTGTTATGATTTTAATAAATATGGTTAGATATAAAACCAAAAACTACTGCGATTGACCATATAACTCTCTTGATTGGAAATTAAAATTATTGGCGTAAAATTTTACTTGAACAGTTCTGTTTTCTGTTAATTCTTTAAATGTTAGTACCACCATCACCTTCCTAGACGACAATAAGGCTCCTAATGCACCCGAACTCTTAGTATGCCATCAACACCCTCTGGTACAAAGGTGAAGAAAGACTAAAATCATTACTCACAAGTGGTAGCGACTTTGTAGAGGGGTCGGTAGGGCTGGCCGGGCGAGTCTCCGGGGATGTAGTCGCCGAGGCCGATGGTGGTGAGGGAGATGAAACAGTAGTAGAAAGAGTCCAGGAAGTCCCAGTCCGGCTCCAGGTACGCAAACACGCACGCCGGCACCACCAGGAAGAATACCACTAGCGACATCACTGTGGACAAATTATTTGGTCAAACAAACTTTTGATAATTTTGATAATAACGACTACTTTATTTAGGTTTAAGTATGAGTATGAAATTATCCAGAATGTTCCAAAGATCCAAAACGCCATCGAAACAGCAATAGATCACAAACATGACACCTTTTATTTCTTTTTAGTGACTTGTCAGTGGTCATTATTGTGAGCTAATTGTGACCTTTGTCCTCGACATTCAGCAATATCTATATTATTCACAAATATAGGATTCGTATCTAACAATTGCAAGCCTGAAACATCTGTCAGACTTTCTGATATCACAACACTTGTCTCCAATCAAATAAGGATGAAGCCAGGCCTTCTAACAGCTGGATTTGTATATAAACTAAAAAGGAAAACTTACCAATAATAGACAAATGCACGAGCCGAATGGTGAACGGACGGTACAGGTGACCCAGCGAGGCGTTTAGGGCCCGCAGCATCGCCGTGGCTGGCAACAGCAGCCGCTCCACCAAGGCTGACAGCAGCACCAGCGTCAGCGGGATCCCGAGCAGCGCGTATACCATGCAGAACAGCTTGCCCGGCTTTGACAGCGGGGTCACGTGACCATAGCCTGGAAAACAGGCATTTTAATTGTGGCTCTTAATTATGCTTTCAAGGGTTGCGGAAAAAATGATTGAAAGTATGATATTAAAAATTATTAATGCATCTGCTTAACTTGTAGAAATCCATTTATTTACTTATTTGACTTAGATCTCTTGTATCAAAGGTCCACTGCTGAACATAGGCCTCCCCCAAGGATCTCCACATAAACCTGTTGGAAGCGGCCTGTATCCATCGACAGGCAAGCGAAATGTCGGACGCCCGCCTACAAATTGGACGGACGACTTAGCTAAAGTTACAAACGGTATTTTATATCAATAAAATGTATTAGTACTGGTTGGTGTTTAGTGAACTTTAAATAAGTCTATCTCCTATACGATGGTTGCATCAATATTTACTCTGTTACCATCAAATTCAAATTCAAAATGTTTTATTGTGCTACTTAGATAAATACATATGTAGGTGTTACATTAGTATCTGCATACCATCAGCAATATGCCAAAGAATATACAAGATTCAGGACAGGAAATAAAACTATCTATGGTGTTAACTTGACTAACCAATGGTAGTAACTACAGTAGACGAGAAGAACAGCGACTGTCCGAAGCTCCAGTTAGGCCCGCCCGTCATGTTCCGCGACGCAGACACTCCACGATTACTGGCGCGAACCACCTCATCCAACAAAGCTTCCAGGTCATCATCTGTGAACAAATGAATCGATTTTTCAATATCGACGTCAGGTTATCATAAATATCTTTAGTCTCAAGAAGCCTAGTAACAAATATAGGCCTCTCCTAAATATAGGAAGCGGCCTGCATCGCGTGATCTCGCATCTTTTATTAAATACACAAAAATTGTCTTTAAGCGACGCAGAAATTGCTTTATTCTAGGCAAATACCTATTGACTTAGACAGAAATCACCTGATTAGTTGGAGTCGGTAGGTTACGTCTGGGTCAAGACTGTGCCCCTATCATCCAGCATTATTAATTAATTAATGGTATCTAAGAGTTATAATAATTAATTATAACGTTGTTTACCTACTATTATTACCTTGTAATTAAATCCAGTATTCATTATAACAATTAATTAATTTACTAACGCCAAAATGTTATACGCAAAAGTGTAGGAGGTACCTATTATTTATTAACTTACTTATTAGAATAATTTTATTTAGTCGTAACAATCAATATACAGATAATTCAGCACTATGTACATTTCACATGTACATATGTACTGTGTAGAGTTGATGACGTCAAAGACAGTGTACACTAAGCTACTATCGTCACAGTCGCCCCAAAAACCTACTTACAGATTTATATACGAATACCTGTGGCGCAGTAAGTTAAGAATCGGGTTGTGAAATGAGAAACCTCAGGTTGAAGTTCAGACATCTCCGAATATCTTCTTCGAGTCTGGATGTTGAGTGATTCAGTCAGTGAGACCACAAAGGTTCTTAAATTTTATACAAAAGCGAAGAATTGTGGGGTCACGAATATGTGTATAATTGTAACATATAATTTGTAAACGAAACTGTTACGAAATAAATAGTGAACACCCTAAAAACGCCGCAGTACTAATGCCGGCATAAAAAATGTACCAAGCCGCTAGTATGGAGCAAATTAATTAAAACTTTCTCACGCGAGCCGGTAAGTAGCCGCTTTCACAAAACATCTGGGACTGCGGCTTATACTTACGTTTAATTAATGCTCACCGTAAAAGGATCTCCACGACAGGTTGGGGTTAAGCCTATTTAACAGAGCATGTAGTCTGTATGTTTGTCTACTTCAGCTCGTCTTTATCCTACACATAATTGCGGTCGCTGTAATGAAAGTTTTCATAGCAGAAAATTATTCGGCTCATAATTTTACGATCGGTTGCCCACAGAAGTCGAACGTTTCTAAAGTAAATCGTATAGCCTAAAACGATGGCTTGATGCGAATGGTTGACTTAAAACTAGTTCAAGATTCTTATGGAAAACATTCCAGGACGTCGAGTTCGCCAGAATATTGTCTTTTATTATTCCAGCTATCGATGATTTACTAAAAAACAAACGAAACTTCGAAAAGTTTGTCGTAATCACAATATGCTCTAATTTATAAGCATCGTCAGCTGAAATAGTTATTCGTTAAGCCCTCACTTCGAGCTATGATTAAGCACATAAGGGTTTGTAAGGCATTGTGATTTGTGTACTGTTATTTTAAATGCAATTCACATTTGTTGAGCTACCTAAGTTAATTGACGAAGAGCCATCATTGTAGCTTCACACTGGCGAGATGAGATATCATGGTTCTAATTACGATATGTTATTCATCCTTATCGAGGTGCTTTTAAGTAATATGCGTGTAATTATGTAGTAACAATGTAGTTGAACCCATTCTGTCACATATCTATGTCTAAATGATTAGAACTATTTAATAAAGTTTGATAACGCTGCGCAATATCTTATCGTATTCTTGTAATATTCGTGTCGAAGAATTGTAATAGCTTGTTCATTTGTCTATTTTATTGATAAATAACCAGCCATTACGCTGCTTAGGTTATTTAATATTTTATAAATAACTTATCATTGTTTATGTTTTAATCTCGTTTCAAACGATGTTGGATTTGGGTATATTTGATTAATTGATCTTTTGTTATAATCTCACAGATGGCAGCACTCGTAATCAACCTTCAATCTTCATGTTATTAAATAAATACCAATACAATAATAAAAAATTTTGCACCAATTGCTTTATCAGTATAAAAGTACTATCATTTATGTGGTAGAATACAATATTCATTTATTGCGCTATCGTACACAAACATGACAATTTATATTACATTAAAAATTTAACACTTTAAAACTATTACAATTATTTTACATTAAAAAGTTTATCTCTCCGAAAAATCAACTTTCATCCATAATTTCAACGACTTTTTCACCATCATCATTACCAGAACTATCATCGCCAATCTCTAAAACTGATACGATAGGTTTATGGTAGCTGAAGTAAGAAACGAACAGTTTTGATTCGAACCTATTTAAATGTCTAATAAAGACCGCATCAATAGTAGTTTTGTATTTCGTTGTGCTAAGATTGCGATCATTCGACATAGTTAAACCAAATTCATTATTTAAAAATTCAATTAATAGTTGATTTTTATCGTCTGCGAAGTTTATGTTGAAATCTCCACTCAAAATCATTGGCAATTCATCAAAGCTTTATAAACTGACAGCTAACTGACAGCTGTCTACTCTCCATCCGTCTTACGCTTTTCGTCTTACGATCAGGTCACGTGTCCTGACGCGAGTTTAAGATTTTATACCCATTACAGAAAAAGTGCTCAACGCCGCTAAAGAAGTTTTCACTTCAAAAATACCGGGGGAAGACCGTGGGTACAGATTGCAAATTACATATAATTTTAGACTGCTGCCCCAGCCTGATCCCATAGTAAAAATAAGAAAAATCGTATTTTGCCTGCTCTCGATTGTCGAGCTCGTCAAGACGATTCCTCTGACTCCAAACACGGGGGGTTTACTTTAAGAAATGACGGAGTTAAGCCTGGACAAATATTTTAGGGGAGAGAGGGAGGAATTTGGGGATTTGGTTGTGGCCAATCTGTAGAGCTCACCGAGCCGGTTCCAACGATACCAAACTCGGTGGGTCTACGATCTATATTGGCCGAGATAGGATTGGGGGGGGGTGAGGTAAATTTTCGGGGTGGGGGTAAGGGAGGGGGGGGGGGAGGAAGGTTTCGTGGGGAGGAAGGTTTCGTGGGGAGGCTAATTTAAATTAATTTTTTGGAGGTAAAATATTTTTTTTTGGGGGGGTAATTTTTTGCGTAATTTGGGATTTCTGGCGGGGTCAATTTGTAGCCCTCACCAAGACAGTTCCGAGGATACCAAACTCGGTGGGTCTACGATCTATATTGGCCGAGATAGGATTCGGGGGGGGTGAGGTAAATTTTCGGGGTGGGGGTAAGGGAGGGGGGGGAGGAAGGTTTCGTGGGGAGGAAGGTTTCGTGGGGAGGCTAATTTAAATTAATTTTTTGGAGGTAAAATATTTTTTTTGGGGGGGTAATTTTTTGCGTAATTTGGGATTTCTGGCGGGGTCAATTTGTAGCCCTCACCAAGACGGTTCCGAGGATACCAAACTCGGTGGGTCTACGATCTATATTGGCCGAGATAGGATTGGGGGGGTGAGGTAAATTTTCGGGGTGGGGGTAAGGGAGGGGGGGGGGGGAGGAAGGTTTCGTGAGGAGGCTAACTTAAATTAATTTTTTGGAGGTAAAATATTTTTTTTTGGGGGGGTAATTTTTTGCGTAATTTGGGATTTCTGGCGGGGTCAATTTGTAGCCCTCACCAAGACGGTTCCGAGGATACCAAACTCGGTGGGTCTACGACCTATGTTGGCCGAGATAGGATTGGGGGGGTGAGGTAAATTTTCGGGGTGGGGGTAGGGGAGGGGGGGGGGTTGGTTTCGTGGGGAGGCTAATAGGCACTATTTCGGAATAAGGGTGGGGGAAGGCAGGGGGGGGGCTATGGGACAATTTTGGAAAAAGTGGGTGAAACTGAAAAAAAAACGAAACAGTAGGCCAGGCATACATTTTCGCCGCGCTGTAGAGAGGGGATAGCTGTCTACTCTCCATCCGTCCTACTAAGATGTTTTTTGTAAAACGTCATTGCCGTCCTACGCTTTTTCGATCAGGTCACGTGTCCTGACGCGAGTTTAAGATTTTATACCCATTACAGAAAAGTGCTCAACGCCGCTAAAGAAGTTTTCACTTCAAAAGAGCGTGGTGGCCTGTTGGTAAACGGACTAGACGCGACTGCCAACATGTTCACGGTGGTCGCGGGTTCGAATCCCAGGGCACACCTCTGACTTTTCGGAGTCATGTGTGTATTGATAGTCAATCACCACGCACTAAAACGGTGAAGGAAAACATCGTGAGGAAACCTGCATACCATAGCGATTTATAAAAAAATCTATGGTATGTAAGTCCGCCATCCTGCACTAGGACAGCGTGGTGGACTATATGGCCTAACCACTCTCAATCGTACTGTCGATTGTAGAGGAGGCCCGTGCCCTGCAGTGGGACGTATGTGGGCTGCTACAGAATACAATAATTGCACATAATTGCAATAATATGACGCATATAAAGCATGTAATATACAAACTGTCGTAAATCATGAGATTGCGTCGTGGACAGCATGCAGTACACAACGACCCGACGCGACGGCAATACCCGGGGGGTACTTTTGTTGATAACCTTTTCACTTGGCTCTTGGCCTATCGTATGTCCGCTGACGTCACAATATGGCGGGCTTGGCGGGAACTTCGCCATTTTCAAACTTTTAGCTCATAATTACTTTTAATTATGTTTCAAAACAAATTAACTTAGTGACTAACAGTGTGTTAACGTATTATTAGTACTGAATAGCAATATCAGGTGGCATTTTACACACACCTATATAAATGAACTCATTTTGAAAACATTTTTCGATGGGAAAGCTTGTAGTTGGGAATATCTCAAATTTATTTGATAACCCAAGTTTATGTTCATTGCAATCAATTGGCAACAGATACGGTCACCTTGGAGATTCAATTGGTATTAGACTATTATTAAGAGCGTATACACCTTGCGCGCAAAGTCAACTATAGGTATTTCTTCGTTAATTTCACGCACACATAAGCGACCAAAGCTGTGTGCGTAGAGCTGCCGCGTCGGCTCGCTATACAAGCGGCTCAAACAACTTTGATCCGTGCGCTTCAAATATTCAATTGAAATGTAACTGTAATATAATATCATAAAAATATTTTATTTGCATAATAAGTAGACAAATATTACTGTGCAAGCAAAGAATAATACAAATTTAGATACTTATCATATTTTCGTTCTTATTACATTGTTAAGTTGCATTCAAATCAGTGTTCAATCAGTAGACACTACGGACGTTTTATTAATCATTTCGTGTTCGAACACATAAATAGTGTTAGGGGCCTTACAACCCCTTACAATTACGAAATATATTTAATTTTATATTACAATACATGACATAATTTAGCTTCGGAATTACATCCCATTATATTATCTGAAACATAATTCATACTCACTACAAAAACATTGCAGGTAATAAAAATAATTAAATATTTTACTACCAAAGTACTAAGATGTGGTACTCGCATTCCGCGCGTGGCTATTTTTACTACGCGCGGCATAATCGACTGCAGCCAGGCCGGAGCGACGAGCGATACGTCCTCCCTCTAGAAGGCCTTGCGGCGGTCTGATTTGAGCCACGTCGGACAGCGTGTTTTATAGTGGTTTTTAAAATATTTGTAGAAAACATGAAAACTAATTTTGTTGAAATATAAAAATGGTAATTTATTGATGAGATGTTCTTCTATTATAATATGCAATTGCTATAAAAAATTATGTACGATAAGTTGGTGAAAAAAAATATGTTCTTGACGAGAGTTTCTGAATAATTTCGCATTGTTTAAATTTTTATTTTTCAGGAACTAAACACAAAAAGATTATTTTTCTCAGCAAAATCCCTCCATAAGGGTCTTATTAGTCTGATAATATTTTTATTTTCATCTTATATTTAGTGGTTTCGGATATCTTAAGCTTCTAAATTGCCATTTAAAGCCTAAATAACGAAACTTGTGTTCAGTAATCCTTATAGTACTCACAAATTATCCATCAATCTATAATGTTTTCCACCAAAATCCCTAGATGACAACCTTTTCTAAAATAAGTACTAATTATTTTTCCTTTAAATTGTTTATTGGTGGCTATTAACTCATTTGAAAAGTCCTGTTTTTAAGCCAAAAAGCGCGTGCAGGGTATAAACGCTCTTAAAGTAGGTGTATGTTTTAGCTATGGCTGTGTAGGTATGGTGATTAAAATAATAGTCAGCGAAATAAATTCCTTACATTAATTTGTACACCATCGAGAATACATCATTGAGATTACGTTATTGTTTTTAAAGGTTAAAGATTCTTTATTTGTGCATATTTATGTTAAAATAAGAAAGGAGTAGAAAATCGAACAATACTGCAATAATATTATGATTCTTATGCCATAATATTATTGTATGCACAGAAAGTTGCATGAAGCAATTTGACCCGAAGCCAACTGGAATGGAAGGATTTCTGATCAGATTACGTGGTTTATCTTTTCTCTTGAATATCATGTTTTGTTTTAGAAAATACGTAGTTTGATTTTATTTAAAAACAATCATATGATGCAAAGAAAACTGCAATTCTAATAATTACATACGTAATTTTTGTTTTTATTACAAAGTAACAATAAATATAATTTTATTTTGTTACATATTATGTACGTACATAACCTGGCAAGTCGCAACTAAATTTCAATGGTATCTGGCCGATTTCTAGTAGCATTCACAGAACGTTGAGATTAATTATTATTGACAGCCTCCGTGGCGCAGTTGGTTAGACGCCGCCTGTGAAACGAGTGGCCGCGGGTTCGATCCCCGCATCGAGAGAAATGTTTGTGCGGCCCACAAATATTTCTTCCGGGTCTGGGTGTTTGTGAGACCGAAAAGTCTCTCGTAGTTCCTGATACCCACGACACAAGACTCGATCTTACTGTGGGGTTAGGACTATGTATGTGACTGTTGGGTGTTATTTATTTATTTATTTATTTATTTATTTCCTTTAAATGTTCGCTCACTTTCATAATACTAGCATAAAATATTTAAATATAATTTGCGGTGGAGTTATTAGCATTATTTTAAATAGTAAGTATTATTTCAAACATGTATAACAACAATCAAGTTTTTATAAATGTGAACAGGTTTCATTATATTGTCATTAATAACATTTTTGCAGTAACTTAATAAGTTGTTTTAGTGAAACTAATACCCAAAGTATATAAGTATAGATTACAATCAATACTTCTATTGTAGACAATAAGACAATAGAATATGAAGAAATTTATAGGATTTTATAGGATTAACCATTAGGTATTCCTTTATTAGCTCCCTTACTTAATGCATATGGAATAGGCATGATTGAAAAAAACACTCAAGTGAAAGTTTACATCTTATAAAACAGAATATTCCCTAACCGTAACATGATTTACATATATAAACTCACGCCTTGTTCCCAGAAGGGTAGGCAGAGGTGCTACTAGGACACTCACATAACATAATTTACGTTTGATATTAATTTATTCATCCCAAGTCTCAAGGCGATTTATAAAATAGATTATGAAATATAAGGCCTGAAAAAACAAAACGGAATTAAAAATGAACTTGTGTTTTTAATATCTCCCTTAGTTTAAAACCTTAATTAAGACTGTTGGCGAGACTTATAATTAGGTTTTTTTATGTTGCCTTGGCAACGCATTACACAGATGCTAGTGGTCTATTCTTTGCACAGATGGTAAGAGTATTTCTGTCCAGATAGACGTTTGATTGGCAACAGGTAATTAGTTTTTGTTTTGGATTACTAAAAAAAACTTCGAACCTACTTATCTGCTCCTTTCTACGGCTAAAACCTAGGTTTGTAGAAAAGAGAAAACATTTTTTTCTTCTTTGTTAAGAATGGACGCCATTGTCATATTGACTATATTTACAGATAAAGAGGTTAAACATATAAATTATGTTGGATACATGATAGTTACGAATTTAAAAAAGCTCTAACAAATAAATATGAAGAAAATATTTTCCATTCGTCATCTATGGTCAGAAATAGTTTCATGTTCATGTACATATGGTGTATAAAAGATAGATAGATCGTTGTATTGAAGTACCTACCTCTGCTGAATACATTGAGATAACATACTAGAGGGGACAGTGCAAACAAAATTTTTGTAACAAAATGAAGGGTACATTCTATTTCTGTCTATGTCACGCCTACGAAGTAACATATCTTCCCTCTCGCTTAACTGTGTACCCCTATGCACGCACGATACGCACAGATTTTGTTCGCGATGTCCGCTCTAGTATAATACCTTATACCTCAATGGCTGAATACAAGTTATGAGTGCGTACAAATACATAGGTAGGTGCAGTATTGGAGATGTAATACGGGGTCGATGCATTTTCCGCTCGATCTGTGCTAACGCCCGGAGCTAGGTCAATAAACTATGACGTATGGTGAAGAGAGGCGCGAACAGCGAGTATTCAGGCGAGCGATTTTTTTCTTCTTGGTAATGCACTGTTTGTGCTTCGAGCGAATTTTAAATGTGAAAAAAAGTAAACACATAAACAATAGTGCAGTCTACAAGAGTTAAATAATATTTAAATATATACAATATTTTTTTAAATTAATGAACCAAATTTCATCACCCTAATAGAGTTTGGATGAATAGGGATGTTGACTATTTCTTGGATTTGGTTTTATTTCCTAAAAAAACTATCGAAACACGAAAAGAATAAAACATTGTAAAATATATTTATTTTATTTATTACGAGCAAGTTATTACATATATTTTTAAATACTGCCTTAAATGTATAAATAAAAATAATGCTAATTTGTAACATCAGCCAACATCCCTATTATAATAGTTCTTGATACCCAAGACGCGTTGATTCCTATTACTGCCACGAGCATTATAAAATTTTTGGTTTGGTAACCTTTATGGGTAGTGATAAATGGCACTTATGAGGTAGGACGCCAACTATTCTCCTTAGGTAATAAAAAAACTTGCTTTGCATTGAATAATTATGCGCAATTAATCTATCATAAAGTATGACATTCTACTTATTTTTATGTTGATGGTCTATAGTATTACGGAGTACAGAGTCGTTAATCTCGAGTGCCTAATTGATATCTTATCAATACTACGACGGACAGCAGCAGAAGCAGTCCCTATCAGTTGCGCAAACAAAATTCTATAGCATAGTAATTTTCATTTATCAATAGATTCAGTGAAATCATATCTATGAGTGTTTAAATACTCCTTAGAAAGATGGGGTACTTACTTACGTTTAGAAAATAGATTTCTCAATGAAATGAGAGTGCGTATTTTACTATGAAACTTAGTATCATAGTAAAATAGTAGTAAACATACTTTTTGTGTAGGGAAGAGAATATTAAACATAACCGAGAGCCAGGCCCAGAAATCTTAGAGGAATGAACTTAAAGTCCAAAATTATTATTTTTTGTATGGGCGTCTGTGAACAAATTTTTTGATCATAAGGTATTTTATTTAATAAAAATCTGTGGCCCGGGATAAAGCAGTAAAATATTGAAGGACAAACCATAAGAATGGTATAATTAGTTTTAAGCAGTTTCGGTATGAGGATCAACGATATTTTTTACCAATAATTAATGGGCATTCTCCTTTATATATAATAGAAAAAAGAACTAACTTCGTAAACACAAGAAAGGTTAGAACTTATTTGTCCTGGGTCATGTATTTAGTTATTATTGCTTAGTGTATTCTACAAAGTGAAAGGGGAAAGAGAAGCAAGAAATTGAGAGGAGGAACTTAACAAACCACGACAGCAAAGTGGTGGTTTCGCTTCAGTCGGGAAGTCGTACCCCGGTCAACCAAGATGACATGGCAGGGTTGTATCATTTCTAAGGTATGAAGCGATTCTGCTTTAATAACCCGCTTCGCTCATGAACCAATGCCCGCATTTGATAACGAGATCGGGCACCTTCGGCCTACACGAGGGGGTGTGTCCGATACTTGTGTCGGGACATACGCTCGAGTGTCATTTATTGACTCTAAGGAACTCAATGGCACTCCATGCTTCTTGGACTATAAGTATTCAAAGACGTTTGTCAAGGGCCTTGATGTTTTATTAATTCAAGATTTTAAATTGGCGTTTTGTCGTATTAACGAGCCTTTGGTGTTTATTTTAATGGTGAATTCTGCATACGTTTGATGGTACGATTGATTTGATGGTATCTATAATCCCAGCGTTGTGGAATCCGTTGTTGGAAGTTGTTGTGGGTGGTAGTGATCACTCCGCTTCAGGTGATCTGTTTGCTCGTTTGTCGGAACTATTGCATACAACAGTAAAATTAAAAAGAATTTGTTTGGAATATAAATTGCGTTAAGGCGCCGTAGACCAGCATGCTAAAGTATCGACTGAATAAAAGAAAACTCGCTTATAGATGAGTGCCGTCTTCAACAGTGGCAGAGTGAACCGAAAATGGACAGATGTAATTATAATGGATATTTATATAAAATATTTTATAGAAACACCGATTTTACTTAATTGTGTTGATTACTATATGTTTAATACCAATAATACAAGAATAAAGGTCACCAATTCAGGAACATTTAATTTGATTTTTTTATTTTTTTTATTAAGAGTTATTGGTGCATAGAACAGAATAAACTAAATAATAAAAATAACATGACTGTTCAGTTTTCTCCTGTTATTGGGTAATACAAGTCAATATAATATGACGTATACTTTATATCACAATACTCGTCCGTATGTGTGGAAAGTTTACGTTATTTTTATCAGTATATTATGTGAAGTGTTTGAGTATAAATCATTTTTATGTTAACAAGTGAGATAGCCTGACCTAGTGTGGAAAAAAAATTATCATAATTATTTTTTAGATAAAAACACGCATGTTTTATATATGAATTGTGGAGGTTAAAGTATTTTTCATTTATTTTATTAAAAAGTCTATGTATTTGAATACATTTTCTATGATATAATATATTACCGCTGAACAGTATAGGGCTTTGCCTAAAGAAGGAAGCCAATATCTGTTCTGTGACTTTTACGAAAGGACATATTTAGGATGTTGTGGCACAGACTTAAAATATTTATTTTTGATTCAATCATAAAGATTAATACTGTTTTAAGCCTTCTGCTAACTGAAAGTTAACTCTGAGATTAATCAAACATCTATTTGTTTCTTTGTGACTTAATGAATATCAATTGATTGCCACCGGACGTTTATAATGGACGACCGGACGGTATCAATAAAAGTTCTCTTTTTTGTATTATGAGAATCAGACATGGTTATATTTTTTATGTATTTTATACTTGTCTTTTTATACAGCTATCATAAACGTAAGAATTATAAAGCATCATTGTAATTTTATTTGACTGATTTTGTCATAATTATTTTATGACTCATTATAATATCAGAAAGTAATATAATTTAAGGTAAAGTTCAGGCTCAAAGTAATATCTTATGAAATACTTTTAAAATAAAGCAATTCGAAGAACGTTTTAGAATAAAGTTATATAAGAACGTCGAGTAAAAACGAGACGCTTTTTTATTTCTCCTTTGAGACTATTTCTGTAACAAATTTTTTAAAAATAAATAAGAATATAAATGAGATATCTAAGGATATATTTTTATAGTATCTTGCTTTTTTCGTGATTTATTTAAGCTATTTATTTAACGAGATTTATATCATTCAAATTAAAGGCTAGGGTGGTGAACTATATGGCCCGTGTCCTGCATCATGACATATATGAAATGACACAGACATACAGAGAGTGTAATAATTATAAATAAAATGCATTTTCGACACTGATAACTATGAAAACTTTTGTATAAATATAAATTACACTAGCATAATTGGATACGTTGAAATACGTTGAAATTGAAATATAAAATTACACTAGCATAATTGGATACGTTGAAATACTGTACAAACATCACACCCATCCTGTGCCACCTGAACACCAGTTCTTCGTAACTCTACTCGCATTTTACTACATTTACATAAATGACATCGGCACATGACTTTAAAATTGTTAAAACCCTATTACTCAAGCAAATTGCAAAGTAACAACCCTAATAAATAAAAAAAGAAAAAACGTAAGAGTTATCTCTGCAACGTCTCAGACAGTCGTTATCACGTTGCAGTCACCTGCGGCCCGGCCATAACCTTTATCTATTTTCTAAGTATAAAATTTAAAAAAGAAGACCAGAGCCAGGAGATGGTTTTAAAAATAACGCGATGAGGTAAAATCATATCTTGCTTATTCATTTTATCGTATCAAGAGCCTTAAGCAGAAAAGGGTGACTGCACTGATCGCTAGGGTTGCAGCGATGTGCTGGTGGATATTTGAATCTGGATTATGAGTGTTGTGTACTAAGTGAACATTTATCATAGCGACGCTTATGTTATTCGGTATTCCAACGTGTGTACAGCCAGTTTCTATAAGCAATCAGTATTGGCTTCGCTTGACCCAAGAACCCAACTTGGGGCCTCAATTAACAGCAAAACTAGAGCTTCAATTGTAATGTTTCAAACATGAATGATCAGATATTTCATTTATACCTTTTCATAAAATCATAGAAATCGAACACATTACCTACATAGGGTGAAAACGATACCTAAGGAAGGTCACAACCTTCAATATTGAGGAGCACGACGCAAAGAGGAGGACCGACATAAGTCATCCAATCAAAAATAATAAAATTGCAAACACATAAAACTAGCAAAAATATAACTCCCATCAATGTCTTTATTTTTCTCTCGTGGCTAGAAGAAAAGCATTCGGTGGATATATGAAATAAGAAGAGAGAGTATCTTTATGTCGAATTTTTTTGTGTAAAATATTTTTACCTTTATCTACCTGCACGTCCACTGTCAATGTCAAATTTCAAATTTATAAAATATACCCTATTTCTATTTACTTTTTTTTTTATTGCAATGAATGGCGAAACGAGCAAGCCGTTCGCCTGATGGTAAGCGATACGACCGCTCATAAACAGTAGCAACATTCCACTGCGCTCGCCATCCTGAGACATAAAATGTTAAGTCTCAATATGTCCAGTAGTTACTCTGGTTACAATATCCTTCAATCCGGAACACAACAGTGCATTTACGCAGTGTTGTTTCACGGTAGAAATTGACATTGCGGTGGTACCTACCCAGATGGCCTCTCACATATGAGAGACCTACCACCAGTACATTAGGCTGACAAATTGAATTTGACAAACGTCAACTGTCAAAATTGAGGGTCGGGACGTGAAGTAATTATAATCAACAACCCTACGCCCACACTACGTTCTAAGCAGGCTACTGGGTTGGCAAAGGTCATTTTACCGCTGCCGCTTGTTAAAGCTAAGATGTGCCTTCCACTAACTGGTTCAATCTATAGTATAAACTCACCGTGGAAAATCTTTCTAATCTAAGAACCTCCGGGGTTTAGTGAGCGAGAAGCTAGGTAACTAGAAACCTAGGTTCTTGCAGTTAATTAAGATACGTACGTTTTTCCGTTTTGCCCGCCTCGGTGGTGTTATTGTACGGTACGGTTACAAAGCTGAGTTCTCGGGTTCGAATTCCGGGTCGGACAAATGATATTAGATTTTTCAAATCATTATGAGCCCGGAATCAGGAATTTGTGTCCGAAATGGGGATAGACTGACCCCCCTATCACATCGTGGCACGGAACATACATGGCGAAATGTGGGTGTCCTGGTAGACACAGCAACAACACAACGGAATGACATGATTTACATAATTTATCTACTGACCGGAATGTGACAAACTTTTTATCTAATAAAAATGCAGCAGTGACTATTTAACATCAAGAGACTGGTCAAAACGAAGTAATATTACTGACGATCTTGATTGTGAGCGTCCCCATATTAGTAGTTTTCAGTCCCACAACTGAACAAGCACCATGTACATTGTACATACATACATACATACATAAACTCACGCCTTTTTCCCAAAAGGGGTAGGCAGAGGTGCCAGGACACCCACATTTCACCTTGTATGTTCCGTCCCACGATGTGATAGGTGGCGAGCCTATCGCCATATCGGGCACAATTTCCTGACTCTGGGCTGATGATGAATAGAAAAATCCAATATCACTTTGCCCAACCCGGGATTCGAACCCGAGACCTCAGCTTTGTAACTGTACCTTAGTACAACTACGCCACCGAGGCAGTCGAGATACTATATGTACATACATACATAAATTCACGCCTTTTTCCCAGAAGGGATAAGCAGAGGTGCAACCAGGGCATCCACGTTTCGCCTTATATTATCCGTCCCACGATGTGATAGGGGGCGACCCTATCGCCATATCGGAATCAAATTTCTGACACTGGACTGATAATACTGAGTACACAATACTACAGGCCTTTCAAAAGGCGATCCAATTAAAAAGTCTTACAAAGTATGAATAGTGAGAGTGCGTACTCAATACTGGCCTTTGATAACTTGTGATGTTTGTACCAGTTGATAGTAAGTTATTAACTACGTAATGAAACATAACATTGTAACACTGGTCAGAGATAATTAATTGCCGAGTGCTGACTAATTAATGAACCTGAAGTCGTTGTACTATGAACCGAGTAAGTAGGTATTCAAAACTTATGAAGCCGTTTCAATGGTCAGTGGCTTAGATTATATCGAGTTTAATCTAAGGGTCAGTGGTAGCGCGTGTACGTTTGTGATTATTGATCGTTTGGAAAATGCTCTTAAGAAATGATGCCTGAAAATCCTTTCAGTTTCCATAGGATTAAAATATTCTTTGTCATAGTTTAATTTCTTGAGTGTGATAATTATTTGTCATCTGGAAAAACCTTATATATATTTTTTGTTATAGATTATCTCTTAGTTTTATGGGACTGTTTTCGCCTTGTATTCACGCCTCACCTCAGCCTAGGTGTTATATTCAGGTATTTACGCATTACCTTATTGATTATATTTTGGTATCGTGTGGGCGAAAACCCGAACATGAAATACAAAGCTCGTCTTCATTGTCAGACAGGAATAATGTTGGCGATATGTAATATGTTGACATGACAAACTATATTTAGCAAGTCGAGGGCGGTTGTTTTGAAAGCACAAGCTGTGGGTTAGATAATAGTCGCAATGAGACACTTTTGCGTGCGCAAGTTATATTATACATACATATTTAGATATTGTTGAAAAAGTTTCCACGTAATTTCTAAACCTATGAATGTTAAAGGGGTCGCGAATATGCGTGTATGGGAAATTATACCTTTACGAATAAAAAATAAATATCAATTAATTAGGTAGGTCTGTTAGACATTGCTGTAATGTGCGGAAAATATCTTAAAACCATTGATTTAAAAAGTAAGGATGGTACTTTTTACTCTTTTAGACCAAATGTAATGAAGGGTACATGACCGTAAAAATGCCGATAAAACAATTATGTAATTAACATAATTTAATAGATTTAGTGAAAAAGGTGATAAGAAATGATTATCTTTATTTTCAACTGTCAATCAAAGCAATCATTTTCAAAATCCTTGCGAGCGAGCACCAATTTCAGTATCGTTCCACTAAAGATGCACTGGAGCGTGCGCACCATTTACGTCGGAACACTTTACGCGGTTCCCACCCAGTCCATATATTTATGTCAACGTAACAAATATAAAAAGTTTTCTTACTGTGCTCATCAATAACATAGGTATTAAGACAATGAAACATTTCCGTTATTATGACAAGAGGGGATAAAAAGATTGTTACAAGATCCCGGAAAATGTCATTGACCGGCCGAAGTAATACAACAAAGACCGAGGTCGAATGACTACAACGTGTTACGTGAGTGACCCGTCCTCACACACTATACACTCTATAGTATAGTGTAGTATAGCTGAATTATATCATATTGCACCAAACCCTGATGTTAGGGTAGTATACTGACTAAAAGCTAAACAATAACTCTAACTAATTATTTGTTTTCTAAACTAATTTTATAAAAAGGAAATATTTTATTGTTGTTTGCATTGAATGGTCTCTAAAACTACTGCACCGATTTGGAATTTCACCATTAAAATTCCACAATATTCCTGATCAAATATTTTCAAACCCCCTATCATCAATAAACATATACGTACATTAAACATTCTTTTTCATTTTCGTACGAAAATCTTAACATTAAAACATGTTTTGTCCCAATTAAGTTGGAAGACACTAGATACTACAGAGCAGGGGCCCTACTCTATTAATCCGAAACGAAGTTCGAAACTTCGGACCATCAAAGTTTAAGATCAACATAGTAGAACAAAAATCCATAATCGCCTTATTCACAGACTTGATTTTTAAAACCTATTTTAGTTATCGAATATTTTGTCCCTTATAAACGACTTTTTTTATTTAATTTCTACTATTAATTAATGTTTCACTCAGCGTAGTTAGGTATTAAAGGAGGTTACTCTATAAAGTATGCTCCGACACGAATTTCGTATATTCGGACGTTGCACGTCGACATTTAAGATAAAAGTTTTCCACTTCAAAAACCAATATTACTGTCTATGAAACCTAACATATACTACAAAGATACTTAGTCTAAGATTACGATGCACGATATAAAATTCGAACATTTTGTTAGGTATTTTTATATTTCGAACATTCGTAGTCGTGTCGTAAATCAGAGTAAGCCTCAAGTTATATGTAAAAATTCTTTCTCAAGGAGTAACGGCCGTGGCAGATTTTTGCATGGTGATAACATTTTCAAAGTTGCCTATTTAGAACCGGTCCAAATATTAATCGAAATCAGTGATGTCATTTTTTATTTCATTCCATTCCCATTTATGTTAAATATATTCTATAATATACATAAACCATTTATGACTTGACATTTTGCTAAATATTAAAGCATTTTTTTATGATGTTTCTCCGTTTTAAAATGCAGTGTGAGTAATTATTTTTTACTGTGTGAATTAGGTGACCCGGATACTGAGATAGTAATTCAAAACTTATGGGCCGGACCGACCAGTGTGTTATCCTATCTTATGAAGTTACCAAGACGACATATAAAGATTTCCTGATACGTTTCAATATGTCTACAAGGCAGGTAATCAATAATGAATTAGGCACCATATTTAATTCACACTTGAATTTTTTTTCGATATTTAAGATGTGACCATCCCACAGCCAGTACATTATGATGTATTTACAGCGAAATTACCTTTTATGGAGCAAATTGTGGAATTAGGTAATTTTAGGCAACAATTTGTAGCTTTTGTGGCTACTTGATACTATTTATTGAATGTTCTTCATCGCGTCCATAGCGCCAATAACAGAAATGAATAAAGAGTTACCAACATTCTATTATTCCGTGTTTGCTTTAATCCCTTACACTTTAAACTGCCCTCTATTAATCCTGTCTGTAAGACTTTGCCTTGTGCGATAAGACCGCCAATTGTACTTTCATGTTTGTGAGTTTCGTTTTTATGTGTATTTTTTTGTGTGTGCAATAAAGTGTACATATAACAATATTATCGATTATTACTACATGTTACCTGTTTTTTTCATAAGCTCAGTATCTTTACATAACATGTACTAACAATAAACATTTTGCTTTGAGATGTTGTTGAAACGTTGATGATGTTGAGAAACGTTTTCCCACAAAAGATACTGCGTTGTGGATGCACCTTTAGCCGCCCATAAGCTTTAAAAATAATTTGCAAAACCAAGTCCTCGAAAACTCATATGAAAACTTTGAAACCGTAATTAGGTACTTACACGAAGCCAAGTACCCAACAAGGGAATCGATGCGAACCTTTCAATTCGTAATCAATTCATTTTGCTGTAAGATTAATTTGACTAAAGATTACGTAACAGCTTGCATAACATTGCTGTTGATTATGTGTCTAATGTTTAATTTAATTAAGTCTAACAAATCGGATACACGCATAAATCGGATTACTATGCCAAGGTCATTAGCGAACTTATTAGGAGTTTCTGCGGCCTTCGAAAGGTCAATGTTTTACGTAACTTACAAATCTTCATTGATGATTTTCATTCTTTTTTGTTCCTAGTTTTATGGTTTATTTTACTAGTGGCAGGTCTCTCATATGTGAGAGGCCGTCTGATTAGGTACCACCGTAGTGTCTATTTCTCCCGCCAAGCATAAGTGTAAATGTACTGTTGTGTTTCGGTTAGAAGGACACTGTAGCCAGAGTACAAAACAAAACAAATAAACAAATTGAGACTTAACATCTTATACCTCAAGATGGCGAGCACAGAGGAAAGCCAAGCATTGCTTTGTAATTCACGGTATCTTTTGGTTTCCTACTGTCCATGAGCTGTCGTATCTCTTGCCATCAGACTAATGGCCAGTCCGTCTCGCCAATCAAAGATATAAAAAACAAAGTTCATTGCAAACATTGTTATTTATATTGGTGTAAGTCGAACGCATATATATGGGGTGGTTAGGGATATGTTGTATAAATAGACAACAAGGGTGGAAAATGTAATAACTTAAAAATTACTCTGACACTATGCTACTAAACTGAAAACCTCGAGTTTTTTAAAAGTGAAGTTAACCACTCATGATTGACGTGATACTATGAACTTTATAGGGAAAGAACCTTATCATTACAATATAGAAGCAACACGGACTTAGTACTTTAAACTTACGATAGTTGTGTTTAGATAAACTACGTTTATGCATTATTTGTAATTGATTTAGTAGTTTATTTTCTTTTGTTATCGAAATATTCAAAATAAAACAACATCTTGCGTTATTTTTACTATTTAAAACTAAAAATATATTATTTTTTTGATTACATCATAATGATAAAATATAATGAAAATAAAATAATAATGAATAAGTTATAAATACAGATTAGATGCTAATCAGTTAAATTATAATCTTGCTTTTTTTATTTATACCAGATCCATACAGCTCGAGAGATGAAAAACTAGATAAACAACTTGAGAGCTGAGGCGATCTTTACTAATATTATAAATGCGAAAGTGTGTTTGTTACCTCTTCAAGCTCAAATCATCGCGCTGGACCAATTTTGATGAAATTTCGCATGGAGATAACTGACACCCAGGATTAACACATATTTTTTATCCCGATAAAATAAAGTTTCCTTGTGGGATGTGCAAGGAATGAAATTTATTCGATACTCTATCAAACTCAAAGGAATTGGAAGTACGACAGTGATGTTGATTTCAAAATATGTTTATAACAGTTATCATGCGAAATAGTTCGCATCGTTCTAAATTGAACTGGAATCATAGGTATCTTCAC
Organism: Hyles euphorbiae; assembly: GCA_023078785.2. Taxonomy (NCBI): domain Eukaryota; kingdom Metazoa; phylum Arthropoda; class Insecta; order Lepidoptera; family Sphingidae; genus Hyles; species Hyles euphorbiae. The sequence goes on from CM041051.1 coordinate 16,253,221, forward strand.
CCGGGCACGACCGGACTGGACCGCTAGCTAACTATAAATGAGTTTGTTTGTTTTACCCGTTAATATCAAGAACTAAGTTCTGGTCCAAATTAAAATTTATTTAAGTGTTGACTAGTCCATTTATCACGGAAGTCTTTAGGCTATATAACATCACGACGTGACTTATAGGAGCGGAGCATCGGTAAAAAATGTTGAAAAAACTGTTATTACTGTGGGCATAAAAAGTTCCAAGATTCAAGTCCGGTTTTACTGCCAAAATGTTGTTTGATCAATAAAAAACAGTTTATATAAACAGGTTGGCTTATCTATGATCATGTTTTAAGCCGTCCGCAGATTTTTGAATAATCAGTAATAGCAAACTGGTAATAAACGGGCCATAAAAATTATCATTTCCATTTATTTTCGTTTTTGTTACCATAGTATTAAACATTATTCTAATTTCATATACCTAAATGATATTAAATGTTTTTATCTGAATACATTATTATAAAATGAGTTATAATATATGTATAATAGAAGTAATATTTATTCATTAAAATGTTTGCTTGATCATATAGGTAAATAATTGTTAATACATATACATATATGCTTAGTTATTAAGATAGTCGGCGTGTTTGTGTACGTTTACTTATTTATCGGTGGCGTGACAGTATTTTACTTAGATAAAAAATATCACATTGATTGGATCCGGGATTGAGATTTACATTTTAATCGTTAGTCTTTCTAACAAATGATGTATATTTATATTCACAGAACAAATTAATTATTCCTTGTTATTTGTGTAGAGACATTATCGAATGCTGGCGGTGAAAGCGTGGGTATTAGATTCGGCTTTTTTACGCCAAAAATAAGTACTTTTATTTCCACAATGAATATGGTGATACGTTCGAGAGATACGACTTAATTGGATAACTAAATAAATATATAATAAAGTGCCTTATATTGTGTGTCCAAAAGTATAAAATAAGAGGCTAGTCTCCAAGAGACTCATAACACTAGGTAAATGAATTAACGATTTAAAAGATTACTAATGCTGTTCTAAAGATGGAACAAAACGCTGTTTTATTAATTAGTTTACTACTCAGGGGGTTACTCTGATCAGAAACGAAGTTCGAAGATTCGAAGAACGTACGAAAAACTGTAAATGTGCCTAGCTACTCCACAAGATATTCGAGTCCTCTATCTTACGTCATAACCATAGACTAAATTCTTTTTTCTGCTCCTGCATATATCGATCCCACGGTTGTCTGGTAGAAATTGCCTTAGAGCGATAAGACCGCTATTTGTACTTTGTTGTTTTCTATTGTCTCTAATACTGTTATTCTTTTGTTACTGTGTATGTGCGAATTAAATAAATAAATTTTAAGTGATTGGTAAGTATCATAGAGAATAATATTTATTTTTACAAGTGGAAATCTTATAGCTTACTTCGGGAGTCGAACGTTCGAACATTCGAACTTACTTTAACCCCCCCCAGAAGAGGTAGGTACCTCAAATCTAATTCCACGCTCATCAATGGCGAAATATTAGTATGTACTATCTGTAGATACACGTGTTGAATAATTAGATCAAGGTAGAGCATACATGACGGCAAAAACCTTGACAATAATAAAAATAATTTATGGCGTTAGTATGAAATACTGAAAGACATTGTTCTGTGTTGTTAAATGCAGAAAGTCATTGTTCGGCAGTCCTTATCAAATGTTTTTTTTTTACTTATTTGGTACTAAAAAAGCAGAAAATATTTTAGGAAATACAAAAATACTTATTTATTTATAGATAATCAATAGCGGTAACAACAAAAACGGTATTTTGGGGTACATTACGCCTTAGTAAATCTTCAGCTATAAACGAAATAAAAATCACTGGAATTTCTAACTTTGTAATTGAAAGTGGTTTACAAAACTACAAACCTAAACGGTAAGCAAAACGTAAAAACGGTATTCAGCAGTCATTTGTTGGTTTATAAACTTCACGCATCAACAGATACAGATTTTTAGAATACGAAGAAGACAAAGATAAATGAATAAAGGACATAATATTTTAAAACAGAAGTCACAGAAGTTACAAGACGAATCAAAATACTCGTTTGCCAAGTTTCTTTTTTACGAAAAATCATAAAACAAAACTAGAATCCAATAGCAAAACTACTAGACTAATGTTAATAACCTCCTTCCAAAACATCCAACAAAAAAACAAAATAGCCTTCAAACTTTATAGCATCACTGCCGTAAGTCGTTGCGCAACATTCCCGGCCCACCATGACCAATAATGTTGAAACCAGTTTCTATGGAATATTTCTTAAATTAGGTTGTCGTTATAGAAACTGCCGAAACAGCTTTTTAAGTAGACGTAATATTTCATTTGTATAATAAGTTGCTTTTTTTTATAACATAGAACAATATCGTAGAAAAATATGGCATATAAACCAGTTAGTCGTAATTGATTGAAAATAACAAATTATAAATAATAAGTAATTACAAAGAACATTAATGAGGATAAAGAAACGTGAAGTTTTATGCCTACTTATATTTTAATGACCGTATGTTAATGACTTGAGCTAAAATTGCTAAAGAACTTAATTGTGTGGTATTTTGGTACCTGTGATGTCTGGATGGCGCACCATGAAGTCGGTTTTGGCTCGAATCACTTCCAGCCTGATCTGATTCTCCAGAGGGGCTTCAAGTGCCGAAAACACCAAAGCACCCGACACCAAGTAGATGACATAAAAAATCACATAAATCAGCAGCAAGCAAGTGAACCTCGCCTTCCCGAAAAGGCGGGTAGTTGCAAATAACGGTTGGAACGGCGGATTTTCTTCCTCATACAAAATTTCTCTCTGCACGACCATTTTCTTCGGGTATGGAAACAACTGGCTGTGGACAGTCATGTCATCGTCACTTCTTCCAGAACACATGCTCCCGTAGGACTGTATACGCGAATACTTCGGAAACTCCATTTTTAATTTTTTTATTCACCGTCAAAAAGTTTCAAATTCGATAAATCAAAAAAAAATAAACCTCTTTTTAAAAATTGTCCATAATTCCAAATTCAAAAGCACAGAGCGCGGATTGTCCTAAAACGGTTTGTCGACAGTCCACAGTTCCGAAACACAAACCTAAGATCCCGGAACGTAAGGGATCTTGGTCAACTGTACTTGAAAAATCTTTTAGGGTGATTAGGTTCGAAAAACAACGCGACAATCTCCGTCACATTTGTATCACGACGACAATTTTCGAGTTTAAGTATCACCATTTTGAAGCATTTTAGTTGATCGCGTTTCAAAGTGGAGTATGGCGGTCGCCTTAACTTTTTTGATTGTACGGCCGTGCTACACTACGCTTTGTGACTGACTGAATGTTTGAGAACATCGCCGGAATACTTAACCGCTATCTTTGTGGTGTTGTCGTTACTGGTTTGTAAATACCCCGAGATACGATAACGATAAAACATTTTATAACCCGCGAAGCATTGATAGGTCGCCGGGTTTATGGAAGACTTGAAGTTTTTGCGACATCGGCAATTATTCGATTATTATCTTTGGTTATATCGTGTGTCACTTTATTTTTATAGTAAACTTTACTGCCATGTTTAACCTAAATAATATTTGAGTATGAAATAATGGAATATTCTGAGGACAAATTAAGTATAGCTGTGTTTTATATAAATGACAAATATATTTTGCTATATCTTATTCATTTGTTAGTAGTCTTAATTATTTCCATGTTCATTTTGTATGTTTTTTACTACATAAAATTCCATATTTTTATTCGCCTATAATGTTTTGCTCTGATATACTTTTATTCAATTCAAAATATTTTAGTATACAATGTTCAAGAACGTAAAATATTAAAAACAGAATCCTCTATTGAAGAAGCTGGATGAAACTTGATCAAATTGCTAACTTCAATCTACCAAATTTTCTTTGTAAATATTGAAGCCCTATGTACAAAAATCCTTGAACTTGCCACTAATTTGATGACCTAAATAACAAGGCGAACAAATTACAGACTGAAAAATAAAAGGTAGTTTTTTTTCCTTCGTCGACACCAGAGAACAATTGAATGTTGATCAATTCTATAGGAATCTGTGAACGTTTTGTAACCAATTTTTTAGATTTTTTATTACTACGAGTATTGAGACGAGCATACCATTTATCTAATGGTAAGTGACACGATCGTTTACGGACAGGAGTAAAACCAAAAAAAACACCACAAATTACAAAGCAATGCTTTGCATTCCACTGCGCTTGGCATCCTGAGACATTAGATGTTAAGTGTCTTTACGTCCAGTAATACTTAATCTGGCTACAATGTCCTACAAATAGGAACACAACACTGCATTTACAATGCTATTAAATTAATCCGAGAAAGGATATTTTATATTATTACTCTTCAGTCACAGAAGGTACACTATTAAATATGGGCAGACTTCGCGCATGGATTGACATTGGATTTGAATATTAAAGACATTAACCAAATAAATTTAAAAAATGCTTTATATATTTAATAAATACATACATAGAATCGTAGCATGTATTAGGATGAATAACATTATATAATAATTATTCATAACTATATTTTGTTCGTTTCTAGCGAATTTCCCACACTTAAAACCGGAAACTCGCATTAATATTGAAATAAAGCTATCTACGAGGACATCGAAATATGCTTGTACGAATAAAAATACCATAACTTCCTGACGACTCCCATTTGTAATCTTCTTCACGAAAACCTTTGTAAATTGTATCTACTAGCAACTGTCCGGGAGGAAAACTAAATAAATAACACCATAGTCACACACATAGTCCTGACCCCACACTAAGATCGAGTCTTGAGTCGTAGGTATCAAGAACTACAAGAGGCTTTTCGGTCTCACAAACTCTAATTTAATTAGATTAAAAAAATACTTAATAAAATGAACGAAATCCTTATTGACAAGTTGAAATATATGTAAGGATGTAAGTATATCTTATAAATCTTCTTTTTCGATCGCAACCAAAACGAATGGAAACTCGACGGAACTTTAACCGTAGTATCTAAGTTTTATTCCGTATACTGGATAGTGTTTTCATCTTACACACTTACTACTCTCTCCCACTCACACACACAATTATCGTAATAATAATAATATTTTTAGCACCAGAAGTGGAATTTTATTAAAAAAAAATACACAATTAACAATAAATCCGTTTATTTATAATTTGAATCAATGTTAGACCAATTACAAACTATTCAAGTACAATCAACACAAAATAATTACCAAAACCCAAGTACTGCAACCTTCAATACAAATAAAAAAAAAGGAAACAAAACAAAAATGGCTTACGTGACCTTAATGGCGGTCGACACAGATTATCACAAACTTCCGTACAGTACGAGCGATGACGAGCAAATAGGCTGTTTCTTCCAAGCGCCTTCCTTATATAATTTGTTCCAAGTTGGCTGGTGGGGGTACATGGAAACTCCTTACACGGCCTCTCCTGACGTTGTGTCGTCCTCGACGCAAATCCTTTGGAGTCCGCTAGGGCCCGCTACTGGAAAGGTCGATGGATCGACATCCACGTCGTCATCAAGCAAAGGCATGGATAGAGTAGGCGAAGGATTGAGCGTGGTTAACCTTGCTTCCTCGTCATCGTTATTTTCATCTAAAAACAATGGACCATTAGTAATAATTCAGAGAAGTAAGTTTGAAGCACTCAACCTCACATACCTATCATTCTATCTCCAGTCAGTCAATTCATTCATCTTCCTTCACTATAGCTACCACACATATGACACACATACATCACTTTTAAAAGTACAAAACCTACTTCATGACTCATTCATAAAGGAGTCCCGTAATATGGCCTCATGCCCACTCGTACGAGCACTATATTTGAACGTACGAGTGCATTCCACACGCAGACCGTATTCGAACGTGTGAAGCTTCCCGACACGTTGAACGTATTCAAACGTTCGAGGCTTCTCAATACGCTGACCACAGTCACACGTATTAAGGCATCTCAACATGCAGAGCTAATCATACAAGTGAGGAATACAATGAGAGTAATTATTCATCTGTGGTTCACCCTACGGGCTTACACAGGAATTCGTATAACTTTGAGCATATGCTTACTCTCAAAAAAGGCGGCACACGTCTCAGGGCTCCACTCTCCCCGCCATGGCACCATATACTGCGCAGCAGCTTGCGATGTTTTACCATAACTACCGCTGAGTAGACGTAAAGTATAACGCCCGTTAGGTAGGACTTCAACCACCTTATATGGGCCACGCATGCCGGAGTCAAGTTTGCCTGCCGACTGAGAATACTTTATGACGAATACAAGGTCATCAACATTGAATTGACGTGGTGTACTCCGCCGTTGGTTAACTTGCTCGTCTTGTCTGGCTCGGTTACTTCGAAGAAGTTCACGGGTTCTACTCCTTGTGACTTCACGAAGGGCCTCCCTGTTGGTCGCCGAACCCTCGATTGCCACATCTCGCACCAGCGCTCGTACCACGGGAGTTGTAGATTCTGTGCCTATAAGGAGATTCAAAGGAGACACTCGCGTAGTCTTCTGTCTAGTAATATTCAGTACCAGTTGTAGTTTCCATAAAGTCTCCGACCACGGTAAGCGTTTGTAGTTCGCTTGGATGCGCAACATATTGAGGACAGTACGCATGTACCTCTCTGCCTGACCATTTGCCTGATGCATCTCCGGCGTGATGTAGTGCAGGTTGCAGCCCAGGTCATTGATCCATGTTACAAACTCTTTGGACTCGAACATGCGTCCTTTGTCTACTACCATAAGTTTAGGCACTCCAAATAAAGATATAGCTTGAGTGATAACGCGCTTTAGTTCCGTGAAATCTTGGCGATAAATGGGGTAAAGAAGCGTGTACTTGGTAAAAGCGTCCACAACAAGGAGAATGAATTTATTGCCATCTGAAACTGGTAAAGGTCCCAAGGCGTCTACGTGGACGGTGTTAAATGGAGTGTCGGGCTTTTCCCAAGAAGTTATAGTTTGTAAAGGGGCTCGAGGAACTCTCTTTTGAGAAATGCACACTAGGCAATGAGCAACATATTTGGAAACAAATCGCCTAAGACCAGGGAACCAGAAGTGTCGAAGAATAAGGTCTAGAGTCTTCTCTGCGTTAATGTGTTCATGTTCGTCGTGGAACACTCTCAGAAGACTAAGACGGTGACCTTTAGGTATGTAACATAGCAACCTAGCTTCTTGACCAACTGGGACGTACTTATAGTACAGGACTCCATTTTGGATCGAATAGCGGCCAGGGTCTAGCCTACCATCATGAAATTTTTGAATAAGGTCTTTAGTATCGTTGTCAGCTGATTGTGCAATCTGAGCCCAGTTACGGGGTCTCGAGATTTGATTTACACTGACGGGATTGCGACTTAAATAGTCTGCATGGGGTAACATTATTCCCTTGCGATACTCTATTGAAAAATTGAAATCTTGAAGGTACATCCACCACCTTGCTACTCGGGGCAAAAGATCTTTTTTTCGCTCAGTGGACTTAAGTGCATTGCAGTCGGTTACTATTATAAATTGCAAGCCAATTAAATAGTGGCGAAAGTTTTGGAGGGCTTTAACGACAGCAAGGGTTTCCAATTCATAGGAATGGTAATTACTTTCTGCCCCTTGGGTGGATCGACTAAAGTATGCAACTACGTGTTTCTTTGAGTCAGGATGTACTTGTAATAGGACTGCGCCATATCCAATACTGCTTGCATCCGTATGAACTTCAGTAGCAAGGTCTGGATTAAAGATTGTAAGTACAGGCTCACTCGTTAACTCTTTAATTAACTCTAAACGAATATTTTCACATTCAGGAGTCCAGTTAAACTTAACATTTTTATGGGTGAGAATAGCAATAGGGGCAGTCTTAATGGCATAATTTTTTATGTATTTCCTAAAGTAGCCTGCCAGACCTAGTAGTTGTCGTACCTGCTTTACGTTTGCTGGTGGTAGAGTGTTAACTAAGGCTTCTACCTTTCGAGGACTCGGCCTAACCTGACCCTCGCTTATAAGTCTACCCAGGTACTCAACTTCTCTAACCAGAAAAGAACATTTTGCCAGATTAATAGAAAAGCCCGCTATTGTGAGAGTCCTAAGCACCTTACGCAACAGTTCAATTCCCTCAACTATAGAATTACTAAGAAGGAGCACATCATCGACATAAACTAATACATTCCCTTCGTTGATATGAGGACGTAGAGTGTTATTGATAATTCGCTGATAAACTACGGGAGAATTTGCTAAGCCATAAGGCATTTTGATGTTGTGGGCTACTTATATATACGCCCATACATACATACAGACATACATATACACACACCAACATACATATTACATATACACTTACGCACACATACGTACAAACACACACTCAAACATTCGAAAATACATATACCTAAATATCACATCATATTAAATAAATAATATTATATCAACACGTCATTCTAAATTATTCATTTGAATGACGGATGAGCGCTCGAGTAGTGTAATGGAGCCGAGACCGTAGGCCGGCCGGCCGCCTCAAGACAAAAGGTGACGTAGTAGTTGCGGGCGGCGCGGTAGCGGACCCCCTCAGCTGCGCCTGCGCATGTTCCACGCACCGGACCTCTCGGCTCGCTAGTTAGTTCCGATCGGACGATCGTACCGCGCACTGATGACGTATAGTTTGTCGCGAGCCTACCCTATTATACTGTATGCGCGTACCTAGTGCTTTTATGGTGAACTATTTTGCTGTACTGTTTTTCTGTTTTCTGCTTGTGCCTAATACTGACTATCTTGTGCTGTGCTTTCTATAAACTGTATTCTTGGACTAAACTTCTTTTCTGTTCTACTCTTGGTGTTTGTTCCCTTCTGTGTGTTAGTTTATATTTCAGACTGTTCTCTGTTTGCAAACTATGACTTTGTGCTTAGTGCATTAAAACTTTAATTGTAGTTTTGGTGTTTTGTTGCGCTTGCGTATATTACCCGCTTATGCCTACCACTAAACACATTACCATATAACTGGTAGCCGACTCCATACCATAACTGGTGACCCCGAAGAACACCAAAAACACCATGAGTGACATAAGCAGTGACTCGGCAAAAACGGTCGGTTCTAGAAAAGACGACCACGTCACGCGCCGTGCAAAACCAGTGCGCGTTTCCACGGAACGATCCGTCAATACGTCACACGGCAACCGGCTGAGGGACTTGAAAGTACCACCATTTTCATCTGATGATCCAGACCTGTGGTTTGCTCTCTTAGAAGCCCAGTTCGAGACCTTGGACATCACGGACGACGCCATTAAATTCACCCAGGTGATTAGCAACCTAGACGTCCATTATGCCAGGTCAGTTAAAGACGTCATCCTGAATCCACCTGCCAAACACCGCTACTCGAAAATCAAGGCGGAAATCATCAAGAGGTTTGCCGATTCCCATGCACTGAGAATTAGGAAACTCCTCACTCACCAAGAACTTGGAGATCGCAAACCCTCCCAATTCCTTCGTCACCTCCAGGATTTGGCCGGACCAGCCACACCAGAGGATTTTGTAAAATCCATATGGATGGAGAGATTACCATCTGGTGTTCAAGCGCTATTGGCATCACAGTCCACCCAATCTTTGGACCAACTAGCGGACCTTGCAGATCGGATCCAAGAGCTTACCCAGCCTTGTCGACCCGTTGTGGCAGCAACGTCTTCATCGTCATCATTGTCAGCTCCTCCACCTCCTAGCAACGAGATCGCCGAGATTAAGGAGATGATAGGAAGACTTGCCAAGAAGTTGGATGACCACACTCGCAGTTCTCCTTGCAGCTCATCCAGGAGATCCAGACCAACGCAGCGACCCAACTCACCTTCGCACAGCAGCAGGAGCAGGTCTCAATCGAGTTATCGGCGGTACCCCATCTGCTGGTACCATTCTCGTTTTGGAGACGATGCCAGGAGGTGTATCAAGCCCTGTGACTACAGCAGGTCGGGAAACGCGACCGGCACTCGCTAATGGCGACGAACGACTGCCCGGTTACCCCAGGTCGCCTATTCGTGACAGACCGCAACTCCAACATCCAGTTTTTGGTGGACACCGGCAGTGATGTCTGTGTCTTCCCCCGAACTGCTCTTCGTGATCGCCGTGAGAAGTCGGACTACCAGCTGTGCGCCGCTAATGGGACTATTATCGACACTTACGGCTACATAGATTTAACATTAGATTTTGGTTTGAGACGGGCGTTTCAATGGAGACTTGTGGTGGCTAATGTCACTAAGGCGATTATTGGTGTAGATTTTTTAAGTTTTTTCAATCTGTCAGTCGACTGCAAAAATCAACGCCTTATTGACACCACCACCTCATTGTCTACACAGGTTTCCATCGGAACACACAATATTAGTTCTATTAAAGTGGCAAGTGGCGACACAAGGTACCATCGTATCTTAGACAGGTATCCCGACATAACACGTCCTTCAGGTACACACCCAACACCTAAACACAATGTTGTACACCATATTCGGACAACACCTGGTCCTCCCGTATCCTGTACACCCCGTAGGTTGGCTCCTGATAAGTTGAAAATAGCCAAACAGGAGTTTCAACTTATGCTAACCAACGGGATAGCACGTCCTTCAGCAAGTGCCTGGGCTTCACCCCTGCACCTCGTGCCGAAAAAAGATAATGGCTGGAGACCTTGCGGTGATTATCGGATGTTGAATGCTCGTACCATCCCTGACCGCTACCCGATCCGCCACATCCATGATTTTTCACACGCTATTTCAGGGTGTAAATTTTTCAGCACGGTGGATTTAGAGAAGGCGTACCACCAGATACCAGTACACGAGGACGACATCTGCAAGACGGCCATCTCAACACCGTTTGGCCTGTACGAGTTCCCCTATATGACCTTTGGTCTGAGGAACGCAGGTCAAACGTTCCAAAGGTTTGTAGATGAGCTCACTCGAGGCTTGGACTTTTGTTTCGCCTACCTAGACGATTTCCTTGTGTTCTCCCGAACAGCAGACGAGCACGAAGAGCACCTTCAGCAATTATTCACGCGGATGAAGGAATACGGAGTGCTAGTGAACACATCTAAATGCGTCTTCGGCGCCAGCGAGGTAAGTTTCCTTGGATATAGCATTTCCGAAGCAGGAACCAAGCCACTTGAATCCAAGGTGGATGCTATAAAGGATTTCCCTATGCCAAAAACCATCCGGCAGCTTAGACGGTTCCTTGGCATGGTGAACTTTTATCGGCGATTTATTCCCCATGCCGCCAGGACGCAGGCACCACTTAATGCATTGCTTGCGGGCTCCGTTAAGCCATCCCATCCCGTCGAGCTCTCAGGCGAAACCCTCGCGGCGTTCCAACAATGCAAGCAGAGCCTGGCAAATGCTGCATTGCTCGCCCATCCGGATTGCAGAACTCAACTAGCTCTGGTAACAGACGCTTCTGATACCGCAATGGGCGCAGTTCTGCAGCAACTCAAGAATGGTCATTGGGAACCTTTGGCCTTTTTCTCTAGAAGTTTAAGCCCCGCTCAGAGAAAATATTCTCCCTATGACCGCGAGCTCCTAGCCATTTATGAAGGAATTAAACACTTCCGTTTCATGCTGGAAGCTCGCCATTTTATTGTCTTCACGGACCATAAACCTCTCTGTTCCGCATTTAGGGATAGGAGAGATACTTGTTCTCCCCGCCAATATCGCCATTTGGATTTTATATCCCAATTTACCACCGACATACGTCACATCGCAGGCAAGGAGAACATAGTGGCAGATACACTATCTCGTGTCGAGGAGATACGTGCTCCAATTGATTTTGACCAACTCGCAGCGTCGCAATCTGTTGACCCAGAACTACAACAACTTCTTGCGGGTGACACCTCGATGCGTCTGGAGAGGGTAAAAATTCCAAACAGTCGGGCAGAACTTTATTGTGACATGAGCACTACGTCACCCAGGCCATTCGTGACCAAATCCTTCCGGAAGCAGGTGTTTGACAGCCTGCACAGTTTGAGCCACCCGGGCGCTAATGCTTCAGCTAAGATGGTCGCTGAACGTTACGTCTGGCCTGGCGTACGAAAGGATTGCCGGGAATGGGTGCGAACATGCCTTGCATGTCAACGCGCTAAAGTGCATCGGCACGTTTCATCCCCTTTAGGAACGTTCGACTTACCCCGGGCTAGATTCGCGTTTATCCACGTGGATATTATAGGCCCTCTGCCTATATCTCAAGGCTATAGGTACTGCCTTACCATAGTGGACCGCTTTACACGCTGGCCCGAAGTCACGCCGATGATGGACATGTCCGCAGAAGCCGTTGGTAAGGCGCTGATATCGTGGATATCCAGGTTTGGATGTCCAACTGATATCGTTACTGACCGCGGTCGTCAATTCGAATCCACCCTCTTCCAATTTCTTGGAAGAGCGGTAGGATTCAGACATCGACGCACTACTGCATACCATCCTGCATGTAACGGACTCGTCGAGCGCTTCCATCGCCAGCTGAAAGCGGCCATTATGTGCCACGCGGATCCAAACTGGGTGGATACCCTACCACTGGTCTTGCTCGGGGTGAGGAGTTCGTTCCGAGAAGACCTCAATGCCTCATCGGCTGAATTAGTTTATGGTGAGCCATTGCGCTTACCTGGGGATTTCTTTAACACCCCCACTACTAATTCACCCGATATCTGCGACTTTACTAATCGGTTGCGTCGCATTACTGCAAAATTGCAGCCAACTCCCGCGTCACGCCACAGCAAGGACAAAATCTTTGTATTCAAAGATCTGTCCACTGCTACTCACGTATTTTTAAGGGACGACTCCGTTCGAGCGTCTTTACAACCTCCCTATTCAGGCCCGTATGAAGTTGTCGAAAGCGGGGATAAGGTCTTCAAAATATTGGTGAGAGGAAAAATCGTCACCGTTTCTATAGACCGCATCAAGCCAGCCTACATATTCGCTGACCAACCAACCATACTTCCCAATCCTGTTCCTCCCATCTCCGCGCCTCCTTGCACTCCGGGTAGTAGTGGGGATAATATTACAAAAACCCGTTCCGGCAGAGTTGTCCATTTTCCAGATTACTTTCGACCGTAGTAACGGTCTAGGGGGGAGTGATGTGGGCTACTTATATATACGCCCATACATACATACAGACATACATATACACACACCAACATACATATTACATATACACTTACGCACACATACGTACAAACACACACTCAAACATTCGAAAATACATATACCTAAATATCACATCATATTAAATAAATAATATTATATCAACACGTCATTCTAAATTATTCATTTGAATGACGGATGAGCGCTCGAGTAGTGTAATGGAGCCGAGACCGTAGGCCGGCCGGCCGCCTCAAGACAAAAGGTGACGTAGTAGTTGCGGGCGGCGCGGTAGCGGACCCCCTCAGCTGCGCCTGCGCATGTTCCACGCACCGGACCTCTCGGCTCGCTAGTTAGTTCCGATCGGACGATCGTACCGCGCACTGATGACGTATAGTTTGTCGCGAGCCTACCCTATTATACTGTATGCGCGTACCTAGTGCTTTTATTGTGGACTATTTTGCTGTACTGTCTTTCTGCTTTCTGCTTGTGCCTAATACTGACTATCTTGTGCTGTGCTTTCTATAAACTGTATTCTTGGACTAAACTTCTTTTCTGTTCTACTCTTGGTGTTTGTTCCCTTCTGTATGTTAATGTATATCTCAGACTGTTCGCTGTGCTATAACTCTAATTTAGTGCTTAGTAACTGAGTGCATTAAAACTTTAATTATAGTTTTGGTGTTTTGTTGCGCTTGCGTATATTACCCGCTTACGCCTACCACTCAACACATAACCATACCATAACTGGTAACCGAGCCCAAACTATAATGTATTCGAAATGTTCTTCTGGTGTCACAAACCCAGTTAAGTGAATGCATTCCTCTTTCAAAGGGATTTGGTGAAACCCCGTGGCCATGTCAAGACAGCAGAAGAATTTATACCCACCCAACCTATCGATGTGATCATCAATAAGTGGAAGAGGGTAGCGATCTTTCACTGTAATACGGTTAAGTGCCCTAAAATCTACGCAAAGTCTATCTGATCCATCGCGTTTTCTTACGAGTATGATGGGACTCGCGTATTCAGAGTTAGAGCGCCTAATAACTCCTTTCTCCAAAAGATCTTGAGTTATTTCACGTACTTTTAGTTTTTCGGAATATGAGAGCCTATATGGCTTATAAACGACAGGAGTCGAATTGGTTAGCCTTATGTCCATCTCACCAGTTCGAACTGTAGTTACAGCGGTACCCGATATTAAAAATTGCGAAAATTCATTTATAACAGACATAAGGCTCTCCAATTCCATGCCCTGTAGGGGTGTGTTTAATTGAAACTGGTCGCCTACTCCAACAACATTAACTTTCTTAATAACTGTGACAGTACGCGTGAGATACTGTTTATCTTTAGTTCGGACGTAAGTAATTCCATCGCGGTTTAGTACGTCGGTTCCGATTATAACGGGCACATTCATGAAAGACGCTGGAACTACCACTAGGTCTACTTCAATCGAGATGTCAGTGAACTCTAAGGTAAGGGTGACGTAAGATGTTGCAATTACTTCCTGGTCACTAAGACCCTTCAGCGAACAACGCATCGGCTTAGGTTGACACGTAAAATACTTTAAAATCCCAGAAGAAATGAGGGATACACCTAGGGCCCCGCTATCAATGAGCACATCTACTGGAACGCCATCTATGATTGCCGAAGTTATGTCGTTACTTGGTGAAGTATTAGATCGATAGGAGCAAAGATTGACGTTACGTTGATTACGTTGCTCGGACTTGGCTTTGATGAAGCATTTGTCCTCGGTGTGTCCCAGTTTCTTACAAAATGTGCAAGTGTTACTTGACGACGGTTGGGCATTGAAAGTTGATTCGGAATGCACATGTGGCGGTCGACTACTGGGCGCGTTGGACCTGGGTTGCCTACAAACGCGGCTAACATGACCGAATCGGTTGCAGTTAAAACATTTCGGAGCCGGAGTGCCATCTGACTTCTTTGGATGGGTATTTCTTTTATTTTCAACAACCCTGTCCCGTCTTACTGCTAAGGGTTTTGTATAAATTGAAAGAAACGAAACTATGGTGTCTGGAGTCAGGCTAGCGTTCGCGGCGGCTGCGCGCACTTGTGCATTATCTATACCGCGTATTACTATGAGGGTTCTCAAATCTTCGCTTAGCCCCTGCACTATCTTTAAACGCAATAAGGTGCGACGAGCGTATTCAGCGTAGCTAGAGTACTTGTCAGAAGTTAAATTCATTGCTTCGAACAATATGTTGGCATAGTCTAATTTACCGGGACAGAGAGGTTTGAACTCGCGTTTAAAATTAGACCATGTACGGTCATTCGATACCCATTCGCCTAACCAAACCCTAGCGTCACCCCTAAGGCACGATGCAACGCGCGACAGACATTCATGATCATTCCAGTCGTTAGCCTCTCTGGCGCGGTCCACCTCTTCGCACCATGCTTCGATGTTGTTAATTGACGGGTCGAAATTAGACACATAATAATGTTGCGATCTTGAGGGTTGCATTGTTTTAATTGCTTGCATCAAAGCATTAGCGAGACTAGACGCGTCAGAGCAGGGAGCACTAGATTCTATAGACTGCCGTAGCGGTGCAATATTATCGGGCGGAAGAGTCACAGCCGCGGGTTGGGCGTCAGTTTTATGAACAGATCGAGCCTTATTGATACATGAATGCCCCTTGACAGGCGAAACCATTCGCGATCGTGACCGTGATCTAACGCGGTGGTCACTGCGAGACCGATCTCTACAGCGCAATTCACGTCTAGACCGAGTACGCGACCGGTGCACTTCAGTACTGTGAGAATCACGTCGATCTCGAACACGTAAGCCATCTTGTGAAGTATGATGTCTACCACTTGAATTTCGATTCGATCTATCGTTACTGTGGTCGCGGGACCTTTGAGAAGTATGTCGAATTCGATTACACGAATCACCCCTATAAAGACGCCTCCGTGGACTAGGTGTCCTCGTACGTCTCATTGTTAATGTTTAAATCAGGCGATAACACATACAAAATAATAAAGAAATGAAGAAAGCAGTAGTTGAAGACACAATAAAATTCAAATTATAAACTTAATGGAATTCGTTTTCACATCAATTTTACAAACTATGTTGCAAATTAGCGTTACTGTGAGCTTATGAGTCCTTTATCCCACTTCTGATTTTAGCACCAGAAGTGGAATTTTATTAAAAAAAAATACACAATTAACAATAAATCCGTTTATTTATAATTTGAATCAATGTTAGACCAATTACAAACTATTCAAGTACAATCAACACAAAATAATTACCAAAACCCAAGTACTGCAACCTTCAATACAAATAAAAAAAAAGGAAACAAAACAAAAATGGCTTACGTGACCTTAATGGCGGTCGACACAGATTATCACAAACTTCCGTACAGTACGAGCGATGACGAGCAAATAGGCTGTTTCTTCCAAGCGCCTTCCTTATATAATTTGTTCCAAGTTGGCTGGTGGGGGTACATGGAAACTCCTTACAATATAATATTTAACTTCTCAAAATACAGGCAACACCAAATCTGAGAACCCCTGCATTATTCTTCATATGTAAAATTATTATTTTCAAATAGGTAAAGATTTTTCATTTTCAATTTCATCTCATGCTTAAGTTCATTTATCTATGCTAATCTATAGAACCATCATATTGGGATCTTCCACCATGACGTTAAGAATTAATTACGTAGGTCAACGTGATTTTGTCGAATGCCAGAAGATTATTTTTTGTTGCCAATCTATATTCTATCTGGATGGAATTCGGTATACTCGTAACATTATGTGCAGACTGCAATGCAGTCGGTTGGCTGAATCAGAAAAAGAACTATTCAGAACTAGAAAGTCTATTATAAATTGAAGCCTATAGCTATGCACAAACTATACCCTCCTCTCTCGAATCTAGTTACTGTGATTGATTTTTCACCGTGAATAGCGGATATCTAGGCCATTTTATCCGGCTATTTTTGTAGCGCTCGCCTCTCTAAAATATCAGCCGTATTGGCAAGTTTTGCTGAAGTTAGCCATTAAATTAACTAAGATTGTGGTGGGTTATTTAGAGATTTTCTTCTGTTTTGTTTGCCTTAATTCCATGACTACATAAGATAGGTACAGTGTGCCTTTTCAGACATGTCGCAGTGATTTAGATTATATAACTATTTCTCTATTAGGCATCTGAGATCCAATGGAAGACTTCACACGCTTTTGGAAATTATCTAAACAAGTATCGGATATGCAAGATTTTTTACGATATTTGTCTTCACCTTTAATCGAGGCGATAGTTTACGAATAAATTATGAGTTGCTTTCATAAATAGAGGGTTCTGTTTTTCTGTTGAGGTTCAGAACACAATAAAAACAACCATCAATCTAATTGGATACGTATATGAGTTAATTTGATGACAAAATGTAGGCCTATACTATTTCTAATTACCCTAAAAGATGGGAATAGTGATAAACTGGCAACACTGCACGTGGTTTTATCTAGTTGAAACTACTCCATGATACTGGATACTCATTACAGTTAAAGTTCATCTACCCACAAGATTATATAAATGCCTATAGGCTATAGACAATATATCTCTGGTGCCGGAAGGGACAATACTTGTACTACACTTAATTGACAAGGAAAATCGCTTTAATAATTCAGGTTAGATATGACTGTATGGTCCAACAAACCGTAGCAAACCAGCGTGAATAGTCCTATACCTCTTTTAAATGTAAAGGAGACCAGTGCCCTCCCGTGGACCATATCTTTGTTAATATAGGACATACATTTTATACATGATATGAATAGATTATCGTAACGTAGGCTTATCTAAATATATCGATTACTTAACCAATTTGTAATGAATAGGTACTTCTGTCTATTGATAGTCTAGGTTGTAGTGTCCTATGGCCTCTATGAACAGAAATGTGAGCAAAATTCCAGATTTAAGAAAACATTTCTTCTTAAAAAACTGCTTAAATTCTTACAATTCCAAACGATAAAGTAGGTATGTACTGCAGCTTTCTTATTTCACTTTTTAAAGTTACAAACAGCAATCTTGCCTGGCCTTAAGCCACTCTTGAGCAAATGGCTTCCACTTTTGTTCTAGACTGCAGTGGCTTTAACGGTCACTTATGAGGTAAAGGTCGGTTGTCGGTAAAGTTGACAATATGACGTAGTTACAAGCCTCAGTAGTGGATTGCTGATGTAATTACTCTTGGCTGAAGGTTTTACATACATACATACATACTAGAGAAACTCACGCTTTTTGCCCGGAAGGGGTAAGCAAAGATGTTGGTAGCAACACACCCGCGTTTTGCATTATGTGTCACGTCTCACGATGTGATAGGACATGAGCCTCTAATCCAAGACCTCAGCTTTGTAATCATACCGTGGTACAACTACGCCACCGAGGCAGTCGAGATAAAGGCTAAAGGTTTTAAAATCAATAAATTCGTCTTGTCGGTTATTTAAATGACGGAGATTGTGAATAGTGTTCATCTTCATTTGATTTTAAATTGGAAATCAATTTGTATTGCATTTATTTCACAGGCTGATGAAACATCTTCAAAATATGATCTGCGCTAAGCTGATAGGATGATCATTCAGATTGAACAGTTATCGGTTTTTACCATGTTTCATGCGGTTGTCAAATAAGCTGTATGATCAATCATAATAATAGTATAGCACAGAGAATAAGAGTCTATGTTCACGCATATTGGGAGAAGCCCCGAATCCAATAGCCCAGTGTGTACTAACCTACATACAGAAAACAGTGACATTCAGGATTCTCATATTAAGAAGACAACTTGTCTAATATATCCTTTCACAATCCAGATTTTCACAGATCAAATCAAATAGATAATTGCTCGTGCAATATTATACATCGAATCAATTTGAAATATACACAACGAAATCTTGGATCAATACGATAAAGAACCCTTGGAAAACACCAGTAGCTGATCTCAATAACAATTTCCATCCAAACAACTTCAACCTTTTACAAACAATTGCATCGTCAGAATTACGCCATCGCGTAACACATATGTGTATGAATGTCAACAATCATTTATTTATCAACCGACCTCTCGTATACGTAACTTCTTCCAAGAAGTTCGATAACAGGGGTGTGCGAGAGGCATGTACAACGGGTTCTCAAGCCCAATTAGCAGCTATCTCAAGGGGTGATAAGGCGCTGATAAAAGCACGTAAAGGGTCGCGACTTGATCTCAATTGATTTCTCAGTGATAACGACCGCGCGTGTTAATGTGTTTAACCATTAATAGTACGTATACTTTCGTTTGCATAAATATTTGTGTGATCATACCTACTTACACTATTACGTACTTGTATCGTTTTAAGAGCAGCCTGAAGAGGAACTACTTTTACAAACGTATTTTCGTTTCCAGATAATGTGATTACGCCATTACTTCATGTAATTTTCGTGGCGCAGTTGGATAGATGCAGGCTGTGAAACGAGAGGCCGCGGGTTCGATGCTCATCGATACAAATGTTTGTGTTAACCAAAAGAATTTGTGTTGAGTCTGAGTATGTGTGAGACCGGAAAGTCTATTATATTTTTTAATACCCACGAGACAAGATTTGATTTTAGTGTCCAGGACTGTGTATGTGACTATTGGGTGAATTTATTTATTATACCTTGATATGTCTATAACCATAATTTCGATTCAAATTGCAAAACATTTCATCTCCTTCACAGGCTTGATTTCTCTTTGGTAGTGGCGGGGCCTCGCTGTTTTCAGTCATGACTCATGACTCAGTATGTATGGACAGGCTCGTCCGGGCGTACCACTGTCCTACAGGAAATCGACTTGAATCCTTCAAAGTAAGGAGTAAGTGAAATTACCAGATTTCCTATACACCTTTCTTCTCACCATTTTTTTTTTATTGTCGCTCTCATCCTCATCATTAACATCGAGTTGATGGGTCGACAACGTATGACAGGTGACTTGTATGCTCGTATCTATGCTATAAAAGAATAGTACACTGACCTTTAACGCAAGGGTGATCCTTCAGGAAGTCGTCCTTGAGGAGCATCAACTTGCGTTCCAGCTCTATCTCCAGAGGCTGCTCGATGGCTTGGAACAACGACGCACCTGGAACAGAGAATATTTATTGAAACGTCATAAATAGTATCAGTGTCCGTGGGTGTCTTGTAACACCTCTGCTTACCGCTACTGGGAACAAGCCGTGAGCTTATGTATTTAAAGGAATTATCAGTCTATAATACGACGGTTTATGGTAAGATGAAAAAGCAGAGAGTTATTATTATTATAAAGATGGCGGTTTCCAATCTTCGGTCGGCCAAATATAGGATTTTTGCATTAATTGTCGCCATGGTGTCAGCCCCAACTCCTAGGCCCGGTGTGGATCACACAATAATTAATCCAGTCCATCTTTATGACACTTTCTAGTTTAAACCAAGACTAATGATGAAGCTTGAACGGTTAAGTAATTGCAATTATTTTACTGGTCTAGTTAGCACCTGGTTGCCTATTTCCTAATTGATTTAGTCACACCCATCTCTCTTATTAATAGAAACTGATTACATATTTACATTTTAATTTTACATTTCGACGTCGAAAAGAGGGCTGACAGCGACTGAATATATAAAGCAGCAGACCGGATTCTGGCGTCTCTTGGGAGAGGCCTATGTCCAGTAGTGGACTGTTATAGGCTGATAGTGATGATGAATTTCATTTGTTCTTAATAATTATACTTAAAATGTTGTTTTTTTGATTGGCCTTTTTATTTAATGGTGGTGATAGTATTTTTGTTTATTTTAAATCACAAAACAAACAGAACCGTACGAATACGTACAGAAATGACCTGCGTATAAAATTATTCAACGAACACAATAACATTTTTAATGGTGTTGCCGTAATTGTTTTCATTTATTTTGTAGTGTAATCACTACACTTGTGGCCTGTTGGTAACGGACAAGACGCGGCTGCCAAAATGCTTATGGTGGTGATGGATTCAAATTCCAGGGCATGTACAAATCCGCCAACCCGCCAAGCGTGACTATACGGCCTAAACCATCTCAATAGTACTATCGATCAGTGTTGGAACAAATAGCAACAGTAATCACAAATAGCAAACGAAGTATACTTACAATAACATTTCACAAGCTATTTAATAATCTGTATCAGCCCATATACGTCCCACTGCACTGGCCTAGTGCGGGTTGGCAGACTTACATACCATAGAAATTTTATAAATCGCTATGGTATGCAGGTTTCCTCACGATGTTTTCCTTCACCGTTTTAGTGCGTGGTGATTGACTATCAATACACACATGACTCCGAAAAGTCAGAGGTGTGCCCTGGGATTCGAACCCGCGACCACCGTGACATGTTGGCAGTCGCGTCTAGTCCGTTTTACCAACAGGCCACCACGCACTATTTAATAATAATATATAATAATAAGCTTAATTTTGCGATTTGCGACTGTGATTCAATTAGCCGAACAGCTAATATTTTATACGATCTCGTGTAATGTATAAAGGAGTGTGTTTGTTTACGCTTCCATTTAAAGAAGGAACTTAATAGTCAATGTTCTGGGTGTCTCATTTTAGATGTGAAAAATAGTTATAATATATGGTCAGTTCGTTTACAAATTCTGTGGGGGAAATAAGCAATAGCAGAAATATAGAGCATGCTAAAGCTTAAAAAAAAAACAAGTAGGTGATGTTAATTTGGGTAGCAAAAATTCCCATTACTGCTATCGATTGTGCATGGGGCCCGTGCCCTGCAGTTGGACGTATATGGGCTGCAATAGACACTGTAATTAACACGTGTGATAGTATTATATATTTGTCGAACCAGAAAAATACAAGTTTATGCAAAACCAAATCAGAACAGAAATACTTAGTTTTGAGTTCGTCTTGAATAAAGTCCTTGATATTACTAAGATAAACGAACTCCCAGCAAGTATTCTAAAAGGGAATAAAAATACTCCTCTTTTCTTATTGATCTAGCAAGACGAAGTCCGCGTAATGACATGCAAATAACAATATTAGGTTACGTGAACATCTCAGGGAGACTAGATTTTAAATTCAAATACGCTGGTTCATGCCTTTCCATTTCTTATTACTATTCTTGGTATTTTATATTGGTGACTGAATATTGCGCTATTAATAGATTAACGTAGCTTTGATGTTTGAATTTATTGAAAATAAAATAATTCATTATGCTGAAAGAAGGTATGTAGGTACTAAATTATTTTCGAGCGTAATGTTGTTTTTACTACTCTTTACAGCCTAAACAATTGGACAGATCACAACGTATATACTACACGACTACAAGTCAATATATAATCGTAGTTTTGGGAATCACAAAGGTTATGTTGTTATTTTATAACATTTCTGATTTTCATTTAAGACCACTTTTTACTATAATATTATACTTATCATCACAGCTTATCATACTACAACGTATAAAACATTTCGAGAATTTCGCCAACAAAAATAAAACCACCCATCTTAGATTCAAATTTACCTTAATCCAATCCTTATAAATTTGGTAAAAATATATTCCATCTCGCCGTACAAGCTCTATATTAAGACCTTTGTATAAGACAAGTTATCCTTCTATTGAGCAATAATTTCCCAGGGATGTAGGCGTTTGTTGTCTAGTAGGTACTTACGTAAGGGATCCACGTAAATATTTGTGCCATAATTCCTGCTCCAATATTATATTTACATTCATTGTGTTTCTACGTGACAATTTTGTACGAGAATACCTACATATATGATATTAGATACTTGTTTGTCTCACTGAGTCTTAAATAGTGAAGAGGTGTGTTAATATCACATTATGTTTTATGAATGATGTTAAGAAGCAAGTATAGGGTAGGATATACATGATGACAAAAAATATCTGTCCGATCGATAAAAGTGTTATCAGGCATCATTAATGTATTCTATTCAAAATATCCATTTCACAAAATATGATAAAAAATATAATTAAACAAATAATTAAATAGTAGGAAAATAGCATTACACTGCTAACAACCGCCTTCGTATCAAGCAATTTTTCAATTAGCAATTCAAAATTGTCGGAATTAGTATTACATTGTTGCTGTCCGAATTACGGTTTTAACGGTCGATAATATTAACAATTGTATTGTACATTACAATTATGTTATCCTTTAATGTTTTTTCATATTTCATTTAATATAACAATAATTGAGATACCTAAATGCGCGTCTTGGACCGGAAAGATTTTTTAAATATGGACAGTACCTTATACCAAATAGAGGAAAACATGATTTCGTGAAACCCTAACCCGGGTACTGCTTGTATCCTATTATAAGTAAAAAAAAAACTGGGAGGCGATATAATTAAAATCCAATAATTGCCTTCGCCATATTATTTATAACACCGAATGCGTCAGCTAATCCGAGCATAATAACTTAGGTTAAATAATTTGATAAGCCATTAAAGTATTTTAAATTGAACCATTTTTAAAAAGCTATTATGGTAACCACCGATCAATATCTCGGCATAACTTATACTGTGAATTTTTCTTTAATGAGCGTTGTAAAACTTATTCATGTGTTAATGGCCTTGTTTGCAATTTTATTTATATTGAAATATTATTTAAATACCTATGCTAATGATAATGAGACTGCCTTGGTGGCGTAGTTGTTACTAAGTTACGGCTAAAAAGTTTCGGGTTTGAATCCCGGGTCGGGCAAAGTGGTATTTGATATTTCTATTCATTATCAGCCCAGTATCAGGAATTTGCGCCGGTTATGGCGATATACTCACCCCCTATCACATCGTGGGACGGATCATACCAGGCGAAATGTGAGTTTCCTGGCACCACTGACTAGCTCTTAGTATAAGTCTCAGTATGTGTGGTTATACATATTAGAATTATGACCTCACCATGTGTGAAATGTCATATTTTATTGACATTACGTCTCACCTTCCGCACCTAATGACCATTTGATGGACACGTAAGGCAGTAAGTTTTTGAAAAGTTTTATGGCTTTATAGAATAAATCAATAACGATTATTTTTGTACAATGTATTTTTTGTTACGTTACAAAAACATTATCGGTATCGTAATGGTTTCTTAGATTTACGCGAATGTTACACATTGAAATAAAACTATTATTTACGGATTTTATCGCGAATTTAGTTTAATTTTTTTTACATTTTTAACTTCCCGACGTTTCGATTACTTTACAGCTCGAACGCCCCGTGACCACGAAAGCTGTAAAGTAATCGAAACGTCGGGAAGTTAAAAATGTAAAAAAAAAATAAACTAATTTCGCGATAAAATCCGTAAATAATAGTTTTATTTCAATTATCGGTATCGGTCTATCGGTCTTCCTTTATATATTACAGTTGTATTTCAATATATTTCTGTGCTGTTATATTATGTAGAACAAATACAGGATTTTCATGTTTCTTTTATGATATAAATCAGGAATTTCATGAAAGTTGGCAAGACATGGCGAAAGCCCTGAATGGCCTTACACACATATTGCACATCTTGAGACGAACACTGTATCAATCCATACACGTCCCACTGCAGGGCACGGGCCTCCTCCAAAATCGAGAGCACGATTGAGAGTGGTATGCTATATAGTCCACCACGCTGACCTAGTGCGAGCTGATGGACTTTACGTACCATAGAAATTATTTAAAAGTCGCTATGGCATGCAGGTTTCCTCACGATATTTTCTTTCACCGTTATAGTGCGCGGTGATTGACTACCAATACACACATGACTTCCAAAAGATCAGCAAAATTTAGAACGACTATTTGCACCTCTGCCTATTCCTCCTAAGTTAGGGACGAGATGGCATGTGTCTTTTCTGAGTTTCAAACCCCTCTAACAACAAAGAGCATTTTTCTCTAAAAATTGTTCGGAATATATTTCACACCGTATCGTATTCAGAATAGCTTAATCTACATAAACGTGATTTAAAAACATTTATTCAATACATCAAAATCCAATCTCGCGTAAAATCTTACACAAAGAAAACGATCGAAAAATGTTTCACTTTATTCATAAATAAAACTTGCGTATCTGAACGGGAATCGTTAAAACAACCCTCCGTATTTATGTTTCACTCTAATTGAAATTTTGCCTCAAATTGTCATTCATTTTATAAACTTTGCTGTTTATACAAAGGACCCATTTTACCTTCTGAGGCAAAAATGTTTGCAAAATCCTGGGAGGGTAAACAAATATATTAAAAAAGTTAGCTAAATGGCTTTTAAGCTTTTAAAATAAAATAAATTCCAAAGGTATTCATTATCTTAGATCAGAAAAGAAAAAAGTTTTGCAACGCAAAAAGATTTATGACGCTAAAAAAGGGCGTGTATTTAAGGTAAGTTTCATTGGGAAGGGACCCCCTTAGACATTTGCCTTAGCGATATTGTAATTTATTTAAATAGGAAACTATAAAAAATAGGAAACTAGTTTATAAAAATATTAGATTTTATTTTGAAGCTTCTTCACATCATATTGCAATATGTGAGAAACTTAAGCAAATTTCCAGCATCCATTTAAATCTTCAAGTATCTACCATAGAGCAGCATTTCACAATAAAACTAATCCTTGATAATATTTTATTCAATAATGATTGTTCAGCTGAGACACTAACTTCAATATCGAGTTTGTTTAATTGAAGGCGTCGAGACAATCAAAGTGAAATTATGAAAGTTAACGCGGTTTACGCGTTGAATTACATCTGCTACGAGTGGGTAGCGGTTTTATACAATTAGTTCCATGACACTGATTATTTTCTCGTTTATTTACAGATTTTTTTATTGTCGGATATAAAAATAATAATAAATGAAAATAAAAAACGCAGTCACTGAAAGGTAAACGCAGTCACTTATATGAGTGTCTTAAAATTAAATCCATACAACCTATTTAATTTCTTAATTAGAAACTACTAGAGACATTTTGGTTTCATTAATAACCAGACCCAAAACAAATACACATGTGGATTAATTATAGATTTTCGTATTTGAAGGTATAACTATTTTTTTCCAGCTTCAAGAAGAATTAAGCCCTATGGCGCCCAGCTGAATTGCAGAATTACCGTGGATAAACTCGGGGTCCAAACAAAGCACATTACAAAACTGTGACTTCGACTTCAATTGTCGGCCCAATCTTGCTATTCATCCATGCTAATCGAGGATCATGCACAGGAGCAAAATTCATTAGTATTACGTCCCAAATTTAATTTAATTCAACGTATTGAGTAGTAATAATATCATGTTATGAAATTTCCCCATCTAAAATAAATTTATCGTTTGTGTTATGGAGTAAGAATCATATTAAACTTATCGACGACCGACGAGTAATAAGCCTTACATGATATAGTTTAAGTTTTAGAAACTCACCTGAGGCAAGGTAAAGTGCCATCATAGTTCCGATGACAAAGACTCGAACCCACGGCATGGAGCGCAGGTCATTCACGCAGCCCGGTACCACCAACCTCATGATGAAGATCTGCCAACAATGATATATTCTCTCAGAAAAAAACACATAATGGTTTTTGTATATTTACGTGAGTATTACACATCGGAACACAGAACACAAGGCAAGTACCCTGCTATCAGAGCAATAAACTATTACCTAATAATGCCTCTTTTATAACCTATTACGGATTGCAGGTAGTTTGGCCTTTTAAATAATATTTAAATTTTAGTTTTTTTATTGTTATTAGTACTGTATAGTATTATGCCACCCTCATATCCCCCATATCACAGACTCCGAACCTGTAATCCAATAATAAAGTGGATTATAAAATAGGCTGAAGTTTTACGATTATTGCCAGGGTGATCTCTGTTTTTAAGAATGACATGCCGTCCTTCATACAGTTTCACTCCTGTATATTATTTATCGTGGAAAATAGCCGTATAATGTGCTCTCGATGTAAATTCAGGACATAAACTCTACTTACGTTAAGCTTTGTTAAAATTTCAAACATTATTTGATATTTCTAGGTGTCTTAGGACTTTTGATAGCCGCTAATGGTGACTAGTTTTTATTAGAATAATGCCCAGTCTAGTGTAAGAATTTCTAAACTAATGCGTCTTAACTATCTTATGTAAAATGGCAACCGGGATTGTGTTAGCTCGAATTTTTTGCTATTCACTGGAATTGAACCTCGGTTTCCCATATTTTATTTTACTGTTAGTTAAGCCTATTGTAGTTATAAATATATAATCAAATGTGATAAATCAGTCTCGCGTCGGCACGCGTGCGAGTGCGTCGTGTCCTATTGCGCAGTAATTAACAGTTATTAGTAGTTTGTTTATTCGTTATCACGCGGTCTCGGCGTGCACAGGGCCGACTACCTGGCTGCACGACCTTTTTTAATCGAGTAATATTGCAATGCGATACAAGTATGACGGATAATACGAATGTTTTAGATCACTGTTATGCACCTCTAGATAGTAATGATTCGGACAGAATGGATGCATGTAGTGAGAATGAAGATGAATTGATGACAAACTCCAAAAGAGTACGGGAAAGCAGCAGTGATGCAGAAGAAGGTTGGTCAACAGTCACGGGTAAGAAAACACGACGAGGGAGTAACAATTCAGCGAAAGACGAAAAATTCGAAGTTTATATATCATCCCAGGATAGACTTCCAAAACATTTCGCTATGGCTCGTATCTTGAAGGAGTATAAAATAACAAAAATATCTCAAATTAAATACTTGAGCCCTTTCAAAGTTCGACTCCAGTTTGAAAACGAAATAGCATCAAATAATCTATTTGAATGTGAGGACCTTTTAAAGAAAGGATGGAGATTGCAAAAGGCCATGGAACTATCGGTCTGTTATGGTATTATTAGAGATGTAGATTTGGATCTGACGGACGAGGTTATCATGCAGAATATTACGTGCCCCCCTCCAGCCAAGCTCCTCTCAATTAAAAGGTTGAATCGCCGCAACAGAGACGAAGCAGGCTGGTCTCCCTGCGAAACTATCCGTTTATGCTTTGATGGTGACTATTTACCTGCACATGTTTGCGTATATGACATTAACATAAAAGTTATTCCCTATGTACACCAAGTATCGCAGTGCTCACTGTGTTGGAAATTAGGCCATACAAGAAAAATATGCCCAGGTAAAACAATTATCTGTCCTAAGTGTAGTGGACGACATGAAAATTGCGACACAACATCCTACTCCTGTGTCAATTGCGGTAAAAATCACATCTCTATGAGCAAGTTGTGCCCAATGTACCAAAAAGAGAGAAGGCTCAGAGAAATTATGGCTGAATTGAGATGTACTTATAGAAAGGCCTTAGAATGTTATGTTCCTCCCGAAAATTCGCCTCAAGCCCCTTTGGCTTCTGACTTCAATTCTAGTTTTCCACCCCTTCGACATGGTTCTACGCGGTCCAAACCTCTATCTACGCCTAATACTTCTCAACATGTGAATTATGCCAATGCTGCACAAAAAGGAAATATACATAGTACTTCCAAGGCACCAGGCAAACCACGTCAGACTGGTAAACCCAGCGCAGTACCGTCAAAGAAGAAAACTCGCTCAGCTCAAGAGGACTGGATGTTCTGGGAATCTGATTCTACTAATGAAGAAAATAATTTACCAAGAAATGAAGATGGTCAAATTAAGAGTCATCCTCCTGTCAGCGAACTTTTGACTCGGATTAAAGAAGTCATATTTCTTCAGGAACTTAGTATTTCCAACAAAATGAACTCGATTATTCAATTGTGCTTAGAGTGGTTTATGTTAGTTTTACAGAGTTATACTTCGAGGTGGCCATTTGCAAAGGTCTTGTTTAATATTATAACACATTCACTGTGATGGATAACAAAAGTATAAAGCTAAACATTTGCCAATGGAATGCGCAAAGTGTTAGACCAAAGTTAGTTACTTTTTCAGAGACTTTACGACAAGAAAAGATCCATATTGCTGCACTCAGTGAAACTTGGCTTCAACCAGAAAGTCAGTTTAAAGTACCAAATTACAATGTGTATCGCAATGACCGTGACGACTCATTTGGTGGAGTTGCTATATTAGTACATAAATCTATTAAATCCCAGCAAAGACACATTCATGTTGTCAATCAAGGTATTGAAGTGGTGTGTGTCCAATTATTCAACAGCCATCCCATCGACACTATAGTTGCAGTATACTGTCCGTCAAGAATTTTAACTTTGCAACACGATTGGGACAATTTTTTTTCAATGTGGTCATCTAAAACTTTAATTTTAGGTGATTTTAATGCTCACCACGTAAGCTGGTCTTATAAATCTGACCGGCGAGGTAACTTAGTTTATAATTCACTCTTAGATGCTAACCTTATTTCCTTGAATGATGGATCACATACAAGAGTGCGTTTAGTGGATAACACACTTCAAAAATCATCCCCTGATATCTCTATCGCAACTTCAGACATCGCGTTAAATTTTGAATGGTCTGTTTTGAATGAAAACTTGGGTAGTGATCATTTATGGATTAAAATGTCAATATTATATCCCCACAATATTCCCCCGATTATGAAAAGAAATTTTAGTAAAGCGGACTGGCCCTCTTATACGCTTTATTTAGAAAATAAATTTCAAAATCTATGTTTACCCAATGACCTTCAAAGAGCATATAATCTATTTTTACTTATCCTTAATGACGCAGCTAACAAATACATTCCCTTTTTTAAATTTAACCAAAATCCTTCTTCTAAATTCTCACCCAAACCTTATTGGAACTCTAACCTTTCCCATGCCGTAGCCAGCCGAAGGTTGGCTTTGGCCACTTTTAGGCGTAATCCTACCCCGCATAACTTGGATATTTTGAAACAAAAGACCCACACAGCACAACGGCTGATCCGTCAGGCTAAAAGTGAGAGTTGGCAACATTTTTGCTCTACAATCGACGAGTCAACAACGACCTCACATTTGTGGTGTAAAATGAAGTGGTTAAAAGGATGCAGTTCTGCTAGGCGATACGTGGACACCACAAGTGCCGAGCAATTGTTAAGATCATTAACACCGGATTTTGTATCGCCTTCTGCCCCCATTATTTACCACAATAATCCAACCTTAGAGTGTGAAATCTCCATTCAGGAGCTAGAAAAATGTATTAAAAACAAGGATACATCTCCTGGATGTGATGATGTATCATACTCTATGATCAAGAACTTACCTGATATAGGCAAATATATCCTGTTATCGTTGTATAATAAATTCTTCATCTATAATTTTGTCCCTTCACAATGGCGCGATATATGTATCTTGCCTATACCTAAGCCTGACCGCGACCCCAGTGATCCTTCTTCCCTTCGTCCAATATCCCTTATGTCATGTGTGTGCAAGATATTTCATTACATTTTATTCAAGAGATTAGAATGGTACCTTGAAAAAAATGATATGTTCTCCCCCAATATGGTAGGATTTCGTAAGGGAAGGTCTTGTTTAGATAGCCTAAGTTGTCTTGTATCTACAATTCAAACTAGTTTTTCATCGGGCTGGTATACGGTAGGCTGCTTTTTAGACATTGAAAATGCCTACAATAACGTAGATAATGTTATTTTAATTAATACTTTAGATAAACTTAATGTTGGAATACGTATTTGTAAGTATCTCTGGAACTTTCTTCACAAAAGAGTGCTTAAAATTAAGTCTGGTAATCATTTTATAAGTAGAATTTCAGGACGGGGCTTAGCTCAGGGTGACCCGTTATCACCTTTATTATTTAATGTTGTCACCTTAGATATATGCAGCCGTTTGCAAAATAATGTGTTCATTTCGCAATATGCTGACGATTTTGCGATTTATGTACAATGTTCATGTATTCGTGAAGGACAATTTAAAATTCAGGCTTCGCTAGATTTAATTTCCAAAATGTTATCGAACATGGGCTTAGACATTTCCCCTTTAAAGAGTAAAATCTGCGTATTTAGCAGGGGTTTTCGTCGGCAAAGTGTCGATATCCGTTTAAATAGTACATCTTTGCAAGTAAGGGATAAGGTCAAATACCTAGGTTTATGGCTTGACAGGGGTCTACGTTGGAAGAAACACGTTGACGAGCTATGCACAAGAATAGTTCAGTTTGTTAACATATTCAAAATGTTAGTTGGTTGTAACTGGGGCGTACACCCCATTAACTTAAGACGACTGTATATTTCACTCGTTCGTAGTCGCATAGACTTTGGGAGTTTCCTGTTTGACAGCGCTGCTAATTCTCACTTGGCGAAGCTTGACAGGCTACAAAATACATTCTTACGACTGATAGGTGGCTTCATTAAAACCACACCCATCCATGTCATGGAATCCGAATTATGTTTACCTCCCTTATTTGTACGTCGACGTTACCTAGCTGGGAAATTTTATTTCAAATCGAAGGCTTATAATTTTCCTATCCTTCGTATTGTGGAAGAACTACATCACTCACGAACAAATTTCTACTGGCAACGTAAGAAACTACCGCTACTGGTAAACATACATGACTTAATAGGAGAGGAACCAGTTCATATTATTCACAAGTTTGACATGTTCTCTATGGATACTTGGGTCAGCAATATGGATCTATCTTGTATAATTAAACCATCGTTAGTTAATATTGATAAGCCAAAGCATAGTTATAACATCCAACATTTAAGAAATATTTGTTGTAAAGCGATTAATGAACAGTACTTTAATTTTTACTCCATTTATACTGACGGGTCTAAACATTCAGATTTTTCTGGTGCTGCATTCTTAGATATTCAAGCAGGAACTTCTTTTAAACTTAAAATTTGCTCAAAAATATCTATTATGCATTTAGAGTTAATCGCTCTCGCGGAGGCCGTAGCGTATGTCGAATCCTTGGACCATGATCGATACGTTATATATTCCGACTCAAAAAGCGCATTACTCCATTTACTCAAATGCACCACATCTTTTAAGGGACTTTCTATCGCTTATTCTACAATAGCATCCATTTTTAGAATCCTGGCTAAAAACAAAACAATTATACTTCAGTGGCTACCATCACATATTGGACTAAAGGGAAATGAGGCAGTGGATCGTCTGGCGAACGAAGCCGTGTCTGATGGAGAATTTTTCAAATGTTTACCATCATATACTGAGCATTTACCAGCAGTAAGACAAATGTGCTTTGATTCTTGGTCAGAACACTTTGACAAAAGATCTTTGGTGAAGGGCATTTGGTATAAGGTAATCCAACCCTCTCTTCCTCGTTCACTTTGGTTCAATGTGAGCGGGCTAAATAGGCAAGACGTTGTAATGGCTTTGAGACTCCGATCTGGTCATGTCCCACTAAACAATTTTGGATTTATGATGAGGAACTGTATTTCACCAAATTGTACTGTATGTGACGTAGTGGAAGACGTACACCATATACTCTACGAATGCACACGCATTGAGGCCCAAAGACGTCAAGCCTATGGTAGCATTAGTCATAACTTAGGTTTTTACCATACCATCTTGGCTTCTCCAAATTCTGATGACGCTAAATTGTTATACAAATTAATTAGAAAATGTTTAAAACTGCGCTTAAGTTAATTGTTATGATTGAATTGTCTACTTGTAATTTCTTTCACTTTTTTTTTTGGGTCTATACCACTTTTTTCTATATCGTTTTTTTACTTTAAGGTATTGTTTCCTTGTATTTATAATTATTTTTATTGTATGTTATAATGGGGGTGACGTTTTCAATGTTGAAAAAACCCCACAAAAATAAATAGAAAAAAAAAAAAAAATGTGATAAATGCTCGACTCCAAAAAAAAAGGGTTAAAGAGTAGTCACAAGTATAGTCGCTAAATGTCTCTTCACTGACTAGATTTCTGTAGGCATTGATATTCTCCTTTATTTTGTTTAAACTATTAGTGACTAGTAGTGATTTTGTCTCAATTTCCACCATGTAATACACAATATCAATTGTTTGTGAATGGAGCAAAATATACAGACCACAGAACAGATGAATATAGTTAGAAGGGAAATAGAAGCGTTTGACGCGTCGCAAGGTGGTGCATAAAAAGCATCACTGCCGCAGAACGGATGATCTGTCAAATCAGTTGTTATCGAAATGCCTTGGAGCGTGGTGCTCCGGCAAAATAGAGTAAAAATGCATATTTGCAGCTATTTTATCTTAGAGTTCCAATACTAAAGCGTCGAATATCAATAGAGGAAGAATTTTATACCGCTATTAATCCCGATTTCATTGATTTTTATCTTTATTTACAAAAATTGCGGTTTATAATTACGACATTTTGAAGAATTCGATAATATGATCGACGACATAACAAAAATATACATTGCTGATTACGCGTACATACAATGTACTCAAATTCCAAGTTCCTACGCAATGCATACGACTCAGTTTTGTTATTTCAACTTCGAAATTTGTCACATGTCACGCAGTGTTGTAGTCATGTACATAGTAACTATATCGATGTAGTTATGGATTTCGTATACTCGTCAATCAGTTTTCATAGGCATTAAACAAAGAAAATTAAATCAAATCCTATAGTAATTTTAAATTGTAGTACTCGTAACGTTTGATCACGTTGACGACTATCCTTTTTAATGTCATAACTCAGCCAACTTGAAAACAACATATATTTGTGTCTGAATATACTTTATAATATTAATTAATTTGTTTGAAGGTTTCCGAAAGTGAGTAGATAAAGGAAACACATAGAGACAACTGAATTCTTACAAAATCCAGTACGATTTGTTCTAAGTATTCATATTCGTGAAATAGAGGACGATAAAAAAACTGTATCATAAGTGATATACAAACCAAAAATAATTACGGGCAACGCTTATGGAGAAACTGTATCATGGGGGTGAAATAATGAATTATTGTATGAAAAATCAAAACCACTGAAGCTATTGACGATAAGAAATCATAATTTTAATGTAATAATTGCATGTATGTGCTTTTCCAATACTAAAAATGTTAATATCTCACACAAAGCTGAAAATCTTGAAAATCCTGTACATATAGATTTGTAAAATAGTATACAAATTAAAATTAACTTTAAATATTAGAAATTGTAGTCTCATTTATTTTCCGTCTATCAACATAATACTAATTAAATAACTGTATCAGGAAAAAACATTAAGCCTATCGATAAAATAAATTCCGGTTTTATAACAAAAACATATTTTCATAATTTTATCGATAATTTAAATCGACTATTGCAAGCAATATATTGTGTTCCGAAAACGACGACACTGGTTTTCATACAATTTGACGGCTATTGCCTTTCTAACCATATTCAACTGTTCTGTGATACAGACTATAGATATCTCGTTAAGGGTTATATACGACATC
This sequence comes from Hyles euphorbiae, assembly GCA_023078785.2. Taxonomy (NCBI): domain Eukaryota; kingdom Metazoa; phylum Arthropoda; class Insecta; order Lepidoptera; family Sphingidae; genus Hyles; species Hyles euphorbiae. The sequence continues at coordinate 16,287,620 of CM041051.1, forward strand.
CATTTCAATCAGTCTGAGAGTACTTTAAAGTAGGATCCAATTTACCTGCAATGGGACCAGGCTTAATTGAAAACTCGAGGGCGACACGGCTTTAAAAGCTAACTATAATTATGAATGCATTTGTCTGTCGTTTTATGAAATAACGCGAATGACACCGAGGCCGTGTCAAAGTTATCCAGTCATTCACTTTGCGAAAAGTTGTTTAATTCAGGGATTTGGAATTTTCAATTCAGTTAATTTGTAATCTCAACATTGTTTAGAGACCTTCCAATTTGTAATACTGCAAAGCAAACATTTTACTGTTAAATCGGGCATGAAATTAGTATTCTCTCAAACTTTTTCGTTTTATAATTTTGAGAGTACAAGAAAATTTAGATTGTCACAACCCTATTAAAAAGAATATTATTTGTTCAATATTGACAACAATATTTTAAGGTCAGCAGTCAGTCAGCAGACCAAACATATATAAAGACTATAATATAAACAATATTAATAATTTCACGATACACAAAGGACCGATAATCCTAAACCAACTGTTTGCGACTTGTAAAACATATTACCCCAAATCGTACGCTTCAAGCATAAGTAAGCAAGTTAATAAGGTTATCACGAATAGAAGAATATGTAAATCATTATGCTTCCGATACTACAGATTCTCATTGACTCAAATAAAATATTCATAAAAGTGTAAATACGAAACACAGGGCAATGTCATGTACGTGAGGTCACAAAGTGGAACATTAGCATTAATCCGAGGAGAAACACTACACGCAATTTTCTGTACAACGAGCCAATCGCGTGCCGCCTAATTATTTACACTATATTGGCGGTAAGTGTTAACGAGACTGTAAAACAAACACAAGGGTTTCCATTAAGCCGAGGTAGATGCGAACGATATTGGCATGATGACTGTAGTTATAAATCTGACGCCTGTACGGTTGAAATAATTGGTGTTGGAAATTGAAGTGTAAAATGCGGATTACTGCTCGAGCGACCACTGAAGTCAAAAAAAACACTCGTTGCCGATCTGTAAAAATGCGTGAATACAGTAGTTAGTATTAATAGAAGGAAAACTCTAAAAAAAAAATATCAAACCGAACAGTTGTTTAAAGAAAATAATATTAAAACAGATGGGAATTTTTTTACGCTCTGTCAGACAACCTTAGTTAACTTAGCATCTAAAACCAAGAGCTCAACATATTATAAAAAACCTTGAACCAACAGTAGGTAACTCTTTCTTTCTTTTTTTTTCTATCCGTGAACAAACATAAATTTTCAGACCATCACTATCTTACTATGACATCATACATTCCGCTTTCTGTTAGACTTTTACGTCATCTACCGTCTATAAATAATATGTCTAGACGATTACTTGCAATCCTATTAGTAACCCAATCAACCAACTCTAAATGAGCCAACAATTTCCTTTGAAAATAGATATAGAAATACAAGATCTGAATAAAGTTAGCCCGGAATCACTTAGCGGTTCTAATTGGGTCGTCCTGGAATAGATGACTCGCGCCGACGCGACGCCCAGGAATAAACGGCGACCTCTGCCCACACCGGAATAACAAATGTAATTTGTGTAGATAGAACAGTTTTGTCGGATTATTCGGTAATCTGTGTTAGAATCTCGAAGTGATAGATAAGATTTAACATATTCAGACATAACATATTAAGAGCTGCTGTTGGATTATTATTCGATAATATAGATCACTTATCGGAAAGCGTAAATTAAGACTAACAGAGAAATAAATAAATAACAGGAGAAACAAAGTTCGAAGTCGGTGAAATTAGTCTGGTACGTTTATCTACTTTTGATGAGTTTCGATTATAGCCTGTATTATTAAGAATTAATTCATCAAGCGATGTGATTCCTGATATAGGAAAGATTTCATGGCTACTGGGTGGGAAATCAACTAAACTGCAAGAAAATACACCAACCAAACCCACATTAGCTTATTTTAAGAAATGGACACCATACCGAGCCGGCCCATTCATATTGTACTTAAAACTGTCTATACCCAAGCCCAGCATTTTCCAGAGTAACTGTATGTACCACTGTATTATGCAACATGTTTACCGTCCTGTGAATGCCGTGCACGCTGCCCAATGAATCTTTTATAAGTGCAATTTTTCCCAGAAATTCCCAAAAGCAATATCTGGATGTCTCTGTTACCTTTCTGTAGTATTTCATATACGACCCACTACAGGGAACGAGCCCCCTCTAAAAGCAATAGTACGATTGAGAGTGGTTAGGCCATATAGTCCACCACGCTGGCCTATTGCAAGTTGGCCGGACTTTATATGCCATAGAAAATATTACAAATCGCTATGGTATACAGGCTTCCTGACGATGTTTTCCTTCACCGTTAAAGTGGGTTACCTTTAGTTAACCTAAATCGGAGTTATCTGGAACGCGAATGCTAATCCGAATATAGTTTTTAATATAGAGGTTAAATTGGGAAGCAGGTTGACATGACGAGGTAAGTCTATATTCGCCGCAAGCTTGAAATACTTATTGCTTGGTGGTTTATATTTGTACGAATTTCTTCGTTAAATAATTTTAATATAAGTTATTGACGGGAGTATGTAAAGGGATAATGATGTAGATTTATCTAATTTCCTGTGTGCTAAAAAAATATTTCTAGTCGAGAATATTAATAAAGACATGTGTATGATTAGACATTTTTTTCATTGATTATCATTTTGTAATATTCTTTATGGCAGCTATATAAACTAAAAAGTACTTAAGTAATAAATGATCTGTATTCAGGAAAACAAAATTCAAAGCAGTAACAGAATAATTATTCCTGCCAAAAAAATCATACCACAATTAATACAGTTAAAACATTCCCATCCTAAAATTATTTCCCGCCTTGATCTTTGAAGGGTTTGTACTAACAGACTAATACGCGCTCGAATAACAACCGAATATTACGAATGATCAAAAGACATTGCCTTCAAAGCTATTAAAGTACAAAGGCAAATTATATATATAATGCGAAGTTTTGAGAGTGGCTTACTAAAGCTGCAAAGATCTCATGCGTGTAATTACGGCAAGAGAAAGAATTCTACGGCTAAATTGAAATTTCCTTTTCACTTTTCAGGTACAGCCTTGGCCAAAAGTATTAGGCACCCCTATAAAACAAATGTATCTCATAAAATATTTAAAAAACAACTAATTTGTTTAGCAATAGAGTGGACGCGGATACTAAACGTTCATTTTAAAGCATTGACAGGGTAATTTAAGGTACCTAAAACATCTGGTCCCCAAAAGTAGCTCAGGAGATTTTTTTACGAATACTTTAGGCAACTTGTTAGTCTATTTTTCACCTCGGTCGTGTTAAGTAGCTGCTATGTGTGTATTATTTTTGTGAAGTAGAGAAAGTTAATCGTTCAAAATGCCGAAAAATCGCGATCTTGATATTGAAGAAAGAATAAAAATCCAGGTTTTTCACGAAGAGGGAAATATCAAGGTGGAAATTGCCAAACAATTTAAATGTTCCCGCTATGTTGTGCAATCTGCACTGAAAACGTTTGCTGCAACTGGCTCTAACACAAATAAAAAAAGAACGGCCCGAAAACTGCCCGCCAGGGCAGAAAACTAATACACGACTCTCTCAAGGACCGTAAAAAAACACCTTCCGAGCTCGCTGCTGCTTTGTCACAAGAAATTTGGAAACCAATAAGTTTGCGATCAGCAAGAAAAAGACTCACAGAAGCAGGCCTAAGAGGCTGTATAGCCAGAAAGAAGCCATGGCTCTCCCACAACAGCAAAAAGTATCGACTAATATGGGCTCTAAAGTACAAATATTACACTGAAGATGATTCGTCTCTTCTGGTATGCTTCGATGAACCAAGCTTTGAGGTAAGTTTTATACCACACCTCGCATAGAAAAATAACAAAAATTACGCCATAATTAATCATCATCTTGTAAAATTAATAAAATATCCAACACAAGTGTTTTGTCTCCATTTTAGGTGTTTAAAACGCCGACTATGACTCTTGTGAGGCGTCGTATCAGCGAGGAATACCATCCCAATTGTGTGGTGTCTACTGTAAAACACGGAGGCAGCAGCATTACGATTTAGAGCTCCATGGCTGCCTATGGCATCGGCGAAATGTTCGTTTGTGAAGGCCGCACGAGCAGTCAAAATTATATAAATGTGCTTGAAACTGTTCTGATGGCGTTTTTAATGGGTATATTTGGTGACACCAACTCAGATGAAGTGAAATTCCAACAAGGCAATGCTCGCTGTCATAAATTGGCAATCAATATGTGGTGGTTAAGGCACAATAACGTGGTCCTTCTAAAATAGCTTGCACAGTCACCAGACGTTAACCCAATCGAACATATTTTAGGTGTACTGAAGCGCAAGATACGGGAGCATAGCATAACATCAAAAACAGTATTAAAAAACGCTTGAAGAGACAATTGGTATGCTATATCCACAACCAAATCCGCAAGGCTAGAGCGCAGCATACCGCAAAGGATGGCTGCGGTGATAAAGGCCAAGGAAGGGCCCACTAAATATTAATTTAATTTGTTGTTCTTATAATTATATAACTGTAAACAACAAAATAAGTTTTATTTTTCGCCCTAATAATGCGTAATTCCAAAAATGTTAAGGTGCCTAATACTTTTGGCCAAGGCTGTATGCTCTACACGCCTCCACAAATTGAATTATTTCATGTCGAGTGCGGCTTCATCATTTGCCAGCTCTCACTTGCGGATTAGTAGCTAAAAATATATAAGAAGAGAATAATTTTATTGTAGTCTGAGTATTATTCCATTGACAGGAACTTTTGTTGTGAATAGTAGCACGATAATGATACATGATGTAATTGATAGTATTTGCAGCAAGGGTATCTCCCGCTTCATTTACAGGCTGGCAAAATTGTGTTGGCCTTCTCGGAAGCAGGTGTACAAAGGCTAAAAGCGAAATGTGATACAATTGCGTATAGACATTGTGGCGGGCTCTCCACTTTTGTGCGCAGTAGTCGTTGTCCTCATAATATAATATCCTATCACGAGTATTTTACTGATTGATCTTTCAGTGAAAGGTCTTTGTTAGAGGCCGATTAGGTAGGCATCACCGCAATGCTTATTTATCCCGCCAAACAGTAGCTTTAAAGCATTATTGTATCCTGGTTTGAAGAACGTTGTAGCCAAAGTTACTACTGGATATATAGATACCTGACATCTTATGTCTCAGTAGGGCTAGCGCATTGGAATATAAAGCACTGCTTCATAATTTATGGTATCGTTTGGTTTTGCTACTGTTAATGAGCGGTCGTATCGCTAATCATTAGCCGGGTGGCATGCTCGTCTTGCCATTCATTACAATAAACGAATTATTGGTGTATTCTTCTGAAAACTCACGCAACAAATTAAAGCGATCTCCAAAGTATCTTTTTATCGGTTTTCTAAAAGATACCACCATCTCGGTCAAATCGACCCATTGTATTGCAGCTTTAACGAGGTACGGGAAGACTAACACTTCAAACTTGTACACTTGTTGCTCTTATTTGATTGAACTCGTCGCGGACAACAGTATATTTTCTATATAACTTTATCCAACAATGTGGATCGATGTGTGCAATATTTTTCTTAATGTGTACACAATGTGTTTATTCTGTCTTTACTTTAGAAATGAATTTATCTTGATTTTATCGGATGAAAAATAAATACAATAGTCCGTCCGTGTCGACGAAAGCTGTAAAGTAATAGGAACGTGACGGGAAGTTAAAAAAATGTAAAAATTTAACCAAATCTGCGATAAAATCCGTAACTAATAGTTTTATTGCAATGTGTAACATACGCATAAATCTAAGAAACACATTATTCTTATCTCTCTTTATATTCTGGCTTGGAAATTCAATTAACATAACAGCTAGTTCATTGTATTTCAGTATGTGGCAGAATAATTTATTTTCAATTGCTTCATCACGCTTCGTTTACAGGACCTAATTTAACAAAAACGACGAAAGAACGAGAAATATTAGAAAAGTAAACAGAAATTGACCGAAACTGTTTTCCTCATAAATTAAGGTTTGATCCCTTAAACCTCTAAAAGCTTCGAAACAAAATTAAGGCCACGTTTACTAATTGAATAGATTGAAATTTACAACAATTTACCTTCACTTTAAAATTGCTGGTAGTTGTTTGTTTTTTAGAATATCCTATTACGAGTAAATAAATAAGTATTATTATTACTAATACTTTAATACTATTTTTACTGAAACTTAGTTTATTAGTAAGCTGGTGAGATTTCAATAGGAAAACATTAGGATTTTTTAGATAGACTCTATCTCTCTGTTCAGTCGGTCCCTCATTGAGGATCGTTACTCTCGATTGTCTTTATGACTTCTCTCCACTAGCTTTGGTCTTCTGCCTGATGTGTTACTACATTAATCGGGACCTTGAGCGACATATAGAATGATATTACTACCAAAGAAAGTAATTTAAGCTAATAAAAGGCACTAGTTTCATTTGCAAAGATTATAAATTGGATATGGCTAACGACGAACAGTGCGTGGTGGCCTGTTGGTAAACGGACTAAACGCGGCTGCCTACATGTTCACGGTGGTCGCGGGTTCGAATCCCAGGGCACACCTCTGACTTTTCGGAGTCATGTGTGTATTAATAGTCAATCACCATGTACTAAATCGGTGAAGGAAAACATCGTGAGGAAACCTGCATACCATAGCGATTTATAAGAATTTCTATGGTATGTAAGTCCGCCAACCCGCACTAACTAGCGTGGTGGACTATATGGCCTAACCACTCTCAATCGTACTCCCGATTGTAGAGGAGGCCCGTGCCCTGCAGTGGGACGTATATGGGCTGATACAGAATGGCTAACGACGAAAATTTAATACAGACTTTAGAAGTAATAAAACATGTAATTTCTAATAAAAAAAAAAAAACATGAGCAACGCGTGCCGACGTTGAAAATAAAACACGAAAAACTAATATCGATGTATTGTATATTTTGACTGAAAACAATTCGATTCGAAGCTGTTCCCGCCATCGCGCCACAATCGATACAATAAATACCGATTCATTTATTTCGGACGTGCTGCTATAAATAGAAAATCATTAACTGCGTACACCCACTCGAACTGCCGTACATAGGCTATTTACCTAACAATTCAGGCCGCTAGCCAATTGATATTATCGATGAAATTTGTGTATCGAATTTGCAGAAGCAGTCGCTATTCGCTGGTTCAAATTATTATTTTCCGTTGTTTCTGTTTATGGAAAAGTTTGATACACATTAAAAATAAAATACCACGCTACCATCACACTACTAAATGGTAACAATGGATAAATATTAAATAATAAAATTAACGTTAAAGAACATGTTTCTGCATTGAGTTTATGTTCTATATTTCATGAGATTTCTATTCAAAGACATAAGAAATTATTTGGAATTTGGGTATTGTATTTGAAAATGAACATTCAGAATTATCATTATCTAACAATTCTCTGTCAACGTCCTACTGTAGGACACGGGCCTCCTCTAAAATCGAGAGTACAATTGATGGATAATTGAGGGATAATGCCATATTATAGTCCACCACGCTCACCTTGTGCGGGTTTCGGAATTTACATAAAATATATTTTTTTATAAATCCCTACATATGAAGGTTTCCTCTCGTTTTCTTTCATCGTTATAGTGCGTGGTGATCGACTATCAATACACACGTAACTCACAAAAATCAGAGGTGTGCCCTGCAGAATCAGAGCTATAAACCTCGGCAATAATAAAGGAAATAACCGTGAAATATAAAATGGAAACCGTACTGAATTCCTTAATCCAGTCCTGAGATTTTAGAATTTAACACAAACTTTATCGTAAGCATCATGCTAAGTGTACGTAACAACAAATAAAAAAACAAAACCGAAACATTATTTTGTTCCACTAATTGTAATAAAATAAAACGTATTTTATATCTCCTTTACCAGGTAACCGCACCAAAAGCGAGGCAAAGTCGTAGATACAATAAATTGAACTTGTGAAACAAAATTGTGTGTAATGGAATCAATGCGGCGAAAAACTTAATTACGTCTGCGAAAAATTCATTTTTTTATAAAAGTATTTCAATCTGATTCGGTTTATAACTTCGTTTCGAACGATGTTTTAATTGGAATGTGTTTTTAATTAATATTTCAGGATTTATTTATGGAGGAAAATGTAATTTATTTGTCAGTAACACGAGTATGTATACCTCCGTGTATCGTATACATTACACGGTATTTCTGCATTGATATGTATGTGTCACTTAGAACTTTAGTTGTACTTCTCAATAAAGGTTTTAGTTTTGGGTCATATTGTTAGCTGGCTAAATTATTTTAATACTCAATAACAAACTGTAACATGATCACATCAAAGATATACCCAGCTTTTCTGACTATTTCTCGGTTATAAAAAAGGAAAATTCAAAATTAACATAATGCGGTTTGACACGCGAAAGGACTCAAGGTTTGCCTTCAAACATGGTTGCTTGCAGCCTTGGAATTGATTTCACGCCACTCCAATGCAGTGAGCTCATCAAATGCGTTGTGACAATGATGCTACGCACTCCTCGTCGCTTATTTAGTATGTAATGTATATTTTTTTCTGTTCTGTTGTTTATTACGAACATTTTATTTAATAATTCAAAATATCGCACCTTTAGAATTAAAGTGACCAAAAAAATGGATTTTGGCTTTTAATCCTATATTATCTCAAAGTGACTATCTACATCGACCATGTCCATTTCATTAGAGAAGGACCAATTGACGCGTGAAAGACAGAAATATATATACTTTGGTCTTCTCGAAGTATCTTCCATAAGTACAAAATTTCTTATGTTACAAATCTTTAATGATCGTTTCAAAATAAGATTTTTATTTAGGTCTCTATAATTCTAAAGGTGCGATATATTTATTATGCAGGATGTAAAAAATATTATTAGATACTATTGTCTATAAAAATAACCATAAAATTATTTTATCGTTATAATAACTAACTGAAATACTGGAACTATAAAACCTCTCATTATTCCGTTGATGATACATCTCGCGAGCTCAAAGTCGTAATAAAAAACACCTGTGAAAAACGCAAATCCATAATTTCATTCGGCATTCACACTTAACCTTGCACAGATTAATTAACATCAACATTTTCCCGCGCAATTAAAACATAACCTAAAAAATTGCGTATTAAAATGATCCGTGATAGCAAATGTTCTGCGTTGAGAACCCTCGACGGGGTCAAGTAGGTGCAACTGGTGCTACAGCCTCGTATGCCAGACATCCACTCCAATGCGCCAGAATGCCTCGTGTTTCACGGCTTTTTGACGTAAACCTCGCTTTAATATTGAAGAGGTAAATGGTGTTTTTATAAAAATTGTTAAAGATTTGCAGGTGAAATCATGAGTAGTGTTAGTCTTGTAAAGGTGTAACCTTCATATGAGTACCACTATGATTTTATTCCATATGGATAGGTGGAGATATTCATCCTAGAATATAATTTTTGCTTCAACCTTATTGTCATTTATCTTTAACTTATGGATTCTCTTCGATTCAGGGTAATGTTGACTAAGCCAAAATAAATAAGACACGGTGCACTTTGCCCCGTAAGGCCATGGAAGGCTCGCCAACTAATGTAACAGCGCTATTGAATAAAACCTATCAATTTTTTATTTACATTCCTCAACTACTATAAACAAACAATATCACGCAGAAAGGCACACAAAACCTTTCACAAATACCTAAACGAAATATTACTATAAAAAGGCGTAGCATCACGCGTGTTAAGACATTTAAGTGCTTAGTCTAGTCTGGGCGGCGGGACGATGAGCCCGGGGCAGGATGGCGATCGATCGTCCAAGGTCACGGTCTATCGCCGGCTCCATTGATAAATGACCCGACTGTCGCCAGGTGACTTGAGTGGTGATACCAATTAATGAATTTCCCGGGAGCAGGCGGAATTTTTTGTCAAGTTAAATAATTTAATTGAAAAGGTGCTGATGGTTTTATACGAGTGTTTTATACGAAGATGGATTGAATACAATGGACCTGAAGGCTGAAGGAAGTGCTTTGTAGGCTCGCGACGAGATATAACACAACATGTACCTATGCCAACACTATGCAGGCCCAGTCGAATCCCGATATGTACCTATGTATGTATAAACTAAATAGTAGGTACGAAACGAGACACATCTGCAAGGACACTATTACAGGTGTTTGTGTATTATATGACATATTTTCCCATTCAAAATGAGATATTATACATCTACTTTGGTTAAAATAAAATTAAAAAATTGTGCCGACACGATCAATTAATTACCCAAAATGCTCTTAATGTTAAATGCAGTATCATGAAAATAACTATCACAAGCACGGTATATCTTCATTATAGAAAATCCCAATCATGCATCATACGGAATCTTTAATAAGGGAAGCTGGCAACACTAGTCGCAGCCTCCCTTTTCTCATTCTTACACTTGGGGTGTTAGCAGGGGGTATCGGGAGGTATTAGTCTGTTGATGTTTGTTATTCATATTATCATATTCGTAGAGAGTATTGGATATAGACGTCTCATCTCATATGAAAAATGTCCTTCAGCCGATATTTTCAATCTTATTTTGATATTATGTATTTTGTTTGTTTTATATAATTAGCACGCAATTTGTTTTCTTTAAGTACTGTATTGTATCAACCCATAAACGTCCCAGTACAGGGCCCGAGCCTCCACTACAACCGAGTGTACAATTGACAGGGGGTAAATATTTACAATTTATATCACACTTCGTAAATAAATTGAATATTATAAAATATTGTGACTTACTTTTAAACCGCATGTACGGCAAAAACAGATTAAGTTAGTCTTTTTTAATGCTTTCGCATTTCATATTATTAAAATGCATCCAAAACAAAAATAGTGTTGAATTAATTACATACTTCAACTCACGCCTTTTTCATCGAAAGGGTGGGCAGAGATGCTACCAGACGTCCACGTTTCGTAGTAGAACTTCGCTACTGAAGAAGTCAATTAATTATGTTTTCTTTTAATTATATTATGAAACATTTTAGGATTTGTTATTGTAAAACATTCAAATTGTGAAGTTGTTAGACCCAACTCTTACTATTCGCCAAATTAATCTTCATTAAACCAAAAATAACTTCAGCAATAATAAACTAACTTTACAAGTAACATTGTAAGTGTAAGAAAATCAATTATTATAAAATTAAGTTTAGTAGACCCGAAGGCTTTTCTTTCGCAAGTTCATTGACCTTATCAGTAAACGCCATGTGTCGCCATCTCCAAAAGATTTAAACGAAACTAAATGTATTTAACGTTAGTAAAAAGTTATAAGTTTGGCTTGACTAATGTTGCTTTTACTTTTAATACAAGTTCCAAAGTTTATGACACTAGTCGGGTGAAAAAATAATATTAATGCGAAAAATAAACTTACATTAAATATGAAATTGTTTGCGAAAAACACTTAACATATATTGCGTTTCAAAAGTAATTGATTGAATGTATCCACGGCTTATGAAGTAATATTTCTTTTGGAAGCATAATTTGAATACATTGCATATTATTCCACAAATTTATAAATAATATTGAACATATCTGTATACCAATAAACAAAAAAAATATATTTAGGGATATTAAATTCCTTTGAAACTCGTTTTACGGAAATAACTAAATATACTTTCGGTTGTCAACGGAATTTATAGGCATTACTTATTTATTAAATAATTAGTTTAGTTTTCATTAATAGCTATACGAACATTACAAACCAAAAACCTACACGTTTTCTGAGGATTCCAATGACGCGCTTATATTACTCATATTTAAACTTAATGCAACACAGTCTTATTGTACCTAATGTCAAAAATTCAAAACAAAAATGGCCGCTGTGATTTCAGGCTGGGGCAACTCGGTGTACCTATGTAACTGTACCGATGTGGACCATATCTAGAAACGGCGGCAGATCGATGAGCTGAATGACGTCATTCGCTCTGTACGCTCGCACTCCTATAGATACTTGTGGGTATATACACATACATTAAACTCTAATGGAGCGTTTCAAGATACAATGTAAAATACTGTAATACTAATGGGGCAATTAACGTACGTAGTCATATTCATTTTACTTAAGCGCTTTTTGGTCGATAAAAGCTATTAACCTCGCGATTTACGATTTCGTATACGTATTGTTAGGTTTTTGTTGCCAAGTGAACTACTTCAGGTGATAGTCAAATATTCTACTTAGGTACTATCACAGGTACTATGTTTCAAAAAGATTCTTTAGATTTAGAATAAAAGTGATGTTATTTAATTATGGAACATTTTTGAATATGCAAGTGTGACATTGTTGTGGTAACATAACTTTAACTCATATCACGAACCTAAAAAAAACTCTATTAAACAAAAAATATCGAACAAGAACCTTTAGTTTAGTAAATCGCATAATACCTAATAGTTAACATTATTACTTACCATTTGTTATTTATTGAGACTAGCAATTAGATGATGTTAAATTTCTAGATGCTTTGCTAGCTCTTCAAACATAACAGAAGGCTGTATAGTCCATAGAGCCGTTGCCTGCAGCAAACCCGGTCTCAATTTTTCCAGCGAAGGCAAAGGCATCTTAAGCGCTCTTCACTACAATAGGCGTACAATCCTTGCTTCCAAGACGGTACTTCTTTTAAAAAAACTCTTTTATTCGTTTTCGTAAAATAATTGCGTATAAAGCAGGAGGCGTTCGTTACTAAAGGCGAGTCCAGAAGTATGACATTTTTTGACAGTTAGATAGCAAAACCTCTTTCAAGTTACGGCCTTCACGATTGAAACAGAATTTGTAGTCGCAAAATGAAAACCGGAATAGGGACAAGCGAGTACCGCGGTTTAAAAGCTTAAAATTGGACGAAACACTTTTTTAATCAAGTCGGTGTGCTTAATTGGAATTTTGTAAACGGAACACTTCGTAAACAGTAAACACGATTATAATTTTTTTATTACATTGCAAAAGGGTATAAGATAAAAGTATATTAAAATATTTTAGTTAGATTTTAATATTTTAACCGTTGTATTTTAATAACCACTGATGGACAAAAATAATGCTTGGAATTCCACTGCGCTCGCCATCCTGAGACATAAGATGTTCAGTCTCAATATGTCCAATAGTTACTCTGGCTACAATATCTTTCAAACCGGAACAAAACAGTGCGTTTACACTGCTGTTTGGCGGGAGAAATAGACATTGCGATAGTACCAACCTAGGCGGCCTTTCACAAATGAGAGACCTACCACCAGTCAAATTAGTATTTTGAGGTGAAAGATAGGTACTCAGTGGAACAGTCTCAGATACTAAAATATACATCCCTAACTTTCCCGAGTAATGTGGTACTTGAATTGCAAGAAGAGATCAATGTAGATGAAGGCAAATATCCCTTCAATTGTTATGAAAGCTCTTGCCCTGCAGTGGCGCTTATAATATAATATTATGTATATAACAAAAAAGCTGCAGGAAGTTGCAGAGTGCGTGCCACTTTAAATAGACGACTATGGAAATCCTTGGTGGAGGCCTCACAAAGCATAACATACAGTATTACGTCAATGAAACATTTATTATTAAAGGTCAGTGTTTTATGAAAATTTAACAAAATGTATCTTCAAAAGAGCTTTACCTTTCACAAACAGTCGGAGCAAGTTTATTTATTGTTTGTCGAAGCGTTTATCTTTCTTTTAGCTTTCTTTGTGATTTATTTGGGGATTTCCAGTGACAGGCCGAAAAGGCGATAATGTCCTTTTTGTTGTGAATTTAAATGTTAAAATATTCGAATAGATCTATAACCATTTATTTTTCTGAAGAAATAAATATTGTTATGGACAGAAAAGATTTCAGATAGTTGCCAACAAATTATTATAACACGTTATTGACAATCAAAAACTTTGTTTTAATACGTGCCAGTTGTAGATTGCCTTGGTGCCGTATATGTACTATGGTTACAAAGCTGCTTTTTTTGATGTGTCGGATTCGAATCGATTTTCTTATTCATTATCAGCTTGGAGTCAGGAATTTGTATCCGATATGGCGATAGACTCGCCCCCTATTACATCGTGGGACGGAACATACAAGGCGAAAGGTGTCCTGTTTGCACCTCTGCCAATTTCTTGTGGGAAAAAGGCGTGAGTTTACGTAAGTATGTAGATTATCTTAATATAAAGAGTGCAAGCATGTAGTAATATAAAATGTGATAGAGTACTTTATCGTCACACCGGACTCTATATAAATAATGATCTTCAACAGTATAATCTAAATATAATCATACCGTATGTAGAGTGCTAACACCCCTGTGACCTAAAAAATATACGTATGCTATTTCAAAAGTCGACATCCCTCACAGTAACCTAAAAAAATAATGTAAAGCGCTTTTTACGGCTCGTATGAAAAGATAACACATTAGTAGCGCATGACGAGACATCACGATGTTTCGCACGTGAACAAATAGGCTCCCCTCCCCCTTCCACTAGAGGAGGAAGGGTTGTCCTAACTACCGAACTTATTAGTCGAAAGTTGAGTTTGTGAATTGCCAGCCCTGGCCTTGACGTTTGAGTACTCACTATTGCGGTTAACTGATGTTTTTGTTGAATTAATTAAGCCTTACATTTTCAGTTCGCTTGTGATTTTAAATATATTACATAGAGGTTTTCCCGTGAGCTTTTTGTTGTGAAATTACGCTTTACGCAGATCTATTTCAACGGTGTCATTAATTTTAATATTAGATTTGGAAATGCCATTTTTCATGACTTGTAAATATGCAAAAAATCGCGCTCATTCCTTATCTCATTGTTGCATGAAATTGGGACAAACCAACTAACACACTTTTTATATAACTGTAAGGTAACAAAAATGAGTCAGTAGGTTATAACTACTACAACTCTTAAAGTTAATATTCTGCATAACAATGAACTAAATTCTGTAAAATAATGAACTATAAATTGTATGAATTGGTTTGGATGTTGTGAAACCGAAAAATCTATCGTACTTTTTAATACCAGCCGTCTAAATAGTTGTCTAAAACGCTGCAGGGCATGGGCCACCTCTACAATCGAGAGTAGGATTGACAGTGGTTAGGGCATATAGATACCACGCTGGCCTAATACGGGCTGACGGAATTTACATACCATATAAATTCTTATAAATCACTATGTTATGCAAGTTTCCTCAAGATGTTTTCCTTCACCGTTTTAGTACTAGGTGAAAGATTATCAATAAATACATGACTCCAAAACCGTCTAAACATATCTAAATAATTGCATATTCGAAAATATGTAATTATTAAAAAAACTTAAGTTTACTTAACTTTTCACTTTATTTATTAACCCCCCTCGATACAACCTTCGGCTTCCTAGCCAGCTGTACCAATCAATACAATATTAATAATTCCAAGTAAAACCGACTTTGGAAGTGAGCGAGGTCTGTGTTGTTGCCGCGAGCTGCCGGCCATCCATCATTTATTCAGAGGCCCTCGGGTCACTGTTATCAGGTCAGTCTGTACCCACAATTTTTGTACTAATTTATGAGGTAAATTAGCATTGAATAATTTATGGTAGTATTTTTGGTGAGACGAGCATGCTGTTCGCCTGATGGTAAACGATACTACTGCTCATGAACAGTAGCAAAACCAAACAACATCTTGAATTACAAAGCAATGTGCGGCAAAAGTTATTTCTTTATTGTTTAGTCCATTATTATTTTATTGAACAGGGGAATTTGTTCATAAATCGGCCCAATTAAGTATATTTTTTTGCATCTTACAAAAATAAAAATTGGACTCGTTTAATAACAGCCTAATAGTTAAAAAGATGGCTTAGAAAACCACAAGCTATGAATTGAATTCTTGTTTATGTAATTCAAGAGTTTTAAAATTCAGATATAGGTGTTGTAAGAAATAACGCTAGAGCTCTTCCGGGTAATACCTCTGTCTCACAAAAAACCTACGAGAACTGCTTTGCATTCATGTGTCATTGAACAGTGAGAATGCCCTTATCTCCTCTCCTACTTTTGTCCTCCCTTGCTTAGCTTTTTGGGAATCCCTCAACGCGCGAAAATTACTCTGGGGGCAGAAATCAGTGAATATTGGACGTGTTCTGGACCTATGCTATAAAAAAGGCTTTTAAAATAGTTGAAGTATAACCCGCTCCAACCACTTAATATCAGCGAACTGGCGACCGCATAATTACTTTATCTCCATATGTCTAACTTTATTAACTTCAAAGTCACATAGTCCATTCTCTATGTGTAGTATGTACGATAAAAACCAATTATCACAGCATGAAGCCAATACAATCCTTTGTGAATATAAAAAGCAATATTTAATCTCATTCTAGATAAAGACAACTGGATAAAACGTTCTAGAATTAATAGAATAACTGTCGCGATGCTCTCGTTTTCATTAAATTATAAACCGATGCACTCGTACTAAGAACAGTGGCGTAACAATAGGGTGGCATAGTGGGCAAAATGCCACGGGCCCCCGGCCTTAGGGGCCCCCGGCGCGGTGGCCAAGCCGGGCCCCTCAGGCCCGAGAGACCATAAGCAGAGAAAGAACCTAACTAATTTATTACCAACAAAACTGATAATCAAAAACTATTTTCTTAATTGTTATTAAAGACACTTAGGTTTCTTTGTGATACATAAAAATAATAATAGTTCTTTAGATTTACGCGAATTTCACTCATTGAAGTAAAACTATTTTGTACAGATTATAGCGCAGATTTGGTTTAAAAAAGAATAAAACTTCAGTATTAGGCTTCTGAGGGGCCCCATCACCATTGCTGCGTTTGGGTTTCGGCCACCTAGTACCGAGTACACCGAGATATTACGATGAATGATTGGTCTCGTTGTGGAGTTTCTTTTATGGCCTGCAGGCATACGATACATACAGCCTGCCTGACGGTCAGCGGTCACCGCCGCTCATGGATTTTCGCAAATCCAGTTGTCCAGCCAAATGAAGTCGCTTCCTACCGTAAGGAGAGCACTCACACAGATAGTTTATAGCGCCCAGGGAATTCCGAAGCAGGGAGGATCACTGAAAACGTATGTACTTTCCGGGAACGGATAGTTTTCAGGTAGTAAGATTGAACTCTACTGCGGTGCGGTGCGGGAAGTGTGATGGAAGATTAGCGCACTATCGCTAATCTTCCATCACACTTCACGCCATCTTCCTCAGAGCACTTTCCGTGGAACAATCGATAGATTACACAGAGAGACCCGAAGTCTCACCGCAATCCTAACGGCTCCACATACTCGGTGAGATCGGGATTAGCGACGATTCGAAGAGCTTGGCGCTGTACAGAGTGAAGTAGGTCGAGCTGGTATTTTGGGGCTTCTACCCAGAGATGAGAGCAGTACTCCACGTGGTGCCAGTCTCCAGGTGATGAAGTATCGCTTGGTTCTGTTGAGAATTCCTAACTTTTTGCTGGACAATCTGCCTTTGTCTTCCAAATAAATATATATGTTATGGGCCAAGTGATTAATCGGGCATTATTCATAATACCCAATAAAAGCGGACAATGTGATTATAACCAATCAATTTATCACATTGCCCGGGCATTATGAATAATGCCAAGTCCCTATTGGGCAGAGTGTTGTAAAGCGAATCAAAATCAAAACAATGAGCCGAAGTGGTAGAATTTAGAATAGGGCAGCACGGGGGATTGGTTGGGAGGAGTAGAGGGGGAGGGGGAGTGTCGCTTCCCCTGGTACCACTCCCATGAAAAGGTAACGCACCATTCCTGAGAAATATCCATTATAGCAATCTAACCCTTAAAACACTTATTGTCAATACAAATTAGCTTCTGCATCGTCTCCGGCGCTACGGGAAGTTCAGCCCCTTCGCCCTTGCGTAACAAAAGATAGGTACCCATTGTTGCCTATCCTTCGTTACAGCGGGCGGGGGCTGCTCTCCCTCCGCGCCTCCGGCTTTTTATATACACTCTAGGGTCGGTAGCCAAAAGACTACGTGAAGTCGGGGTGTTCCGAGTCGCTTTTGGGGCACAGTCGACCTAACTGATCCATAAAATGGGTACTCTAATTTTCTTCTCAAGATAATGTTTCGGACGTTAAAAAACAACTAAACATAAGCAGACCAATTCAACCTTTCTAATTTATGGGTCTATCGCAGACGCGACAATGCGGCAGTCCACCACGTAAAAATCACCTCTTAATCACATTGCCCGATCATCATGTAGCCATATTCATAATGTCCGGGCAATGTTATAAATAGGTGAGTTTAGACTGTAATTAATCACTTGGCCCGATATGGCTCGGAAATATTTATACTGCCCGCATTAATCACTTGGCCCATAACATATACATAAATACAGCCAACAGTCCTGACCCCACATTCATATCAATTAAGTCTTGTGTCGTGGGTATCGGGAATTACGAGATACTTTTCGGTCTCACAAACTCCCAGACAGAGACAAATACTTGTGGGCCTCACAAACATTTGTCTCGGTGCGGGGATCGAACCCGCCTCTCGTTTCACAGGCAGCATCTGCGCCACGGAGGCTGTCATCAAAAGACACCTAAACGCACGCTTTGCTCAATATTTCAGTTCCAGGAATACTCTCGGATGCTTAGAGAGAGTTTCTCAATGACAAAAGGGGTCTTCTTGGTTCCAAACGAGTAAACTTGTGTCTTCGTGGGGTTAAACTGAGTTATGTTGAATCCACCCCATTGGGAGGCACGCCCAATTTTCTTTCTTTCGACTTTCATTCGAGATTCTTTAGTCCGATGTATCCTGCGTCTCTTACTAGCATCTACATAACAATGCAAGCTGGTGATAGTCAACATGTCATTGGTTGGCACTTAGGCAAAACAGACAGTGTCGATGGAAGCATCGAGCCTTATGGAACACAATAACTAATGGTCTTGGTCTCGATACAAAATGCGTCCAATACGACTTTTATGCTCCGAGCATTCAGAAAGCTGGTGATGTACTTTCAGAGTTCTTCGAGTTGAAGTACCAGGCAGGAGCTTCACCAGAACGACGCCATGCCGCACTCGATAAAAATTTCAAGACCTACCGTAATCACCTCTCCCCCACTATCCAATGCCTCCGCCTGATGGTGTGTGGGATAAATGAGAAGATCATATGACGTATTTCCATAACTCAACCTCACTCGAGGATCCTCTAGGAAAGGTATATTTTGGTAACTAAGCATACCATATTCGAGGATTCCTCGAATTCATTTTAAACTTCACCTTGACAAGGATAAGGTTGAGGAATATTCGAGGAAACGTCTTAGAACACGGGTGTAAGAATTCCAGCACTATCTCCCACGCAAGACTTATAAGGCTACCTAAAGGAACCACCGGAGCAACTGCTCTGCGGTGCATTTTTACTAACTTTGATTCCGAGATGGACGACAGAGCACGTGATCTCGCCCACAAAATCTTAAAGGGGCGTTCAGATCTAGACATAAGTGGATATTAACTTTGCTCCCCACTGAGAGAGACCTGCGTCCTGGTTTTGCGCCGGGCGATCACTGGAAAGGAATCGGGGTGCTTCTCGTCCTGAGATTATATCCAGTACCGCCCGAAATGCGGAAAACAGGGTCTTATTCGGTATGCTAGTGCAGTTTTTTGTTAGGGACCCGCCTCGACCGCATTGTGCTGGCAGGCCAGTAACAATGATATATTCTGATATATTCCTTTCGGTCTCCTCCGGGGTACCGGAAAATAAACTTAACAGTTTTCCTCTCCGTAAAAAAAGGGGGGCCCCATCCGATGATTTTGCCACGGGCCCCCGATGGTGTAGTTACGCCACTGACTAAGAATTCAATTTACATACGAGATGCATTTAGTATTATCGTCGCGTATCGCTTTGGCTAAACCGTGTTTGCGATATATCTTTATGGATTGTGAAATTGAATTATGAATATCCTGGGAGTAGAAAACAATTTGATGTTGTGAGATTATGCTTAAATACTCGGCCCTAAAAAAAATCAGCTTTAAAACGTAATTAAGCTATCAAATGTTTTGTTTTCTTCTGTCAAACTGAATTCAAAAGTCGTTCAAAAAGGGCGAAACATTCGATAACTATAACAGGTTTTTAATCTGACTATGAATAAGCCCGTTTTTATATTTAATAAATTTCATTAAAAATTTGAATAAAAAAGTATATACAAGCCGAGTTCAAAACTGTCGAGATTTATAGCCTCACAATGTTGATCATATAATATTTATCTCGATAATCCCAGTTTTCGTTTAAAAGCTGTTTTGTAGCCGATTGATAAACGTAAATTAATTCAACCATTCATTCTACAACATGTATAAATTATAATACAACGACTTCACAAACACCTGATGTTATTATAGATTTCTAATTTCCAAAATAAATTGCCATTAATAAATAATAATAATAAATAGACCCAACACTCAACAGTCATATACATAGTCCTGACCCCACACCAAGATCGAGTCTTGTGTCGTGGGTATCAGGAACTACGAGAGACTTTTCGGTCTCACAAACACCCAAACCCGAAAGAAATATTTGTGGGCCGCACAACCATTTCTCTCGGTGCGGGGATCGAACCCGCGGCCTCTCGTTTCACAGCCGGCGTTTAACCAACAGCGCCACTGAGGCTATCAAGTTGAACAACTACGTTCTAATACCACACTGACCATTGTCCAGTCTTTATGCAAATACTAATCCTACATACCACACATACTCAAAGTAAAGAATCCCTGAGTCTATTTAGTTAAAGTTTTAAACTGGACAGAGGATTTCCCGTCAATCGTCATTGTTCTGCCGCCTGCGCAAATATTCTCATTGTTTTAGATTCACAGAGTTTGTTATAGTTAAATGTATATAATTTTTCATATTCCATTATGTATATAAGGTTATTTACAGAAGTAAATTATATAAATTAGGTATATAGGTCTTAGTTTATGTCGTCCATAGGGTATTTGCCATTATTCGCCAAAATTGGGAGACGAGCAACAGAAAACTAAGGTTGCAGGAAATAGCTGGATGCAGGTCACTTCCAATAGGTCAATTTGGAGATCGTTACATACGCTTCCCGTATATTCAGCAGTGGATTTCCTTTGGCTGAATATCAATGTTTATGGTTTGAGTAAAGATAATTATTTTCAAATTAATGAAAATAGACAGTTCCCTTATCCTTAAGTATTCAAGGTATTACCTAAATATATATAATATTTCAAACAAAATGAATTTGTTTTTAATGTTTAATCATTTGGAGTTAATCACGAATTTTAATAATGACAGTTGAAAAAGGAACGGATTGTCAGGTCAAGAGTTTCAAGAGTTTTCTATGTATAGAATATCCTTGAGAATATCCATGTATAATAAACTCTACTTATTGAAAAAAAGAATAAGGTGGAATAAGATCTAACCAGTGTGAATCACATAATTTGAATGTACTCTTTATATTCCATACTCATACGACGCTTTCAATATTCAAATCACGAATCATATTTTTCATCATTAAACTCCAATAACCGAATTATATTAACCGACAAACATAAATTCGAAACCCTGTTCTATTTTAAACTGGATATAAATATAAATAAGGTTAATTGATTCAACAGCTGTACCTCAATTTAGTATTATAAACTTGAATAACAATATTATTGAGTGTGGGTGTACTCTGGATGTGGGCGGTAAAACATGGAATTCAACTGAAAACTAAGGCTACTCCTAACTATTTTGTAATTATAGCAGGCTTCAATTTCTCAATTCACTTTAGTTATAAATAGGTTTCTAACTAGTTAACGTTTCCGATATTAAGGCCATTGGCCAAGACAGCTTTTGACGCAGTTGGTTAAACACCGGGTGTGAAACGTGAGTCCACGGGTTCGATCTCCGCACAGAGACAAATATTTGTGTGATCCACAGACATGTTTCGGGTCTGGGTGTTTGTGAGGCCGAAAAGTCTTTCGAGGTTTCTGATACCTACGATAAAAGATTCGATCATAGTGTGGAGTCAGACCTACGTATGTGAATGTAACTTATTGTATATATTTTTTTATTGGCACAAAAATTACATAAGCTTATCTTCTATATATAATAGATCAATTTCACAACAGCATTGAAGTATCATACAAGTATACAATATCTCCTTACAATTATTATCTTCATAAGATGCTAAAAATCTAAATATGGCCATTAAAGACAGAACGACATTTTTGTACATCAATTACACAAATAACAATTTGTAGCCAATACCAATATTTACTTTGATTCCATCACAGGAACCCTAAAATATATTTTTGATCAAAATTTCATTCCGCAACCTCCGAATTCACCCACCGAACTACAAAGGAAATCCTTAAAGTAATATTCTTCAGAACCATCCACAAAACGTGCGTTAATAGAATTAGGCGCATTCCTCATCCGTCCCTCTTGTACCCTCATCGGAATTACAAATTGTCAATTAATTCTGAATTAAAATTAATCGAATTGTTGGCGGCTCCAACAGGCGTGGGATTTCGAAGAAATATAATTTTGTAGGAAAATTAGATCGTGTCATTGGTTTCGTGGATGTGAATTGTAAAGTTCGAAGTTGCAATCCCAGGTTGGCTCTTATATTTGTTTGGAATTTTTGGCTTAAAGATCTCTTTTAAATTTTCCGTAATTATAAATTTGCCCAGCATGTTGAATAATAATAATAACACTTTTTTAGAAAGAAAATAATGTAATTGTTGGTGGGTTTTTTCCTAGGTCAAACACACATAAACTCATAAAGTCACGCCTTTTTCAGAAAGGATAGTCAGAGACAGATGTGCCAGAGCACCCATATTTCCCTTTGTATATTCCATCGCACGATGTGACGCAGGGGGGGCAAACCTATCGCCATATTCGGCGTAAATTCCTGATTCCAGGTTAATAATGAATAGAAAAATCTAATATCAATTCGCACGACCCGGTATTCGAACCCGAGACCTCAGCTTTGTAATCTCACCGTGGTATAACTATGCCACCGAGGCAGTAAAATGTATAAATACAACTCAAATAAAAGTATACAACGTCGAATATTTCAAAAATAAATATTCAATTCAGCCGTGATTTGAATACGAAATGTAGCGTTCATTAACACGACACATCAATTCTGTACTAAGGTGAGAGCACCTCACACTCAATTGAGACTGAGTGATAAAAGCACGGAGCGGGCGCCCCACCAAAGCTCTGTAATGGAGAGCTTTTACCCACCCGCATCTGTTAAAGCGAACACTATGCTGGAACGGAAAGCGGGAAGTGAACGTAAATTTGTTCTTTTTGCATGTATCTTTCTCTCACGAATATTTGGGTAATCTGATTGCACATAGGAAAGTCTAACTTAGAATTTTGCAACTGGATCCTAGCGAAAAAAATATCTTATTGCCGCCATTTTACAGAACTGTTTGAGTATCCTTTAAATTGTATATGATGTACAATTTAATCACATCTTGGTGTACAATAAAGCATATTTATAACTATCATTATTAATTACATCACCGGATAAAAAATTCTCTCATAGAAGTGTTTGTGTGGGGTCAGGACTATGTATCAGTTGGGTTTATTTATTGTTTATTTATATATTAAAACAGTGGATTATAAGTAATATTCTAATATCTCTGCCCTCTGGTGAAAATACTTTACCGCTTATCGGCCCTCTATCAATATAACCAAGTTGTTATCTCATCCCCCATAAGCACGTTAGCAGCTGGGTTAATCGCCATTTAACAACGTTACCTTACGTTAACGAGGATGCCCCGGTCTCAGGTTCGACCTCTAGGTCAAATTAAACGGGCCTTTGACAAGTTAAAGAGGAATTAGGGCGGCGACTAAAGACTTGACTGCTTGGGTGGCGTGGTTGTACAGTATTGCAAAGCTTAGGTCCCGGGTTCGAATCTCGAGTCAAGCAAATTTATATTGTATTTTTCTATGTATTATCAGCCCGGAGTCAGAAATTTGTGCCCGATATGGCGATACTTGCCCCCTATCATAGTCGGACAAAACACCCAAGGCGAAATGTGGATGTCCTCTGCCTACCCCTTGCCTACTTGACCTAACCCCTCTTAATAACATGCTCAATTGTTGCAAAAGCTTGAATTATTATTATTTTAGGAGTTGAAAGAGGATTTGTATGTAATAAATTGTTTATTTAAAACAAATATTAACTTTACTTTCGGTCACGAAAGCTTTTATAACAAAAAATAAATTGAATTAATAATAAAATTAACTGAATAAATTCAGACGACTCAAAGTATTTGAACTGAACACTCAAACTTCTAAACACGAATTGAAAATGCCAATAACAAAAGGGTCGTAACAAAACAGACAAACAAAACTCAAACATACCTCAAACTATCTCAATTCAAATGAGAAAGTTTAATTTAATCAAATTGGTTTTAACTCTTGCTATTGTGAAACAAAATAAATAGGTGTTTTATTGTGATTCCAAACTGATATTTAAGAGCGTTTATACCCTGGACGCGCTTTTTGGCTTAAAAACAGGACTTTTCAAATGAGTTAATAGCCACCAATAAACAATTTAAAGGAAAAATAATTATTACTAATTTTAGAAAAGGTTGTCATCTAGGGATTTTGGTGGAAAACATTATAGATTGATGGATAATTTGTGAGTACTATACGGATTACTGAACACAAGTTTCGTTATTTAGGCTTTATATGGCAATTTAGAAGCTTAAGATATCCTTAACCACTAAATATAAGATGAAAATAAAAATATTATCAGACTAATAAGACCATTATGGAGGGATTTTGCTGAGAAAAATAATCTTTTTGTGTTTAGTTCCTGAAAAATAAAAATTTAAACAATGCGAAATTATTCAGAAACTCTCGTCAAGAACATATTTTTTTTCACCAACTTATCGTACATAATTTTTTATAACAATTGCATATTATAATAGAAGAACATCTTATCAATAAATTACCATTTTTATATTTCAACAAAATTAGTTTTCATGTTTTCTACAAATATTTTAAAAACCACTATAAAACACGCTGTCCGACGTGGATCAAATCAGACCGCCGCAAGGCCTTCCAAAGGGAGGACGTATCGCTCGTCGCTCCGGCCTGGCTGCAATCGATTATGCCGCGCATAGTAAAAATAGCCACGCGCGGAATGCGATTACCACATCTTAGTACTTTGGTAGTAAAATATTTAATTAGTTTTATTACCTACAATGATTTTGTAGTGAGTATAAATTATGTTTCAGATAATATAATGGGACGTAATTCCGAGGCTAAATTATGTTATGTATTGTAATATAAAATTAAATTTATTTCGTAATTGTAAGGAGTTGTAAGGCCCCTAACACTATTTATGTGTTCGAACACGAAATGATAAATAAAACGTCCGTAGTGTCTACTGATTGAACACTGATTTGAATGCAACTTAACAATGTAATAATAACGAAAATATGATTAGTATCCAAAATTTGTATTATTCTTTGCTTGCACAGTAATATTTGTCTACTTATAATGCAAATAAAATATTTTTGTGATATTATATTACAGTTACATTTCAATTGAATATTTGAAGCGTACGGATCAAAGTTGTTTGAGCCGATTGTATAGCGAGCCGACGCGGCAGCTCTACGCACACAGCTTTGGTCGCTTATGTGTGCGTGAAATTAACGAAGAAATACCTATAGTTGACTTTGCGCGCAAGGTGTATACGCTCTTAAGCTCGTGAAAAACGTAGCGCGCGGCTACGTAAGCGTAGCACATTTGCTACGCGCTACGAACTGTGAAATCGCCCAATGAACTCTTATTTCACAAATACAACGGTTGGAATTCGAATTTTCTTTTTATTTACGTAATTTATATACGAGTTATTTGTGTTTAGTTAATAATGTTTGCACATGCCACCGAGAAAGTTAGTGTACATTTTTAAATACTAAATATCATACGTACGTTGATGGTACTTCAAAATTGTATATAATATATCACGGTATAATATATCAAGGCATCACGGTCGACGGCCTATTCACACAACTACTAAAATAATGAGATCTTTGTCTCTAAAATAAACTATTTTATTTTCAATACACAATATACTTAAAAAGTGTCAATAAATATTTTACAAAAAAATACAAACGAAAACGATATATATATATATATATATATGTATGCATCAGCCCATTTACGTCCCACTGCAGAGCACAGGCCTCCTCTACATTCGAGAGTACGATTGCGAGTGGTTAGGCCTATAGTCCAATGTCCAATAGCAAATGAAAATTATATTCGACCGGCAACCACTTAATACTCTACCGAGGTGATAGCCACGAGGCTGTAAAAAACATAGATTTTTTTTTTATTGCAGTGAATGGCGAGACGAGCATGCCGTTCGCCTGATGGTAAGCGACGCGACCGCTCATGAACAGTAGCAGAATCAAACAACACCTTGAATTACAAAGCAATGCTTGGCATTCCACTGCGCTCGCCATCCTGAGACATAAGATGTTAAGTCTCAATATGTCCAGTAGTTACTCTGGCTACAATGTCATGCCGAAACACAACAGTGCATTTAAACTGCTATTTGACGGGAGAAATAGACATTGCGGTGGTACCCACCCAGGCAGCCTCTCACATATGAGAGACCTACCACCAGTAAACTTTTTTAATAAGTAGGTACCTAATAAATAAATAAATAAATAAATAGTCAATCACCACGCACTAAAACGGTGAAGGAAAACATCGTGAGGAAACCTGCATACCATAGCGATTCATAAGAATTTCTATGGTATGTAAGTCCGCCAACCCGCACTAGGCCAGCGTGGTGGACTATATGGCCTAACCACTCTCAAACGTATTCTCGATTGTAGAGTAGGCCCGTGCCCTGCAGTGGGACGTATATGGGCTGATACAGAATACAGGTACCTATCCCCCATAGAAATCTGAATAGATGTATTGATTTCTGTCTACGTATTGTCCTTCCAAACCCCTAAAATATTGCCAGCAAGAAATACTTTGAAAGTGCAAAAATATTATTTTTATAGGAAATCATATCCGTCAATCAACTTATTAAAACGGTGGAATCTTAATATTTCTCCTCTTTGAAAATATAATTGCGATCACAACATGAATTAAATTCAAATGACAAAAAAGATTAGGTAGTCTACGTTCCGACAATTCGAATTTAATAACTAATCGAAACTATTAACCAAAATTATTAATATGGTTCGTGTAATACATAATTTCGTAAACTTTATATCATAGTCTTAGAGTATTTATAATATATGTATATATGTATACGCTCTAACGAGTATGTCAAACTATACCACATTGCAAAGTAAACGAAGAAACTTCGGTAATACGCCGAACTCCGTTACAGAAATCAAACATAAAACCATATATTCAAATATTTACCAAACCATAGTTACCTACGCCAAACAAACGCATTAAAATCTCTTTTAAACATACGTAAAAAATAATATCGACGAGCTGTAACAAATAAAACCAAAAATAAATAAAAAAGTTGCATTATTTTTAAATAATTCGAAATTCAAACTCACCTGGATTCTCGGAACGCACGAAAAGGCCGTCAGCAACCTCTTTAGACCGCGAAAAAGTTAATATAGATGGGTATAGCCGGTGTGTTGTCGACAGAGGGGTAGTGCACAGGTCCGTCCCGCCGGCGGTTGGGGCGGCATCTGATCCAGCCTACATTCGCGCTCCTAGCCGAGGGTCCGATGACGTTAGAGCTTCTGTCTGAAGCCTCTTTACACGTTACTTCACGATTTCATCCCCCGTGCCCGATTATTTTTAAATTGATTCTACTGGACATTAATTGAAGTTAATAGATAGGTCATCCGTTTAGGTTGTATCGCACTGTTTTATTTATTTTAATTGTTTACCTCTATGAAACAAAGTGTATACGAAAATAACAATTTTGGTAGACGAAACGAAACCAATGCGCCTACAAGTGATGTAGGTACCTAACACGCTTATATTTGACAGTTTACAATAACGAGCATTTGCTTTCCAACTACCTTCCTTTAAAACTAAAAATATAGACTACACAAGACAACCAAGTATACTGGTGGTAGGTCTCTCATATGTGAGAGGCTGCCTGGGTGGGTACCACCGCAATGTCTATTTCTCCCGTCAAACAGTAGTTTAAATGCACTGTTGTGTTTCGAATTGAAGGACATTGTAGCCAGAGTAACTACTGGACATATTGAGACTTAACATCTTATGTCTCAGGATGGCGAGCGCAGTGGAATGCCAAGCATTGCTTTGTAATTCAAGGTGCTGTTTGGCTTTGCTACTGTTCATGAGCGGTCGTATCGCTTACCAACAGACGAACGGCATGCTCGTCTCTCCATTCATTGCAATAAAAAAAAAAGTGACCGCAATGGCCTGGGTAATACACGAAGTGCAATCAAGTAACAGTATTCACTGGCGAGGGTTCTTGTTGGT
Source organism: Hyles euphorbiae (assembly GCA_023078785.2). Lineage (NCBI taxonomy): Eukaryota > Metazoa > Arthropoda > Insecta > Lepidoptera > Sphingidae > Hyles > Hyles euphorbiae. Next base: position 16,316,098 of record CM041051.1, read on the forward strand.
CGACATTCGACACAAGTATGCCCTTTACGAAACTATATTGTGATCGTGTCGAGTGTTTACCAATGTGTGAGTATGATGATGAGTGTTACCAATCGGCACTCGTTTTGGTTGGCATCGCACTTAACTTAAAGTAATTTGCTGTACCATGTCAAAATAGCAGACAAGTTGAAGAATCCGATATGCAGCCAGATTGTAAATCACTATGTCAGTAACCATTGTTGTCCATTGTAACTGAACATACATAAATGAATGTCTTTAAGCAAACTGAAACACCCCCAAAGAGATTAAAAGCTATTTACAGGTTTATAGCTAAAATATCATGTTAAAAATCGTCGACGATTCCCTGAAAGTGTAAACGTCACCAAAACATAGTATCAATGGTTGTATAAGCCGACGAGCGTGCGCATTTCGCGCCAACCAACGCCATGCTTTATCAATGGGCCGGCCATCTTGTTGACGTCATCAACATGGCCGCTTTTATGTAATGTTTGTTTTTGTATTGTCCCCGGTTTATGAGAGCGTGCACCGGCTTTTCTGTATGCAGATTAAATAGATTTTAGATTTAATATACTGCGATAGATCATTCTTATTGTAAATAAAAAAAAAAGAGTTCATATATTATATCTTTTAAAAAAAGAAACAGACCGATAGCCTGTTAAAAGAAGACTGGGCTGGCAAAAAGGAGGCTACATTTGAATCTAAGGACGTTAAGAATTTTACTGTTACAAAGTCATTAATTGGAAAATATAAAAGTCTTTACAGTTACACATACCCAACTGTAAAAACTTTTTTTCTGGAATTGTCCAACTCACTGCAAAGTAGTCAACAAGAATTACGCACGTAGTCTCTTACTTGACATAGCTACCGTGGCATCATATTGTGTGAATTGTGATAATTATTATTTTCTATCTAATTTGGTATTTAGTCATAGAACAGACTGGTTTTACTATAATAAAATGAATAAGATATGCAGGCTATGTTAAAATTGTGACCAACCAAGATAAAGCCAGGTGATATTTATAGTGTCTTCAGACACAATGCAAGTAAAATCGGTAAAAAGGGATTTTTTTCATTTATTTTTTTTCTATTGCCTTATTTGTGTGGTAAATCCATAGCTTTTTCTAAAACAATAATGTGCACCCTTTTAGTTTTAAAGACTCTATGGTATGCATGATTTAAATTATATTTATTTTAGCAAAGACTATGGATTTAACCTAAACACACCTAAAGACGATAATATTTAAAACATCACCAAAAAAAGTTGCCGCTTTTATGCGAATTTTTTAGTTGCAAAGTATCTGTGGTCACCAAAACTACCACCCGGCTTCGTTTTCAGTCGCAGTCTGGATATACCCTGTATGTAATTTATTGAATCTGTAAGATATTACACATTGTTTAAATTCCGTCGCTTTTATTCTCCACCACCCAGTTCACAAGGAAGTTTTCGCTACAGAAAAATGAACAAGAAACTCTACCAATGTATTTTCAAAACCAATTCACAATACAGAGATTCAGGACTCGCAGCTTGGGTAAATTCCGAGCAGTTCATAAAAAAATATGTCATAATATAATATTGGTTATGTCATTTGGTACCATTGAGACCATACCTCAATGTTTGGTAGTAATATTATTAGTGAAATACATAATAAGACGGCGTCGGTGGCGCAATTGCTCTACTGTACCATTACAACGTTGAGGTCTCAGGTTCGAATCCCGTTTCGGGGAAAGTGATATTAGATTTTTATATTCATTATCAGCCTGGAGTCAAGAATTTATGCCTGATATATTCCGATAGGCACGCCTTCTATCACATCATGAGACCGTAATATAGGCAAGGCGAAACTTGGGTGTCCTGGTAGTAATTCTGCCTACCGCTCTGGAGAAAAGGCGAGAGTTTATGTATTTATGTACACATAATGCATGCATAGGTATTATATATTACTGTTATTTAGTATCAAAATGAAGATTAAATTAATTCAATACATAAATATATTGCTGTGGGATTAAAACTGACGTCAAAACACGCTTTGTAAGTCTGATCTCCAGGGAATTCCACGAATATCTGCCAGTTTATTCAATAAACTTGCATCTGAAAACCCATCAATAGCCAAGCTGAATTTTAGGAACTGGCAACTACTAAAAATAGCTGATAGAATGGTAATTAAATGATTGAATTTTTCAATTTATTGGAAAACCAACAGCTTAAATACATCACAATAGAAAATAAAAAATATAAGAAATAGATAGCCATTTAAAGGTTTTCACGAATATTTGACGGAATAACTGGTCTCTCATATGTGAGAGGCCGCCTGTGTAGGTACCACCGCAATGTCTATTTCTCCCGTTAAACAGCAGTGTAAATGCACTGTGTTTCGGTTTGAAGGATATTGTAGCCAGAGTAACTACTGGACATATTGAGACTTAACATCTTATGTCTCAGGGTGAAGAGTACAGTGGAATGCCAAGCATTGTTTTGTAATTCATGATTGGTTTTGCTACTGTTCATGAGCAGTCGTATCGCTTACCATCAGGCGAACGGCATGCTTCTCTTGCCATACACAGCAATAAAAAAATAATTGTAAGTAGAAGTACTTAAGTAACAGTAAAATATTATTGCATCACCGGCTTATGTTAAATTAATTTTCAAAGAAAGAAAGACAATTTATTTAGTTCGCAATTTTTCGTTTAGACCGGACTGGTGTCAGGCGACGGTAAAGGTGGGCGACCGCCCGGGGCCTCAGAGACGAAGGAGCGATACAGCGTTATTTTTGCTGTTTTTTGTATTGTTTTAATTATTTATAGATAAGGGCGCGAGTGATATCTCGCTCCGAGGCAATGTCAAGGGGTGGTAGCAGAAAAGGACGATTCAAAAGATCTTGTGAAAGACTATTTTAATAAAGAATATTTTGATTTGATTTGATATTAACTCGACAGTCAGATGCTGCACCCTCAATACATTTTTAATTACTACGTTATGAACAAAATGTCGGTACGACGCGTAGTAAGAATTAATACGAATAAGGAATTATACACAGTAGGTAAATAATAGATAATTATATAGGTAAAGCTAACAATAACATGAAAGCTTTATTATTTGAGTTAACTACTGGTGGTGTCTCCGCGTACATGTAACATTATAGTTTTTCAACTCTTTCGCATTTCAGTCAATCTCGCTAAATCTGACCAAGACGTGTTTTTGCTTATTCAAAATTTTCCTAAGTTGAATTAATTTTAATAGTAAAATTTGCTTACACTTTGACTAAGTCCTCCTCTAAGAAGACTATTACTTTGCCTGATTTCATCCCCATTAGCTGAAAATAGAATAATGTTTCAGTAACAGAATAACAAAAATGCAGCCTATATCAAAACTTCAAAAATCCAGTAATCTCCATTTGTAATAAGGGGTGGGGTCGGGGGCGGCGCGGGAATTCAATTAAACACATTCTAAGCGGGAACACGCGTGCTGCCCACGGCCACGCTAATCACTTCCAGCCCATTGCATCTCTACTTCCTGGTGATAGGGAATTTTGAATTATGTACATTGCTTATTCCATTACTTTGGAAATGAAGCTACGCTGTTGTCAGCCATTAATGGACAGGCTCATCCGGAGCAGTACCATTGTCTGACGGAAAATCGACGTAAAGCAATTTGCTGTAGCATTTTGATCAGTGAGTGAGATTGCTGGATACCCAATAGTCAATAGTACTCTTCCCATCCTATTTCCTTTCCGCTTTCCGCCTGATTTAATAGTCCGGTAACACATCCAAGATCCAAGCGTTGTGGATTTTCACGGACGCCAGTGATCGCCGTCTGTTTGTTCGTTGGCCGGACCTATGCAATAATCAACATTTTGAAATATTATAGATATTTCTCTTGGCGACTGTAACTACTGAAAGCCAAGATCAACAGGGACTCCCATTTATATAAAATCGAATATTGGAACTTAAAGAGTCTCTGGGAATGTCTAGCTAGTTTTCAACCCGCAACAATTTTAATCAAATAGTAAAATTATTAGAAGTTAAATAAATAAATAACATTAGTAATTTTTTTTATCACCGATTATTCCATCATCGCTGACCTTTATTGAGAATATCGAAAATCGGGTGAAATGGAGGAGAATTAGCAAGAAGGCGGACCCTGGCACCGGCCGGGATAACACTGGTTGAAGAAGAGGAGATTTTATTATCACTGGCAAATAGGCTTTTTTGTTGGAAACTTTCCCGCTCTCACACCGACCAATGTAATTCCTGTAAACCAAAATCTAAAGAAGTAAGCTGGCGAGTCTCCAAGAATGTCTAACATATCTTTGACCCGCAACGAAATCAATCAAAATGTTAAATTCATAGGAGTTGGAAATAAATTATTGTCCAGTTCCCTCCATGCAACGTGGGTGACAAAAAAACAAGTTAAATAACCTCGCAAAAAGACTTTTCCAACCTTTTTGGCCGATCAAATCAGATGGCAAATAGATTTTGTGACAGCTTCCGAGACGCAGTTGGTTAAGACGCTGATTGTTAAAGAGGAGTCGCGCGTTCGATCCCCGTTGTTATCAACTATCAGTTTGATCTGGGTGGTAGGAATAAAATTCTATTGTCATTTCTAACACCCACGATATAATACTTTTACGTTAATGTGGGATTAGGACTATGTGTTTTTCGTCGTGTATCTTCATATCTTTTTTTTTGTATTATCTTTATATATATTTTTTAGAGCCTTACTCACTTTGCGCCTATGCCGGTCCTATCATCATTACTTTACTTCAAACAATATATTAGTTCTTGAATAACATAATTTTTCTACAAATATAATATAAAAAATATATCAACTACTCTATTTACAGCTTTTGGGACAATGTTTGAATCACTTTTTTATAGTTAACTTCCCATCATATATGAACCTACAATACGTGCATTGGTTGGTACAAAAAAAAAGTAACAATACTACCAAAACAACGTTAATTCATATTTTCTATTGTTATTTGAAGTGTTAAAAATGAAATGATCGCCCGTAATTTTATCCCTAATGCTCGATTAAGTACACGTACAAAGAGTTCTAATGAAGTCGTGTCATATTATATTGTGTGAAATATCTATAGAGTCACAACTATTCTCCTTCCCTTTCACACAACAGTTTTACTACTACGAGGGATAGGGACAAAATCAACCCTCTTATAAGGCACATCCCTAAATCAAGGGTCGTATAATGTATTCCCGCGCTTGCGCGAATCAATAATCTACCCTGTACCGCTATACGCATAATCCCCTTGCAACTTCCTTGTCGGATAAATTTTACTGACCATTGCTGGTTCTCTATTAGCAAATATAGTGTTACGCGATACAAAAACAGCAGTGTATATGTAACATTCGATATTGTAGCGCTGGTTTGAATAGTTAGTAGTGGACGTGGTAGGCGGTCGCGCGTGCGCCCTGCATCCTCGGACCAAAGTTTAGACAAGTGTAATACGATCAGTGTAAAGTGCATCCAGTTTTAGTGAAAAAATACATTATATAATAATCAAAGTGAGTTGTCTACGTTATATTACTAAATATCTAGTTAATTTATCTAAAAGCTTTGATGGTTTGTGCTTTTGCTTATAAAAAGTGATGATACGCAAAAAAGTCAAGTACTAATATAGATATTTTATAATAATTAGAATAAAGTAATGGAGAGAATTTAGATGATGTATTATATTGCCCTTTGAGTATGTAATCGTATTGTTTGTCAATTATTGTGCAATCTTAATAAATACAAACGCTTGAAAGCTTAATTTTCTCACATAGTTTTCTTATCAAACGTATAAAAACCTATTAATAATTAGCATAGTGAATTGTATGAGTAAAATCTTTTTTAACGTATAAAAATCTACGTGTGTTTTGCGACATGACCAAACCGCAAACTGGGTATCTTTGTATAAATTATTTTTTTTACCATAGTTTTATGTTATATCCATGAGTATGGACTAGGCATTTTGCCCCACATACGGCATATTAATTAATTATTTAATTAATTCTTCCGACTCGGGACCCGGTCGGGAAGTTAAAAAATATAAAAATTAAACCAAATCCGCGATAAAATCTGTAAATAATAGTTTTATTTCAATGTTATAAACTTATTGTATGTTTAAGGCAAATTATGTTCTTTCATTGACATTTTTGAATTATTGTTTGTTTTATCCATATTCTTCTTTATTTTTCATATTGAAAAGAATGTGTATTTTAAAACTAATATTGAGAATATACCTATAACATTAGTTTATATAGGCCATACAAACAAAAGTATGTTATACTATGTAAACAAAAGTTTACAGTCTCTAAGAACTGGGTTACATTTAAAATAAAAAATATTTTCCATGAAATATGAAGCAAACTTCCAGACCGGCAACCTGAGGGCATGTAATCACCAGCACTCATAAACATCTACCAAACAAGAGCTTTCGGCGTTGCTGTCCTTTACGGAAAATTAGGCTCGATTGTTGGAAGTATCTACAGTAGACCCCAGGTAATGCGGCCGTTATCTAATCCGTAGCTCGTGTAATCCAACATCACGCCACTCGAAACTAGATATGGGTTTATTTGGTTTCGCCGTAATTTATATTTTATTTGGTAACTTACGAGTATATTTCACAAGGAGACAGAATCTTACAACATTGATATGTTTCATTATGTTAACTTAATTTTTCGCACCTACCTCATACCATCTCTACATCACCCTGGGCTCGACTGATAGAGAATGCCTCAGGCATTAAGTCCACCTGTACATAATTTGTATGAAGTGTAGTGTTTGTAGTTTGTGGGATTATAAGGTGATTTATCTATAACTTCTAACGTCACTTAGCAGCCTTGCGGAAGACCAACGTTGGTTTTATTACCAACACATGCTGAGCATGAGCCGTTTTGTCACAAGCAATACAATATACTTAAGTTAATTTAAATATGAGTATAACTGTAAACGATTACTTGTGACAAATATAGTAAATGCTTTCTTCCTTTAAATTGTCAGGTCTATACTCTATACGGTGTCTGTTTAAAATTCAATAGTCAGGCACCGCCATGCAAAAAAATTGTCGGATATAACCAAGGGCACTCTTTATGGTATCATATTAGTTATAGTATATATTGGCGAAGTCACCTAAATATGAATCTAACCGATCTGTTTTGTTGTTTATATTGGCGAAAAAACCTGACATTAAAATCTAACTAACCTGTTTTGTTGTTTAGAATGTCGTGCGGGACAGAATGCCTGTCCCTCGGTCCCCCTCCGGACTCGATCCTGCACATGCCGCCGCCGCCGCTGCCGGCGTTCCTGGCCAACGCAGCCAACCTCACGCCTCCCTGCCGAGCCTCCAAGTGTCCACCTCTGCCGAACAGTGAGGACAACGCGTTGTTCCCTGGAGTCGAGTATCATGAGCTACCGCGACATGGTAAAAATTGCTAACTTTGTACCAATTCTTCTTCTTAGTCGTACACTCTTGACAGAGTGGTCGTGGTTATGGTTAGTCTGAAGGAATGGAATCGTCGTTTCGACTTATGTGCAAAAATAAGTTTTAATAGTTAGCGATAATAAGGTTTTGGACTTCTCTACACGTTCTCTCACCTCAAATCACGTACACGTTTAAATTATTAACCTAAACAAATGCTACTCAAAATAACTTATTTTGTTTCTACTACAAATGCCGCATCATTAAATGCCATAGGGATATTTAAAATTGTATTTGAAAAGGCATCAGTCCTTTTGGATTTTTACGCAGTCGAATAAAAAATCAAATAATTATTATAGAATTTTCGAATCTGTTCCTTATACAAAATCAACTAAAATAAACATGTGGAAAGGAATGGAATCATGAGTGATGAACGTAAACCGTCTCTATCCGTGTGTATAAGTTTGTACGTATAAAAAGGTCAAAAGAGCATTCAGTACTCTAGGCGCGTTAATAAATATCACCAGTGAGTAATGAGCCCTGTTTCCGCTTACACTGGTTGACCATATATCGCAGTGTTCGTTACAGAGCCGGCTACCAACGACGACACCTGGTTTCTGGTGTTGATCACTTGCTGCATCGCGGTGCTGTGTATAGCCGCGCTGCTCGCTCTGTTCCTGCTCAAGTGTAGAGAGTAAGTAGTAGTAGTAGTAGTAGTAGTAGTAGTAGTAGAATATAAGTCACAACAAAAGGAAGGATAGAAGGAGTTAGTCTAACTTTGGGGATTCAGAGCGTTAATTAGTAAATACTTGTCACTTAAACAACCCTTCATCATCTAGCAATTCACTTTGCAACATCAGCAATATTATGAATTAAGTTTTGAATGCATTTTGCGTCTTTTTAACGGCAAAGTATACTGTGAACACATAACATAAAAGTGTTAATAGCATACAAAACCGAATAAATAGGGGTTGTGTAATAAAAATTTAATTTTACATTACCAGAGCGCGAGGTGGTTGCAAGAGCGGCACAGGCAAGGCAGGCGGATCCAACGCGCTGTACGGGGGCGCAGCCCTGGACTCTCGGGTCCTGTGGGCCGCGCTCACCCCCCGTGGCACCCGCCACTTCGTCGCAGACACCTACCCGCATGACGAAACAGAAGATCACCACTACGAGTGCGTCGAACCTCCTCTATACAAGCTAGGCCCTCCCGAAGACCTCGCAATCACCAGGCATTTTAACGTGGAGTATGAAGATCCAGCACCACTTATTGAAAGCTATACCGATAGAACAGAAGAGTACTTTCGAAATGGCATGGACACGCTCAGAAGGACGAGGCCTTTGGTCTCCTCTCCCACTAGGATCGAACGCCCAAATCTCCCCCCTTTGAACCTGCAACCAAGGACCCTCCGCCGCGCCCCCCATTCCCGCCGAGTCAGTGACGCGAACAACCCAGAAAAATCGGCCATCTGAACCGAAACTGGCGCGGTCTTCTCCGTCGCCGACTCAACCGATATCGATTACGATTGGCAATCGCTCGAGAACTCGAATGTCGATCGTCTCGTTTGAATCCTTGAACTCTTGACGTCGTAAAGTGTCTACCGATATTGTGTCATATAACAGTGGAATTTAGAGATGCTTAAAAGACGTCCTTTTTATCTTAGAACGAAGCTTTGCAAGAATCGATGTTCGTGAAACAGGACTGTCTATAAATATACGATTCATTTTTAATTTTATACTTCATAGGTTCAAAACAATTATGTAGATGCAGTAATTATACCATAGATATGTAGTATTGCCTAATGTATCGAATTACTACACTTTTAATTTATAAACATATTGGGTGTGTAGCCCATAGTTCAGCTAATGTTATAATTTCTCAAGTTACTGGACTTCTCAGACTATTTATAAGCTTCGATATATATCAGCACATAATACATAAGCCCTTTATGTGAGACATCAAACCAGGATATAAATCATGTACTTTAATTTTAGCATCAAATGTAGGTACTACAAATAGAAAAGACAAATTATGATTTGTAATTTATAGACGATCCTCACCTTCGTATCCCACTTAATGTATGTAAATAATTTTAAAGCTCAATTATTTTGGTAGCAATGTGCAATGTAAATGCTAAAAAGCATAAGTCTAGTCCTTTAGTCTATGAACACTTTTTCTAGTCATTCTTAGCACTATCGTGGTACTACGCTACCTCTAGATCGATGTCTATTTTACTCAACCAAAAACTGCAAGAATATGCATTTTAAAATAAATTGATTTTGTACTTATAATAACATTTGTGTTATTATTTACTTTACTACCAACGAATATAAAACAAAAAATCGACTGTTTTTGGCATTGAGGTATTTATTATACTAGAGCGGACATCGGGAACAAAATCTCTGCGTAATGTGCGTGCACACGAGTACACAGTGAAGCGAGACTCGAGAGTGAACATAATGTTACTTCGTAGGCGTGACAGAGACAGAAATAGAAGGTACCCTTCATTTTGTTACAAACATTTTGTTTGCCGTGTCTCCTCTAGTATATTATCTCAATGGTTTTTGGGCTATTTTTATCATTTTATATGAACGCAGACTATGGTTCGAAGGACCACAATTTATAAGTCTGCGTAATCAATTGACAATGTTCCTAGTTCCAATTCTAGTTAATGAATGTTTCTAGTTCCGTAAAATGAATTGAATTTTTTAGTATAGGTAGCCTATGTAACTAGAAAGACTCCCTTTTTTTAAGTTAAATCACGCTAGTAGTTTTGAAAATGGGATAATTTGAATTTCCACATTATTTAAATATTGTGAGCGGCGCGGCGAGACATTGGGCATGTCATCGGACGTGTGCCGGCTTCATCTGGGCATTTAAATCAGATCATATCATCAAATCAAATTATATGCGGATATAACTTACCTAAAAGTTTGTATAGAGATGATGATTCTGAATTTCTGGCCGGGAAAATAATCACAGTGTCGCAGACAGATATTGCTCGCGGCTCACTGAATACTTTTTTAAGTAATGGACAATGCGATCCGTAGACCGTAACCAAGGTTTTATAGCCACATAAAGAATATGTAATAATGCCCATCCTACCCACCCCATGGAAAATTCGCCTAGATTATTACCGTCCCAAGATTTATTAAGAGGCAAGCCTGCCGCCATGCCATGCCTGGGACAAATTTTACCTTCAATAAACTTAAAATAGCAAGAACTTACTCAACATGGGATTTGAACCATACATTCGTGATGCTAAGTTACACCACAACGGTTATAACATAACGGTTGATACTATTTATTTTTATCACAAATGCCAGTAGCCTAAAAAAACAATATTTATAATGGCCCCGTTTGCGGATTACAATACAAAATGAAATTAAAGTATCTCAGATAAAGTATATAAATTCCATTTTGGAAATACATTTCTCAACGAAACCATATCAAATTTGACGTTTGACTGTCAATTGTCAAATCAATTGACACAAATTTTGACGTGACGCCTCGCGAAACTTGCGAAATAAATATGCGATGATATTTTAAAATAATCAATTAATTAGCTAAATATTAAGTTTCAGTTGTAGTAAGATATAATCACAGGACAAAATGAGTGAAGACGTGATAAAGCATTCGGTACACACGCTGGTGTTCCGCTCTTTAAAGAGGTCCCACGACATGTTTCTATCCAATCAAGGATTATTACCGCCAATTGATGAACAAGCGTGAGTATGATAGGCTTATATTGTTAACAATAATCATGAGACTCTGTTCAACTCTTCAACGAATGTATTTTCTATGGATTCTTACTAGTTACCGATGATGTCAAGCGCTGCTCAAATCTTAGCTTCAACCACCGTCAAATTAGTAGTTAGGTTTTGATATATTGGCTTTGCAGACTTAGTATAAGATGATTTCAATTAAAACACCAGACCAATTCTGCACTATATTATTACAGCTCATATTAAGTAAGATAACCTTAAAAAATACTCATTTATGAGAACAATTCCAATGCATGGAACATTTTAACGTCCCTACCGAATAATACAACGGATGTGTGACTGTTAGTTAAATAAAATTACCTCATTCATTATATTAATTATCATATTTATGTTTCCATATAAAAAAATATTATGGTAGAGTTTTTAAAAAACCCTTAATTAAAAAGTGTTTATTTACAAAATCTGTCAGGTGTAATGCAATGTTTCATTTAGCTGATAATTTCTCATGCTATAAAGAGCAGACCTATGAAAACAAATATGCATAAACTACAACCACATATCTTATTTTGCTTTAGTTAATTCATAATTATTTATGCCTTTATTATATTCTTTATGACTGCCTTGGTGTCATAGTTGCACTATGGTCTGGTTACAAAGCTGAGGTCTTGAGTTTGAATCCCAGGACAGACATAGTGATATTGGATTTTTCTATTCATTATCAGCCCAGAGTCAAGAATTTATGCCCAATATGGCAATAGGCTCACCTCCTATCACATTGTGGAACGGAACATACAAGGCAAAATGTGGGTGTCCTGGCGACTCTGCGCACCCCTTCTGAGTTAAAATGCATGAGTTTATGTATGTATGTATGTAATTCTTTATGATGATATGCTTAGGGTTATAATAAAAAATCACATTTACCTATAATTTTTAGTGAAAAAATCCTCAAGTCAGTAAAGGCACGAGACAGCTATGGACAAGTAATGGATGCAGTACAAAAAGCTCAAGTGGTCAAGCACCATGACCCAATGATCATGGCTGAAGTTCCACATGATACAGGTAAAAACATTGGTATTGTAGTAACATACTACATTTATAATATTATAGATGTAAAAAGGGTGTCCTGCCATTGATAAATATAATATTACTTTACTAAAATGTAATTAAGTTAAGGGTTTTTTATTTAACCATGAATAAAACATACATAAAATTATTTAATAGATGGTCTTAGGATGGCTACACAGATAATTCAGTATGCTTCCAGATCAGATGGACCACCAGTTAAGAACCACCAATCTAATTGAATCATGCCTTTAAAATATTCTAAATGATTGTTTCCTTTTACTGTGACTGAGCCTCGGCTTTCTTTTAAACAAAAATATAACTATGTATATCTCAAAATTATTAATGGTACAAAAATAACTGATCACAAGTTTATTGGTTCACAGAAATTGCAGAATCGGCAGCTCTTGGGTCCGAGACAGCCATCATACCATTTACGGGCCCAACGCCTCCGCCTACCCCAGCGCCACCTTCAGGCGCTCTCACGATCCCACGCAAGCCTCCATCCATGCCCAAACCTAAGTGGCACGCGCCATGGAAGCTGTGCCGAGTGATCTCTGGACATTTAGGCTGGGTGCGATGTGTGGCTGTTGAACCCGGCAATGAATGGTTTGCAACAGGTATAATATGTAAATTATTGGAGGTAGTCTCATTATGTTATAAAGTTCTGAAAAAAAAATAAAAGTGTTTCTATAATATATTAATTTTCTCTGTATGTAATTTATAGGTGCTGCCGACAGAGTTATCAAGATTTGGGATTTAGCGAGTGGTAAACTAAAAGTTTCTCTTACTGGTCATGTGAGCACAGTTAGGGGTAAGTAGAATTGAATTAAGACTCTGCATTAATAATCAACAAGATATTGTAATATTATTTTTTATTTTCAGGTCTAGAAGTATCGGCGAGACATCCATATCTGTTCAGTTGCGGAGAAGACAGACAAGTCAAATGTTGGGATTTAGAATACAATAAGGTTAGTAAATATACAAAATAAACATGCTTCCAAACATAATTACTATTAAAAATACAATATTTTTCTTATTTCACGCTATCTTAAATCATGCGCGTAGTTGCCCTTCAATATTTGATTGAATTAATTATTGACTGTAAAATGTATAACAATTTGTCCGCATTATACAGGTGATCCGTCACTACCACGGGCACTTATCAGCGGTGTACACACTAGCGCTGCACCCCACCATCGACGTGCTGGTGACGGCCGGCCGCGACGCCACCGCGCGCGTGTGGGACATGCGCACCAAGGCCAACGTGCACACGCTCACCGGACACACCGACACCGTCGCCTCGCTCGCCTGCCAGGCCGCCGAGCCGCAGGTATGCACACAGACACATACATACACACCGACACCGTCGCATATACGTATACACATACAAGCACACACACATGCACGCACACGCACACACGAATCATGCACATATGCACGCACGCAATCATCGACGAGCGTCACAGTCTACAATTACCATTACCACCAAATACCCATACCGTTTGTTACCGAAGACTATGGGATGTTAGGTTGCATGATAAAAAATAAAACACCCACCAACAGGTTTATATAGAAATCTTTGAGGAAGGCTTATATTCACAAGTGGATTTCAATTTGATAGGATTAGCCTACTGCAACACTGCAGGATCAAAATGAATTCAGCGAACTCTAGGCGTTACTAATGCTACTACCCAAGAGTCTCTACAAGAGTGGCTAATAACGGAAAAGAGTCTCTACAAGAGTGGCTAATAACAGAAAATATTAAACAGAAAATTCATTATATTTTCAGATCATCACCGGATCACACGATTCAACAATACGTCTATGGGACCTAGCGGCCGGCAAGTCAATATGCACACTCACTAACCACAAGAAATCAGTGCGTTCCATCGTCATACATCCTACACTGTACACATTCGCCTCAGCCTCCCCGGATAATATCAAACAGTGGAAGTGTCCGGAAGGGAAGTTCATACAGAACTTGTCCGGACACAATGCTATAGTGAATTGCATGGCAGTCAACCCTGAAGGTGTGTTGGTGAGCGGCGGTGATAATGGTACCATGTATTTATGGGATTGGAGGACTGGATATAACTTCCAGAGGTTGCAGGTGAGTTCATTTTATATACAGAGTATATCAAGACTGCTACCGAAATCGAAGCCGGGTGGTAGTTTAAGCGACTTCAGACACAATGCAACAAAAAAAGTTGCAAAAAAAGAGACATTTTTTTTTTTTTTCCTATTTGGGTGGTAAATACATTTTTTTCTTAAAATAACAGTGTATAACCTTTTATTTATAAATACTCTTAAGTATAAAACAGTTTAAATTATTATTTTAGCAAGAACTATGGATTTACCACCCAAAAATGACGATATTAAAAAAATCATAAAAAAAAATTGTCGCGTTTCTTTGCGAAATTTTTAGTTGCGTTGTGTTTGTAGTCACTAAAACTACCACCCGGCTTCGTTTTCGGTAGCAGTCTTGAGATACCCGGTATTATTTTTAAATAAAAATATTTTGTCAGCAATTCTAAGTACATGATTTTTTACAAACTAACTTATATTAGGGCTGTTTCAATACAAAGGGCCAGTAAAAAAGTAAACTACATGCACTAATGGTAAATTATCTTCACTGCCCATAAACAACAAAAATGTTAAATATACTTAACAAAGTTAACTGTGTTTGCTAAGTTTTACAAATTGTTGGGAAAAAGGAAGGGAAGGAGATAGGAGCTTTAGGGATTTACCTGTTTTTAACAAACTTATTACATATAATGTTTTTCTAATTTGACATTTATCAGGCGGCAGTACAACCAGGCTCAATGGACTCAGAAGCCGGCATCTTCGCGATGACTTTCGACCAGTCAGGTTCACGCCTCATCACCACAGAGGCAGACAAGACCATCAAAATATACAAAGAGGACGACACCGCGTCGGAAGAGACGCATCCTATCAACTGGCGCCCCGAGATATTGAAGAGAAGGAAGTTTTAATGTTATTAAATATAAGGATTTTTACCGTGATTTTGGTTTTTGTTACTTTTTCATAATTAGGAACTTGATATAATTTTGAATGGTAGGGATTATTGTGTATTGCGTGGTGGCCTGTTGGTAAACGGACTAGACGCGACTGCCAACATGTTCACGGTGGTCGCGGGTTCGAATCCCAGGACACACCTCTGACTTTTCGGAGTCATGTGTGTATTGATAGTCAATCACCACGCACTAAAACGGTGAAGGAAAACATCGTGAGGAAACCTGCATACCATAGCGATTTATAAAATTTCTATGGTATGTAAGTCCGCCAACACGCACTAGGCCAGCATGGTGGACTATATGGCCTAACCACTCTCGATTGTAGAGGAGGCCCGTGCCCTGCAGTGGGACGTATATGGGCTGATACAGACAGGGATTATTGTATGTATGGTATTACATACACATTTCCAGGAGTTCTTTTAATATTCTACTACCAGTATTATTTCAAGATTCCCAGAGCTATTTCAATTTACAGTTTATTAAATATTACTACATTAATTTTAATATAAAAAATCAACTCCTATTAAAAAAAGATGTGGGTTTTATATAAATTTTATTATTGTTAAAATATAACGTAATTGAAATTTACATTCTCGGTGTAAAAGCTGGACATGTGTCTACAATATATGAGTATTATAAAACAATGTGGAATGTGTTACACAAACCGAATTTTAATTAAATAAATGTTTCATAATCTGACAACACAATGAAAAAATATTTATAAAAAATTTGCCAACCATCTCACAATTCTCATTCATATTCATCATCGCTAATATAATAACACTGTCAGTTATAAAGTAATAATTTGTTAACATTTGGATATAATTTAGTTGGGAGTAGCAGTAAATTATGATAGCTACATACTAATCACTGCTATCCAAATCTCAGATTTACCAAAAACACACTTAAATGTAACTACATTCACATAATGTATGGACAAAGTAAATATTTCAATTAGGTTTTAAAATCATGTGATACCATCATCACAGTGTTGAGCGACGTTAAAATCAATTATTTACAATATAGCCAATATATTTAATTATGCATTTCCAATACAATCCATGTTACATTACATTATAATTCTTTTTAGTACTTAATTTTTTAATGTTATATGGGCTTCATCAATTTTAGTAAATTGTAATCTTTACCACAATTTCATATATAAAACTAAACATACATTAATGTTGCAATATTAAAGCATTATGCAGCCTGCCAGCAAGCTTCAATGTGAACTCAGCATCACTCAATTTTCCTATTTCTCCTAAACAACAGCATACTAAAAACGAAACAGTAGTTAAAAAAATGCTTCTATTGTCAGATTAGTCAATTGGAAAATTGTGCGATTGTCTGAATGCGCCATTACAACCACGAACGATTTTGAGGAACATTGCAAACATACATAGCAAAATCTGTAAACATATAATTTATAGAAACTAAATACAAAATATATCAAGACATATGTATCAACAAGCTATATATTTGATCTTTTTAAGTTAAAGACATTTCTTGCATGTGCACAATAAACCATGATTTCAATTTCTCCAAAACTCCAACACTTCAACCTAATTTGGAATGAAAAACCAAATTAATCAGTCTTCATTTTACCTTACAAAATTATCTCATTCCATTCCAGAATTTAGACATACATATAAAACAGCTACAAATACTCATAAAGCTGATATAAAAAGCTACAAAGGAAAATAAATGTTCTACAAAATCTTCCATGAATACACAGCGTTTATGCGGTGCAGAGAATTGGTGCGCTCCGCAATCATATCTCATCATCCAGATCAAATTCTTCCTCAGGGAAGTCTCCCACCGTCACATACACTGGTTTTACGAAACCGCCGTACTTTGGCGGGCATGTGAAGTAGCGCTTGCCATTTACACTGAAATAGGAAATATATATAACATACAAGGCGAAATGTGGGTGCCCTGGCACCTCTGCCTACCCCTTCTGGGAACAAGGCGTGAGTTTATGTATGTATGTATGTATGTATGTAGGAAATATATTTGAATTTTCGGAAATTTCATAACAAGTATAATTTCTTTACATGCATAAGGTTTATCAGACATAACAAATTCCTAAGAACCCTTTTTTTAAATTGTAATGCTTGAATTAATATAATGTATCACTCAGTCACAACTAAAACCATCAAGAAATATCATATTACGTCAGTAACACATGTCACAGAATAAATTTGTTAAAGGCTTGTGTTGCCACACCTTTTTGCTCTCTTTATAGTTTCAGGAACTTAAAATCGACAGTATTATTTTTATTCTTTATGGAACACAATAAACATAACAGTATACAGAGATAAAAGTACAAATAGCAGTCTTATCACACTAAGACCATCTCTACCAGACAACCATTAGTAAGTAGTGTTAGAAATCAGAACAGATGAAGTAGTATAGTATGACAGCCTCCATGGCGCAGTCGGTTAGACGCCGCCTGTGAAACGAGAGGCCGCGGGTTCGATTCTCGCACCGAGAGAAATGTTTGTGCGGCCCACAAATATTTATTTCGGGTCTGGGTGTTTGTGAGACCGAAAAGTCTCTCGTAGTTCCTGATACCCACGACACAAGACTCGATCTTAATGTGGGATCATGACTATGCATGTGGCTGTTGGGTGTTATTTCTTTAGTATCAAAATACTCACGAGCCATCATTCTTGCCACGCGGCTCATCATACTGCACACCAATCCACAGCCCCTTGGCGCCCTCTAGGGGGCCGTTATAACGGACCGTGGCGCGGCGCACTCCCTGCTGGGGCACGCGCACTTCACACCGCGCTCCTACTAGCACTGCTTCTGCTAACCTAGAGTAAAGCATTTTTAAATTAAATAAGCACATTATACAGCTAATGTAATGGGTAATTTTTATCAGCAATGAGTAAAGCAACCTATTCAAATATGAAGATGGTGCTGGCAGATATATTAAGAATAGAATAAGGATTTGAATATAGAAAGGAGTTGTTAATACTTGATGTTTAGGATAGCAGAGTTGGAAGATAATTATGCTGTGATTGTTGAAGAGCAACATTACAGGCATTTCAATATGTGAGTTGTATGTTGTAGAGAACCTTGTGTTTATGTGCATGATGATGGAAAATAATAGAGGAAATTGACTACACAAGCATCATATTATTTGGTGTATGTATAGTTTTATATGATGTTACATTGTGCAGCTTGATGCCATGGCCAGAAGGGCTGAAGAGTTTTTTAATAATGTTACTAACAAAATAAATAAAATGCCCTTGATATGATAAGGTTACTAGGTCACCCTGGTAAAAGTTATTGAGATTCTATGTGACTCCTAAGGCGTCATCTGTTAAAAAATTTAATAAGACATACTTGGCTTCCTCCTCCAATTCCTTCTGTTGTTGTTCTTTCATTTTGTTCAGCTCCTCTTCATTGTATTTGCCAAGTTTGTTACGCTGCAGGAAAGATCTTAGGGTGTCCCCCTTCTTTTCATATTCCTCTTCTGACAATCGGAACCTTCATTCAATATTTAAATTATAAATACTTAGTTATTTAAAAATGATGACGTTTGAAATAATATTTGGCAAATTCGATTTTTTACTCAGTATTACTACAATAAATAATACATCAAAATCGATTGTAAGTAAATTAAGCAAGTGTAAATTTTTAGCTGTTTTTAAATTGAAATATGGGACTAACTAAATACTGATATAATGTGACTTAAATTTAATAAAATAAATGTTGAAGTATAAAAAACATTACCTTTCAGCACTATCTGAAGATGCAAAATCTTGGACAAGATTGAATTTGTCTATAACATGTATCCTCATTCCATCATCAATAGGATAAGAGCCGAGAAGTGCTTCATCATTATCTATGTCGCATACAAAATTGTTCTTGTTGTCATAAACTTTCAGTTTCATAGTCGCCGCAGAACCTCCTGTTACTAATTCCAGCTTCGCCTGAGCATAATACGAATAATTCCATAATAAATACAGTTTGATCATGGATTTTTTTCTTAATATTTTGTCAATTTACAGTTAGTATTTTAGCAAATTAAAACAACAAATAAGTTATTTAAAGCAATGTAAAATATTACAATTACTTCAAGAATGAAAATAATAAGAAAAATACTCTAAAAAAACGAAAATAATAAAATGTGTGAATCATAGTAACCTTAAACTCTATAATGTTGATTCCTTTCTTAAATCTTCGTTCCACTGGAGCCGCATCTTCACTATCTGATTTCGTTATATGCACATTGATATAATCTTGAGTAACAACTTGAACACCTTCCATAATTTTAGAGAAAATTTATGCCGATAGCGACAAAGAAATTCTGATTCACAAATAAACGTCAACTGTCAAACTTTTGCTTTAGGAGACGCAGAAGACGCAGACTTTTTGGGCCTATTAATTAGCATTTAGAAATTGTATCTCTTTCTTTCTTTAGTGGCGATTATTGAGAAAATATAATTATATTTATGCATAAATCACTATGCTAAAAATATACAGCCATTGCGCTACGAATTTTTAGGAAGCTAAAGAGTAGAGACCACTGATTTAAAAAATAAGGATAGGCCCTTATAGTTATTATAATATATGTGATAATATAGAGGGAGCGCTGGTATATAGATACTTCAAAAACCTCAGAACAAACAATGATGCTTTAGTCATTGTTCTGAGTCAAAAACGTAGATAAATATGCCGGGCCATCTTTTCTGCCCTCCTATTGGCTGATATTTAACAGGTTTTTTTTTATTGCAGAGACGAGCATGCAGTTCGCCTGATGGTAAGCGACGCGACCGCTCATGAACAGTAGCAAAACCAAACAACACCTTGCATTACAAAGCAATGCTTGGCATTCCACTGCGCTCGCCATCCTGAAACACAAGATGTTAACTCTCAATATGTCCAGTAGTTACTCTGGCTACAATGTCCTTCAATCCGAAACACAACAGTGCATTTACACTACTGTTTGACGGGAGAAATAGACATTGCGGTAGTACCCACCCAGGCAGACTCTCACATATGGGAGACCTACCACCAGTAATGTCTATTGTCCGACATACTTGAATTTCTTTTAAAAGAAAAGTAAAAATAAATAATTTAGGGCTATTTAATTCCATTCAAACTCGTTCTAAAAGGATAATAGTTAAATATAATTCCAGTTATCAAAGGAATTAATAGTTTTTTTATTTGTTATATAATTAATTATTTTTTCACTAATAAAGGAGCGCTAAGAACATTACGAACAATAAAATATCTACTTTTTTCAAAACGCGAATGTATGACAGCGCTCTCGTTAAATTATAAAAACTCTAAGATAAGAAGTAGTATGTTAAATCGTTAAAAATATTAAATGATAACGAAAAAAGCTTATGTATTTTCTTTCTATTGCTAATTTTCTAATCACTATGAAGGAAATCTAGATATCACTATTCTAACCGACGCGACTGCTACCCTTTAGTTTTTCCTGAATCCCCCCCTGTAACAACTATAAACAACCTGCGTTTAAACTTCAATGAGTAAAACTTAACTAAGGACACTCCTATATCGTGACTGAGAGTCTGAGACCGTTCGGAAAGAAAAAAATAGTCTGAAGTAATGACCATTGATATGTACGACTGGTCACTGGACGTCTATAATTAAAACAATTGGTCTATTCTGGCAGCCTCTGTGGCGCAGTTGATTAGATGCCGGCTGTGTAACGAGACCGCGGGTTCGATTCCCGCTGTGTGAACCAAAAAGTCTCACTTAATTTTCGAACCTCACGACTGGTTTATTTAGTCAGGATTGTGTGCGTGAATGATGATTGTATCCAAGTACCTACATATAACTGTGCAATACTTTTTTTTATTCCATTTATGTATTAGAACTGACATCGGGAACAAAACTTTGCGCATTGTGCTGGTATAGGAACCCAGTGAAGTGAGAGCGGAGATGATGTTACTGCATAAGAGGGGCAGAGACAGAAACAGAAGTAGAGGTATGGTACCGTTCATTTTTGTTAGAAGCATTTTGACAACGGCGGATCCAGGGGGAGGGTCATGGGGGTCATGACCCCCCCTGGGCTATCCCCAGATTGACAATATTATTATCTTCTTAGTAAAATTTATAAGCACATTTCATTCCTTGTATGTCGATAAATCAAGTAAAAAAGTATGTGTGTGTTCAGAAATCACGCCTGTAACAAAGTTTAAAAAGCCATTATTACGAATTGGAGTATTGAAACCGGACTCAGTGTTCTGACATAGCCTATGACCATGACCCCCCCCCCTGGTGTAAAATCTGATATGAACTATGTGACCCCCCCCCCCCCTGGCGTAAGAGCTGGATCCGCCCTTGTATTTTGATAACATTGTCTTCATTGGTTTAAAAACTAAATAAATGTCGCAGGGTTAGCCATGTGAACACGTGTGCAGAATACGTGCAACGTGTTTAGAAAAACCTGCGCATGTGGAATATGTGATGCGTCCACCTCTATTCGAGGTCCTGTAAGTGCACGGTCGGTGCGTGTTAGTTTTAAACTGGTTTTACTGCCAATATTTTTTTAACTATTAGCAACGCTTGTGGAACGCCACGCTTAATGTGTTCTACATAATCCATACTTAAAAAAAGAAAGTTTAATTATGCGTTATATGGAGTCCGCATTGGGAAGAAATCGGGATACGGGATCAGGGGTATTAGAATGAAGAATAACTTTGCGACGTCATTCTATTCTAAATAAAACACCATATTTTTGAACATAATACTAATCATACTCCCAGAAACATAGTATTTAATAATTGTGAAATTAAATTTGACTGTTCCTTTTTATATGCAAGTTGTTTTTTTAAAGTATTTAGGTATTATTGCTGATAGACAAATAATCATACAATCTGCTCATGGAATGCAATCAATATTTTTTATTGATGAGTTAAAATTACTTATTTTTCTGTTACTTTGGGTCGATTTTAATTAGAAACTGAAGTTAAAATCATGCTCTGCATTTCTTGTAATATTCTTTTACAAAGTCCATTATGTTGATATTAGAAACTGGAACTGTGAATTGACTCTATTTTTCTTTAAAACAATAGTAAAACATATACATATACATGTATACATTTTGAAAAGGCAACTGGTAACTCGCAGTCTTGGCACGAAATCCAAGATATTGGTGTCTGTCCAGTAAACGCGCTGGGTCGTAGCTGAAATTCATAAAAAAAAACAAACATAGACCAGACAATGTGTGCAAAATTTCTTCGCAGCGAAGTTCCACCAAGAATCCGTTGCCTGTTATAATCAAACATTCCTTTAATTTATTTAAATTATTTTATTGAAGCATAAAATATGACAAACCTTGAAGCATGCATTTTTTTATCATATATTGCTTATCTACAAATTAGACTAATTTATTGATTGAGTGAATTCCGATTGTTTCGACGCCCCTAGTTATAAAAATATGTTACACGTATGAAGAAGATACAATTACACAGTATGGCAGCACGTGGTGCGCGCCACGACCTAGGTATACTAACATGTATTGTGATCATGAACGCTACATCTATAATCCCCATATGTTTATAAAATATTTTTTAAATCTATCATATAAATTTATATACCATTTTAAAGACCCTTTTCTACCTTCACCAAAGTTTAAAGACATGTCAAATAAGTTTAAATGTGTAAAAATCATCTAAGAGTTTTCTTAGTGAGAAAAAGTGCATATAGTCGAAATAGTGTCAATTGGGGCGAGTGCCAACAGTTAAAACAACACTTCTAATAATCAATCGGGCGATTTACCGCATGTATTTACCAGCGCCAAAGGAACCTGCCAGAGAACTAACATGTTGAATAAAACTATCTAATAAATACACGCGATAATATTACAAAAAAATATGTCACACAAAAATTAAGTCAACAATTTTGTACTCGCTTGCGATTAAAATTTTACTTTCTAAACACAAAGGCTTGGCAGACGAATTGTAATTTTTGTAATTAGTATTGCCACGAAAAAAATATATATCCATACAACTCGAGGCTTGACGTTAATAAAAAAAGAACATAAAACATAAAATTGTCGTGTACACGACATGAAGATAATCCGCAAACAGTATGAGTAGCCGTTGTAGCAAGTCTTGAAATCCTGTTGTTTGTCGATTTCTCCAGCGTATTTCCAGCGATTCGGGTGACACGGCCGCCGGCGAGGCATTTTGCACACATTGCTAGCGATATATTATGTCGAAATGGCAACAACGTTAAACAAATATTGACAATATTTTAATGTTAAAAGTTTCAAAGTTTAATTTAAAAAAAAAGTAACCATTTCGACATTTATAAATAAACAAAAGTTACGCACGCCGAGTACAATCGTGCAATTGAATAAGGATAAAACTGTTGCAACATGTGAAAAGTTACTATGGATTTGAACTTTTGTCAATAGAGAGGATGGACTTGGATGCTACATATCGCAACTTGTGGATGTGGATAGTGAGTAGTGCAATTGTTCTAGACGCGCGTCATAATGTATATCAGTTAGCAACCGTACCTGGCCCGGGTCACTCCACTTGAGTGCCAAGGCTAGTTCCTCTTCTCTGGAGCGTGCCGGCGGTTAAAACAAAACACCAAATCGGTAACCAATAAGGCACTCGTATATTTCAATATTGTTTTGTGTATAAAAAAAATCTTTGGCGTTGTATCTGACGAGGCGGCGGCGCGGCTGCTCGCGGGCCGGCCGCGTCACCCGAATCATTTCCACTGGAAATACCCAACTCTCCATCGGCGCCGCTGTCAAGCTGCCCCGTCCTTACTTCCCTCTGGGTTTGTCGTCTCACTACTGTCGCTTTGCGGCACCGCTTCCGTCTGTTCCATTTCTACGTCTTGATTGAATATGTCAGAACTCTCTTTTGTCGTTTCGACGGAGGGTTCTTCTGCGACGACTGGCGGCTGTGAGTATTCTTCTTTCGCCGGCGGCGGCAATGAGAAACTCGTGTCGACCGCTTCGCCAGCGTCGTACAAGTCCGAAGCGCTGTCGGTTGTTGTTGTTTGTTCTGTTCGGTCGCACTGCTCTGGCTCGCGGAAATCAGTTTCGCTGTGTCTCCGTTCGCTAACAGTATTTTCTTTAGTTTCAGTATGCTCAGACATGTTAACGAGTTCCGCTGGTGCTTCGGTATCTTCTTTTGGCGCTTCGGTGAGTTCCTTTGGCGCTTCAATATCTTCCTTTGGCGCCGGTTCAGCCGCAATTTGTTCATCATGACTAGCGTCAACATGCTCCTCCACTTTTTGCTCAGTCTCCGTGCTAGGCTCTTTGTTCTCTGGGTTCTGATTGTTGTCGGTGTCTGGTGCTTTTTCCTGTTCATTCTGCGCCGGTTCGTCGGCAGCACCCCACCTCGATTTCCTATCTTTATCTCTTCTTGGTGTCCGTTCCTCTCTGGCTGGAGGCCCAGTAGACCTTCTGTCCCCCGCTGGTCTTTCATCAAAGTTTCTCCTTCGGTCATTGTTTCTGTCTCTAAATCTGTCCTCATGCTCACGCGGTCTCCGGTCTCTCCGTCTGTCGTCCCATTCATTCCTTCGGTCCCACTCTCGGTCTCTGTCTCGGTCTCCGTTCCATCCCCTCTCATTGTACTGCTCCCTATCGTCGAACCTCCTGTTGTTCCTGTCGTAAAAGTCTGGTGGTCCATCGTACCGGGGCAGGCCGTCGAATGGCCGGTCGCCGTCAAACGGCGGGCCGTCGAAGGGTGGCCTCGGAGGTCTGGGTCCGTCGAAATGAGGCCTGGGCGGTCCATCAAATGGCGGCCTAGGTCCGTCGAAGGGCGGTCGCGGCCCGTCGAACGGTGGACGGTTCATTTCAAACGGCATCCTGTTGAATGGTGGACGCTCAAACCTCGGCGGTCCTTCGAACAACGGTCCGCCTTCGAATGGTGGTCTTTCAAACGGCGGTCTGTTGAACGGAGGCGGTCCCATGCCGTTGAACCTGGGTCCGAATGGTCCCGGGCCAGGTCCGGGTCCAGGTCCTGGGCCGTCCATCCAAGGTCCTGAAATTGTAGGAATTGCAAGTTGAAGACACAATGTAAATGATTACTGAGGGCAAAGTGACCAAAGTTGCTAGTTCTGGTCATACCTGCCATTGGTTGCCTTGGCGGCCCTCTCAATCTCAATTCTGTAAATGGAAAGAGTCTGTAATCTCAAAGTGACAAAGCAACTATACTTAATTTATTTCTAATAATATAAAAAAATTAAAGTAACCACATCAAAAGGGGGAATAGTTTACTACTAATGTCATTTATCTCAAAGAAGCTATTGGAAAATAATTGAAATAAACACAGTGATCACATGCACATTCATGCATCGTTGTTTTAAGATCACACAATAATAAACTGTAATTCATCATGCATTTTAAATATGGTTTCATCAAAACTCAGATCCTAATTTACTATTAACTCCCAAAAAATATTGGATAAAGTATGTCATGGTAAAACATATAGCAATTCTTTAGTATGTTACATTCAAAAGGCAATAAGTTCGTAGTGCTGCATATGTTAGAAGTCTTAAGATAGGCACTCAAGTGAATTTAAGCATAATATATTTTGTTATTTGAAAATGGCATAATGTATATTAGGATAAATGTGACAAATGTCAAATTCATAAAATCACACATGCATGTAATTCTTAAATACTACTACTTTTACTACTACAAAAAGTTCTGAAGGTCTGTCACATGATCTGTTCACTATTGTCACATTATAAGAAGCCCCACATCTGTTAGAGGTCATTCCCTCCACAATATATGATGTTGAATAAAAACCAAAGGTCTCCATCCAACACAAAAAATCAATGCTGGTTGGTGGAAGCTAGTTCCCACTATTGACCGATTTAGAATTATGATAAACCATAAGCATTTGAGGTGTTAAATAGATTTCTTTTTTATCATTCGTATATAGTTGCGAATTATAAACCAATGATAAAAGGTCGGACTGCGAATATTACAATTGAGGATATGCATCATATAGCAAATGACGTTATGAAACATATCACAGTAGTAAGTGTATAATGATTTGAGGAGTTAATGATCAAAGATTAATGAGCCCTTTGATTAAATACGAAAACATTTATGTGGCGCACACACACACATAACTTTTTTATGCATAGACGACAAACTATGGATAGTTTGTTTTTTTTTTCAACGCTGCAGATAATGTGACAAAATAGCTTTTTAAAGAAACGTGTCAATCTTGGTTGCAACAACACATATTGTTAGCATTACTTTCTGTATCAGCCCATATACGTCCCACTGCAGGGCACGGGCCTACTCTACAATCGAGAATACGATTGAGAGTGGTTAGGCCATATAGTCCACCACGCTGGCCTAATGCGGGTTGGCGGACTTACATACCATGGAAATTCTTATGAATCGCTATGGTATGCAGGTTTCCTCACGATGTTTTCCTTCACCGTTTTAGTGCGTGGTGATTGACTATCAATACACACATGACTCCGAAAAGTCAGAGGTGTGCCCTGGGATTCGAACCCGCGACCACCGTGAACATGTTGGCAGCCGCGTCTAGTCCGTTTACCAACAGGCCACCACGCACTTAGCATTACTTTACATGTACATATTAGCACAAATACTAACTACAGATTTTCCATTTCATGAAGTCCGTTTATGTATATTTATAGGGCGTATACAAGGGCGTTCGTATTAGTGTACGTATTGTAGGTAGCGTTTATGTCATCTCTTAGTGGAGTTGACATTTGACAATTTACGCACAAAAACCATAAACAACGGACTTTTTGATATGGAATAACTATACATAGGTATATCCATACTGCAACCGAAAACGAAGCCAGGGTGTCGTTTTAGTAACTTTAAACAAAATACAAGTAACATGTTTGACGATTTTTTAAAAATTATTATTGTCTTGTTTGTGTAGTAATACGTATTTTGTTTTTAAATAATGATGTAGATACCTCCATTTATTTTTAAAGATGCAATGGTATGCTGCGACTTAAATTATAATTGTAGCAAAAACTATAAAACATATTTAACATCCAAAAACGAAGGTACCGTAAAAGTTAAAAAAATATCGTCACATAAATAATAGACAACGAGGAAGGGTTGGCCCAAAAATTCATGTGACTTAATTTATAGATGACGCCCTATCGCCTGTCTTCGTTTAGTATGGCAGTGTGGACACCCTATATGTGTGTGTGAGTATATCTCGGCATGAGTATAGTGTGTGTACCGGCTCGGAAGTGCGGCGCCACGTGCGGCGGCGCGAGGCGCGGCGGCGGCAGCGCGGTCCAGCCGGACTCCACGTCGCCTGCCTTCTCACACTCTGCAATCACACGCCACACGCTCTAGTACACGCCGTACCCGACAACACAACTACATCAAGTTGTCTGTCATATAAAATATCACACCACACCCGACAATAATATTCCTTGACCCTAACAATAAAGTTAAATATTTTCATTATTTCCTGTTATGATCATTCAAGCTATTTTCTAAAAGTACACTTTAGACTGCCATCTCTTTATTTTCCTTCTCTTATGTTCATCCCATGGCAGTCAATAGATTGCCTTGCGCGATACTACCACCATTTAGTGGTACCACTCTTACGTTAACATTAGTTTAAGATTTATTTGGTGTAAAAGAATAAAACAAATAAATTAATAATGATACACCAGTCACATACATGGTCCTGACTCTTGTGTCATAGGTAACACAAACTAAGCGAGACTTACAAACACCCAGACCCGAAACAAATACCTGTGAATCGCGCAAACATTTGTCTCGGTGCCGGGATCGAAGCCGCGGCCTCTCGTTTCATTTGGCACCTAACAAACTGTGCCAAAGAGGCTGTCATGCGACAAAATGCCGCCATTGATGTGACATTAAACTTAGTAAAATCGATAAGTAAGATAATATGAAAGACCATCATTCAAAATAGATACATAGATAAACTGACACCTTTTTCCCAGAAGGGGTAGGCAGAGATGTAACGTACATTTCGCTTTGTATTTTCCGTCCCACGTTGTGATAGGGGGCGAGCCTATCGCCATAAATAAATAAAAAAATGTTTATATTTATTTACTCATACTTATAGGATTTTGACTACAAAACATTAGTCGTCGTCAGTCGACTCAATGGGGAATATGCACGTGACTTAAATATGGACGAAATATTTTTTTTGTGTGTTTGACGTGTTATTTGTATATTTGGTAATGTAATGACTAGGAGAATCGAATAAAAAAAAATCATGCATATTCTCCATTATGTCCACTCAGTGGGCACTTTGTAGATCTCATACGATCGCTAACCCAGCTGACACAAAAATTATCCACCACCACGTGCAAAAATATGCTATAACTGTATACCTGACGGTGCACTACTGCCACCTAAACTTCACCAAGATTATTTCAATCTAAAGCTAAGTGGTTAAGAATATCTTCAAGCCAGGCACAAGATCCAGTCTCACACAATTTCAATAAGAACTACGTAGACATTGCAGCATACTAAAATGTACTTACCACTATCAATATTAGCAGGAGGCCCGTCATGTCTCATGGGCGGCATTCGATCCAGCAGGGGCGGAGGCCTATCCGAGCGGGGTTCTTCCCTGAGCTCATCCCGGTCCCTGCTCTCCCGATTCTCAGGGAATTCTTCGTGGGGCTTGTCTCCCTCGGGTCTGTTATTAGGCTTGCCGTTGGCCATCTCCCACAGTCTCTCTTGAAGAGTCTTCTCATTGTCTGGATTGGCTGCGGCACGGGGTGACTTGTCTCGGGATATCTCTCTGTTGGACAAGTTGTTTGTTAGTGATATTAACTCAAATTGTTTCATTTTAGGAAAACTTACAAATAGCATAAAAACAACAAAATAATTAAAAATACATCTCAAGAAAGGCCAATTGAAAATTTTCACAAAGTGAACACAATAATAGTAGCAACATCGGTAATATAACTAGCAAAAGCAAAATAAATAAGTCGGATCTATTCACATTACGCACGCCAAAGATAAATTACATATAGTTTCTTTAAGTCTGCGGTATTGACACTTAAATACGTGTTACTTGGCTCTTTAAAATATAAGTATGCTATAAAATTAGTTTACTATTATTTATAATATATATAGAAGTGCGTGGTGGCCTGTTGGTAAACGGACTAGACTAGACGCGGCTGCCCACATGTTCAGGGTGGTCGCGGGTTCGAATCCCAGGGCACACCTCTGACTTTTCGGAGTCATATGTGTATTGATAGTCAATCACCACGCACTAAAACGGTGAAGGAAAACATCGTGAGGAAACCTGCATACCATAGCGATTTATAAGAATTTCTATGGTATGTAAGTCCACCAACCCGCACTAGGCCAGCGTGGTGGACTATATGGCCTAACCACTCTCAATCGTATTCTCGATTGTAGAGTAGACCCGTGCCCTGCAGTGGGACGTATATGGGCTGATACAGATTATTTATAGTTGTCAAAGAGAAATCTGGAGGAAGGATATAAAATACAATTACCATCAACATGAAGGGTACTGCAAGAAATGTAGGAGCTTTCAAAAGTAACGCAATTCTAAGACTCTGAAGTACCTTCTATACACAATACACTATATCACAACATAATATCATATCCCAAAAATTCCAACAAAATAAATCATTAAACGTATATTTTGCTTTCATAAAAACATCTAATTTTGAACCTACTAAAAATAACAGAACACAATACTAACCGGTTGTTCTCCCTGGATCCGAACCGTTCCCTATCCCTGTCCCTATCGCGATCTCTGTCTCTCCTTTCGCGACCTCGATCTCTGTCGCGGTCTCTCCTGTCGTCTCGTTCCCTGTGAACAAATTGAAATATTTGCTTTTGTATTCCTAGTTTTTTTTATTGCTACGAATGACGAGACGAGCGTGCCGTTCACCTGATGGTAAGCGATAACATCGCTCATGGACAGTGGCAAAACCAAACAACACCTCGAATTACACTGCTCTCGCCATCCTGAGATATAAGATGTCAAGTCTCAATATGTCCAATAGTTACTCTGGCTACAATATCCTTCACACCGAAAAACAACAGTGCATTTACACAGCTGTTTGGCCGGAGAACAAATAGTTTAAAAATAAAGAAAATGTATAAACAGCGTCCGTTCAATAGCGCATACGAAAATATTCAATGTTTTGCCCAGTGGTCATGGAGTGAGATGCCGCTACGGTATCCGCGGCCCGTCTTAAGGGGCGAACTAAAGGGGTCACATTGCGGGGGCGGTGCGTCCTCGCGTATCCGCGACGTGCGATAACACCGAAGAGTATTTAGTCAGTATGCCGGCGAAGGTTTTGATAGAGACCTGGCTCGGTCACAATATTTTACTAAACTAAATCTCGTTAGCGAACTAAAGGAGACATTTCGGACTTAATCATTAAATACTTCAGACACACGCGAAATGAAGCGAGAGGTGATAGTCTGTGTGAGCGTGATAGTCATAATCAGAAATAGCATTATTTTTTATTACAAATACTTTGTTCATAATATCTCCTCTAGCATACATCAATGATGAACATCAGATAATTTTATGTCACTCACCGATCCCTATCCCTCCCTCGGTCGCGGTCTCTCCTATCTCTGTCTCTTCGATCCCGGTCTCTCCGGTCCCGATCCCGGTCCCGGTCCCTGCGGTCTCGGTCTCGGTCGTTCTTCCGCTCTTCATCCTTGTCTTCGGCAAGCGGTGCCTGTGTGGACGTGAATGGTGGTGGTTCCGACGCGTTGAAACCCGGCGGTGGCTCGGATGAATTGAAGTTCGGCGGCGGTTTTGATAGCAGGACTTGGATCTATTGGGAGATATTGTTGTGTTAGATGGTTATTAAATAATACTGTAGTGATTGGTAAATGAAATATAGGACATGGTATACTGCTTTAACAATAAGCTTAATTGTGCAAGAGTTAAAAGGAGATCGGTCGATTTCCTAAGGAAATTGGGCCTAGTAGTGAAAACTTGACGGACACAAATGAGACCTAGAATTAAATAATAAAGATTCAATATCCTTTAAATATAATATAGTCTTTTTGAGCTACGATATGGGGTATTTAAGATATATCCTCTCAAAGTTTTACAAAAACTACCATATTCTACTATCTTCACATATATCTTATTTGGACAATATTTTATATTTTCTGTAACTATGTAAATAATATCGTTTAATAATATTGTAAATTGTATTACATTATTATAAATACGTTAAATACTTTTCGATATAAAGTTGATTAAGAAAGCATTTCTGGGGGTAGAAATATCCGTTTCAAAAGTAGGTAGGTCATTCTAAAAGGGAATGATGACGGTAAAAATGTTGGTATTGATAACAAGAAACACATTTTTATGATAAAAAGATCTATTGAACTTGTTCCTAAACAATATCTCATGTACCTGGTAGTAACAATACATTGTCGAGGTGCTTTGCAATAGGTGTGATATCATTTTGGTACCTAGCCCAACCAAGGTACCACATAATAGTCATTACATGTGCAGAGCATCCCACTGTCCTTTTGATTGCAATGCAATTACAATAATATTGTATTATTGCATTGTGGCCATTTTGAGAGTTGTCGATCTGAATATAAACAAAACATATTTTTGTTCTGTCCTAACCAATAACGCACTAAGTGATCTGGCATACTATTTATCTCATTAAAACCGATTGATGTTTTAGAGTTCTTTATAATTCTAAACATGTCTTGTACATGTTAGAACTAAAATAATATAATTAATATTATAGAGCCTTTCCGTCATAAAATCCAATGAGGTATTGCGTAGATGCACTGAGCAAGCTCTGCTATTTTTGGGAATATAATAATTATAATCTTTTTTAGAGTAGCCACGAGTTGTCGTAAATAATAAACTCAAAATAACCCACATCACAAAAGCACATTCCTTTCGCGACCAAGTACAAAGAATAGAATTTGACAAACACTGAATGAATTTGACAGATGTCAATTCTGATATTATTGCAAACAATGCAAAAAGTGGTAGAATATTTTATGATATCCTTTATTTTTACAAAATCTAATCCCCACGGTGTAGGATAAAAATAAATAGAGAAATGAATCTAAAAAAATACGCCTGATTTTTTAGTCATACTTAATTTCTTGTCCGTAGTTGGACCAAATCGACTGATCTCCTTTGCGTTTTACATTTCCTCTGGGACGGTAAGGAATAAATTGTTTTTCTGTGTCAATTAAAAAATGCTATTCCCAAATGAACTATGTCAATCGTTCCGTAGATTTTGCCTCCTAATAGTCGAAGCGAATCGATTATTTATTTATTTATTTAAAAAACAAGATATAAACAGTTTGACTGAGTTTTTTGATGGTTTGCTGTTATTTCGATTGTTAAGGCACAATAGAGTTTATTTCTCGTCTTTCGTGTTTAGAATTATCGAGCGGTAAAATAGTTTATCATCGAACATAAATATTGTCTTTCATCGAAGTAAATGTAATTTAAATTAGAAACATATTATTGTCGTCCGCTGTGAGTAAACTGTCACCTAAGTAAAAACCAATCTAGAAATCGTACGCCAATTTTATTTCCCGATCCTAAACCTTTACTAAATCCAAGTGTGATGTATGTGCGGCAGTGAGGTACCACCTTTATTAAATTCCAAGTGTGATATACGTTGACGGACAGCAGTGAGGTAGCATAAGGTAGTGTTACCTGGTCGGGCAGCAGCGCGGGCGGCGCGGGCTGGTGCGGCGGCGCATGCGCGGGCGCGTCGTCCGTGTCCAGCTCCATGGCGTCGTCCGCGCCGCCCGCGCCGCCCGCGCTCTCCGCGCTGCTCGCCGCCGGCTGTGGGACATGTATCACTTTACACTTCTACTATTTATAAATATATACTTTATATCTCCAGTGCAACAATGTCACTTGTAAAAATCATTGAGGTACTATACTAGAGCGGACATCGGGAACAAAATCTCTGAGTATGGTGCGTGCACACGAGTACACAGTGAAGCGAGAGGGAAGATAATGTCACTTCGTAGGCGTGACAGAGACAGAAATAAAATATACCCTTCATTTTGTTACAAACATTTAGTTTGCAGTGTCCCCTTTAGTATATTATCTCAATGGTAAAAAATCAACTTTTCAAAAAAAAAACATATTTTGAAACTTTGACATCGTATAAAACTATGATATTTCAAGAGATAGACAAGTTGAACAACTTCTATCACAATATCAACTTATTTACCGTAAAAAAATATGACCACGTAATATTTAAAAAATATATAAGATATTTCTTTATACCTTTCGACCTTTGCAATTTTTGCAAATATGTGACATTGTTGCACTGGTATTAATACTTTAATTAATTTTAAATATTGAAAATATTCCATTTTATTACATAAAAAAGTTAATCACACACATAGTCTTGAACCCCCACAAAAAATCGAGTCTTGTATCGTGGGCATCAAATGCTACGAAAGACGTTCACACCCTAACCTAAAGAAATATTTGTGGATCGCACAAACATTTCCCATGGTGTTGGGATCAAACCCGCGTTATATTAAACAAAAAATAAAGTAAAAATAAAAAAATAAAATAAAAACCTATCACCTCCTATTACAGCAAAAAACCCTCCTAAAAATATCCAAAGCGATTTGTTTCTCCCGCAGTCGGAAATTGCATCAAATAACCCACTCTCTTCATAATATGAACACCATAGTTCCCTTCTCTTTTTCAACAAGGTGCTTATAAATTCTTCCAGTATCTTAGTAAAGGCCTACAAAGTCACTATAATTCTAAAGGCTATATAGGATGATATTAACACATTGTAATTATTTTAACCCACATGTTTCTCATCGCCCCAGGTGACATTTTACATAATTTGAAAAAAAAATGAAAAGATATTTTATCAAAAATTGTGATTTTAGTTTTTACTATTTTTGGGCATCCCATATATATACGAGTTTTTTTATCGCTTAGCTGAACTTCAGTTCAGTTTAGAAACTTATCTGAGCTGTAAGAGATTCGGTATCTATAAGGGTTGATCAATAGCTTTGAAACCTAAAATCGCGATTTTTGACAAAACTATCAGGCAGTTTCTGTTCAAACTTGGTACAAAGTTACCTGGGATGGTTAGGAACATGTGGTTTAAATTAAATACCAGATGTGAATATCATATCCTGAGTACACTGAGTACATACCGGTGCGTGGTGCGCATGTTGCAGTAGTGGCGCGTGCGTGGGATGTGGCGCGTGCGTGGCGTGTGGCGCGTGCGTGGCGTGTGGCGCGTGCGTGGCGTGTGGCGCGTGCGAGGGATGCGGCGCGTGGAGCGGCAGCACGCCGCCCACCAGCCCGCCCATGCCCACCAGGAACCCGCCCACCATGCCTGCAGTAGTCAAATGAAATTCCTTTATTGATCATGTAGTCAATTAAATAGCTCTTATGACAAAACAATTCATTGTACTTATTCTATATTTACAAAATAATTGACTATATTATTATACAAGGCATATCAAGATTGCTGACTGCTACCGAAAACGAAGCCTGGTGCTAGTTTAAGCGACTTCAGACACAATGCAATAGAAAATGTAAATACAGCGTTGATTTTTTTCTTATTTTTTTCATATGGTCGTATTTAGGTGGTAAATACATACTTTTTTTTCTAAAATAATAGTGTATGCACTTTTATTTATAAAGACTCTAAGATATGAAAGAGTTTAAATTATTATTTTAGCAAAAACTATGGATTTACTATCCAAAAATGATGATATTTAAAAAAAGATAAAAAGAATTGTCGCGTTTCTTTGCGATATTTTAAGTTGCATTGTGTTTGTAGTCACTACAAACTACCACCCGGCTTCGTTTTCAGAAGCAATCTTGATATACCCGGTATTTTTTTCCCTACTATTTGACTGCCTCGGTGGCGTAGTTGTACTAAGGTATGGTTACAAAGCTGAGGTCTCGGGTTCGAATCCCGGGTTGGGCAAAGTGATATTGGATTTTTCTATTCATTATCAGCTCAGAGTCAGGAATTTGTGCCCGATATGGCGATAGGCTCGCCACCTATCACATTGTGGGACGAAACATACAAGGCGAATGTGGGTGTCCTAGCACCTCTGCCTCTGCCTCTGATATAGGCGTGAGTTTATGTATGTATGTATTTTTCCCTACACAAAAGTAGGTTTCATCGAGGGATAACAATCTTCACACCAATACTAAGTTTCATTATAAAATGGGCATTCTCCTTTAATATTCGTTCGAAAGGGATGAAACACTCGATACTTAAAATTTATTAATTTAATTACCATTTATAAGTAAATTTTCAAAATACTCCAAGTAAATAACATGTTTAAATCAATATGATGGGTTCTCAAGATACAGGCTCGCCTACTTTTTTTTGGAAACTTTTAACAGTAAATAAATGAATATAAAAAATAATACCGTGTAGTAGTTACCCACATAAAACAAATATTTTACAATGCTCGTTGTAAATAATAACTTATTTGGAATGCAGCCTGTTTAATTTGCCTGGCATTATAATGATTATTTGAAGGTATATAGGTCTACCAGAATCTCATGGCATAAAATTAAAAAAAAAACAATGATTTTTATGTGGCAATACCATCGGTCAACAGCTGATTCAAAACTTGAGTTATGTCATTCGATGTGAATATTTTAAGATTTCTATCCTTTCTTAGCGAAAATGTACAAATTAGTTCTACAATCACAAGTGCGACACATTGTTTACAAGGTTTATCGCCAGATCCGTGAATAATTTGGTCAAATTTAAACAAAATCGACGTCGTTTTAACAAGTAAGTCGGAGTGAATACTTTTGATACTTCATTTTTTTTGGTTAGTGTTAGATATGTGCATGTGTTTTATCGTATATACTTTGCAGCGGCGTGCACAGGATTATGACACTGGGTATGCGGCGGAGTACTCGGTCACAAAAACTTTTTCTTTTATAGTTTTTTAGCATAGCCACAGTCACGCGACGGATCTCTAAGTCGGAAACCATGTCAACATAACAAGTCTCAGATGTACTACTATTCATGTCCATCTTCTACGGCAACGCAGACAAAACAGCGATCGATCGTCGCGGCGGAAGAAATTCTAATAAGTACAATAAAAAAACTCACCTAGTCAGCTTTCAATTTTCACATAGGTATTCAAGGTTCCGGTTAGTTGAGATTAGGTACTATACCTATCCCGATGTAAATAAACGCAAGATTTCGGCCACCTCATTCATTCATTTGATAAACATACATTTTTAACACAAATCTCGCAATCAAATAACATTTAAAAAAATAAACAAACCACTAGTAAAATCAAATGACTACAATTAATATCGAAACTTAGTAATAAACTGTTAAGGCTCAGTTGCACCAAGTAACTTTGCCAATACCTTTGCCTATGAAAGTGTCATCGCCATACATTTGAGATGTATTTGACCTTGTGAATGTATGGAATTGACAGTTTCAAGGGCAAAGGTATAGGCAAAGTTAGTTTGTGCAATTGAGCCTAAATGTACCTACACACTTTCAAATGTTAAAATGAAAAATCCGTTAAGAAATCTATTTTTTTTTACAAACATACTAGTATAAAATAGTAAACAATGCAAAAACTCATAAAAAAGCAAAATGGCCCCCGCGAAACACAAAACATTTCTATTTAAACAAATAAAACCTTACTAACCAAAAATGCATAATGTGCACAGGTGATTTATTAGATTCCAGCCTATTAATTTTACTCGGATTATAGGCAACGAACATTTACGATTACTCCCGACAACTGCCGAACTCCCGAGGCCTGCCGCAGGAGTCGCGGCTTTCAATATTCATGGGTGTGTGCGTTTGCGACAGTGCACGGACACCAAAATTACTACACACATGCAAACAAATGTAATGCGGGACGCGGCGGCATGACTTGGCTGATTAGGTACATTATTTTGCTTTGCAGCGCCTCTTGCTTTTCGCGTGGCAACCATAATGTTTGCGTGATTGCAAATAGGTGCTATTTATAAAATATTAGGCGTTTTTAAGTTATTATATTTAGTTTATTCATTTATTTACTATAAATTAAAGTCATCTAAAACGTACGAACGTTATAATAAAATATCTGTGAATGGCAAGTAAAGCACTGCATTTCTGCCTATAAGGAGTGCACGCCCCTGATACTTTGATATAATTTTTTGAAACTAAACAATAACGCATTAAATATCTATTTACAGGAGTTTCCAGAGATTTTAGATAAGGAACGGTTTATTATTATTCCTTTATCTTCATCGTCTTCATCAGAAGATGTACAGGAAGAGTATTTAGAAATAAGCTGACTAAAGTGTTAATGAAATAAAGAAGACTGAAAATAAAATTATACGTTTTTATTTTACAATCTTGCATCTTTCGTATAACATTTATCGAATCTAATAATTATTTAAATAAAACCGTCTCATAGTCAAACTACTTACAATTTGGAAATTGAAAGTTGTTTGATTAAGTGAGAACTAATAATCCCCGCACCGAGCGAAATGTTTGTGCGGCCCACAAATATTTCTTCCGGGTCTGGGTGTTTGTGAGACCGAAAAGTCTCTCGTAGTTCCTGATACCCACGACACAAGACTCGATCTTAGTGTGGGGTCAGGACTATGTATATGACCGTTGGGTCATTTATTTATTATTTATTATACTAAAAAAATAATGTCAATTTGAAATAATAATTAATTACAATTATTGAAAGTATCAAAATATGTTCATCCAATTACCCCAGTGTTGCAATGCGTAAATTCAAATTTCCCAAAATGCCATGAGATTCTGGTAGACCTATATCTTACCAGGTTGAGGAACGGACTGGGGCGGCAAACCTGGCGGGAAGCGCAGCAACGGACCTATAAATAAAACACTAGGTTAGCCTTCAACTATTGTACAAAACCTACAGTAATTTCCAATACGGCGAATATTAATAAAGGTACTTAATATCTAAGGCCCAGTTGCTTTATGTTACTTTGACCATAAGTATGAGTGATGATGGGAAATCAATACGGTTGGCATTTCAAATGCATGGCGATAACTTAGTTCAAGTTAAACTATGTTCAAAATACTCGATGGTCGAGGAAATAGTCTCAAAATAAACCATTTATGGCAATAATTTATAGACATGTCCACATTCGACTTATTTATGTCAGACCCCGTAGCGCAGTTGGCTAAGACATCGCTTGTCAAACTAGAGGCCACAGGTTCGATCCCCATATCGTGAGAAAGCCACACAACTATTTGTATGTATATTGTGAATTTATTTATCAATATTATATAAAAATGATGAAAGCACT
The DNA here is from genome assembly GCA_023078785.2 of Hyles euphorbiae. Lineage (NCBI taxonomy): Eukaryota > Metazoa > Arthropoda > Insecta > Lepidoptera > Sphingidae > Hyles > Hyles euphorbiae. The sequence continues at coordinate 16,354,618 of CM041051.1, forward strand.
GACTATTTAGGATACCTGGCACGCCTGTCGGTAGCGTGGGTGGCCTGATACCTGGAGGTAAGCCGGCAGTGAGACCCGGTGGTAGCGCCGCTGTCATTCTAAACATAACAAAATTAACAATTTGAATAATCAACAATTTATTGGATACTGGAGTGAGAAGATATATTTATGTTCAATAACAGATAAGTGATGACTATTGGAATAAATAGCAATACAATTACAAATAACAAATGAAATCGATAATGACATTTCACAAGTAACATACACAAGTTATATATTAGGTTTTGCAATTGTGACTCACAAATTCTATCGGCTTATATTTTCATACGATCTCGTGTAATATATGAAGGAGTGAGATTTTTGTTACGAACAGTTTGAACAGTCAATTTTACGTGTGTTGTTTACAAATTCTGTGGGAGGCTATTAGCAAAAGCATAAATATAGAGCATGCTAACGTTTACAAAACAACAAAGTTGTGATGTTAATTTGAAATAGCAATCATTCCTATTACTACTAGTGATACAATATTTTTTTTTTTTTGAAAATTAAAAGATAAATACAAAAGATGATAAAATCATACAAAACCTGGAATATAATATGAAGTATTATTGCCCCGGTGGCGTAGTTGTACTACAAAGCTGAGATCTCAGGTTCGAATCCCGAGTTGGGCAAAGTGATAGTAGATTTTTCTATTCAGTATCAGCCCAGAGTCAGGAATTTGTGCCCGATATGGAGATAGGCTCGCCACCTATCACATCGTGGGACGGAACATACAAGGCGAAATGTGGGTGTCCTGGCACCTCTGGGGCAGTCTATTAATCACATGACGCTTGAGAGGAGGGGAGAGGGGTTTGACAAAAATTACGAAATATCACAAAGGGGGGAGGGGATCTAGTAAGATATCACGTGTGAGTTTATGTATGTATGTAATATGAAGTAATTGTAAATCGAGTTGTGTATGAAATGATATTGTAGTATATTTACCCAGGCGGCGGCAGCCTCGGCACGGCGACGGAGACGGCGGGCGGCGCGGGCAGCGACAGCGCGGCCACGCCCGACACACTCGACACCACCGACACTCCGCCAGACACCGCCGACACCGCCGGCGACACCACCGCGCCCGCCACGCCGGGCACGCCCGCCACACCCGCCACGCCTGCACGCAAAACACACAATCATAATGTTATCTAATTGAACGACCAGCGAACGTCGGGGCATATACTTCATTTTTTAAACTATACCCTATTTTATAAGGTTGTCATTACATTGACAGTTAAAATATACGATATTTAAACTGACATTGAGGTGATATTACTTTGACGAACCGCTATACCTGTCGGAACGTTAGAGTACACAATAATGACGCCATAGACGTGCCGTCGAATAATTTTGATTTCAATATAATTGGGAAAAATTAGCGATACAACAATAACAAAACAACGATGAATATATTTCTTACTTTGAGAACATTTCATAAATAAATACATGTTATATTCTCAGTGCAAACTAAAGTTTATGATCGGTTATGTGCCCAAAATAGAATGTCGCGTGCCGTCATTGACACGCGTGCCATTGGTTCGCCATCCCTGTCCTACATTTTAATAATGGCAAAGCGTAAACAATGTATAACAAGTGCAAGGCAACTCATAATCATTATTCAAGGCTACCAAAGTACTAAACACATAATTAACGCCTATTTACAAAATTTACTACTGCAAATTAAATAAAAACTTCTAAAAATAAAACTTACATAAATCGTATAATTAGCATAAATAACAAAGCAAACAAAGCACACCTGGCGGTAGACTGGGTATCGTACCCGGCGGCATGGCGGGCAGCGAGCCGGGCGGCAGGTTGGCCATCATGCCCGGCGCTGATACCGCAGGCATGCCCGGCAGCATCGGGATCTCCATCATGCTCTTAGGCAGTATCTGTGGGAGGAGATACACATTATTAATTGGGTAATTATATGAAAAAGGGGCTAATTTTGTATAGTCATTTGGTATCATATTGAGTATCACCATATTTTGTTGTCATTTAATATCATATTAAGAGCGTTTATACCCTGCACGCGCTTTTTGGCTTAAAAACAGGACTTTTCAAATGAGTTAATAGCCACCAATAAACAATTTAAAGGAAAAATAATTATTACTAATTTTAGAAAAGGTTGTCATCTAGGGATTTTGGTGGAAAACATTATAGATTGATGGATAATTTGTGAGTACTATAAGGATTACTGAACACAAGTTTCGTTATTTAGGCTTTAAATGGCAATTTAGAAGCTTAAGATATCCTTAACCACTAAATATAAGATGAAAATAAAAATATTATCAGACTAATAAGACCCTTATGGAGGGATTTTGCTGAGAAAAATAATCTTTTTGTGTTTAGTTCCTGTAAAATAAAAATTTAAACAATGCGGAATTATTCAGAAACTCTCGTCAAGAACATATTTTTTTTCATCAACTTATCGTACATAATTTATTATAACAATTGCATATTATAATAGAAGAACATCTTATCAATAAATTACCATTTTTATATTTCAACAAAATTGGTTTTCATGTTTTCTACAAATATTTTAAAAACCACAATAAAACACGCTGTCCGACGTGGATCAAATCAGACCGCCGCAAGGCCTTCTAGAGGGAGGACGTATCGCTCGTCGCTCCGGCCTGGCTGCAGTCGATTATGCCGCGCGTAGTAAAAATAGCCACGCGCGGAATGCGATTACCACATCTTAGTACTTTGGTAGTAAAATATTTAATTATTTTTATTACCTACAATGATTTTGTAGTGAGTATAAATTATGTTTCAGGTAATATAATGGGACGTAATTCCGAGGCTAAATTATGTTATGTATTGTAATATAAAATTAAATATATTTCGTAATTGTAAGGAGTTGTAAGGCCCCTAACACTATTTATGTGTTCGAACACGAAATGATTAATAAAACGTCCGTAGTGTCTACTGATTGAACACTGATTTGAATGCAACTTAACAATGTAATAATAACGAAAATATGATTAGTATCCAAAATTTGTATTATTCTTTGCTTGCACAGTAATATTTGTCTACTTATAATGCAAATAAAATATTTTTATGATATTATATTACAGTTACATTTCAATTGAATATTTGAAGCGCACGGATCAAAGTTGTTTGAGCCGATTGTATAGCGAGCCGACGCGGCAGCTCTATGCACACAGCTTTGGTCGCTTATGTGTGTGTGAAATTAACGAAGAAATACCTATAGTTGACTTTGCGCGCAAGGTGTATACGCTCTTAAGTATCGGCTGCAGGTCCAACTCGGATGGCACCCGCTATTGTCCGTGCGCTTGATTAGTGGATTGAAAGATTTGAAATAGTTATTGCCTATGATTTGAAAATGATGACGGATTATAAGATATGGTAATGACTGGTAGGCAAGTGGAGGTAGTGTGTGGCAATGTCGGTGTGTATGTACATATTCACTGCAAATATTCGCAATCATTCACAATTATTCACTGCTTTAGCGAAAAAGAGTACACTGATTTTTCGTTCTGGGCGACTTCGCTTCACTCACTCATATTTATTATAACGTAAACATATTCGTATTAAAATATATATTGTAAATTTACAACAAATACTTAATAAACTGCTATGATTTAAACCAACTTGTAAATTTTGTAATATTCACTATATTGTAAACAGGTTTTGAAAAGAACAACACTATAGTTTCTTGCCCAATCTTCTCTAGTGAAAACCGCTTTCCGAACCGGGTGGTAGATAAAAAATATGATAATCTCAACATACATACATAAACTCACGCCTTTTTCCCAGAAGGGGTAGGCAGAGGTGCCAAGACAATCACATTTCGCCTTGTATGTTCCGTCCCACGATGTGATAAGGTGGCGAGCCTATCGCCATATCGGGCACAAATTCCTGACTCGGGTATGATAATGAATAGAAAAATCCAATATCACTTTGCCCAATCCGGGACTCGAACCCGAGACCTCAGCTTTGTAACCGTACTGTAGTACAACTACGTCACTGAGGCAGTCTGAATCTAAACGATGTTGAACTTTTTTTTTTTTTTATATTATAGGGGGCAAACGAGCATGCGGTTCACCTGATGGTAAGTGAACACCGCTGTCCATGGACATCTGGGACACCATAGGGCATGGAGATGCGTTGCCGGCCTTTGAGGTGGCCTTTTACAATTTAATGGATTCAATAAATTATTTTGATACCCTGGGCGGCAGCCAGGGCGGCAGCGTGTCCTCGTCGACGGCGCCTCCGTCCTCGAGCGCGTCGAGTGAGAGTGTAGGTGGCGGTAGTGTGTGTCAGTGTCGGTGTGTGTGCACATACCCTGGGCGGCAGCCAGGGCGGCAGCGTGTCCTCGTCGACGGCGCCTCCGTCCTCGAGCGCGTCGAGTGAGAGTGTAGGTGGCGGTAGTGTGTGTCAGTGTCGGTGTGTGTGCACATACCCTGGGCGGCAGCCAGGGCGGCAGCGTGTCCTCGTCGACGGCGCCTCCGTCCTCGAGCGCGTCGAGTGAGAGTGTAGGTGGCGGTAGTGTGTGTCAGTGTCGGTGTGTGTGCACATACCCTGGGCGGCAGCCAGGGCGGCAGCGTGTCCTCGTCGACGGCGCCTCCGTCCTCGAGCGCGTCGAGTGAGAGTGTAGGTGGCGGTAGTGTGTGTCAGTGTCGGTGTGTGTGCACATACCCTGGGCGGCAGCCAGGGCGGCAGCGTGTCCTCGTCGACGGCGCCTCCGTCCTCGAGCGCGTCGAGTGAGAGTGTAGGTGGCGGTAGTGTGTGTCAGTGTCGGTGTGTGTGCACATACCCTGGGCGGCAGCCAGGGCGGCAGCGTGTCCTCGTCGACGGCGCCTCCGTCCTCGAGCGCGTCGAGTGAGAGTGTAGGTGGCGGTAGTGTGTGTCAGTGTCGGTGTGTGTGCACATACCCTGGGCGGCAGCCAGGGCGGCAGCGTGTCCTCGTCGACGGCGCCTCCGTCCTCGAGCGCGTCGAGTGAGAGTGTAGGTGGCGGTAGTGTGTGTCAGTGTCGGTGTGTGTGCACATACCCTGGGCGGCAGCCAGGGCGGCAGCGTGTCCTCGTCGACGGCGCCTCCGTCCTCGAGCGCGTCGAGTGAGAGTGTAGGTGGCGGTAGTGTGTGTCAGTGTCGGTGTGTGTGCACATACCCTGGGCGGCAGCCAGGGCGGCAGCGTGTCCTCGTCGACGGCGCCTCCGTCCTCGAGCGCGTCGAGTGAGAGTGTAGGTGGCGGTAGTGTGTGTCAGTGTCGGTGTGTGTGCACATACCCTGGGCGGCAGCCAGGGCGGCAGCGTGTCCTCGTCGACGGCGCCTCCGTCCTCGAGCGCGTCGAGTGAGAGTGTAGGTGGCGGTAGTGTGTGTCAGTGTCGGTGTGTGTGCACATACCCTGGGCGGCAGCCAGGGCGGCAGCGTGTCCTCGTCGACGGCGCCTCCGTCCTCGAGCGCGTCGAGTGAGAGTGTAGGTGGCGGTAGTGTGTGTCAGTGTCGGTGTGTGTGCACATACCCTGGGCGGCAGCCAGGGCGGCAGCGTGTCCTCGTCGACGGCGCCTCCGTCCTCGAGCGCGTCGAGTGAGAGTGTAGGTGGCGGTAGTGTGTGTCAGTGTCGGTGTGTGTGCACATACCCTGGGCGGCAGCCAGGGCGGCAGCGTGTCCTCGTCGACGGCGCCTCCGTCCTCGAGCGCGTCGAGTGAGAGTGTAGGTGGCGGTAGTGTGTGTCAGTGTCGGTGTGTGTGCACATACCCTGGGCGGCAGCCAGGGCGGCAGCGTGTCCTCGTCGACGGCGCCTCCGTCCTCGAGCGCGTCGAGTGAGAGTGTAGGTGGCGGTAGTGTGTGTCAGTGTCGGTGTGTGTGCACATACCCTGGGCGGCAGCCAGGGCGGCAGCGTGTCCTCGTCGACGGCGCCTCCGTCCTCGAGCGCGTCGAGTGAGAGTGTAGGTGGCGGTAGTGTGTGTCAGTGTCGGTGTGTGTGCACATACCCTGGGCGGCAGCCAGGGCGGCAGCGTGTCCTCGTCGACGGCGCCTCCGTCCTCGAGCGCGTCGAGTGAGAGTGTAGGTGGCGGTAGTGTGTGTCAGTGTCGGTGTGTGTGCACATACCCTGGGCGGCAGCCAGGGCGGCAGCGTGTCCTCGTCGACGGCGCCTCCGTCCTCGAGCGCGTCGAGTGAGAGTGTAGGTGGCGGTAGTGTGTGTCAGTGTCGGTGTGTGTGCACATACCCTGGGCGGCAGCCAGGGCGGCAGCCAGGGCGGCAGCGTGTCCTCGTCGACGGCGCCTCCGTCCTCGAGCGCGTCGAGTGAGAGTGTAGGTGGCGGTAGTGTGTGTCAGTGTCGGTGTGTGTGCACATACCCTGGGCGGCAGCCAGGGCGGCAGCGTGTCCTCGTCGACGGCGCCTCCGTCCTCGAGCGCGTCGAGTGAGAGTGTAGGTGGCGGTAGTGTGTGTCAGTGTCGGTGTGTGTGCACATACCCTGGGCGGCAGCCAGGGCGGCAGCGTGTCCTCGTCGACGGCGCCTCCGTCCTCGAGCGCGTCGAGTGAGAGTGTAGGTGGCGGTAGTGTGTGTCAGTGTCGGTGTGTGTGCACATACCCTGGGCGGCAGCCAGGGCGGCAGCGTGTCCTCGTCGACGGCGCCTCCGTCCTCGAGCGCGTCGAGTGAGAGTGTAGGTGGCGGTAGTGTGTGTCAGTGTCGGTGTGTGTGCACATACCCTGGGCGGCAGCCAGGGCGGCAGCGTGTCCTCGTCGACGGCGCCTCCGTCTTCGAGCGCGTCGAGTGAGAGTGTAGGTGGCGGTAGTGTGTGTCAGTGTCGGTGTGTGTGCACATACCCTGGGCGGCAGCCAGGGCGGCAGCGTGTCCTCGTCGACGGCGCCTCCGTCCTCGAGCGCGTCGAGTGAGAGTGTAGGTGGCGGTAGTGTGTGTCAGTGTCGGTGTGTGTGCACATACCCTGGGCGGCAGCCAGGGCGGCAGCGTGTCCTCGTCGACGGCGCCTCCGTCCTCGAGCGCGTCGAGTGAGAGTGTAGGTGGCGGTAGTGTGTGTCAGTGTCGGTGTGTGTGCACATACCCTGGGCGGCAGCCAGGGCGGCAGCGTGTCCTCGTCGACGGCGCCTCCGTCCTCGAGCGCGTCGAGTGAGAGTGTAGGTGGCGGTAGTGTGTGTCAGTGTCGGTGTGTGTGCACATACCCTGGGCGGCAGCCAGGGCGGCAGCGTGTCCTCGTCGACGGCGCCTCCGTCCTCGAGCGCGTCGAGTGAGAGTGTAGGTGGCGGTAGTGTGTGTCAGTGTCGGTGTGTGTGCACATACCCTGGGCGGCAGCCAGGGCGGCAGCGTGTCCTCGTCGACGGCGCCTCCGTCCTCGAGCGCGTCGAGTGAGAGTGTAGGTGGCGGTAGTGTGTGTCAGTGTCGGTGTGTGTGCACATACCCTGGGCGGCAGCCAGGGCGGCAGCGTGTCCTCGTCGACGGCGCCTCCGTCCTCGAGCGCGTCGAGTGAGAGTGTAGGTGGCGGTAGTGTGTGTCAGTGTCGGTGTGTGTGCACATACCCTGGGCGGCAGCCAGGGCGGCAGCGTGTCCTCGTCGACGGCGCCTCCGTCCTCGAGCGCGTCGAGTGAGAGTGTAGGTGGCGGTAGTGTGTGTCAGTGTCGGTGTGTGTGCACATACCCTGGGCGGCAGCCAGGGCGGCAGCGTGTCCTCGTCGACGGCGCCTCCGTCCTCGAGCGCGTCGAGTGAGAGTGTAGGTGGCGGTAGTGTGTGTCAGTGTCGGTGTGTGTGCACATACCCTGGGCGGCAGCCAGGGCGGCAGCGTGTCCTCGTCGACGGCGCCTCCGTCCTCGAGCGCGTCGAGTGAGAGTGTAGGTGGCGGTAGTGTGTGCTAGTGTCGCTGTGTATGTACATACCCTGGGCGGCAGCCAGGGCGGCAGCGTGTCCTCGTCGACGGCGCCTCCGTCCTCGAGCGCGTCGAGTGAGAGTGTAGGTGGCGGTAGTGTGTGTCAGTGTCGGTGTGTGTGCACATACCCTGGGCGGCAGCCAGGGCGGCAGCGTGTCCTCGTCGACGGCGCCTCCGTCCTCGAGCGCGTCGAGTGAGAGTGCGCCGAGCAGCCAGCGCGCGTGCAGCGCCGCCCACGGCAGGTAGGACACGCCGTGCTCGCTCTCCCACTGGTCCTTCCACTCGCGACCCTTCACGCCGCGACCGGGCGCCCACGCCACTGTGATCTCCTGTGTAACGTACAACACATTAATATCATTTATAATGTACATTATTGTACTATTTAATTATATTAAAGTGAAACTTGATTTGCAGCGTTATGGTTTCAAAATTTGATGTAACGAAAAAGCGGCACAAAAAGAACAAGAAACAAAAACAAGAGCAACAGAGGAAGAAAGGACGTTTCATTATACCTACGTAATCTATGTTATAAAAAAATTTAGAATATTTTCCAAAACTCATAAAATAGCAAGGCACCAGAGAAACAAAGGTTGTTTTTGTTAAAAGTTGTGTCATCTATACATATGTATAAAAAATTCTGAGACTTAGAAAGTAGTAGGACGACAAAGAGAATACTGTATTTACAATGTACTACGCACAGTCCAATATTAATATTTACATTGATAATTAATTAAGTGTATTTATAAAGGTTAATCATTGACTAAAAAGCAATACAATTTTACATTAATGAAAATATTCACTACTTTATAACCTTAATTAAACCTTACAAACATCACAATCACCATGCTACTCTAGTGTAAATACCTTAGAGTGCAGCTTATGCTTGTGCAAATGTCTCAACGCTCTTGCGGCGTCGCGTCGTCTCTCCATGACCACGAACGCGCAACCCCGCGGCGCCACCACGTCGATGCTGGCCACGCCGCCCACGCCGCCGAACAGGTCCGACAGCTCCTCCGCTGTGGCCAGCTTGGACAGGTGACCCACCCACAGGGTCGTGCTGCACACTGATAAGTACAAAAAATAATTATTGGCAAACAATTACAAAGCAATATTGACCCATTGAAATAATATACTAGAGGGGACACTGCATACAAAATGTTTGCAACAAAATGAAGAATACATTCTATTTCTGTCTCTGTCACGCCTACGAACTAGCATTATCTTCCCTCTCGCTTCACTGTGTACCCTTGTGCACGCACTATACGCAGCGATTTTGTTCCAGATGTCCGGTATAGTATAATACCTCAATATATTGACCCCATATTTTTAAAGTTTTCATTAAACAGTATCCATATTTGAATTTTAAAAAATAAGGAGTTTTGCAAATCCTTTCCAAATTAATTAAACGACTTATAAAAGTTTTAAATGATGTGGAACTAAAAGAAAAGGGATGCAAAACAAAGACTAGTGACGTCACTAGGTTTCACAAGAATTACAGTGATCACGTGTAAAAGAGACAATAAGATATCCCAACTACAAGCTCACTCTTTTATATAATACTAATATTTGCCTCATGTTATAAGCTCCTTGAATATTGTTTTGACAGATATATTTTATTTTCATTGTATCTATGTTTATACACATAAAAAATGGACAGTCAAATACAGTGGACCCCCAGTAGTCTGACAAACATTTTGCAAGCCAGTGTCGAACTATCGAATTTGTACTCTAATCGTATTTCACAACAATATTATGACTACAGAATTTACGTATTAAAAAAGTAGTCTTACTTCGTATCGTTTAGCATTGATAAAGTACAAATGACAATTGCCTTTTACCACCAAACCGGTCATTAGCTTTTCTACCTACTGAACTATCTTTGACTGTCTAATAAAATTTAATGTGTTCACTTATGTGAAATATATTATGTACTGCAATATTGTCTATGCACTTACCACTCAAGTTTTCCTTTTTGATCGGCGGTAATCCTTTCTTTTCCCGCTCTCTCTGTTTTTCTCTTTCCGCCTCTCGCTCTTTGTGTGACTTTTCTCTATCCTTATCTCTGTCTCTATCTTTGTCTCTATCCCTAGATAAAAGTAAACAAGTTAAATCATAATTTAAGCAGTACTACTAATAACTGTTATTACTAAATTCAACTTATATTCCTTTCAACATAACTTAATAGCAAATTAATATTGCATATTTTAATTATTGTATATTTTCAATTTAAATAAGTACCTACTACAACTTTCAAAAACAAACTCTTAAAATACAGTAGTTTTTCCCTGGAAGTATATGTTATAATTAGTAACAAAATAAGTGCGCCATTTGTTGATACAATGTGTTATAGAGCCACAAAGTTATCTGGCCCGGTGGCCAAAAGTGGAAACAACAACGTCATTTGGAATGTCAGTCTATCTGCCAGTCGCTGACATATCTGCCATTGGTTGTTTACTCAATGTATTTATTTTTCCTGCATTATTTAAAACTAGTGAAATATGCCGAGAACTTGATAAAGTGGCGCTAGGAACGTTAGACTTCAGGTATTGTGCACGACACGAAATAACTAGTTAAAAATAAATAATTATTCCTGAAGTGGTTTCATTTTCCCAAACCTCACACTATGTGCCTACTGCGCATGCGCGGTGCGGCTCCCGAGGGGGTGAGAGGGCTGGGGGGCGCCTCGGTCACGTGGTACAAGCGGGGCGGGGTGACGTCGAACAAAACTCTCCGCACCCAAAACCCAGCCGTATTCACGCCCCGGGAGTCCTTAGGGATGGGTGCATGGTGTGAGGGGTTGCGAGGGGATGAGCCCCACATTGTTGTGTGGAAATTGAGATGATTGTAAGGAAATTGTAAAAATAAGTGAGAAATAAAGATTATGACGGGTGCTGAAGGGTGAGGGGCTAGGGGGGGTGAGCGTGGACCGAGAAAGGATATAAAAGAGGGGCGGTTTGGCCGTATCGGCAGCTTCGCGCCGGGCCCCGCCAGAAGAGGACCTCTCCAAAGGAAGACAAGAAACGAACCGCTGCTCCACGCTCGCCCGCCCCTCGCTCGCTCGCCCGCAGGCCCGTCAGCCGTTGAAGAGAATTGGTGTTTTGAAAATTGAACCAAAATCCCTAGGAAATCTATCACGCACATTCGTTGGTCCTTCGCATCCGGATTATGAAGAAAAAGCAATCGTTGATCATTCGCAGACGAATTTGAAGACGAAATATCAAGATCGAAGACTTGGAAATATTGAAGAAATTTCGACGAATCTGATTGGTCGAGAAGTCGTTCGAAGTCTCGGAACTTATGCCTGGTGCAAGATTCATTTGGAAGTTTCTAACAGTTTGAAGACTTGGTTCCTGGAAGATTGTCTGAACATTTTTTAAGCCACAACGCGGAGAAGTCGTTCGAAGTCTCGGAACTTGTGCCTGGTGCAAGATTCATTTGGAAGTTTCTAACAGTTTGAAGACTTGGTTCCTGGAAGATTGTCTGAACATTTTTTAAGCCACAACGCGGAGAAATCGTTCGAAGTCTCGGAACTTGTGCCTGGTGCAAGATTCATTTGGAAGTTTCTAACAGTTTGAAGACTTGGTTCCTGGAAGATTGTTTGAACATTTTTAAGCCACAGCGCGGGATTTGTATTTTTTCAGAACAACCGCAAGAAAGAAAAAGATGCCTGTTACTCGCTCGAAGAAGGGAAGTGTGATCGACGCGTCCGAAAGATTGAGCCCGGCCGTAAGGGTGCCCCGTACCGAGGTTGGTCCGTCCAGTGCACCACAAGTAATCACTCAAAGCACTGCGGCGGCCGCCCGAGGCGCGGGTGCCACGCCCACAGGGAATGCTGGCCCATCCGTGAAGACAACTGCAACCTCTGCAAGAACGACGACGACCTCCGAGGATACCGCGACTACTTCAGAGACTGCATACACGGAAACAACGGCGAGTTCGAACACGGCGACCACGCAGGCAGAGAAGGACGACGGCGACACCCTGAAGCCATCCAAAGGCGCCAAATCACAGCGATCGCAGCGCAAGAAGCTTGCTGAGCTCGAGGCACAGGAAAAGATAGCACAACTAAAGCTGGAAGAGGTGCGCGCCTCGCTTGCGTTGGCCCAAGCGAAGTTGGAAAAGGAACGCGCCGCAATCAGCGACGATGAAGAGGACTCTGTGGAGTCCGGAGATGAGCACGACCGATCCAGTCGTGTACAGGAATGGTTGGAGGGTCAAGAGGAACCACCAACAAAGAAGCAGGACTCACCAGACGAGGATGATTCGAAAGGACAAGGACAGGGAGCTCGCAAGAACAAGGAATGCGAGCACCGGGAGCGCAAAGATGAGCCCCGGCCTGCGCGTCAGCCACCGAACGTGGACGTCACCTCACTGGCGACAGCTCTCACCAAAGCCGTGAAGATGTCGAGAGACGCACCGAGATACCTGCAGGAGCTGCCCATGTTCGATGGGCGAAGCAGCGGCTGGCTCGCTTTCGAAGCTGCCTACTATGAGACTGAAGCTGTATTCTCAAGAACTGAAAACGTTTCACGATTGAGGAAGAGCGTCAGGGGGGCGGCGAGCGAAGCGATTAGCGGTTTACTGATTAGCCAACCGGAGCCGGAGACGATTATGAAAGCTTTGAAGAGAAGATTCGGTCGGCCCGACGCGCTAGCCATGCACGAGCTGCAAAAGATGAAGACACTTGGGAAGTTGACCGACAGCCCAAGAGATTTGTGTATATTTGCTGACAAAGTGGCAAATACTGTGGCCGCTATTGAAGCATTGAAGAGGATCCATTACTTGTATAATCCAGAAACAGTCAAGACGACTATAGAAAAGTTCACGCCCACGCTGAGAAGCAAATGGTACGATTACGCCGCCGCGTGCAAGGAAGATGTACCCGACCTGAAGAGGCTGGCAACTTTTCTCAGCGAGGAGGCCGACAAGTGTGGAGCGTACGCACCACTCGAGGACGTCCCTGTGGAAAGGCGTGGAAGAAAGAACATCGAACGCACTTTCGTCGCGGACGACAACTTAGAAGAGTGCCCGCTGTGCAAGCAGAAGCATCAGTTACCTGAATGCAAGCAGTTCAGAGACGCCAACGTAGGGGACCGGTGGGAGATCGCGAAGCGGTTTCGAATATGCTTCCGATGTCTGAGGAGCACGCACCGACGAGGAAACTGCAGAGCCAAGAAGTGCGGCCGGGAGGGTTGCCTGATGGCTCACCACCGCTTCTTGCACAAGAACACGGGGAGGACGCCGTCAGCACCTCCCGGGCAGTCCGTGCAGGAGGAAGTGGTCACGTCCGCGGAGCTCGTCACACAGACGGATCGTGGAGGAAACCGGCAAGCATTTCTCAAGATCGCACCTGTCACACTCACCGGACAAGGCGGAGCACGCGTGCACACCTACGCGCTCATGGATGACGGCAGTACCGTCACGCTCGTCGAGGAAGGGCTGGCAGAATTGCTAGGCTTGCAAGGTCCGCGCGACGAAATGTGGGTGCAAGGTCTCAACGGAACGATGAAACACGCAGATAGCCGCAGAGTCGACGTCAAAATACGCGGACGCTACAGTGACGAAGAATATATGATACGCAACGCACGCACTGTATCACACCTGATGTCCACCAGACAAAGCGTCGACAAGAGGGACATTCAACACTGTGCACACCTTCAGGATATACAAGAGCGACTGATCTATAAGAACGCCAATCCAAAGATACTGATTGGGCAAGACAACTGGGAGTTCTTGGTGGCGCTCGAGATGCGGACCGGGAGCAGAAGCCAGCCTGTCGCGTCTCGCACGAAGCTGGGATGGGTTCTGCACGGGTATAAGTCAGCACTTCAGAACATCAATGCCTTCTGCGGACACACAGTCACTTTGGATGAGCACATGGAAGAAATGATGAAAAGATTCTTCGACTTAGAGTCGCTTGGAGTGGAGCCTAGAAAGCCGAAAAGTGATCCCGAAGAGCGCGCTTTGCGAATCCTGCAAGAAAGAAGTCGAAGGATGCCAGATGGACGCTTCGAAACTGGACTCCTCTGGAAACGGGACGACTGCACGATTCCCAACAATTACGATTATGCCTACAATAGATTGAGAAATTTAGAAAAGAAGCTCGACCGTGATGAGGACCTGAAGATGAAGTATGAAGAGAGGATAAGTAACCTCCTCGTCTCAGGATACGCGGTCCCGACTACTTCGCCAGCACCACAAGGAAGAACCTGGTACCTTCCGCACTTTGCCGTGTGTAACTCAGCGAAGCCAAAGATAAGGGTGGTGCATGACGCAGCGGCAAGATCACACGGAGTCAGTCTGAACGACCTGCTCCTGTCGGGTCCTGACCTCCTGCAATCCCTGCCCGGAATCATGATGAGATTCCGACAACACCCCTTTGCAGTCTCGGCGGACATAAAAGAAATGTTCATGCAGATCAAAGTCAGACGCGAAGACAGAGACGCCCTGAGGTTCCTGTGGAGAGGGCGGGAGAGAGGAGACACGAAGCCTACAGAATATCAGATGACTTCGGTGATATTCGGAGCGACGTCGTCACCATGCACGGCACTCTACATAAAGAACAGGAACGCGGAAGAGTTCCAGGAACAATTTCCCGAGGCAGTGGAGGAAATTAAGCGAAATCATTACATGGACGATTTTATCACCAGCTTCGTGAGCAAAGAAAAGGCCACGGAGGTGACAAAAATAGTGGACCATATTCACCGACAAGCAGGCTTTACCCTGAGAGGATGGGTGTCGAACGAGCCCATCGTAGTGCGCCAGTTCAGCACGCGCGGGCAGGACGCCGCCGTGCGCATAGGAGGAACGGCCGAGGAGAAAACGCTGGGTCTGTTGTGGCGGTGGCAAGAGGACTGCATTGGGTTTCGCGTCAATGAAGGAAGAACCCCGCCGGAGGTGTTGCGCAATGAACGGCCACCAACGAAAAGGGAAGCCTTGAGCGTCATAATGTCGCTTTTCGACCCTCTCGGCTTGGTGTCACCAATAACGACCCCGGCGAAAAGGCTGATGCAGGAAACATGGCGACACGGGATCGGATGGGATGACCACATCCCAGAAGAACTACGAATTCGCTGGGTCGAATGGCTGAGCAACCTGCGCGCCTTAAAGGATCTGCGCATACCGCGATGCTACGACATAGGACCGCCGGTGGTGGAAAGAGAGCTACACACGTTCGTGGACGCCAGCGAAGAAGCATACTCGGCAGCGGTGTACATACGCATGCGGCGCGTGGACGATACGATTCACGTCGCGCTAGCCGCCGCCAAGAGCCGTGTGGCGCCGCTGAAGCCCACGTCTATTCCACGACTGGAACTACAAGGGGCCCTGCTCGGCGCGCGACTCGCGACCAAGACATGTGAAGAGCACAACTTCGAGTTCAAGAAAAAAATATACTGGAGCGATTCCCGAACAGTCCTCGCATGGATAAGGGCGGAACCGCGCGCTTTCAAGACTTTCGTCGCTCATCGTCTAGCCGAAATCGAAGAATTAACGAAAGTAAACGAGTGGCGCTGGGTGCCGTCGCGCGACAATGTGGCGGACGATGCCACAAGAGACACGCCGACAGGATTTGAAGCACATCACCGATGGTTCCGGGGACCGGAGTTCCTGCGCCAACCGGCGGGAGAGTGGCCGGTGGAAGTAAAAGTGCCGACCGACAAAACGAATGAAGAAAAGTGTCTAAGTGTCAGAGAAGAAAAGGCTTACACCTGTTTGCCCGATCTGTGTCGATTCGCGAAGTGGAGTAGTGCAGTGCGAACCGTGGCGCGAGTGTTGCAATTCCTGGACTTGTGCAGGCGGAAAACACACATTACGATGGCCGCAAGACGAAAGCGCACAAAAGGCAACACTCAGCAGGACCCCACGTGGAGCGCCTACCAGAAAAGTGATAGCAAATCGAGACCGGAGCTCAAGGTACAACAGAAAAAGTTCATGAGTCTAGACGCGTGTTACCTAAGGCGCGCCGAAGAATTGTGGCTAAGAAAAGTGCAAGATGACAGCTATGCGAGTGAAAGATTGCGCGTCATAAGCGGAAGCCCACCCTCGCCGACAGATCGACTCGCCTCCCTACTTGTGTTCGTGGGAGAGGACGGCTTATTGCGTTTGCACGGAAGAATAACAGCGGCGAAAAGTGTAAGCGAAGACACAACAAATCCAGTCCTGTTAGACGGACAACATGAATACACGAAGATGTACGTGCAACATGTGCACGAAAGGATGTTCCATGGAGGAGTGGAAATGGTGGTAAATGAACTAAGACAAAGGTTCTGGATAACTAGAATACGTCCGACCGTGAAAGGAGTATTGAAGAATTGCCCACCATGCAAAATAAGAAAAGCGAAGCCCACTATCCCAGCCACAGGAGATCTTCCCGCGGCGCGACTGGCGCACAACACACGGCCCTTCTCCTACACGGGACTAGACTACTTCGGTCCGCTGGAAGTGACCGTCGGAAGACATCGGGAGAAACGATGGGTTGCCCTATTCACCTGCATGACCATAAGGGCGGTGCATCTGGAAGTGGTCGCGTCACTGAGCGCGGACTCTGCCGTGTCAGCACTCAGGCGATTCATCGCGCGCAGAGGCCAACCGACGGAACTATGGTCAGACAACGCGACGTGTTTCAAGGCTGCGGATAAGGAATTGAAGGAGGCGTGGGAAGCAACAGGAAGAGAGGCAAACGCACGCTGTATCAACTGGCGCCGCATTCCCCCCGCCGCACCCTTCATGGGCGGAGCATGGGAAAGACTGATACGCAGCGTTAAACAATCCCTGCGAGTGATACTAACAGAGAAATACCCGAGCGACGAGACATTGCACACTCTGTTAGCGGAGATAGAAAACATTGTGAACTCACGACCACTCACTCATGTGGCCGTGACACCCGACGAACTGGAGGCGTTAACCCCCAACCACATACTGTTGGGGCCTAACTGTCACGTTGCAGCGCCAGGCGACTTCGCGGACGACGACACTTCTGCGCGCCGATGCTGGAAGCGCGCGCAGCGACTGGCCGACGAGTTCTGGCGGCGCTGGGTGAGGGAGTACCTGCCTTCGCTCCAACACCGGCGGGAGCCCCGAACCACCGGCGCACCCCCGAAAGTCGGGGACTTAGTCGTCGTGTGCGACGCCAACCTGCCGAGAAACGTCTGGCCGAGAGGCCGGGTGTCCAGAATCTACCCCGGGGAAGACGGCGAGGTGCGAGTCGTCGACGTCACAACGAGCAACGGGCACATCCTGCGGCGGCCGTCCCGGAAGATCGTCGTGCTCCCAGTGGAAATCGCGAGCTGCGACGGCGGGAGAAATGTGCACGACACGAAATAACTAGTTAAAAATAAATAATTATTCCTGAAGTGGTTTCATTTTCCCAAACCTCACACTATGTGCCTACTGCGCATGCGCGGTGCGGCTCCCGAGGGGGTGAGAGGGCTGGGGGGCGCCTCGGTCACGTGGTACAAGCGGGGCGGGGTGACGTCGAACAAAACTCTCCGCACCCAAAACCCAGCCGTATTCACGCCCCGGGAGTCCTTAGGGATGGGTGCATGGTGTGAGGGGTTGCGAGGGGATGAGCCCCACATTGTTGTGTGGAAATTGAGATGATTGTAAGGAAATTGTAAAAATAAGTGAGAAATAAAGATTATGACGGGTGCTGAAGGGTGAGGGGCTAGGGGGGGTGAGCGTGGACCGAGAAAGGATATAAAAGAGGGGCGGTTTGGCCGTATCGGCAGCTTCGCGCCGGGCCCCGCCAGAAGAGGACCTCTCCAAAGGAAGACAAGAAACGAACCGCTGCTCCACGCTCGCCCGCCCCTCGCTCGCTCGCCCGCAGGCCCGTCAGCCGTTGAAGAGAATTGGTGTTTTGAAAATTGAACCAAAATCCCTAGGAAATCTATCACGCACAGGTATTACATTTTATGAAGGAAGAAAAGCATCTCAAGCACCAATAATACCCTTAGAAAAATTGTATCAACGCGTAGTTGCCGCCACAGGTCTGTGTTGTCAGCTTTTCAAAATAAATACCACATAAACAAAATTTTGTACGTACTAGTACAATACATGTAAGTACATAAATAATAAACTAGAATTTATCGTTACGTTCGTGGTGGCCTGTTGGTAAATGGACCTGACGCGGCTGTTAACATGTTCACGGTGGTCGTGGGCTCGAATCCCAGGTCACAAATCTGACTTTTCGGAGTCATGTGGGTATTGATAGTCAATAAACACGCACTAAAACGGTGGAGGAACACATCGTGAGGAAATCTACATAACATAGCGATTTATAAGAATATCAACAAAATCACCAACCTGCATTAGGCCAGCATGGTGGACTATATGGCCTATGATATGGCCTAACCACCCTCAATGGCACTGTCGATTATAGAATTGGGCAGTTCCCAGCAGTGGTACATATAGTATATGGGCTGATACAGATACACTTGTTTAAGGGTATGGGGAGCGATTTGTTAGACATCTTGGGAAGGAAAAATAACATGCAAAGGAAACTGGTCCACTAATTTTCCTGACACTATTGATCGAATTGAAAAATCTTACTTCACCCACTTTATTGCTATATCTATTTTTAATGGCAACACCAAATTCGACAACAGCGACTCTCTCACCGGGTCAGATAACTTTGTGGGACAGTAAACTGTATTGTTTTTGGTATCATAGCTACTTAATGTGACATGTCAGATGTTCTAGAATTAATTGATGTCTGGTTACAACCAGCATCCAGTTTTAATAGTATAAAAAGGTCCTGACAGTAAATATAAATGCAGTATACCTGTCCCTGTCGCGTCGTCGTCGCGGCGAGCGCGAGCGTGAGCGGCGGCGGCGGCGCGGGGACTTGGAGCGCGAGCGACCGCGCCGACCCTTCGGAGACGGACTCCTGCACACACAATATCATTACTCCATCTACATTCTATTTGAACAATTTATTTTTCCACACACACAATACAACAAAATGACAATACAAATAAGTTAATAATAAGGTAACAGGTAACAGACCCATTTTATTGGCGTGTGCCCAAAATTGGCCATATATGAGCCCATAATGCCTCACTGCAGGACACGCGCCTCCTCTACAATCGAGAGTGCCGATTGACAGTGAGTAGGACATTATAGTATAGTCCATCACGCTGGCCTAGTGCGGGTTGGCGGACTTTATACACCATATTTTTTTTACAAATTTGCTATGGTATGCAGGTTTCCTTACGAATGTTTTCCTTCACCGTTATAGCATGAGGTAACTTTTTTTTTATATTTATTGACTATCAATACACACATGACTCCGAAAAGTCAGAGGTATGCCCTGGGATTTGAACCCGTAACCACGGACAGCATGTTGGCAGCCGCATTACACTCGTTTCAAATATTTTTTATAATATAAACAACGCGCATGTATACTCTTTACAATGTATCATCGCCATGTAGATAATTTGTCTAATCTGGGGGCGCGGCCGAGCCCCCTCCAAGTCGAGCTATAGGCCGTAACATCCTTTTCTCGAAGCAATTCAGACCATTTTCAACCCCCTATAACTTCGTTGTGGCTAAAGCATGAAGCCTGAATTTTCAGTTACTGAGCAGGCATTGTGTAAACACGGTATATTTAAAATTTCATTCAATTTGAACCAGTAGTTTAAGAATTGTAACTAGTCAAACTTTCGTAATTTTGTCACTCACTGACTGACTGACCGATCATCAAAAGTCTAAGGCACTTCTAGTAGACATAGAACCTTCAAATTTAGAATATAATTAGTGTTTAGTGTCTAAAGTAAGGGAAAATTCAAACATTTCATAATTTGTGTCTAGTTTTCTAGATAGACCAACTGCGTGAATAACTTTGTAATCCCATATAAATGTATAGGATTACAAAGTTACATTTGCAGTTAATGATTCGTTGTACCCGTATATAATGGAATAATAGTTGCAGATAGATACCTATATATATGAGGCATAACAGGAGGGGATATAGAGAGGGAAATGGTGTATTCAGCCCATGAAACTGTACAACATTCCTCTAGAAAAACATGACGAAGAAAAACTTGCAAATAAATATACTAAATAGCTCGAAAATATCAATTACAATGAAAGAAAGAACATTAATAATCAAATCCGCTATATTTGTGATAAATTGATACATACAAAAATAAGAAAAATCCATAAGACAGAGGCTTTAAGAAAAATCGTTAGTGATATTCTAGAAGTAAGAAGTACCGAAAAGGAAAAAAGTAGGACTCTACAAAAAGACGTGAGATCCCATCAAAAACATCCTGTAAAAAAATTCCAAGTCTCGCAGCTCAGGTTTTCTACCGCAAAAAGTTGTGAGATGCATGTAATACCAAGTCGATTAATTTATTTAGTCCTTAAGGGACCTTCTATATAAAGTTATTACGTTAGTTATTACCATATCAATATTAAAAATTCTTTACGTTTTAAATAAATAGATCGACTTGGCCAGCAGCATTATGTATAAATTGTACGATACATAATGTTTTCATGCGAAGGCCAAGTCGATCCATTTATTTAAAACGTAAAGAATTTTTAATATTGATATGGTAATAACTAACGTAATAACTTTATATAGAAGGTCCCTTAAGGACTAAATAAATTAATCGACTTGGTATTACATGCATCTCACAACTTTTTGCGGTAGAAAACCTGAGCTGCGAGACTTGGAATTTTTTTACAGGATGTTTTTGATGGGATGGTATTATCAGAAATATTTTTTGTAACATGACAGAAAGGTACTGTACAGCTATGTATGTTTGTGTCTTTATCACTCCTGTGCAATCACTATCTTCCATCTCATATTGATAATTAGTTTCTATCATACCTGGTGGATACGAGTGGAACACGAAACAATGTCTTCTGAATAATAATATCTTCTAGTAGAAGGGCAATCACAATAATGAAAAATCTAGTAAAATTTATCTTACCTTGAATCATTAGCGTCTGGTATTTCTATGACTTGCGGTCCCGTCTCCACAAACTCAATGTCCGATTCATTATTGGCTATTTCATCTTTAGTCTCCTTCTGTTGCTCAGGTTGTGAGGACTGAAAACAAGTGGAAAGGTTAGTGTAGTTTCTTTAGTTTTAGCTACATGCTTTGTTATTTTATAGTATTGCCAGAATTTATATCAATCATTATAGAAATACTAACTTATTTCCAGATTAAAACAATACTTTTACTTATAACAATTAATACCATGATTTTGCGTTTTTCTAATATAAATAAATAATTCCGTGTTAAAATCTCAAACATACATTTAGGTAGTAGACCAGGGTCGATAATTTTTAAAACCAAAAAAAAATAATAGTAGGATGAAACCCATTAGAAAAGGAGGGGAATATTATAAAAATGAAAGGAAAAATAATTTACGGGCGATTTGAAGTTGGGAAGGGGATGGGGGTGAGTTTTTAAGGGTAAAAAACGGTTTTTCTCGATTTCCGGCAAAACTAAAAGTCCTATCGTAAAAAGTCAAACGGCAAAGTTGTACGTAATAAAAAGATCTAAAACTTTTGTATTTACACTTTTTTCATATAACCTCAAAATTTATGTGAAAAGTTGAAAAAAACAAGTTTTTGGTTTTTTTCATTTTTATAATATCCTCCTGTTCTAATGGGTTTCATCCTACAATTTTTTTTTTCACTTTTTATTATTTTTAAAGGCTTCTACCCTGGTCTATAGGCCCGTGTAAGTTTAAACAAAACTTCACTTACCAAAAATGTGTTTGGATTCTGTCCTTGTTGCAATTGCATGTCTGTCATCATGGGCATCAGGTTCTGTGGAAACATTTAGAATTTGTTCAAATGAGGCACCAAGGAGTCTACTATGTTTAAATAAAGAGTTACACAACTTTAAAATATAAAGAAAACTATGAAACTCAAGAATCTCACAATGAAACATGCTGAATATGTTGACTGCAGTGCCAGTATAACACTATTTACTATTGGAATTCAGGTGTATCATACAGGTGATAAACGCACACGATCTCCGTCCTGGACTACTAACGGGTATATCCAGACTACAATCAAAAACGAAGCCAGCTGGTAGTTTTAGTAACTGTATGCACAATGCAACTAAAAGCTGCGCAAAAATAGCGATGATTTGTTTTTGGATTATTTTTTAGTCGCCAAGTTTGGTTGATACATACATAATGGTTTCTTAGATTTACGCGAATGTTACACATTGGAATAAAACTATTATTTACGGAATCCGTAAATAATAGTTTGATACATACAGTTTCTGGGGGAATAATAATTAAAACTTTTTTATTTTAAAAGCGCAATATTACGCAAAGGAGTAAATTACTATTTTTGCAAAAACTATATATTTACCATCCAAACTTATCAAGTTTGAATGAAAAAAAAAAAATCTTCACTTATTTTGTGAAATGTTTGCTTGCATTGTTTGCTATAACCTGGCTTAGTTTTCAGTCATGTCTGCATACACCCGGTGTTAGAACGAATTGCGTGCAAGCTTTGGTCAAAATGTTCAGATTTGGGAATCTAGGAGACATTGTTTACAGCGTAAAAATATTTTTGTGGCTATAACCATACTCACAGGTATTTGCATACCAGTCATCATCTGCATGTGTGCTTGCAAGCTTTGGAGCTGTCTCATGATTTCCGGGTTTGTCAGGATACTGAAAATTAAAAATTCATTTAATTTAAAGGAATAAACATTTTATAAATAGAAAATTCTAGATATATTACAGAGCCATATCACTACTAAAAGATTTAGACATATTATTGTTCATCTGGCGTATTAATGCATTGCACAACATTGGGATGGCAAACTGTAATATACTATTAACAAAACTGAACTCTCAATGATGCCAAAGAAGGCTTATATGATATGGATATATTATACTCTATCATCTTTCAGCTTATTTTAAGAGGTGTAAAATGAAAATAGTAAATTGCACAGCCATGGCAAGCTAAAAAATAACTAAGTATGCTAACATTTTTTTTATTGCAATGAGTGTCCAGACAAGCTTGCCATTTGCCTGATAGTAAGTGTTACAACTGCTCATGATCAGTAGCAAAACCAAAAAACAACACTTTGAATTACCAAGCAATGCCTGGCATTACACTGCGCTCGCCATCCTGAGATATAGGATGTTAAGTCTCAAAATGTCCAGTAGGTACTCTGGCTACAATATCCTTCAATCCGAAAAACAACAGTGTATTTAAACTGCTGTTTGACGGGAGAAATAGACATTGCGGTGGTACCTACCCCGGTGGCCTCTCACGAGACCTACCACTAGTAACTCATTGCCATTTATCGCACTCCCTGTGTTTAGAATGTTATGTGGTAAATTAAAAGTTGATTTTGTGATAAAAGCTGTTCAATTTGTCTATGTCTTGAAGTATCATATTTTTATAATATGTCAAAGTTTCCTGAAAAGTTGCAATTTGCAAAAGTGACATTGTTGGACCGGGGGTGCGTTATAGACTTGACAGACTTAAATTTGTCCTGTAATATGTCACTGCATAGACCTCTATGTACTATGCACCTATGTACTATGCATATGTATGTATTGTACAGATACTGACCTTCCAAGCGCATCAGCGTTATGTTGCGGCGCGTGCGTAGTATGCGTGGTGTTGTGCGCATTATGCGTGCTATGCGTGGACGTGTGCGCATTATGTGGCGCATGCGCGTTGTGGCCCGAGTGCGCGGACTGCGTGGAGTGCGTGGAGTGAGTGGACGAGTGCGCCGCCGTGTCCCCTCCCATGCCCTCCTCTTCGCTCTCGTATTCGAAGTCGTTGAGTAACTTGCGGTTGAACTTCACGCCCTGGCCGGATGGTTGGTCCTGGAACTGAGAGTGAATGGGTTATGTCTAAGGTTCCATTAATCAATATTTGTGTATGCAAATTTTGAGGTTAGTTATTGTTTGTAAATAAAATTATTTTAGAGGAAGGGAATATGAGATTTAGAGTTAAAGGCGTATTATTTATGCATGTGTTCAAATGTTGGTGTGAAAAACTAATTCATATTTATGAATTGTAGACCTTATTTATTCCTCATATTTAAACCTACTTTTAAGATTTTTGAAATACAAGTTTATATTGTTAGTTAAAAGTTTGATCGCCTTGGTGGCACACTAAGGACTTAGATTTAAATATCAGGTGGGGCAAAGTTATAGTAGATTTTTTTAATTTGCTATCGGCCTGGAGTTAAGAATTTGTAGACATATACGGGTATGTACCGCAGAAAATAAAAGGTCAAACTTGCTTGTACTGGTTGCCCTTCTGCCTACCGTTTCTTGGAAATGTGTGTTTATATTGGTATGCATAAAAATCCAGAGTATAGATTCTAGCCTATTTGAAATAGGTATAAACATTTAGCCTACCTGATCGCCCATGGGAGAAGATGTGTGTGGAGAGTGCAATGGAGCTGGCCCAGGCGATGACTTGCCGTCCATTGTACTGTGACTTATATTGAGACTGCTGCCTGGAAATTAGAACATAAATAATTGATTTAACAGTTTTTGAGTAAATTTTGATTCGTAACATAAATTTATAATTAAATTGATTAAAAAATAATTGATCTCATAGAAGTATCAATATAAGAAACTTTTATTATTTGAATTAATTGGTGTACACTTAAAACAATCTTGTATGTAATAAGGCAGAATAAATTGGTATACTCTGACTAAGACCTACACCCAACAGTTGACTAACTTCTTCTTCTTTAAATGATAAATGGCTCCCCCGTGGAATAGGCGATATTGCCAATGTCAAGGTATTTGTTCATTTTATAGTCAAGATGATGTTTTTGATACAGACAAAGAGGTTAAATGATAATGGTTAGCATATCAGACACAAATTTAAAAAAAGGTCTGACCATATAGTTTTGAAATTAGTAGTCTTATGAGCTTATAAATTGCCGATATCTAGTTGAAAGTATCATTAAAATAAATAAGTGAGCATTTTATGTTAATTTTTTGTGAACGGCTAAGAAAACTTTTATCCCATACACAAAAACAATAATATTCTTACCATTAGCAGTGTTGTTTTGTTGTTGCTGAATCTCCTGGTGGAGAGGGTGGTTGGGGTCAGCCATGTCCAAAAGCGGCTGAATCACTTGCGGACTAAACACATTGTTCTTCTGCCACAAGTTTAGCACTCGGATTATATTCCTCTGAAATTAAATGTGAAAATTGTATAAAATGTCATGTTTATTAAATCAGAATTTCTTAAAATAAATATGTTTGACAGTCATATGCATACAGAAAAAAATATTTGAAATGAGATCTGTACTTTTAAACAAACCATAATAAACAACAATTATTACATCTATGTACAGTAGAACTCCAATTATCCGAATTAATGGGGACCGGGACCCATTCGGATAATCAAATATTCGGATAATCGGATTTTTTTAAAAAAAATTGCCATTGGAGAGAATAAAAGCTACGTTTTGATATTGCACTATTTTTTTATTGAATTAAATGAAAGAAACATGAAATTTTCACATGTTTTAAATATAAATAAAATGTACTTAGGTACAAGTTTAGAAATAAAAATCATTGTTTTTTAAACATCTCCGTTAATGTAAGCTGTTTTGCGGTCTTCAACCGTTTTCGGGCAGCCAGGTCACGCATTCGCTTGACGGTGAGCAGTTGCAAGTGGTCACTCTCGGGCTGACGCTCCATCCACTTCAAAGCAGTCTCGAGGCCGGCAAATGCTTCACTAGCTGATGGTCCAGCGTCTACTTCAACATCAGCAGAAAGTTCTTCTTCCACTTCCACTTCAACATCTTCTCTCACACTTACAACAATTTCATCGTCATTGAGAATTTGAAAACCAGGGTCAGACGTGTCACAAGCCATCCACTCTCCTACATCTTCAGCACTTACTTCTGTACAACCAGGAATTTTTACAATCTTTTTTCTTATTTCCTCTAGTGACAACGCATCTTCATCATCATCATCCTCTCCATATTCTTGTTTCTCATTTTCTTCAGATTCTTTTTTTTTTGTTCTTCTCAGACGGTAGGCCTTTCAGTTTATTCCACGCACGTCTTAGCGTCACTGCCGTAACCAAACTCCAAGCTTCCGCTACCATGTAACAGCAGTCCTTTAAATTTATTTTGCTATGATTTGCCAAAACCAATTCTTCATCTTCAGCACCTTCGATCAGCAGTTTTCTCAGCAGTTGCCTTCTGTAATGGCGCTTCATTGTTTCAATAACAGACTGGTCCATGGGTTGCAGCAAACTTGTAACATTGGGAGGCAAAAACGTCGTTTTAAACTGCCCATTCTCTCTTTCCAACAGTTCTGCTGTAGGATGAGTGGGTGCGTTATCAACAATTAAAAGCACCTTACTGCCTTCTTTTCCCACCGATTTTTGGTGCTTTTTCACTTCAGGAATAAACACTTCATCATACCATTCGGCTTTTTTTGGACATGTTTTTGTGATTCGGATAATCGGCGATTCGGATAGTCGGAGTTCGGATAATTGGAGTTCTACTGTATATTGAAAAAACATCTTTCTATATAATAATGATATACATAATTATTATGCTTTATTAATATTAGGTATAAACTTTAATGATTCAAAGGTATTGGATATTATTGGACGTGCAAAAGGTATTTTATGATGTGAACTGAAATCCTGACAAATAATTAAATTTAGTTTTAGTAAATATCTGTGTATCACATCATAATTTTAAATTTGAAACCTAAAATATCAAATAAACAATGTGTTATAAGTTTTCCAATAAAATCTTATTTACATGCATCAATATCAAGACTGAAACAAGCAACAAGTAAATGAGTTAATCAATAAACCAAACAAACATTTCAATGTCAATAAATAGTTCCCTAAAATTAAATATTATTTACCCTACATAAAATTAATAGCTGTTCAATAATAACAGCACAGCCTAAATGTGCTGCTCTAATTATTATTTTTATTAATCATCAATACATTTCTGTTCCAGTTCATCCGCGTTTGGGTAAAGATAGCGGGTCCACTCCATAGATAAGAGAGGGACAAACCATAACCTTAAAAGTTCACTTTTTTACATAACTAACCTTATCTTCTGGGGGACATCTGAAGAGATTAGCAAATGTTTGTTGCATATTCTTGGCAAACCTTGGAGCAAACACATCCTTGTCTTGCCCAAACTGATGTCGCGACTGACGCACAATAGAATCTATCACATAAAGACCAGGCACTTTGTATTCTGGCTTGCATTTCTGTATAAACTTTTCGACACTGTGCACAACATGCTTGTAGACCTTTATGGCTTTTATAGCACCTTTGGTGATAGCACTCATCTTCGCCTTCGATATAGGCGGTTTGTTGTCGTACAACCCGGATAACTGCAACAAAAATAACGTTGATGCGATGCCACGGAACATTTTCACATACAAGGAAACAACGGCACAAAAATACCTCCGCGTTGAACGCTTTCACTTCTGGCAAATCCATTTTGATGTGTTTAACTAATTCCCTTTAAATATTATTCAATAACTTCTCGAAAACTATTTAATCTTAAAAAGAGAATCATTTTCGCGAGCGAATCAACATGCTCAAAATTACAAAATGGCGTTTATAGACGATTGTTGTTTATGGCCAAATCATAAAAATTGGATGCGTTCTAAAAAACATTTCAAAAATAATCAGTCTTACGTCTGAAGTCGGAACTTGTTATCCTATTTAAAGAACAAAGTGGTATATTAATACAATTGGTATAATAAATTTTGCGTCTCATGTACAGACCAATAAGAAAGTCTCTTGTAATGTAAGCGTGTTATATTACTTGTATTAAAAGCCAGGCTTATACAGAACTAGCGACCCGGCCCGGCTTCGCCCGTGCAGTACAGACTTTTGTTGATTCCAGTTCACATCAGAAACATTAAATTATTTCGTATACTATACATATACCTGTTTTATATTTATTCTCAAAATCCCTTATACCACTTTTCTCATCTTATTCCATTCTGTCCCGCTTTATTTATCATTAGTGATATCAAATTATGTTCAATACTGATTATCAATTAAGATTAAACGAGCAGAGGTTCCCTCAAATATCGATTTTGAAACCAATCGGACCACACCCCGAGTATGCTAGATTTTTTCCTACTACTTTTCTTCTATGGGCCATAGCGTAATATAAATGATACATTCCACCCAAAATTTTTTTTCAATTCGAACCAGTAGTTTCTGAGATTTGATGTAACAAACAAACAAACTCTTCAGCTTTATATTTTAGTATAGAAGTATAGATATGATAGTGATAAACCGTATGCATGTTTACGATAATTTACGCTGTAGTTCGTAAACGTGTATGCATGTATTGTTTAATTTTGCAAAAGAAACGACATGGGCCCAACAAATGGGCTCAATGGTTTTGGTAGCATAATAGTCATTTTATTATTTTTTTGGCCTTTGCGTTATTAAAATACTTTGACAAGCTCTATGGTAAAATTAGTGATGTCCTTTTCATAAAAGTTTAAAATCAATTATTAATTGATCGTTGACGGTAAAGAACAGTAAAAAAAAATAAGATGTAGTGTTTTATGGTTAAAACATTAGTTAATTGATGTAAAACTTCCGAGGTGGTATTCCAATGAATGAAAGATGTTTGTGACATTTTATGATTATGCCTTCATTCACAATTTTACCCCTCCTTCGCATGAGAGAATACATATAATATTATTCTACTTGTGGAATACCTATATATGTAGGTATTATTAAGAAATTGTTCAGTAAATCTGTATCGTGTCAAATCTTCTTCTTCTTCTACCTGACGTTATTCCGGTCAGTGCCAGGGTCCACCTTCAGGCAAATTCTTCTCCATTTCACCCAATCTTCGGCATCCTCAATAATAAGGCCATTGACACTCATATCTTCCTTGACGAAATCTAGCCAGCGCTTTTTTGGTCTGCCTCTCGGTTGAGGTCCGAGAATATTGAGGCTCAGGCACACATTACCGATGTACTGTGTTTTCCTTCGGACGTATTCTATATCGCGTCAGATAATCGATTTAAATTTTTAAGTTCACCTACCAACATGCATCCATCCCTATCATATCATATGTATCTGTCATCTGTATACAACATTTTATGAAAAAGTTAAAAGATACATAAAACCGTACATAAAACCAACATAAAACACAAAATATTTTTCTCGATTTTTATACATTCGTATGTTAAGAAAACTGCTTTTAAACTAGACATTGCAATTCCATAGTGAGTTGTTCTGTGAATTCCATTCCTGAATCCTGATAATAGTAAAAATTAGTGGTCTATTCTTTGGTAAAAACAAATCCGTGTACTTGTGTTGGTTTATTGTATATACATTTTTAATTTGAAGCATAATATTACTATGGCTGATGAATACGCTGCCGTTAAACGTGGTAAATTAATCTTGAAAGGAGATAAGCCCAAGTAAGTACAAGTTAATTCGTCAAAATTCAAAATCATCAACACATAACCTCATACTAACAAAACATTGTTTCGGAAGCGGACAATAGCTTATCCCATATCTTTTATTTATTTTATGAATACAAATCTGACTTCTGGGTGTTTCATAAATATGTACGAGAATGGTGTACTGCAGTGCAAAGTACATAACCTTATGTATTTACAATGTTATTTAAGTTAAATATACATAGTCTGAGTCCAAAATGATACCAAAGTTTTTTAATAGCCTCATTTGGAGAAATACTTTTAATATCCAAAACTTGAAAGCTCGTCTCGCCATTCATTGTAAAACAAAACTTGCATTAGCAACAAATGTTACTCATTTTTAATAATTAACAAAAACATAACCATCTTTTAGAGCAAAGAAACGTAAACATAAGAAAACTAAATGCACTGAAGATTCGAAAGTAGATGAAGATTTAATACGGCACAGTGGTTGGTGGCGAGTTGAGAAGATTGAAGACATAACTGGTTCAATATCTGTGGAGTTTGGGAACAACTGTTACATATCTGCTTTGGACAACGGTTTGTTTACGATCGGCGCTCCTCATGGAGACGGTGATGGTCCAGCTCCAGAAGAAATCTTCACAGCATTCCCTGCTGGTGATAATAAGTTTGCATTAAAATCTGGATATGGGAAATACTTAGGTGTATCAAAGGATGGAGTGGTTACTGGCAGATCTGATGCAGTAGGTCCAATGGAACAATGGGAGCCAGTTTGGCAAGATGGTAAGGAGCAAATTTATTTGTATATTGATTCTTTTAATATAGTGTATTCATTTTAAGATATTAAGATAATCAATTAAAGATCAATAAAATATTTTACTTTAAATGTCTAGTTCAAATAAAATATTTAAATATTTGAATATTGCTTACAAATTTAAATTTAAATATTGTTATAGGTAAAACTGCCATCCTCAGCTCATTAAACAAGTTCATGTCTGTAAATCCCGAAGATGACAGTGTGATAGTAAGTTCAAGTACTGCGGGTGAGAATGAATTCTGCACAATACGGAGCAACAAAGCCAAGGAGGTCAACAAAACAGTGCTGCCTACTGAGGAACAAGGGGATTTGAATGAAGTGGAAATTAATTATGTGTAAGTGCTTTTAATTACATGCTGGACAGGTCATTGTGGAATTCCTTGATCCTTATTAATAAACTAGGATAAATGAGGGATTACCTATAGCCCAGTGATTCTCAACCTTTTTTTGTTGCGGCACATATTTAACGATTTCAAAATTTGGCGGCACACAAAGAGCGCCTTGAGACAAATTCCTATTGCTATGCACGCCGCTTCATCACAATTTGGCACTAAGAAAAAACGCGTTGCAAAGCAAATAATAAAATAATTAACTTTTTTGTGGATTTAAATACATGTTAAAAATATTTTTCTTTTTAACTGATATAATTTAATAATATTAACATTATTATATATTTGCAAAATTTGGCGGCACACTTTTGAAATTTGGCGGCACACAAAAGTGCCGCGGCACAGTGGTTGAGAATCACTGTGCCGCGCATACAATCGGGCTATAGTATAGCCCAAGGCTTTAGAATCGACTATTAGTTTTTATAGCTGGCTATTCACGACTTTATTAATAAACGGGGATGTACTTTGGCCTAATGTGACAATCCTGTGATGGCAACCCACTGATTTTAAAAGTTAAAAAAGGGAACAAAATAACCAAGTCTATTCCAAAGCCCAAGTTAATCCCTCACTCATCTGAGTTTATTTAAGTCCCCTGAAGCCTATTTTTACTGGTAGTGGATTTCTTTCTAAATAATAAATATATTTCTTGAATCTACAAGAAATATATTTATTCATTATCATCATCTGATGATGATCATTGATCACTTAGGCTAATAAAGCTTGTATAAACTTGTTGGATGTAAGGCTTTTTTTTATTATTACATATAAATTTTAAAATTTATTATTATTTTTTGTATTTGTGTCATGTGACACATGTGTATGTGTTTCATATCTGTTTGTGTTACACCCCGGAAAAAATAATTTGTCACTGAAATAAAGCACATTACAAACTAAAGCTGTGGGCCCGGCAATTCATATCGCCGCGCCGGCACAACCCGGTGTCCTATAAGAAAATAATCATGTCGGCGGCAAGCGCGCGCATGTTTTGCCCGCCGACATGACATTTTGAAAACACAAGCGTTCGTCACAACGTCAAAAACGCCCTAAAAATGGTCTCATTCTCAGACTAAATACTCCCTATACTAAATAATAGAGAGTATTTAGTCTGAGGTCTCATTAAATGGAGTCGCTGCCATGTCGCCGACAGTTATCCGACTTGCCGTGAGTGAAATCGGGTCGGCGATTTTGGTGTGCTTAAGATCAACTTAATATGTCGGAATTTAAAAATATAAGCTGAAAATCTTGTTTTACAGTAAAAAGTTCCAAAAATTCCAAGACAAGAAGCTTCGAGTGAATGATGGTGGTGTGGTGGAACTGAAACGTGCTAAGATGGAGGGCAACCTGCATGAGACATTACTTGACAGAAGAAGCAAGATGAAAGCTGACCGGTATTGTAAATAGCTGACGATGTATTATTTTATTTTATAATATTAAAATATATTGAATCTATTGTTGAATTTGTTTTCTTTTGTAATAAACGTGAGCTTAAAGAAATGGTACACAAAACTAGGAATTATGCTAAAATAAATACATCCCAGTTATCACATACATAGTCCTGACCCGAGCATCAAAAACTACCGTAGATTTAAAACACTGAGACCCGAAAAAAAAAACTGTGGAGCGCACAAGCATTTATCTCGGTGCGGGAATTGAACCCGCGGCATTACGTTTCACAGCCGGCGTTGAACCAATTACACCACAGAGGCAGTCGACTGTGTGTATTACATAAATTCAGCTTTTGTATTACAATATATGAAGGATTAAAAGAAAAGGTGAATGTACGTTGAAATAAAACTATTATTTACGCGGATTTCGTTTAGTATTGAACATTTTTTAACATTCCGACGTCTATTAATTTTAAGATTTCTTGATCACGTGATGGACAGACAGACAAAATATCCGTAAATTATAGTTTTATTTCAACGTGTTATATTTTCATAAATCTAAGAAACCATTATAGAGAAGGTTTAATGCAAAGACAGTATTATTTTGGAAAGTTTTTATTCATATTCCTCCTGTAATAATATTCGGTACAGCGGCCTAAACGTTTCGTGATTAATTTAGTATACACCGTCATTTACAGAGAAACAACTGATGACCTGTGCGTACACAGCATTAACAATTCTCATATATTTTATACATTTCATTTCTTCTTGTGGATACACTTATTTGCTTATTTCTTTATATTGGTATCTATGTTAATTTTTTCAGTTTGAAAATATCTTTTTGTAGGACATTTTGAACAGAAACTTAGAAGACATCTCACTACTTGTTATAAATTACAAAAACCGCCAAATCAACCCATTCAAGTGTTTAGTGTTCTAGTATAGCCAGTTTAAGCCTGGGTTTAAGCAATGATATCATCATATTGGTTTGTGAGAAAAATATTTTCAGTCATTATTCTATAAACATAGATGTAATATGAGATGCGAGTCATACCATAGTTACTTGGCCAACACTTTATAAAACAAATATTGATAACCCTACAAGGCTCAATTTTTTTTTGTGGTCAAATAAAAATACTCGTTATGTAGTTAGTGATAAATAGTCGGGGAAAAATAATAAAAAAAATAATAATTGAATATTTTAATGGAAAATCGTGTTTTTATTTCAGTTCCACATATGGTACACTGAGCCTTAACTATACTTTTTGTTAATAAACTAGTACAATAGCATTATTATAAAAACAGTTTCGTAGTGGATTATTTTAATGTGTGTTTAACCATAATTATAAAATTAAAAGTGATATGAAATAACTAAATTATTTTTATTATACATATTGAACTATTGATGAAAGTTTCTGAAACAATTGTTTTCTTTATTCAGGCAAAGTTCTACTCGACATTTTTCACAGGATATGAAGGTTTTTCCTCTGCATCCAGGATTTCGGCATCGTTGTCTCTTTTCATCCCAAAGAGGAAAATGCTCAAAGCCGTTACGCCGGATATTACGAGGAGGGAGAATTGCCGTATCGGGCTTCTTTCTCGTGTTTTCTTCCAAAGGCACCTCCTTTTTTTCTTTATAGTTACAGACACAGAGGCAGGGATTTTAGTTGTAATAACATTATTAATAGTAGATGATCGCCTCGGTGCCCTAGACTCTCTAATGGTACCTGTCCTTGTCCCTGAAGTCCCACCTGAAGTACTAGAATGAGGAGTATCTCATCCTATTATTATTAGTAAATATTTATTGATGAGTGAAATGAGTGGAGAGTGGCGAATGCGTGGTGGCCTGTTGGTAAACGGACTAGACGCGACTGCCAACATGTTCACGGTGGTCGCGGGTTCGAATCCCAGGGCACACCTCTGACTTTTCGGAGTCATGTGTGTATTGATAGTCAATCACCACGGACTAAAACGGTGAAGGAAACCATCGTGAGGAAACCTGCATATCATAGCGATTTATAAAATTTCTATGGTATGTAAGTCCGCCAACCCGGATTGGGCCAGCGTGGTGGACTATATGGCCTAACCACTTTCAATCGTACTCTCGATTGTATAGGAGGCCCGTGCCCTGCAGTGGGACGTATATGGGCTGATAAAGAAGAAGAAGATTTATTGGTGTAGATTTTCGGTATTTATAACATTAATATCCTCATTGACGGGAGACAAACATTGATTTCTTTGCGGTGATAACGAAGTTTCCACTAAGTGATTCAGATAAAAAGTTTTATATATACTGTCTTTTTTCAATGTCTTCATCACTTTCAGCGTCAGAAAAATCTTCTTTATCTTTACTCCCAGAAGGAATATTTAGGAAATCTATAATATCTTCTTCACTCAAGCCTTTTCGCGACATCGTCTATAAATTATAAAAAATGATCATTAGAAAAGTTGTCGTAAGTACTCATACTGAAAACAAGCGTTAAAGCTCAACGTTCCGTATGTGGAACACGGATAAAAATATGATTTGCCAAAAGAATATTGTAGTAATATAAAAAATGTACTTACCTTTGCTAAATATACACTTTTTACAATGCACAATATTTTATTTTGAGTGAAAACTACATAGTTACTTTATTTATTCGCTGTTTGAATTCACATGAATAGCAAACTTTACAGTTTCTTTCGAATTTCACACCAAGTATACCATAAAAAAATCAGTAGAGACATATTTACGTAACGATATGTATTAAACGGTTGATTGATATCCGATGCTTCTATTTAGATGGTAAAAGACATCGCTGCTAGTATTTTTATAGCTGTAGAAACAATTAAAATGGTTGTACCACATATGGTACTGGGAGCCTTGTAGGGATAATATTTGCTTTCGGCGAATCATTATAAGAAACATTTAATATTTCTCTAATAAATTTGACTATATTCAAATAATAGTTTTCGTAGAATTACATGGGTTATTTGTTTATTGTAAGGTTATTTCAAGGCACACTGAAAAATTAAGCATATGCCGATACTTGGCTTAGCATAAGCTTTGAACAAATAAGGTTTTAAACTGTTTTAAATATTTATGTTTAGTTCAGCCGACATGTGAAATTCAATGCGATTTTCTAGTTCATTAAAAGATTAGAATCGTTTCGAAGAAGATTATTAAGAAACTTAATATCGAGTGACAAAAATGTATATGAAATGGGGAAATTTAATGGATTTGTATACATCGAGGCCAGAGTCTTACAGCATCTATCCACACACAATCTTACTGAGTTATAATAATTATGTTTAACAGTTGCTTATATATATTTCTCATACAACTTCTGTGTACGCACTAGTCGTCACTTACAATCAGAATTTGAATATATCTAACTACATGTTTTATATAAAACAATATCTACACCTAAGCCTATTGTCGACTAGACACAAACCTAGTCTATTTATTGGAACTTGATTCTGTATAATGGCATTTGCAGTCCAGTCTAAAGT
Organism: Hyles euphorbiae; assembly: GCA_023078785.2. Classification (NCBI taxonomy): domain Eukaryota; kingdom Metazoa; phylum Arthropoda; class Insecta; order Lepidoptera; family Sphingidae; genus Hyles; species Hyles euphorbiae. Next base: position 16,389,983 of record CM041051.1, read on the forward strand.
CAGCAGTATATTATCTGCTTGCTCTATTTATCTGAACGTTTTTATTTTCTACAATTTGTTGTTAGTGCAAGCAGAAACTTGATGAAATTTATTGTTTATTGGTGAACCATCAGTATTTAAAAAAATAAGTTTTGGGCATATAATGAAACATCTTTCTATTTTACCTAAGAGAATATATTTAGTGAAATAGTATTTTAAGTTATATACAAATGATATTAAACTCTGACAATTACTTCCAATCACGAGTCCTATATTAATAGGGCTTATATTTCAAAGGCAGCGTTTGTCATATTAGGTACAAGCAGGTACTAAACTTTATAATAAATCTATTTTAAGGCATGTTCATCTATTCATTTTACAATGTAAAAGGTCATCATTATTTTAAAAAGCTTTTATATTCCGTCTAAAATTGGCCAAAATATATCTTATAATTTAGTTAAAAAAATTAGGGACACTTATAACATTAACCATAATTTATTGCTTTTTAACTTATGAATTTAGCTTAATCCAGCTATGAATCTCTCTTTAGTTTAGGGGATACACTATCTATGAACTAATTTACTTGGTATTTAACTTTATAAGATCATTTGTTTCTGCTTGACTTGCAACCATATATAGAAAAATAACTACATAATAAACATAACTCCATTTTGTAACATATTTGTAATGAAACACATTGTCAGTTGCAAAAAGTAAAAACGTCCAGAGGATAAAGTAAAAATTACAGAATAAAAAACTTTGTTTGTGTCAAAAAATCAGTCGCAATGCTCATGTCTTTCAAAGCTTATATAACAGACATTGTAATCGTATCGTAAACACAATCCCACCGGAATTATTTGGTATAAACAAAAATCATGCGTCCATACGGCTCAAACTAAAAAGAAAGAAATTTCTTTAGTTGTACTATTTATATTGAAAACAAAAAGATAATGTTCGGTGGGAAAATTAACTAAAATATATAGCATAGCAGAGCCAGTTTTGATAGCGCTATTTATGTATTTTATACATTCGTATACAGGGGAATCAAATTCATGTTACATATCACAAAGGACATGGCCAGTTTTTGTATGGCGCTGTGCCTAGTACTTCGAATCTCGTCTACATCAATTAGTTTTGTATTGTTGGGTTAAGGTTTGTTCCAAGATTAATACAGAAAAGTTACAAAGCCTAGGAAGTTCAGGGTTTTTAGATATTTACAAAAACATATCTTATTTTCAGGTTAGGTTTTGTAGGTTATCTGTCAATTTATTGAATCTAATAAAAATACGTTTACATAAATGCTTTATCATCGAATTTGGAATTTAAAGGAACTAATATTTTATAAGTTACACAAAATATACACCGAGACGTATTTTAATTGTGCCACAATGTAAACAAATAAACAAAGCATGGTTCCTGTCAAGCAACTGTCAAGTGGCAAGTATTTTACTGCAGCGTTTAGTTGTTGCAATGAAAGTGTGTAAAAATGGGAAGAATATATGTCTAAGTAAATACTACAAACATTGCTTTATATATATTTAGTATTGTTAGTTATTATGACTTATTACCTACTTATCGATTATTTTTAGGAATATTTTAGACAAAGTTTTTATTTTTTTCCTACACTTGCTTTACTGCGAACGAAACGTTTATGCGGGGCCAACAATGGCGGAAATGGGTCATCAATCAATGCAAAATCTTATTAAACTTTATATTACTCCCTAAACTTCTACAGAAATATGACATATTCTTAAATTAATAGTTGATTTTTTATATTCATTCAATTATTGCTTTGTTTTTGTACATGATAAAAAGTAACTAGGCAGAAACTGTCCAGGTCCTTTCCTTCCCAATGGAAATATACTGAGTGATATATACTATTTCCCCTAAAATTATTTATGGAATCGTAAAATGCTGAAATTGTTTATAATTTCCTATTCCCACCATGACATGGAATAAACTCTATCAAAACTGACTCCTACAAACAGATTCGACCCGGATATCAGATATTGCATATAATACAGTAATAATTCAACAAAAACGATTTCAACATGTTTGTATTATAGAGGAGCAGTAATGAATTCATAATATACATAAATATAAATGCTAAAAATATACAAGTAAACTTAAAACTAATAATAATGCGGTAAAAATATATAGAACACAATACAGTGTGTGTATGATTGGATGTGTGGCTCCTCCAGTGCGTAAATCATATCAATCATAAAATTACAATTAATGAATTAAAGTGAAAGAAAAATCGCGCGTCACTGTGTCGTTTATTCAAATAAGACAAAAAGACGATTTACAATAAAAATAATAATTTACAATGAGTTCGCTTAACAGAAATATTATTCGGTAAGTGAAACACTTCCCAGAAAGTAGTGCATAAGTGGTTTTCTGGCGGTTGTATGATAATGAATTTTCACAAGCCATTGAGATGAAATTCCATTAGTAAGCTATGCGTAAACTTTTCGATAGTAGTTAGTACAGTAACTAAGTAATAATCTTTGATTTTTTCCCCAAAAATTATCGGACTAATTTATAAATATACAGGCAAATATATTGTTGGTATTATAAAACTAATGAAAATTATTCAGTTTTATTTTATCACCACATTTTATTGCCAGTTGCAAGACTTCTATATAACTATCTGGATTCAAATACATATTGTTCAATACGTATTTTAAATTTATTCATATTAAACAAAATTGTAATTACATGGATTGAAATTATAAATTAATATTTACTTACCAACAGTCGATTTGGCTTTTATAAAAGTGATTTGAGTCGGTAATGTAATTTTATTAGGATGCGATGATGTCATAAACTGCCAATAGTATCAGCAAATCATGTACCTTGTGACTAACCCAGATTGTAAGCATGTAGGTTAGGGTTGCCAATCCATCACAATTTCATACACATTAAGAATATCTTGCTAAATATTCAGTCTAACATTCCATTAAATATTTTATTAGGATTTCCCTATATTTATGACAACCCTTAAGATTTTTTTGTAACCTGGCAACCCTAATGTCTCGGATATTAATGTACGAATAGTTACTCTATGATCCGAAATGAAGTTTGAATGTTCGAAAATTCGACATTCGAAGTTATAAGTTTTCCATTTCTAAAAATCACTACTATTGCCTATGACACTTATTCACTCCGAACTTAGTCTATGGTTACGACGTACGTCAGAGGATTCGAACACGTACGACGTTTGAAAATTCCAACTTCGTTTCGGATTATAGAGTAAGTGACCAGATGTGTTGCGTTAGTTGAGTATGTGTGCAGTGTGTACCCTTACGAGTTATGTATCAGTTGATATTGGCTTGAAGCAGTGTTACGTCAGTATGTGTGTGTGTGTGTTTGTGTGTTTCGCGATGTGGTCCTCAGCTGGCGGGCGGCATGGCCACGTCTCCCGCGCGTTCTGACCGCAGCCACTCCACAAACTCGTCCAACATCACCGGCCCTGCGGATAATACAAGTCAACATTGTTATATATTATTTCATGGGATGATTTATGTTCAATTTATAGGTACTAGTATGCAAAAATGAATTTGATGCACCATAATAGTAAGCGCTTCATATCTATTCGCTTTGTTGCACACCAGAAACATAAAAGCAGACAACATAAAAATATATACAAGCAGTGGTCTTATTGCTCAAAGCGATTTCTGTCAGAAAGGTAAACAGTAAAGAATGAAAGTGTAAGTAAAGTAAGCTGTCCACTTAACATAATTTTACTGGTGGTGGGTTTCATATGTTAAATACACTGTTGTATTTTGGTTTGAACGTCATTGTAGATATTGAGATCATCTTATACATCAGGATGGTGAGGGCAGTGGAATGGTGTTGTTTGGTTACGCTATTGTCCATGACTGGTCGTATCGCTTACCATCAGGCGAATGGCATGCTTATCTCACAATTATAATTAATAAATAAATATCACCCTACAGTCATATACATAGTATTGATTCCACACTAAGATCGACATCTAAGATCGAGTCTTGTATCGTGGGTATAAGAAACTAGGAGAGACTTTTTGATCTCATAAACATCTAGACCCGAAAGACATATTTGCGGGGATCGAACCCGCAGACTCATTTCACAGCATCTAACAAACAGCACCACGTAGGCTGCCGAATAATAAAAATCTATATATACTAACAGGCTCCATCCGCGTCGTAAGCGCTCAAACTGGCGTCCACAGTGCGGCTGAACTCGAGTATGTTGCACCACTGGTCTCTGTTGACGACTCTGTACCGTCGCTCGCGCGCGAGGAACTCGGCGAGACTCGCGCGCAGCGGCCAGCGCGGCAGCAGCACGCCCAGCAGCGCGCGCGCCGTGCCCGTGTCCAGCGAGCGCTGCTCCTTGTCCTGTGTGGGTTGGATTATTACAGGGTGTGTGAAGTGCCACGTCTAGTATATTATACAGGGTGTCTAAATTGCCATCTGCATCGTATTATACAGGGTGTCCAAATTACCACCTACATCATAATATACAGGGTGCCCAAATTGCCACCTGCTAATATTAGCACTCAAACGAGTTTGAATGGAATTCGATAACCCTATTTTGTTATATTTATCTTTTTCACTTAGTTTGTGCATGCTGGTCAACCTGTCAAATTTCAACCAATAGAAGGGTAGAAAAAGATGACCGAGCATCATTATTTATATCTACGTTTTTGGGGAACCAGCATTCCCTCTATATTATAAATACTCTTAAATTTTACACTGGCTTGCCTAATACCTTAACACCACTGAATAGTAAACAGTAAAGACTGATTTCCTAAAAAATAAAAATACTAGGTTAAACTTCTTTGTTTGTTTAATTTTTTTTTACAATTATTTTTTCATTTGATTCATCAAAGTGTAATTTATTTAATTTGCACAACCATTATCCCTCATATTATTTATTTGGAATTACTGAAACTATAAAATAATAATAAATTATTTATTTATTTAATACGTATTTTATTTTGTTACCAAATAGATCGGACTTATGCAATCTATGACTTTTTGTAGATAAATAAAACTATCCTAGGATTTGGATTCCTAAGTCGAACCAAATAGTATCAAACCGTTATATTTTTTTCTGTATAAGTAAAAAATGAAACTTCCATACTTACCCTGGCAAAATCATATGAATATCTGTATATAGCTTTAAAAATATAAGGATCATTGAGTAAATTGCGTAAATATTCTAATTTGTTCTGCAATTTGTACACACTGTCGCACTGTAGTTCTGTTAAACCTGAAAACATTAAACTATGTCAAATATATGCAAACACAACAAATACAAGAAAACATTTCATCATAATATAAATTAGTGACAATTCAGCTTTTTATGTTAGCTCTCGTTTTGCCTTCTAATGAAATTAATATTTATAATACCATATAAATTGGTCATTGAGTAATTTGTATTTGTATAAACAATAAAATTCAGCAGCTATATAGAATTGTACAGAGAGCTCATTTCGAACACATTGAAGTAATTCTAATAATTAATAAGGGCAATTTATCTGATGCCATTTGGATATGCTACCATCCGTCCTGACCCCACATTAAGATCGAGTCTTGTGTCGTGGGTATCAGGAACTACGAGAGACTTTTCGGTCTCACAAACACCCAGACCCGAGAGAAATATTTGTGGGCCGCACAAACATTTCTCTCGGTGCGGGGATCGAACCCGCGGCCTCTCGTTTCACAGGCGGCGTCTAACCGCCTGCGCCACGGAGGCTGTCATTTTTGCTATCTAAGGCATCATTATGACAAAAATATTGAATATACCTTTTAACCATTCTTCTTGTGTGAAATATCCCATTTGTTTGGCTCCCATTTTGTAAGCAATTACCAACATGACTACATTTTCTGGATCTACACCTAAATCTGCACAAAACTTTTCCATTCCTTCTGGACCTGGAAGAATATAAAACATTTTGTATTATTATTTTTCAAACTTTTTTCACATAAATTTTAGAGAAATTAGAGACAAATTGTGAATGGTTTTTCATTTTTCAACAATTTTGGTCTGGGTGGATTGATTCTAAATTATTGATAATATCAGGTGTAGCATAATATCCACTAAAACAATTTTAATACCTAGATACTTAAATACATAAGGAAAAAATTGTCTGAAAGTGGATGCCACCAGTAAATCTTTTTACTTCAATTAATTAGTATTTGAAGCATCACTCACCTAATACATCTGGTTCTGTGACTGTGGTGTATTCTTTGAACCATGTTAAACATTTCTTTACACTGAAACTTGTGTCCTCAGCTTTGGAATGTCGACGTGAACTGTAAGCAACACCATTATCACACACATTAATTAATATCAAAATAAAAAGAAATATGTAAATTGTTAATAATTGTCTGTGGAACATAATTCTCCCATATTTGTACTAGGTTTTGTATTTAAATGCGTATGTAATAGATAAAAAGATAGCATTTCTTGATTATTTATGTAAAAATTTGGTAATCAATATTTTTGCTTCAATCTCAAATGATATTGTCAAAGAATATCACTAGCATTTATTTGGTTATAATCAACAGATTATATTCTCTGTGTATATGGTAGCCTGTTGGTATGGGCCAGACGTGGCTGACTACATACTCATGGTGGACGTAGGTTCGAATCTCTGGGCATACCTCTTACTTTTCGGAATAATATGTGTATTGACAGTCAATAACCATCTCATTGGTAATGGTATATAAAGTCACCTAAATATATGGCCAAACTCGTTTCAATCGTTTTTTCGATTATAGAGAAGACCAGTACCCTGCAGTGGGATGTATATGGTGTAATACAGATATAGATTACACTGTCCAAACTTTTTAAAATGTTCCATAGTATACCTGCTATTTCTGGATCGTTTGTGATGATGATGGTCGTCTATAGAGGTGGCTCCTGGTAGGACGTCACCTCCATTAGTGGGCGCACCGCTCCGCGTACGTTTACTGCAACGAGGCATCGCTCCACCACCCTGTAGATACTTAACCATTAACAATGGCTAATGTCATATTGTCTTACACAAGAGAGCCAACAGCAACTGGATGCATAAGCAGCAACTGGGCTTTGTGGCACATCTTGGGAGAGGCCTATACCTAGCAGTGAACGGCAAGTGGTGGGCTGATGATGATGAATATCAATTGGGTTTTTTTTAATTGGCACAATAGGATGATCACATGCATCTGCCGGTAAGTAAAATGCTGTCCAGGTAGGGTGTGAATATTCATCTCTTGCTGGATAATACAATTGTGGCTGGCTTGTGTCCAGATAGGTCTCTACTCTAGTTATACTCTCACTCATATGTATTTCATAGCAAACAAACTTGTAATAATTTCTTGAGTTCTAATATCTACTGTTTTCGTCCTCCAATCACATGTGTCTCTATTTTAAGTTTTTACTACTGTTTTGTAATCAATCAAATGTTTAGTAATAATATGAAAAATATATGAATAATAACTCATGAAGGTTCTAATTCTGAATAAAGGATAATAGATATAAGGATATCTTATCGTTGGGAGGAAAAACTGTTCACTAGAATGAGCCTTGTGTTATTCTTAAAATATCATATTAATAACTATGAAGTTTATTTTAGTTAAGCAAAATTTAACTATTATTTTATACTATCTGCCAAAACACTTTATTTAGCGGATTTTATTTTGTAACATCATCATCACTCACTATTTTGGCCAGGCAGGCTATTTACGTATCTAATTTGTGGTCCAGTTGAATAAAAATACTTTTTCAAAATGATTGTATAACTTATTGGCACTGAATTCTCAGTAATAAAGAAGGTATGGATTTTATTTGGCAACTAATCAAATCAGGCTGCAGATGTACAGTCATAAAATATATTTATAATTCTTTACACAATTTTAAACCAATGAGGTATCGTAACATTTTCATTGTGCTCCACAAAGTACATGTATTGAAGAATAGCTAGTTGGTGTAAGATATGACTATCAGAAGAGCCCAAATAAAAAGACGTAAAGTTTGCTAACCCATAGCACTTGACACTCGCTTAATCACCCACAATCAATTTCTTGATAGTAAAGAAGTATAATTTTCAGAAGAACAGAACTCATATGCACCTAGTTATGAGTTGATATATTATTACATAAAATTAAAAAAATTAATGCAATAGCTGCTTTCCAGATTTGAATACCTATTTGATTAAAAAATTAAATATGAATGACATAGCATTATAAGTGAGATAAGAAGCCAATTTGTACAACTATACAAAATGGCGGTGACATAAGTATTTTTTTTTGGACCACATATAGGGTACCGCATCAGCAGCCCATACACCAAATTTTATTAATTTATCACCACCCGTTTAGCCACAGGATAGTTTTTTAGTTTTCAATATTTAACCACCTGCTGTAGCGATTTGGCTAGGTCATTGACACAAACGAATAATAAAGGTCAAGTGCAATAAAATTCAAGGTCTTATTATTAGTTGCATAGAAATAATATCAATAATTGAATTTAGACCTAATATCCATGATAGTAAGACTCATAACTTCGCGACGTCGTGATGTCGAATAGGCAACGTCGCGTCGTTGATCAAAATGAGGCTAGGGTGGCAACGACTTCATCGATCATACAATATCAATATTATCGATATAATTCAAACTTTATTAATAAAAACCTTTATTTATCGACAATATTAAAAACAAATGTGATACATAAAATGAGATACACAACTCACATCTACATTTTATACCTACTTAAAATTGCTATGGGTCATGTGGCAACATCCGAGACATTATTCGGTATCATTCTGTATGGGTACTGTTGAGACGCATTTTTTCAAAAGCAGGCGCTATGGTGACAATGTAGAAATCCGCTGATTAGAATGAAACTTGGAAAATAACTTTTACTAAGTCTTTGTTTTTGTGTATTTATTTGTACTAAGGTCTTTTTGGCACGCTTAGAATATGTTCTGATAACTGTGTTAATAAATATTATATTCTGACATTTACTGCCCTAAAAGTATTTAAATATGAATTATGCGGATTTCATATTTCAATTGACGACATTTATTTACTCTCGATAAAAATATCGATGAATTATTTTATGCATCTCTAATCGTGCATCCTTCCCCACCTCGCCTCCTCCTGGGATTACCCGCGACTCCTGGGCAGTGTTGCAACGTAATTACACTAAAACTATTTGTGCTTCATTTAATGTAAAATACCAAAACAAAGTATACAGTAAGAATAAAACATACTGGAATATGACTAACAAGACAAATAGTAAAGCTATTTCTGACACTTACTAACTGTTTATCACTAGAAAATAATGATATAGGGTCTTTTATTTCACCGAGCCATCCTTAAATTTTCAACCAAACCATAGATTCGATCTTAGTGTGGGGTCACGACTATGTATCTCCACTACTTTATGATGAATTTTAGAAAAGTGACACATACAGCGATTAACTTCTTTAGTCTTTTTACGGAATACTTGTAACTTTTAAGAATGTGTTTATTTTCGCTTTCTATGTAAAAAGCCCTGTAATAAACAGTATAATAATCTCCTCTATTTTATATCCATCTACGATATTTTTACGAAACTTTTTCTGTATTTTTTGAAATCTAACCTAGCAACACTGCGATCGGCGATCGACGGTCGAAGGTCTGGTGTCACGGGCGGGGGCGGGGGCGGGGGCGGTGGTGTAAACTCGGGAGTCGGCACCCGCGCCACCTCGTCAGTGAGCCGTACTTGTTCTTTGCGAATGCGCGTGCGTTGCTCACAACACATTACGAATTACGATAGCATTTTATGTTCATGATGTCGCGATTTACAGCTGTGGAATACACTGATATGATTTGTTTGAAGGTCTATTTAGTGGCAGTAATATTTTACGCGACGTGCTATTTTCATCCCCCTTCGCAAAAATAAGACTGAATTTGTGTACTAATTGTAAGTGGCATCGTCGCTCCCAACCCAATGAAGCAATTTTGACTCACATAATTTGTGTAAAAGGTGACTTGATTAAGAGCGTTTTCATTAATTATTCTACGAATACAATTATGCCTAAAAACTACAAAGGATTCATCGCGCCAAATCAATTTAAAGCCATTTGCGACGCGGCGACGAAAAATGCGGCGTTGCCGCTCTTATGTCTGGGTCAACTGAGGGCAGTAGGTAACTTATAAAGCGTGTTGTATTTAAACCAATTTATTTTATTATTTAGTTTGTTTGAAAATATCATTTTTTTAATTTTAATGTGATTTAAAGTCTAATAATTTTAATTTGTTTTAATTGACTTTATTTAATGACGTTATAATTTAAAGTTATTAAAACAACGACACTTTGTATAATAATTCTAAGCCTAAAATGTTGCTATCACAAAATTGAAGGATGTGGAGATAAGCAAACCAGATGTATTGATTCATGAATTTATAGTTTACTAAGTATTTTTATTAAAACACTTTTTGAATGCTATTTATGCATATTTATTTTAAAAAATATTTTTTTAATTTTTTGGATTTTGATAATTGTCCTAAAATTCTTGTAAAATTCAATTTTTCAATTATTCTAAAATTGCCCTTCTAGATTGTATCAAAGCTGGCACCATCATTAAAATTTTCTTATGGTTATAGAGAAGTATTATGGATCAGTAAAAATGACACTATATTTACAATATTGTAAGTCACAATATGTGATTTTTTTTAAAACTAGTACTAAAGGATGAACTATTTTGTTTTTTCAGGTTTACAATTGTAGGTCTGAATATAATAATACTTATACTTAAAGACAAATGAAATGTACAAAAAAGCATGAATATGCAAAAAATGTTTGGCCTTGATACACTTAAAATTTACATTATGTTAAAATCCAAATTGTAAAGTTCATGAACAAAGGTGGTAAAAACGTTAGAATAAAAATTATAGTCAAAATGAGAATTGAAAGTAATCAATATATTTATCTCTTATTATCTTCTTTCTATTATTGATTTGACAGATGAATAATAGATGGATAGATGTTAAGGACTTATTTACGAATGGTTAAAACATTATATGTTAATTGAAGGAAATATTGTTTTATAACTGAGACAACAAAAATCAGCTGAACATGACATCAAATAGTTGTGAAAACAATGTAATGTTTGGAGGTTATATATTAGTTTTAGGAATATTTGCTTCTAGAATAGGCTTTTTCACTTCCTGGTTAGTATATTCGAAGTCATTAAGTATCAATAAACACTTCACTTTCAAACTATTCACTAGCACCCTATCAAGTTACTATGCAGTTTGTTACTTTAATAATTAATAAGCAATAAATCAACATAGAATACTAAAAACGAATTAACTTACGATTGGTGGCAGATTCGATATGAAATTTGAAAACTTAAAGGGGTTGTCGTCTCCTATTTTGCGAATTTTATTAGAAGCAGCCCCACAAAAATGTCCTCTCAACTGACAGGTAGTTAATAACCTGAAATAAAAAAATCAATGTGGGTGCAAATGAAGAAAGAGTGACATAATAACACCTATGAATGTCGCAGTAATCAATATTCGTAAAAAAATATTGATGTTTAAAGAAAATATAGCAAAAACTTATGAAGAAAATATGTTACACGGAATAGTTTCTACATATAAACAGTTACGAACAAAATTCTCACCTCTACTACTTCTTATTATTAAAAATATATTAAATGATATTTTTTAGCAAAACAGTAACTCTTAATATACAACAATGACGATAATTTAAGATAAATTGTTAAAACCAAACAGCAGACACAGCGGCTGAGAAAAACTCAAAACGAAGTTAACGTTTTATTACTGCTGATCCTTTGAATTGAGCACAAAGATATTGTAGTATTTTGAATGATTGATTACATCATTACATTAATATTTAAAACATATTGACATTATTAATTTGTTTTTTTCAGTCAGAATTTTTTGAAATATGAAAAATTACTTTAAATGTAGTTGAACAAAGTTATGAAAATAGCATTAATTAAACGCTATGCAAACAAGTTTCCGAACGTATATACGGGTATCTCTTGTCTATTTTCATCATTCAAACTTGAATTTTGAAACTACCCACAAGAAAAAGAAGACGATTCGTGTTTCTGAGGGAGTTTATTCCGTTCACGCCGTTTCTTCTTCACAGCTACAACACGTTCCGAAACGGTGGTAGCAGTAATTATTAACGATTCAAAAGATCTTGTAAAACATTTAGTCCATTGAAATGTTACAATTTAAGGACCGAATATTGCATTTCTTAGAGGACGCAATTTTATTTTTGGGATATGTTTGGGGGGTCAATAGAAGCTTAACCTCAAGTTTGTGGGGTCGCCACCCTTGTCCCCCGGCTGCCATTTTGGAAAAAGGGGTGAAAACACTTTTTTCGCGATAACTCTGAAACTATGCGTCTTACAAAAAAATTGTAAGAACATAATTTGTAGCAAATTGTTTTGCCTACAAATATGTTTATTTAACTTTTTGCCCTAAATAAAAAAATTAAGAAGTTATAAGCAAAAAAGTGAAGAAGAAATTTCTTAAGGGAAATCTTCCCGTTTGTCTTAAAAGTAGACTCTTCGACTTGTATCTTACCAATTCTCACATACAGTGCTCAATCCTGGTCTGACCGAATTTCAGTGGTCCAAGCCTGGGTTTGTCAAAAAGCTATGGAGCACAGGATGCTAGGCGTAATACGCATGGACAGAGTACCCACTAACACCTTGCGCTCCATAACCAGAGTCAAGAATGTTGCACAGAAATCAGCTAAACTAAACTGGGATTGGGCGGGCCACGTCACCCAGATGAACCTGAAGAGGTGGGCAAAGATTGCCAATCAATGGATGCCTAAGGATGGCGAGAGGCCACGCGACAGGCTTCGGAAAAGGTGGCGCGACGATCTCGACCAATTTAGCAGCACTTGGATTGCATCAGCAACTGATAGGGATAAGTAGAAGGATTTGAGGGAGACCTTTGCCCATCAGTGGCATAGAATAGGTTAATAAAAATAAAAAAATAGAAAAAAAGTGAGTTTTTTTATACAAAAAGTTATAGAGGAAAAAAAATTTTTTTTATAAAAATTTACTCACATTTTTGGTTATAACTGCTTTAATTTTTAATTTAGGGCAAAAAGTTATATAAACATATTTGTAGGCAAAACAATTAGCTACAAATTATGTACTTACAAATTTTTCGTAAGACGTATAGTTTCCGAGATAACGCGAAAAAAGGGTTTTCACCCGTTTTTCGAAGATGGCGGCTGGGGGACAAGGGTGGCGACCCCACAAACTTGAGGTTAAGCTTCTATTGACCGCCCACACATATCCCAAAAATAAAATTGCGTCCTCTAAAAAATGCAAAGCTCATGTAACATTTCAATGGACTAATTTGAATAAAGAATATTTTGATTTTAATGAAAATTTATGATGGTTTTCGACCTATTTTTCTTATAATAGCCAAATATGTTTTTATTTTCTTTTGAAAATAATTGTCGGCTCTATATTCAAATGAACTTTTGATAAAGGTTTCATAATTTATTTAAAATCAAAACAAGCGGTTGGGTCGGCTTCATCCGGGTGCAGATAGTTTTTGAGTTCAGTCTACATCAGCAATATTTTGCTTATATTTTTATTTCACATACTGTTGTAAATATGAACTTGATATGACCGCCGCGCCGTCGGCTATTTTGCTTTTCCTGTCCCGTTCTGTCGCATCTCATTCTGTCCCATGATTAAAAACACGCAATCCTGATCTCTCTTGTCCTGTGTCCTATATACGTATTTGAAAGAGTAGTAACAATGTATATTTTAAATTCTGACCCATCTCGTGGGAAAAAAACATTTATTTAATGTCCATGTCCAAATTTATTTATTTATTTATTTATTCATTAGTCCAATATACCTCTCTGTTAAACAGAAAAATCGGTTCACCCGTTTTAGGCCGAAAACGGAACGTGCATACATTATGTATTTCACATTTATAATATGATGGGAGGGGTAAGGGAACACGACTCTCGGCATAGTAAAAACTACAAAGGTTGGTATGGAAGAAAGTATGTTAAAATAATGTTGTATTAGAGATCCATATTTTATACTAACTAACATTGCGGCACTTGTAATGTAGAGTGGGAAGTAAAGCAACTAATCCAGTAAGGGTGCGATACACACAAGGGTTCACCCCTCGTCCCGTGCTCGACAAACTAAAAGCAGACGCAACGTAATACCTACCCCGTCGCGACGTATAGGTTGAAGAATTTGCTATCGATTTTGAAATGCACATTTGCATATGTGAGCACGTGATCCTTTTAATTTTTTATAACATGAATAGCGATTTTATTTCTTTGTTAGTGTACTCATTGAAATTACCTGCGTACTTATTATATATATTATAAGAATATATAATTATAGGTAATAAGAGTATTAAAAATAACATGACTATGATTAGTATGCGGTGGTGGTAATTAAGAGTTAGCGCGCCATGGCGTTGCTCTTTTAGCTTTGATAGTATAAGTAGTTTTCTTTGTCATTAAGCATGCGTATGGGGTGGCTTGAGGCACAGAAAATTTGTTATGCACCTATTCATAGAGGTCCGCAATATTTCGTTTATATATTGAGAATGCAGATTTAAGGTAGCATTTTAATGGAGTACCTGAAAATCGAAAGAAAATGTTCAATACGTTCGGTAATTTACGTACAGAATTTGTGTCATAACCTTACCACGCTAAAATGTAGGTACTTTTGTCGAAATTTTTTGTCTAGTTAAATGTTTTTAATTAAAAAAATGGAAATCGTGCTTCGAACATGTTTGAATTAACACATTCCTCTTCAATTACATCACGTTACGTGAAAACAAAGCATAAAAAACACCAACCCTGCAATAATTAGGGAAGCGCTCGCACTATGCGGGGGTGCGGTGTGCGACCATCTTCTGACGGTAAACCGTCATGCGTCCATTCAAGTCGACTCCAATACACCCCCATGACACCCTCGTCACCCTATTCCACCCCAACCGGCGTCGTGCGAATTGTCAGTTCGCTTCAAACCGTTGCGGAGGGAGCACGCGTCGCGACCTCTCTCCGCGAAAACCTCGCGATCTTTTCCGAAGTGCAATATTCAAAACAATTCGAATTTTCCAGCCTGTGTTGTTTATATTATAAACATTTGTTGAAGTGTTTTGTTTCTTTGATAGTTTGTTGTGTATTCTTTGTTTAATTTAATTTTTTGACACTTAGCCAGTGTTAGTGCCAGTGGCTCGTGTGTGGTGTACTTACGTAAGTATTTACTGCATTGCGTTATTATCTGCGTTTAATAAGATTCATTCCGTATTATCTACTGCCAAAAAATAATTTTAATTAAGCCCAAATGTTACTTATGTGGTTTCCATGGTTATATTAGCCATACTAAAGTTTATTTCGCCGGCGTTTTGCGCTAAGGAGAAAATCTTCACTTTATTTAATGTCACGAAAGTTTGGAATAGGTTCTATTCAATTAGGCAGTAAATTGGGTCAGCAAAGAAGGGTAGTAAGTAATAGCGGGTAAATATATATGTACGTCGGCTAGTTTATGTAACAGCAAAGGTCAAAGGCCGTCTGTCGTACGGCTTTAATTAATTTGCTTGTGATATGTGAAATTGTTAACGGTAACTATTTTAATTGCAACTATCATATTATTGGAATAGTTGAAATAGGTTGTATGTCAATTAGAATAAACAGCAGTAGTGGTTGCATTTATAACCTATTTCCATAGTCTAGTTCTTGTTTTTGTTATAGTTTTTCATTAACAGCAGTTACCTAAAACACTTATTGCATTTTGGGAGCGTTTTGTGTTTCGATACGAATGTTATAATAAAAAACAAGAGGGTAGATTGACATACACTTATTATTACTAAGTATATTAATGGATGTACGACGGATACTATAAATAATACGAATTACTTGGTATAGGAACATTTTACATCAATTATTAATAATAATTAATCAATTATCAAGTATCTAAGTATGTTTATTTCAGAATATCTTTACTTAATTTGCATTCAGAATTGGTTCAGGGAACGTAGTATACCAATGCGATTGATGCTTTTATATTCAACTAGCGGCCCGGCCCAGCTTCTTCTGGGTGCATATATGTATTTTTTGATTCCACTCCACACCAAATATATTTTTCGTATAAACTCTTGTATACCTAAACTTGACGTAGCTATCCTACTGTCCGTCTCATCCGCCTGTTCAGTCTCTTCTCAATCCGTCCCGTCGCTTCTCTTTATTATCCATCCCATTTTATAACGTGCATTTACATTTCGTCCTAACAAATCTGTCATCCATCCCAGCCCTCTCCCGTACCTTCCACTCTATTTTACTTTATGTCCCTTCTCTCCATATATATCCATATACATATTTATATAAAGATAGCCTTATGAATTTTTGATATTAAAAACTTTAGCGTTTTTTATTGTCCATCCAATATTCCTTCCCTTATTTCAGCACCAAAATGCTGTTTTTCCAAAAAATATCGCACGCCATTACTTTTTGTTAGTAATAAAGAGTTAAAACTTAAAATATAAATTTTCATAGACATAACTTCAGTGGTTTCGATTTTCTTAGACATAACATTTCAACCCTTTTTTTTTACCCCCTTTAGGTATAATATAACCTATCTTACTCCGATACGATGTACATTTCTATCAGTGAATTATAGCGAAGGAAAAGCCACTGTAAAAATTCGTGATAAAAATGGCATTCGATCTTGAAAAGGAGTAAGTATAACTTCTTATGCTGCATTTACACGCTTGGCCAACCTTAGCCAGCCTCCACCAAAGCCATCATATAAACGGAGTGTTTGGCTCGGCTGGCCTTATGTTTTTCATAGTTAATAGCTTGGAGTTGGTAGACGTTGGCCCAGCCTCAGCCAACATGTAAATCTACCATTACGTGTGAACATTATTTATTTCATTGTCCTGTTTTAATGTAGCTTGATATATTCTCCTTAGTTTATACAAAATAAATTTCTGAACGCATGCATAAATAATTACAATCAATTAAAATGTCAATCCATTTTCACTACTGCCAATATTTTATATCTTTAAAATCTAAAATACGCCATTAATCGAATATTGTGGATATATGTTGCCGATTCGAAACCTTTATTTAAATACGTTCTTTAATTTGAGGGAACAGTTTACCGTATCGACAGGGTGAAAATTAAATGTTTGACAGTTACAAACCAAGAAGCTTATACCCAATATGGGTATAAGCTTCTTGTTACAAACCCATGAACATTTTGTATGGGAAAATCACGCACACTGTTTTGATAGATATGATTGAATTTGAACTATGTATAGCGGTAATAAAGTGCAAATTGACTCTTTGACGTTAGGAACATACCTACATTGTTTAAACAACAGTGAGTGCTTGTATTTTAATATGAACTTCATACAATAGAAATTAAGCTCAAATTGACTCTACGTTTTAGTTAGAAAACGTTTGTATGGGAAAAAGAAAAGAGCTATATTAAGGGTTTTTCCGGAAATTATTCGAAATTTTCTCGCCGTAAAAACCATCCTAGGACTTCCACAAACATTTTAAAAAAAGAATTATCGAAATCGGTTCAGCCGTTCACACGTGATGCCGTGACAACCAAGAAGCTTATACCCAAATGGAGATTGTATTCCGTATATAAAAGTGAAGCACAAAAATTTGACCTTAAATGACGTCGCTGTTATCTTCTACCCTTTTCTATCGAGTGACAATGAATGAACATAATGTCATTTTCATTCATTGTCACTCTAAAGAAAAGGATAGAAGATAACAGCGACGTCATTCAAGGTCAAATTTTTGTGCTTCAGTGTTTTATACGGAATGCAATCTCCATTTGGGTATAAGCTTCTTGGTGACAACGCGAAACGGGTTTCATTTTTATATATATAGATTAAAAAAGTAAGTTATAATACTGTTGGGTCATTAAGATTTTTCCGAAAAATTGAACATTTTCATATTGTGTTTTCAGAAAGAATTGAAAAAAAAACCGGATAGTTGTCTGTTTTTTTTTCCATTTGACATTCGGAATTTAAAACATGTTATTGTTAACGGGGTGAATCGAAACTCGGGGAAAAAATATATAAGTCAACTCGAAGTCTCGATAGATCATACATACATAAACTCACGCCTTGTTCCCAGAAGGGGTAGGCAGAGGTGCCAGGGCACCTACATTTCGCCTTGTATGTGATTGGTGGCGAGCCTATCGCTATATCGAGCACAAATTCCTGACTCTGGGCTGATACTGAATACAAAAAATCCAATATCACTTTTCCCACCCCGGGATTCGAACCCGAGACCTCAGCTTTGTAACCGTACCGTAGTACAACTACGCCACCGAGGCCGTCGATAAATCAATTTGATTCAATATTATGAATAGGAATTAATAATGATGTTAGGATATTTTTTGTAAAAATAGGAAGCCATTTGCTTCATACCGTGAATTTGGACTTTACAGTATGGATGTTTACTTTGTTAGCAAATTACTTAAGAACATAAAAGGATTAAATGAATTTTACGATTTATAGGCTCTGCAATGGAATCTTGCCACTGTTTTTTATTCAAAAAACGTAAAAAAAATTTTTATTCCGAAAAGTATAGGTCACTAGTTTAATACAATACTCATCCTGAAATGATGGATCCTTCTGAGAGCTCATTTTTAACAACCTTATTAAAAGAGACCGCTACGATATTACAATCGCATTATGTATATCCTAAAGGCAGTGGGAATTTTCAGATAATATTTATTTGCATCCGCTTCGATAACGATCACCTTGCGTGATCATGATAAACCGTGCAAGTCTATTAAAAATTATAAATATTACATACAATCAATATTATCGTATTTCAAGCAGTCCTTTACAATTCTATGGACTGAACTGAGAACTTCAAATCTTGAGGACGATTTTCATTTGTACCTATCAGTATGAAAAGTAATAAAACACTGAACTGGGAGTCAAATCGAAAGGAAACGTCAACAATATTTGTGGCACGGTCACCGCCGATTGATCTTCAATTACGTCGGTGAATTATTGAAGATCCAACCTAATTTAATTAATATCCAGAAACTTCCATCATAGCATAATCCTCTTTGAGGACAACAGCTTCGTTTCTCACGGTTTACTTACTTTGTGAAATCCCGTTCAAAGGATTATTTTAACTTTGTTAAAATGAAAGTTACATAAATGACTATTAGGCGCAGGCCGTAGTTGGCGAGTTGATTTGAAATGGAAAATTTCGTGTTCTTTTTGCTTTGAGACTAAGGTTTATGTAATTAAGTTTTCATTAAGTAGTTTTATACTATATTTTTATAAATCATCGTAATTTATTATTCCTAGTGGCAAGAAGCCCATTGCTGAACAGTGAGCACACTATGAAGTTGTTAGATAGATTTAAAATCTATTTTAGCTATGGAATATGTTGTCTTTTTCATTCAAAATAAATTAAAACGATGTTCGAAAGGGACAAAAAGTCGATGACTGAATTGAAATAATGAATGAATTCAAGGTAGAGGGACGACCAGGTTATAGTTGCAGGAAGTCGATGGATGCAGCCCGCTTCCAACAGGTCGATGTGGACTTGTGGAGATCCTTGATTTAGGCTGCGTTTCGACTGACGCGGAGCTTGGCGGTGCACAAATTGACCAATGACTATGCTTGAAATATCCGCTCCGCTTCAATGGAAACAGTACGAGCGGGGTGGAGCAGAGCTGAGCGGATATTCATACATCGAGGCGATGCAGTGCGGAGGTCAGCGAGCATTGGGGTACAGAGCGGAGGACAGCGGGGCGGTACGGAGCGGTGCGTGATTCGCGTCACTTCATCTGATTCGTTATCTTCGTCTTCAAGTAGAGAAAGATATAAAATGATTGCTTTTTTTTTTAAGCGACAACATGATGTATGGTCTTTCCGAGAGATTTAGTGTAACTAAGTGCAAAAATGCGCGATTCCAAAAGTATGCTCCACTCCGCTCTGGTCCGCTCACTGACCACTCACCGCTGTTCATCGCTCCTCTCCGCCCAGCTCCGCTTCAGTGGAAACACTGACCACTTTTCACCGCTCTTCTCCGCTCCTCTCCGCCCAGCTCCGCGTCAGTGGAAACGCGGCCTTATGTTCAGCAGTGAACTTCCTGTGGCTGAGATGATGATGATGATTCGATGACCAAAATAAGTTTCAAAACTTTATAAATAAGGCCGTAAAAGTTAACATAAAATTAATGTTTGGAATACGATACAAATAAAGTATTATGTGTCGAAATTTATCCCCAATTTTTTTGTTCTTCTTTTCGGACAGAATGAAACGGGATAGAACGGGACAGGAAAACTAATATAGTCGACGGTGGGGTCACATACAGCGAAATAATTTGTTGTTGAAGTGGCCTGGACTCAAAAACTATATGCAACCGGGCGAAGACAGGCCCGATCGCCAGTGATATAAGTATAATTTTCATCTTTCCCTTTCCTTCCTTTTGTCTAATCAGTTTCAAATGCCTGTAATGCATTCAAGGTTTTCAGGAATTATGTGTGTTTATGGGCTGTGGAAAAGTCTCATCACGTAAATAAATTGAACTTAAGATTGGATTACGCTATCAAAAATTCACAACTTCCAATCAATTAATAAGTCACAAAAGCTTTTCAAAGAGTATTTTGCTTTCCCTTTAACCCAAATATCACTTTGTGTTACAGTCTTTTATGAAAGAAAATAAATGAAAGTTGTTGAAGTAGAAATATTGCCAGAGGACTTGGGAGGATGGGTAATTTAATTGGTGCATGATACCTCCCTTTGCGATTTCCAATTGCTCCACTCAGCGTAGTTGCGAGTTGCCAATAGTAATTGATTGGGCGAGAGCACTCGGCCAGTAATAAAGTATTGTCCTTGGCTCACTGTCAACGGGATGCGAAGGTCAAGGGTTTACTTATTGCCCTTTTATTGTGTTACGTGCTATGTTTAAGGATATTGGATACGAATGATTGCTTCAAAAATAAGTATCTACGGATAAGTGAGTCTGTCAATATTATTTTCGGTTTTGTTGTCGGAACAAATTCTTTTTTGGCTTGAGTTTAGTACAAGGAAAATTGGGATAGGATCAAGCTTCCCTTGGTGACATTGCTTTTGGATTTATTTTTGTTGAATTGTACTCAAATAGTTTTCGTTGGACATTTTTAGGCTGTATATGGCTGTTTTAGGCAACATGAAGTTACGATCGAAGCAGTATCTACACATGTTCTCATCTTTTTAGATAATATATGGCTATCTTCTAGATCGGAATAGAACTCTCTAAAATATTTCGGTGAAGTTTTGTCTAAGTGCAACACGTTAGCTTTTGGTGAATAATATATTACTTACTTAGGTACTTACTTATAAACGAATGCAGGGTTAGTGCAATACTCGAATTTTGGGCAATAAATGTACCTTATAATTCATATTCTGGACCGTGATCATATGTAGCAGGCTAAGTATCTTTAATTGACCACCGATCTTAATAATTTCAAGAGCAAAAGTTTTTAAGGAGTCTACAAAGGTTACCTGTGATCCTTCAATCAGATCTACTCGAAAACAATAAGCAAACAATGTATAACAAAAATGGCTTTCTACTCTTTTGTGGAACATGATATGGTTTCCATGGAGAGTTATATAGGGCAAGGCTAATGATAGTGATGTAAATGTTTGTAGACAGACAGAGGCATCCTTTGTTGGAACCCAATACGCGTGAAGCGAAAGCACTCAGTTACACTCAGTTGCTCGTCTGTTTGTTCATGCCAGATTAATTAGCTTTTAATTACGCCCCGGTGTTGTTTCATATCGTTACATGTTTGATCGTAACTGCGTATGGACGTGTCATTATTTTAAATCATGTTTTGAGGGAAAATATTGTTGATATTCCGTCAAGATATTTAATTTTAAAAGTACAAATAAGCAGGTACTTATTACAAGTTCGTGCAGATTTTTTTAAGTTGTGTTGGCCCGCCGCGCCGCACTTTGTATACTTTATGTAAATATATTGTAAGTGCTACGGCCTTGCTGAAGTTCCTCGACCGTGGAGGTACCACTGTCAAACATAAACATACATAAACTCACGTCTTTTGCCTAGAAGGTATAGGCAGAGGTGCAAACAGGACACCCACGTTTCGACTCGTTTTATTTGTCCCATGATGTTATAGGGGGCGAGCATGTCGCCATATCGGCAAAATTTTTTTGTCTCCGGTGTAATAATTAATAGAAAAATCCAATATTAGTTAGTGTTACCTGGAAATCGAACCGAGATCTCAGTTTTGCAATCATACAATGGTACAATTGCGCCACCGTGTCAGTCTCACATATCTATCATATAGCCTAGACTGTAGGCCCTAGAGCTAACAAAGCTGAGTTGACGAAAGGACTGCTCTAAAGTGATGCAGGTTAGAATGAACGGAGAGACAATTCGAATTGATATTTTTTCAATTTGGCTGTTGTAAAGTGCTGTTGTAAAGTGTTGTAAGTGCTGGCTGGATGCAGAATTCCTTGTAAATTACGAGTATCCCAACTAACTAGAAAATTATTCTTAATTAATCGATATACAATATAACACGTGTAATGTTATTATTTGGTAGCCGGTCGTTCGAATCAAAACTTTATTTAAAAAGTATAGGTAAAGGCCAAACCAGTGTTCGGCAATGGCACAAAAATGTATAACATAATATATTACCAGTTTTTAAATAGTAGTATGTATCAACAGAGGCTGTAACACTTTCCATACGGGTTCCATTTCCTCCCATTAACAGCCGGTAATTTCCCAAATGTACTGGTGAAAAATAGCCCACTTCTTTGGTTAATTACAGCTTTCTCATCAGTCTCAAATTACATACATACACTCACGCTTGTACCCCGAAAAGGATAGGCAGAGTTTTTCATCTTGGCAGTTGATTACTACCGTAATTACGATAAGTGGCGCGATAAGAGGCGAGCCTATCGACAGAACGAATCTGGTAGGATTATGTCTTTCGAATAAAACGTGAATTCACACGATGTGAGTAACGTTACTTAGGAAATTAAGGAAAATCTACCCTGACAAAATTATGCTTTCGAAATGACACGAAACTTACACTTCTAATTAAGTGAATTGATCCAGAACCGAGTTAATAGCCTGTGTTCGTTGCATTCAGATATATTGACTTGATACCTCACTGTCAAACTAAGTGGGAACAACATTTCTAAGACACGTACGCTCCAGTTGTAATACCTCAATGGTTCGCTGTCAAAGAATTTCTCCGTTTGTAACCAACTTTAAAACTTCAATTCAATACCTCTTTTAATTGTATTTCGATCGTGCAATATTAATAATTTTGTGCTATTTTCTCAATAACTATTTCCTGCAGGCGCACTTAAAGCAGTTGTTTCCACGGCTAGTGCTCACATACACTTGACTTAACGTCCGTCGCAGGCGCTCCACTCGCCCTCTCTTAATTAAAACACTAGTGAAATTATTTTTATTTAGTATTTACAACTAACGATGCTACCTGGCTTTGCTTGGGTGTGCCTCTTAATTATCGAAGGTTCCGCCAACCTTAGTTACTTAAACCTCTCCTTGTCCATGGCTAGCCGAAACAAACGTTTTTATTCCAGTCTACTAATGAATTTTTCGCAGCGAGGACTTTCCTCTCCTTCCTACACTTCTCTTTCCTCTTTCTCCACTTTTCTATTTTTTATCTAAGTCTTGGCAAAAGCTTTTCTACCTTCTCTCTGCATTTTTGAGATATGTTGTAAAAAATGCTGAAAATCATTACTATGACATTTACATTATTTGTAAAATTATGTGAAGGGTATATTATGCGTGCAAAAAAAGGAATACATACATAAATGTCATAGCTCGATTTAAAGTGTATGTTTCTATTGAATTACTTTTTCATAATTTAAAAATTCAGATCTCTACACTTCACTCGTTTACCAAGCTTATCTTTCATTACAAATATTATTAAGAAAAGAGTTTAACAAATAAAAGTGTTTATAGATTACAGATGCACTTAATCTAGTTTCTAGACTACCCCAATACCAAACATTATGATCGGACCATTAGTTTAATTGTGAAACGATAACAGACACAATTACTTGCTCATTTATAATATTATTGTTGATACAAAAATCGAAATGTAATAACATTAATTAAACGTGTTTAACGCGAGACTAAACGCGGAACCAAATGGAGCACAATCAGTACAAATTAATAATTCAATTTAGCATCTTGTTAACAAGACGTAGCAGGTTATGTGTGCTCCATCACTGATTTATTTATACATGTAAAACGGGTTATAATACGGTAAATATATGGAATATGTTGTACGAGAAAAGGGACTGTTGATAGTTGGTAGTATTAATATAATTAGAGAATCTATTTTCCTTTATCCTGCGCCTATGTTGGATTCGGATTATGAATTTCAATGTTTCAACAGTACTGTTTATAACATTTCCGAATTTTGCATGTGTCATTGTGGCACTAACTCTTAGATACCTGTATAATCTCCATCCCTTTGGATACCAGAAACTAGTGTAAACAACAATTAGCCAAGTTTGTTTGATATTTCCATCCCAAGACACCGTGTTACCGAGCGCAAAATCCAGTCACCAAAATACATATATAATTATATGCATTGCGTTCTTAAATTTTACAACGAAAAGATGTTTTGCCAAGGACACACGTTTGGCAGCTTTGTTAAACATCTATTTAAAGATTGCATCTTTTAATTAAATCTGTATGCATTACACGTTTGAGGCCACAGCATGTAAAGAACAATATTGCTCAGTCACCGAATGGTACTTCCGTTAACAAACAAGGCTCTTGCGAGACATTACGCCGCAAAATTACGCATAAATCTAATGATACGGGGTTTTGCTGCAAAAGTACACATATTAAGATTGAGAGAGATTTCAGGCGAAAGTGGTTGTAAAAAAAATGTAATTTAAAGTGGGTTCTAAAGAGCGCTATCTAGCGAGATGCCTTCACTGTTGGATAGTTAAAAATATTTTAAATGTAATTAAAACTGAGACTTGATAGAAAATATCCGCGGATATATAATGAGCTTTCAGTTTGAAAATTCATAAGCGAGAATACGGGCATCATCCATTTTGTTCACTTCAGTCATAGCCCACATTAAGTCCACTGCTGAACATAGGCCTCCCCGCATAATATCTACATCGACCTGTTGGTACGGCTGGCATCCAGGGACTTCCTGCAAACCTTTCCTGAACCAGCTCGTCCCTCTACCTTGTAGGCGGGCTTTCGACACTGCGCTTGCCTATACGTGCATATAATGAGGGCATACTTGTTAGAAATTATTAAGAAATTCGTAAAAAACAATAATTAATGACAACATGTTCACTTATAAAATAGACTTATCCCAAATATTTCCAACCCGGTTGAAAGAACCTTAAACAAGGTAATATAACGATTTAATTCAATAATGAAGAGTTAAAACTTGGATCTAATATTATGCTTTATGTTAAATGTACTTATTCCGCTTTAGCGGCTCAGCAAGTCTTAAGACTATGTTTGTATTTAACATGCCATGAATATGGCTGTCTCCGCATACGGAATGATAAATGTGTGCCTTAAACGACGTTCAAACGTGTGAATTCCTCATATTAATTACAGCTTGATATAATATTCCTTTATGAAACTTCTCAAATTGCGAATGGGAAATGGAATGTTAACATTCATGATAAATAATTATTTAAGTAATTTGATTCACCTTATTTAATTTTTTTAATATTTTCTATAGGTTCACTATCATGACATTGTTTATAATTGCTAAGTATATTTTTGTTATGTTGGTCTAAGTTGGGTGAAATGGAGAATGTGTAGGAGGGATGCGTACTCTGGCACTTCCGGGGAATCGAGATAGGGATAAAGAAAGTCCAGAAAGACTGTATTTTATGTAGTCCATAGTATCCTAATATGCAGTTAACTCAGCTTAACATATTGACATGTGTTTAGTATATATTTTGTATTGTTTCTTTATTTCCATTTTTGCATATTTATCTCATATTTATCCCTTATTCAACAGTGAAAATGCACTGTTGTGTTTCGGTTTGGAGGATATTGTAGCCAGAGTAACTACTAACTGGACATATTGACATCAACATCTTATGTCCCAGGATGGCGAGCGGAGTGGAATGCCAAACATTGTTTTGTAGTTCAAGGTATTGTTTGGTTTTGCTACTGTTCATGAGCGGTCGTATAGCTTACCACCAGGCAAATGGCATACTCGTCTCGCCAAAAAATACCTTCAGACGGAGTTATCGCCGTGTATTTTGTCGCGAATGTTTATGAAAAGGTTTGGCTTATGATATGAAAATAGATAGGCTCCCTGAGGACAACTGTTTAGGAAATATCCAAACTAATTAAATAATTAATTTCAAAGTAAAAAATTCTTTGCAGTAGAAAAGGATTTATAAACAATGTCAAAAAGAAATCCAAATAAAAGAGTATGTAATGGGTCTACCAGTCCATTTAAAGTTATCTTTAATCGCCATTCATATTCCGTCATTAGATTGTATAGTATGAGCTGGACTTCTGAAATCGAATTTTCGCGGTTCAACGGTTCCATTGATGAATTTTTTCTCATATCCAAGGAATTCTGTCACCACGTTTCGTTTCAAGCCTTACGTAATTCGTTCCATTTTGTCATAATTTTTGCACACGCCAAAAATGTGCAATTTATTAATATTACCCCAAGTGTTGTCACTCCATTTAAAAGATGGCCGTTTCATTTCTCAAGTGGGTGCTCCGGAAGATTTTCATTTTTTTTTCATTTTCAGCATTTTTATTCGTGTTTGATTAATGAAAAACTCACCTGAATATTGAGTGAAATGGAACGTTTTTTGGACGGTATCAAAGTCTGCGTACAATATCCGGTGCTAAGTTTTTTTGTTTGGTTATTTTAATCTCGGTGTACGTTTGGGTTTATGTGAATATTTTTATTATTATGGCACCTACAAAGGTAACTTCAAACCTTATCATATTTCAGGTTTTGTTTTTAATGGGTATTAGGCGAGCCGCTAGCTCTTCTACGGCTCGTATAAAAATATACGGTACCTATTAAAATATAATTCCTATTATTCTTTCATATTGTTATAAGATATTCTTATCAATGTTTTATTTAGATTGAGTTAATGTGTCTTTCAAAATATACTCAGGCAAAAACAGGAATGTAACTTGGAAAAATCTGAATAAGAAATAAGTCTTAAGAACTTATGATATGTAAAATTTAAGTAGCGTCTGAATCCAGAAAGTTGTGAAAGAAAAAACTGAATGCTGCCGTCTTGTTATACAGTTTCCATTGTACTGAATAACTTATTATTTATGAGATTTCCTTCATGTGACGTTGCTGTTGTTGTTTTTCGAGATACGAATATTGTTAAAAGGTTTTTCCGATACACAAACAACATTTTTTCTACTTTTATTATTACAGTGATTTTAGAATTTCATAACAAATATTTCTTGGAGATTGAATAAATTCTGTCGCGTGGAACGCCAACTATAGGTAATTTTTCGTAAATTTCACTCTCCCATAAGCGTGACTAGGTGTATGTAAAGAGATGGCGCGTCGCGTCAGCTCTATGTGTAGTCAGACCTACCAACTTTGATCCGCGCGGTTCAAAATATTGAATTTATATTATAGACAGTCATAAGGGATAAAATGTTTTCTCATTAATAACTAAATCGGTCTTTAGTCTGTGTACAACACATACGAAACGATATCAACTCTTAACTTTTTAATTATATGTAATGTATGCTTTAGTCTTTGTAAATATACCTTAATATTAATATAGTCTTTGTATACAAGTAAAGGTACCGTTAATATTATAAGTAGGTGAGTATATTTTAAAAAATAATTTACGTTAAAAAAATACAATAACAATTAGAACACTTTATTTAATTAATTTCAATTAGGTTCCCTGAAGCCGACCTAAATGAGTAAGGAGTTACTTATAAAATCGATAAAATCTCGGTTACTAAGAACCGTTAAAAACACTTATCCATGTTCGTGTACTTATTAGGAAGACTTGAACAATAACACCTTTTTCTAGCTACAAAGTTATAGAACTCGGAAACTTTGAACAACGGCTATCTTTACAGTAGTTGTGTATTATAACTTTGTTGTAAAGTCTTAATAGTTTTTATTTATTTGTTCGCGATACGGAACTAATAAGGCGGAAAATTTTATACTTTGAGCGATCTATTAGACTGGGCGTTTTTAATACCTAGTAAACGAGCCGGTGGAATGTATAAAGGCAGGGTTTTATCTTTGCTCACGATGAGAGTTCGTAAAGCAAAGGTACATAAAAGCCTATCTAAAAACAACACCTCTGACTTTTCGGAGTCATGTGTGTATTGATAGTCAATCACCACGCACTAAGACGGTGAAGGAAAATATCGTGAGGAAACCTGCATACCATAGCGATTTATAAAAAAATGTATGGTATGTAAGTCCGCCAACCCGCACTAGGCCAGCGTGGTGGACCATATGGCCTAACCACTCTCAATCGTACTGTCGATTGTAGAGTAGGCCCGTGCCCTGCAGTGGGACGTATATGGGCTGATACAGATACAGAGTTTCTTGCCCGTGCTTATGTAGTGGAAACTGCTTTCCGAACCAGGTAATAAATAAACAAGGATTACCTCTAAGTGATGTTTAACATTTTAAAGAATGCAATAAATTATTAACTAAAACCGTGTATAGACGAAGCCAACACTATACGTATGTAAAATTTTATTCAAACCTCGCCGCAGTCTGCCGTCTGAAGCTTACGAGGTAACACGTGCTACCTTTCCCAAGGGTCAATCAATTTTTCCATTCGTGCTACACGACTTTTGTCATATATAAAATATCCAACAAAATTCTGGGTTAACAAAAACTCACGTGAACCGGGATTCCGTTCTGGTTGGATGGGTTTAGCGCGAGATAAATCTGAATACATTTATTTAGTTGACGATTGTGGTTTGGGACTCGGCCTATTACAACGTAACATATCACACTTGTACTGTGGATGTAACAAACTTCAAACAAAAGAGTATTCTTTGTATGAATAACTATGAAAGAGTTTTTTTATTTTATTTCAATGTATGTCTAGACGAGCATACCGTTTAATACTAAGTGATACGACAGCTCATGAACAGCAGCAAAATCAAACTACAATTGGAATTACAAAGCAATGTATGACATGCAACTGCACTCGCCATCTTGAGACATAAGATGTTAAGCCTTAATATGTAGTTACTCTGGTTACAATGTAGCAAAAGATGTTTTGAAATTCACAATATTTTATAAGGTTCTAATTTCGGTAACGAAAAATCAAGTACAAATTATATTGCTGCAACTTAAACTAACTAACTCAGGCAAGATACTTGGTTTGTTAACGTTACTGTAATAATAATCCTTGTTCCAAAATTTACCTACCTCTACAAGATTCGGCTGCAGACTTTACTAGCGTATAACACGAACTGAAATTTCATTATCACCGCTTGATGGATGGCAGTCGATTACGGCAGGCTTTAAGCGGGATTTGCTCTCGTACATACCTTGTAG
The DNA here is from genome assembly GCA_023078785.2 of Hyles euphorbiae. Lineage (NCBI taxonomy): Eukaryota > Metazoa > Arthropoda > Insecta > Lepidoptera > Sphingidae > Hyles > Hyles euphorbiae. The sequence goes on from CM041051.1 coordinate 16,419,540, forward strand.
AATCAGCTTTTCTTTGGGCTTTTTTTTGTTTGGTACTTTCACGTAACGTAACTTCGGACTTAATCTTGAATATCTAAATTTCCTCGTGGAAAAGCTGTAAAGGAGAAATTGCACTGCATACTCACAAAAACACAGTCTCTTTCCTTTCCTTGATTATTTAGTTACATAAATTGCACTACTATTTGATTTAAGTTGGTTAACACATTTGAAAAGCTCTTTGTTGTAGCTACATATCTCCTTTAGTTGCATGACATGAATATCGACTTGCCACTAACAGGACTGTTTGTGCTATCAACCCAAGTTACCTCTACCTCGCATTTAACGTCATTGAATATTGAAATTCAGCAATTCTAGAAATGTCTGAGGTGCCTATAAATTCGTTAAATTTTAAAACGAACAGACTTGGAAATATTGTCCACTTCCCTCCGTAGCAAAGCTGTTGGTGTAATATAATTACTGTGCGAAATATTCCCGTCAGTGTGCCCAAAGCAAAGTTGTTTTGTATCAGTAACAGCATGGGCAAAGCCGAGTGTCGTACACGAGAGCCTCCAATTAAAAACTGCTGTTTCGCGCGCATGAACACCTGGACGAGCCCGCGCCACGCTTTCCTCTCGCACTTTGTGTTTTTGCAACGTTGCAAATTGCTATTCGCATTTTTTCGGCGATTATTTTTGACTGTACAATCGTATGAAAGTTTTCGTGATTGATTCTGTCATTTCAGAAAAAAATTAAGTTTACAAACTTTTATGGCTTATGTAATTCATGCAGTGGAACTAGTTGCCAGCCAATCTGACCTAGTGACCTTCAAAACACGAGCGTAACTTAAAGGCCAGTAACGCATCTCCATGCTCGTTGCTTCCTATACTATTAAAAATGCTTTAAATTTATTTTCAGCACTTTGGTGGAGTCAGCGGGAAAAACTATTAGGTATGTAACAGTCAAACTTAAATAAGCATAGGTCTAGAAGAGGATGGTGAGCAAAGTAAAGACAATGATAAAACAAAACTCCTATCCTATCGCAATTGTTGTAAATCTAATTGCTAACTTTGAGGATGTAATATGTAATAGTTTGCCTGGGAATTAATTTGTTCACGATGGTTTTCATCAAATCAGTGGGCATGTAATAGATAAAATCAAACTGTGGAAACTTATGGAAATGGAGATAATATGCGTAGAACTAAGTTTGGTCCAATGATTTGCCTTGCCATAAGCTTTAGTTATAACAAATTTTATGTATCTTGATAAGATAATTAATTAGAGTGGTAGATAAGCAAACGGGCAAGATCATATACTGTTTCTTATATAGCTACTTTTCCCACTATAAAGACGTGGGAGAGGCTTGGGCGATGTCGCTAATCGAATGGAACGCGAGGGTGAATCTGTCACATCTCTTCAGATGGGATTCTCGGTTCTGCGACACCCAATGAAGCGACCTAATAGTTTTATAATTGATTTCACATCGTTGATTTTAGGCTGTATGGACAGTTCGGCTTTGTCATTTGAATATTGTTTGTTGGATATTTAATGAATCATTTCAATGTTCAAATGTTTTAACTAACATTTGTAACTGTTATAGTTATTATTGTTGCTACCAATATTTTAATATTATTTTGATGAGCGTGTGAAATATTGATTGTACCAAAAGTATCATCTGTTTTTGTGAGGTGGCCGCTGTATCCATATCGCACAAGTTTTTTTAAATATTATTTGTATAATCTGAAAACTATTCATAATCCGCAGTTATAGATTAGACTTAGAAGTTTGGTCCAAGTAGGCTGAATGCCATATACTATGATCCGCATTCGGAAATCTAGACCCACATAAAAGTTGTTTTTAAATTGAAAATGGATTAGGCTAGGCTTAGGTATGTAACCCAATCTTATGGATCGAAAAAGCCTTAAATCCTTCTTTGTAAATTTTATTCAAATCATACATTCGACGGAACAAATTACAAATAAAAAATGCTTTACATTGGCACGGACCTAATCCAGGCTCATCTCTATACATGGAACACTCAAGAAATCTTATAAGACTTAACAAGGTTCCATCCTCGCTCCATAATATTTAGGTCACCGACTACTAAATAAAACCTATGAATATGTAAGCTGTTTTTTAAAGGATGCAAAGTAAGTTATAAGACTCATACGGGAGGGATGGCATATTTAATTACGTTCCAAGGTTTAGCGGCGGCTATGCCATTTAGAGAATCTAGGACGTCGGGCTTAAAACTGGAACATTAAGCTTGGAAACTTGGAAAATGTCGCATAACATTACCGCCGCTTTTAAAACTTGTGACGATGGTGAAGATTGAAAGGAGTAATGGGCGCGCCATTGTCTGTAGCGCGAGTGGACGTCGCTCGGATAATTGTTATCATTATCGGATTGTTGGAGTTTGTTGCTCGTGCGAGCAGGAATTCCCGCACATTGCGCCGCTCATTCTGGTTAATGTTCTGCTGATTGTCCTTGTTTTTGTGCTCACGGTGCATTAATTAATCAGGCCTTTCTGTATTGAGTGGAATCGTTAGATCTTAAATGCTTGAAATAGAAGTTAGAGACTTGGGCTTCTCTTTATTTAGATTCTGGCATTATTCGAATAGATGCCGTTGATCAAAAAGGGCTTCTTAAATGTTCTGTACGCGAATGGTATTTCGTTGTGAAGTCATGATGCAACTATTGCATGCATTTATGTATAAATTTTATTTTTCCTTCCCAAAATTCTTAGTTCCTTGACATTGCCTAATTGGACTAGTGTTGACTTTAGAGTACGTCACTACATGGAGATTGTATGTAGCTAGGAGCCCTCCGGGAAACGGGGACAGGACTTTGTTGAGTTGGATTATGGCGTCATATCTGTCCCCACTAACTTCCCTTTGTTTTATATGGGCATTCACACATTATTCATCGAAGGGGACATTGATAGGTACTTACTTTATATTGTGACTTGATAATTATGGATTGTCTTCGATATTTTGGCTTGCGAAGGCGTGGTTTTCATGCTATTTTCTAAATATTAGGAACACTTTTTCTCTATTTAACGCATTTTTTGAGATATAAACTGTAAAAAAGCATAAAATTCAATAAAATTTTACATTTTTGGAATGTTACCCCGGGGCTCATTCACAATATTAACATTCGCCAAAATCTGCAAAATACGTTGAATATGTGTTTTGGGCTTTAACCCCTCGGAGTAAACTGTAAATTATATTCCGAAGCACGTATGTACGTTGCTTAGTGGAAAAACACTAAAATGAGGGTTGACATATTTGATTTAGCCATTTTAGTTACTGACATATTTTTTCCGGTCTGACCAATACCTGCTTCAGGCATTTTACAAAGCCATGCATCCCATCCCATAGCACGCAGAAATCATAGTAATATTGTAAAGATCTCTTCATAACAGGTCGTATAAAATAAATCAATATGCCCTTTACAAACACTGAGCAAAGTTTTAAAAGTATTGGAAACAAGAACTGCGGCAAGTGTTATTATGAATTGAGTTCTATAAATCATTTCGCAACATATTTTTCATTTGGTTGAATAAACTCGTCCGGTATTGTAGTTTACGTGTTTTTTCAACTCTTGGGAGAAATGTAAAGCATGGGGTTGAAGCTGAGTGATTTATACTTGTTTTCTGTCACATAAACTAGATGTATGATAGTTTTGCAATAACATGAGCATTATTATGTAGAGTTTAGGCTGCTTTACTTTTGCGTATTTGTCACTTCTATAATTGACAAGGATTGGGCCTTCTTTTGACAAGTTGATTTAGTGCATTGTGATCATTCAATATTTTATATGTTTTTGTGGACAAATCCCAGAATTGAAGATTTTTTTCAACAATGTCGTCTTTTGAACAACATACTAGATGTTGTGTTTCGGTTAGAAGGACATTGTAGCCAGAGTAACTACTGGACATTTTGAGACTTAACATCCTATGGCTTTGGATGGCGAGCTCAGTGGAATGAAGCATTGCTTTGTGATTCATGGTGTTGTTTGGTATTGCTACTGTCCATGAGCAGTCGTATCGCTTACCATCAGGTGAATGGCACGCTTGTCTCCCCATTTATTGAAATAATAAAAAAAATATTGTACATTAAACAAGAATTAACGAGCAACTTTAAAAAGGCAAATTGGTGCAATGCGATAAAACTTAAGACCTTGACTTTTCCAAGCCTAACTAGCATGCCGGAAGCTATTAACTGAGTTATCATACAATGACTCCAACATACATATACAAAGTGATAAATTCACGACTTTTTTCAAAAGGGTAGGCAAAGGTATCTCTGGTAGCAGCCAGGACACCCACGTGCATTTAACGGCGTAGAATAATTTATCACGAACATTAATTTTATTACTTTGGCTATTTCATACCTCCTGAATATGAAATATAACCAATGACAATTTTACCAAAATAAAGGCATTAATAAGTCTGAGAAAATTGGCTTGGCATTAAATTATAGTCATATAATAAAATTAAGAAACCTTTCACAGTGAAAGAAATCATAAGAAATTTCTCATTCACTATTAAGATTAAATGCGGGCGGCCTAACCCGCCGCAGGGTCGTAACCAAGATGTCACTGCATATCCCAATTCTCGAAGGAAATCAATGCAATCTGTTGCTCAGTTTGTCCGTGAGCAGTCAGCTTTGAGTCGAATTAGTATCGTCCTCAACTCCTCACAGACCTAAGGGACAAATTACAAGGGTCTTTGACTGTAATATTCAAATTATGAATACGCAGAAACCCAGCATTAGTCATACTAGAAAATCAATACTCTAATAGGTTGAAAGACAAAGTAATGTCAAGACAATTTATTGAATTACTATTGATGAATCAATTTTATACAGGGGTTGTTACAATTTTATATAATAATGACATTATATAAGAGGTTCGTACAAAAAATATACTCATTTAAAAGATTTATTTTGTTCGTTTTTAGATTTTTAATAATCATTATGTTATGACATGAAAATAATGGTCTGAATAAACATTGATCCCAATAAGAATTTTCAAAGAGACCTGGCGAACACGACCTGCATAAGCGATATCCCGCAAACTTTGTGCTTTTTTGGCAACCCTATATTTCAGTCTCAATACTCCGGTATACAATCTCCATGCTATTGTTTTAAAAAGTCACCCAACAAAGAGGTTTGTACAATCTCAAAATCCGTATTTTTGAAAATCGAACCGCGTCATGAATGCAATAATGCCAACATCATGCAAAGCGGCGACGCCAGTAATCCAGTAATTGTCCCGACGCAAATCAAATACAATCAGTCGTGCAGCACGGGCGCGAATAGTCCGTCTGGCGTAGAATCAATATTTTGCCCCCTCTGTTTTGCCAGACGCCGCTCCCGTTTCCCTAAACGCGATTGCGAGGGCAGTAATTATTATTTTTATAATTATTTTTCTGTTGCCAGTAGGTCAGTCTCGTGTTGAGGTAGGTTTGCTTTATTTTTAATTATCTTTATTTCTCCTTTTCTATGTGTTTAATTTTTTACTGTGTATTTGTAGTCGACGGAAAGTACATTTCACTGCTAAAAATATTTTCCGACAAATAGAGATGACTTGGAATTATAAAACTATGTAAAACATTATAATCGTCAATATTAACACAGAATGACTTAAATGAGTGAATTAAAACACGGCACCTCTTCTTTGACAAGTTACTTGCCTTTTCCTTTTCCCCAGCTTGGTCTTAAAAATATATTGGATATTATAGATTAAATAATTTATATCCATGATTACTTTCAATCGTGTCGAATTTTCCATATTCTAATCGCAAGAAGACAAGACATCGCAAACGTTAGTCGATAATAAAATAAAGCCACAATGTAGGGAAGGGTCCCTTAGGGCTGTCGCGTGACCGACGCTATTCTACTTACTACTACATAATTTAATGCATTCGCATTATCGTGTGGGGGCTATTCAGAGGATTTTTGTTTATTTGTTATGATGGTTTTGTCGCTGTAGCACGTAAAATTAGGAAATTCAAATAACTTAAGCGTTTTAAGGGCAATTTGTATTTTTAATACCGCGTTTCATAATCTATATATATAAAAGAGGAACCTGACTGACTGACTGACTGACTGACTGACTGACGTATCAACGCACAGCCGAAACTACTGGAGCTAGGAACGTGAAATTTTACACAGAGGTTCCCATTGTGACGTAGGGTAGCACTAAGAAGGGATTTTTGGAAATTCAACCCCTAAGGGGGTGAAAAGGGTTAAAAACTGTTGTATGGAAAATCGTAACCCTTAGAGTTACAATTGTCAAACTTGGCACTTCAGTAAATCATTTAAAAAGAAAAATAACTGCATAATTTGTTTATCTAAAATTAGTCTTTAAGGGGTTAAAATAAGGGTAGAAGTGATGCGAGAGTAGAGTGATTTTACGACTGTCTAATCAACGCACAGCCGAAACTACTGGAGCTAGAAACGTGAAATTTTACGCAAAGATGCTTATTGTCACGTAGGGTAGCACTAAGAAGGGATTTTTGGAAATTCAACCCCTGAAGGGATGAAAAGGGTAAAAAACGGTTGTATAGAAAATCTAAACCGTTAAAGCTAGAGCTCTCAAACTTTGCAAGTTACTTAGCCTATTAAAATCATATATAACTGCATACTTATTTTTTCTAAAATTAACCCTAAACGGGTAAAAATAAGGGGTGAAATTTTGCAGAACCGAACTATCGGATCAACGCACAGCTGGAACTACTGGAGCTAGAATTGTGAAATTTTACACATGGGTTCCTATTATGATGTAGATTAGCACTAAGAAATATTTTTTGGAAATTCAACCCCTAGGGGAGTGAAAAGGGTTAATAACTGTTGTATGGAAAATTGTGACCGTTGAAATTGCAAATATTAAACTTAACACATAGGTTACTCATCTAGGAACAAGAGTAACTGCATATTTTTTTTCCTATAATTAACCCTAAATGAGTCAAAATAGGGGTTGGAGTGTTGTATGCAAAATCGAAACACTCAAGTTATTGATATCAAAATTCGTATTTCACGACTTATTTTAAACGAAAAATAATGGCGTGAACTACTTTTAGAAAAATAGCACTATGGGGGTGAAATAAGGGATGACATTTTCATATAATGTATTGCTTTTACGTCCGTAATATGATAACATAAACACGCAGACGAAGTCGCGGGAAAAAGCTAGTATTTATATATCATAGCTGTCAAAGGAAAGGAAAGAAGATGGAAGTACGGCCCGTTTTATAGCCTCTTAACTTACATAAATAATTTAACATCTTGTTTTTTATCGAAGGAAAAATACCGGTATATAGTACCTACTCCGTGTATTGCTATACTTGGAAAACAATTAGATAGACAGTCCTACGAAATCTGTATGTTGTCTAATCCATGAAGATTTATGTACAAAATACTCGCTTGACGCTTACTGTTCGGTACTTATAAACAAATTAATATCTTTTTGAAAAAGTATTATATTATTTTTCAACATGCTCTTATCCTATACCCATGCAATGTTGAGCTCAAGGTTGACATTGCTTTTTTGGTTTTTTAATAAAGAGTATTATTTCGAAACCTTGAATGAGAATACTAGGCATGTACATTAAAAAAAAAGCATTTGATGAAATGATGAAATGAATGATGCATTAATACATCAACAAACCGACTCAAACCAGTTTTAAAATCATAGCCAGCCCTGTAGCGTCCTTATGACGTCTCAGCGCGGTTTGTAATGCCCCGTTCACATAATCGCCCAACATCGGCAACTATAGGCGATGACGGTAATGTGTACGGCTTATTGCCTTTCATTGCCGATATTCGTGTACATCAAGCAGTGTTGCTAACGAAATATTTTTCATTCCCAAATCTGGAGAATGTAGCGGTTGCGCGAAGTATAGTAAATAAAATTATGCTTATGTTAAAATAAGTAACAAATTATTTATAATGTTGACTCGTGTAGTTTTTTTTTTTGTAATGCATTTTTATTGTTAATCTTATATTATTATAATACTAAATAACTCACATTACAGTGTAATGACTCTGATAATTTAACTCGTTATCATAAAATGAACCAATTAAATTATTAAGATATACACCCACAATTTAGGGATTTGTTCCAAAACTTACAACCCTGGTAAAAGTTTACAACATTCGTGTTCGGGGTTTTTCGCCAACTGTCGGTAATCAGAGTGAGAGTAAAGTGAGAATACCCATGTTTGCCTGTCATCGTCGACGATCCGCTAGTTATGGATTTCTAGCCACATGCCCCGCGGGTTTGTGACAGTGTATTGCTATAGAAATTAAATTTTTCATTAAAAAAATATCGAAATACAAGTTTCAGTAACAACAGCTAGCATTTTCCGGAGCTATCAGTTACTTCCGTATAATAATTGGTTCAGTTTGATCACAATACGAAATCTATTCAGAAATAAGTATCATAGTTTATAAGTGTGTGTACATGATTTAAACTATATATTTGAATATTATGATTTATATCTGTATGAATATCACTCCGCTTATGCCGATGACGTGCATTGCGTTTACAGAAACCCGGTCTTCTCAAAATATTTGTTCATTTATTGTTATAAGGTCCGCCTACTTCCACTTTAGCTTGCTATTGCGGGTTGATATTTCTACAATATATACTAAAAGAAAATAAATAAAATTATAGATGTACAGAAAATGTTTATTTCAAACAAGAATATACAAAAAATACTTTAAAATAAATAAGTCGAATTATAGGACAGGGCACGCGTGCGTTTCAGCTGTATCTGCACCTAGTTGCCTGCTGCAACTTCTTCGGTTTCATTTTCTTATTATAAAATTCCACACCATTGTTCAATTCTCACTACATGCAATATAGTGTACGTAAAAAGCACAATTACTAATTGAAATAATTCTAAATAAACTGTTTGTACATTATTATTTAATTACACCCCATACTAAATAAAATAATCATAATTTTCGTATATTTTTATATTTTTGACAAAGATGACACAATTGACATCTGTGGACGTCTGTGGATATATACGACCAAAAACCTTCATCGTTCATTACCAATTCAAGTTTTTAATCCAATTAATATGTCTGTTATTAATAACTTCGTTTTTTTATGAAATTCTACTACGAGTTTTATGAGTACCTGCTTTAAAAACACTAGGCATTGCGGGCTTTGCGATTAGTTAAATGATTGACTTCGAAAATGAAAAATAAATGTCGTTGAATCATATGCCAGCCTACGTGGCGAAGTTGGTTAGACGTCGGCTGTGAACTGAGAGGTCGCGGGTTCGATCCCCGCCCCGCTAGAAATGTTTGTTCTACCCACAAATACTCCTTTCGGGTCTGGGTATTGTGAGACTGAAAAGACCCACGACACAAGACTCGATCTTAGTGTGGGGTCAGGACTATGTACGTGACTGTTGGGTGTTATTTATTATTTTCATTATATTTATGACATCTCATCTCAAAACCAGCATTCTACCATAGCCAATTCACCCATTGATTTGAACCAGGTATTAGTGGTACTTGTTATAATTCAGAGCTATGTGATGAATAAGGGTTCATCCACCAGAGTTATTTGGTTTATAATTTTACGACCAGCCAATTCTATCAATCCAATTAATTCTATGTCTCTGCTCGTGCTGCTCTGATTCTGTTCATCTTATTATGTCTACTTAATATTATAAATTCAAACGAAACTCTTTGTCTGTCGTCTGTCTGTTTTTATTAATGGAAAATGAGAAAACAAATCACCTGATGGTAAGTAATCACTACCGCCCATGAACATCCATAACGTTCGGATCAAAGATGTATTGCGTGTCCATGAAATGGCAGAGAAGTGGAAAGGAGAAAGGATGGGAAGAAGAAAGGAGCATTGGGCATCCAGCAATCTCACTTATCGAATGCAATGGAAAAGCTGTTACTTCACGTTGATCATTCATGCTGAGCAATAACTGACAACAGCGTGGCTCTAACACTTCTGTTTGTTTGACAGTCTAGTGCCTGTTAAACTTTTACGCCTACACCACTGAACCAATTGCCTTGTGTGAGCTGTGTAAACGGGTAAAGTTACGTTATCTATTACGTTTATAAGGCAAAATTTTTAATCCTAATAAATTTCAAAAAATATATCCGTCGTAATTTATATAAGTCTATCTTCTTGTTATTCAATATAATCGTTTCAATAATTATTTAAATAATGTATTATTTTCTATTTTGTGTTTATAACCATGATATTAATCGTAATACAAATAATAAGTTACTTTAAGGGTTGTTCTGGCTATCTACGACGCTCTATTTGCATGTAAGTGGATGGTATGCTAGAAAGTATGAGGCGAATAAAATAGGACAGGATTGAGGTATGGCATCGAATGAAACTTGATAAGACGGGGTGTAACGGGAAGGAATCAGAAATGTCAATGATGATTCAAAACAACAACAACTCAAAGGCGATAATAAGAACATATTGTTTTCTTATGTAGTGTAAAATATATCCCTAGAAAAAACGCTGTTTTTACGATTACAAATACCTAGTTATGTTGCGGTAAATTCTTAACATCCACCATCTTCTACTTATCTGTTTACTCGGTATTATTTGGTTTTTATATATATTCATAAAACTCGTATCTATACGCGCTTTTTAAATAAATGTCGTGGCAACTGCTAATGCATCGACGTCGATCGACGTCCATTTTTGACGACTTATCTATTGACAACTCGCTCGAATACGTGGCGAGGTGCGCAAAATTTGTGGCAATGATGCGCAAACGTGTCATCGCCTATCATCGGCGAACATCGACGATTGTGTAAACGCGCCATAAGGGTTGCGAGCGTTTTCGACTTCATTATATTGGTGAGCAGTGAGCACCCGAGATCAAGCGCCCTGAGCACCGCTAACAATTACTAAGAAATTGACTCGCCACTCCCGCTGCGCAATTACCAAAAGTAATTCCGTGTTAATTTTTGAATTTAATTGTATTATGGATTTGGTTGTTCGGGGGAATAAATACCAAGGTATAAAAAGCAAAGTAATTGAATGAGGAATGTGTTTGGGGAAAAAGCTTTGATTTTTTAAAAGGCTTATTCATTCGGCAAGGTAGGGTATGGAATAGAAAGCGTTATACATTAGAATACATTGTGTATACGTTTAGGTTTCAAGAAATCACACAGGGAAAGATGTTAGATTTATGTAGGTATAGAAATAATAATTATCAATACGTAGAACAAACAACGAACTTTTCGGTCAGTTCGTTTAGGTAAAAAGGTTGATGTTTACATTGTCTATCATTGAACTGGCCACTGGTCGTTCTATTTCTGATAGAGTAAGAATCAATTCAAATTGAAAACAAAAAACAGTCTGTATTAATCTAATGTTAAAAACATTGATATCTATGGTTAAAATTTCTAACCTCGGCAATAAAATACTGGCAATAAAAATTGGCAACAGAGTTAGCACAGAGTACATTTTATATACTGAAAAGAGTTAGTTCGAACGCAGTGTCCAGTTACAGATAACGCAATCGGGGTATTTGTATGAAAAATGTATACCATAAAAGTTAATCTAAATCGGGGCGTAACGAAGCTCCCGTGACGTATGGCCTATGGGTCGCGCCCGGGTCGTCCCCGATGCTTTATTACAAATGTATTGTCGTATTAATAACCGCTATAATGTTATAGTAGCCCTTATAAAAATATATTTCTTTGTTTGTCGCACAGGAGGAGCTATTTGTGCGAGGCATTAATATAAGTTTGATAAGGTGTATCATATTTTGTTCATGGGAATAAAATTCCTGATAATATTTGTAGGTGGGTGCCAAAGAGTGGCATTGTTATTTACGCGATAAATCAATTTGATATTTGGCAAGTTACTCTTTCTTGGAAACATAGTAATCATTAGGAATTCATAAAGTTTTGCAGGCTTTTGAAATATAACACTTCGTTGAAACAAAGAGAAACTGATATCAAATGTATCCTTTTATGTTAAAAATCCCATAAAGGAGTATCGTGTAAATAAGCAAATATGTTGGAGAAGCGCCTCTTCAACAGTTGGCGGCAAAAAGGCATCCGTGAGAGACGCTTATTGCTATTTATTGTTGTCAGGCGTTTTCGAATGACGTAACAATATGTGAAATGGTAAATTGTGGCACAAAAGATTTCTCAGTCGACTTCACCGGCTCCTGGTAATGTGTTAAGACGTCGGGGACACACGTTCCATTTACTTTGTTCTCTTTGAAGTCAACCCGCTGTACAAAGCGATTCTGTCAAGGTGTACACACTACACACACATTATTTCCTTCAAATACTCTTATTTGCGATGGCCTTTTACAGATCGCTGGGGATAAGCAATATTGGGAAAATTCTGAAATTAGATTAAATTTATAGCAACACTTTTGTGCCATTGTGATACATCAATATCAACTTTACAACGGCTCTGGTATCGTAGTTATCTCTGTTTCATCAGAAGGATACCTGTGGGATCTCTATTTACGTTTGTGACTTTGACAGCATCTTCGTCGCAACGTACGAATGCTATTTGCTTTGCATTTGAGCTGTTGTATAACAATTTAGAATTAGTTGTTGTCATGAAATTTAGGCCAAAAGAAAGTATCTAGCTTTAAGAAAGAGGGGTCAAACCCAAAAAATTAACCACAATGAACCTCAGCCCTGATCCCCGAATATTGTAAAGCGACAATAGCGAAGTCACGTTTGTAAATTTTATGACTTATTCCGACACTAGATTTCCATTAGACTAAGCCCGAGCTGTGCAATTAATTACTCGTGAAATAATGGCAAAACATTCGGTGTTATGCGGATTTTTATTTCATTTTTAATTACAAAGTTATCAGGTTCATCATATTAAATACAGCCGAGACTGTAAAGGTTCGTATCGTTTCATAGAGTAAATCCCCGGCATCGGCTCTACTCCTTAAATTGGTATAAACAATCCCTATACATATTACTACCAACGTATCATTAGGTATTTTGCCATTTAAATTATATCCAGTCCTTTTTTAGATTAATATGCCTTGTTTCGCAACAACGGAAAGTCTAGAACTAAAATTGTATAAAACCTCTAAATTATTATCACTTAAAGGTAGGTCGAGTTATAAAATTCTTCACAATCCTTTGTAAAATAAATAACCTAGCACTAAAAGCCCAAGGTCTACTCATGCCCTGGCCAGTGTGCAGCGGACAGCTGATTTCAGATAAGGCTGTAAGATTTACAGGCAGCAAAGCGGAAAGTTGCCTAGATTGGCATCGATTCGGCCTGGAATACATCGCCCTGACCCCACGTGCTAGATACAGCCTTGGCGTTTTATACTTTGTTTTCTAGTTTGAGGCTATATCTAGACTTTAATTGAAGGTTTCTTAAAATTTTGATATATGTAGAGATGTTATAAACATGGACGAAATTTAAAACAAAAGTAAAAAAGCAGTCTTATCGCTCAAGACGATCTCAGACTGGTGACCTCGGTATTGTTGTAGTAGAAAATTACCAAAAATTGCAATAAAATAACTATAATAGACGAATTAGTTATCTTTTTTTCTATTTCTTAAAATAACGACATTTTATTTTCGTGCAGGTTTTTACAAGATTGTTAAGATAAACATTGTTCCAATTTCTATTTCATTTCTAATAATAATTTATTAAATATAGCCAGTGTTTGAAGGCTAACAGTGCAAATAAAATTCTCTAGACATTGTACTACAATACAACAGTCATGTAACATGTTTACCTATACAACAGCGAGCCTTTAGCGACAGCCCTAATATTTCATCACGTGACCTGTTTGCTCGTTTGTCGCGTTTGTTATAAAAAGAAAAATTATGCAAGAGTTTAAATTGATTATTCTGTTATGAACCCATTGCTACGTCATACTACGTATACACGACACGCGATAATTTTGAGCCCTGCCCATTGAGGTATTATACTAGAGCGGACATCGAGAACAAAATCTGTGCGTATGGGGCATGCACACGGGTACACAATGAAGCGAGAGGGAAGATATGTTACTTCGTAGGCGTGACAGAGACAGAAATAGAATGTACCGTTCATTTTGTTACAAAAATTTTGTTTGCAGTGTCCCCTCTAGTATATTATCTCAATGGCCCTGCCTCAAGTGAATACCCTGTCTTCCTACCTTACACAATAACATACTGTTGGTAGGTCTCTCATACGTAAGAGGCCGCCTGGGTAGGTTGCACCGCAATGTCTATTTCTCCCGCCAAACAGCAGTGAGCAGAGTAACAACTAGACATATTGAGACTTAACATCTTATGTCTCAGGATGGCGAGCGCAGTGGAATGCCAAGCATTGTTTTGTAATTCAAGGTGTTGTTGGGTTTTGCTACTTATCATGTGTTAATTCCTCATATTAATTACAGCTTGATATAATATTCATTTATGAAACTTCTCAAATTGCGAATGGGAAATGGAATATTAACATTCATGAGTAATAATTATGTAAGTAATTTGATTCACCTTATTTAATTTCTCGCCGTTCAATGTAAAAAAAAAAACTCCTTATTACCTTAAAAGGGATTACACAATTGCCCAAATAGCATTTTATGTAGGAGCAAGGCTATGTTATAATTGCGTGTATCATACATAGCGTGATCCCCTAAGGTTTTTGTTTCGTGCAAACCGCACCATAATTCATGTTGCATGGTGTTTACCGTTTTACTACAAGGCTCTATCGTGGCTTGATTCAAGTTAATAGCATGGTTGTATTTTGTACTTTTTCAGATAATTAATATTTGCATATCCTTGATTATAAGGTGGGTTTTCTTTTGTTTTTGATAAATTGGTTATGATTAATCGCGGCCTTCAACTTTTAAATTATTATTAAAATTCTCGTTCAAGTAAATTTTCTATGATTAATGGTTTTTATATTTTATTTTCCACTTATATCCGCCCGTATTCACATCCAAAGGTAGGGCTAAATATTTGTACGTTGGTGGCCAAATAATTATTTATATCAGTCTCTTTTTGAAGTATACAGTTCACAGACATCCAATTACTTGAAACTTAACACGTAGAGTCGTTCGTACATCTCACGCCTTTATCCCTAGGTAGGTGCCCTGGCAACTCTGCCAGGGCACCCATATTTCGCCTTGTATGTTCCGTCCCACGATGTGATAGATGTGTCACATTGCCTGACCCGGGATTCGAATTTCTTCTTGATTCTTTGTTACCGTACCTTAGTACGACTACGCCACCGAAGCCGTCGAAGCAAATGTAAATAAAAAATACTATGAATTGAAACATTCCAAAATAATTCGACCTCAATAAATTGCCTATTGAAATCGTACTGGTTTTGCAGAAAGCCCACAAGATGGCGCGTGCAGTGTCGGATGCGTCGCCGTCTTAGTGCATTACGTTGCAATTGAAAAGTTGCTAGGGCTTCAGGCTTAGGGACTTACCGCGACTCCCGACCTTCCGTGCCGTCGGGTTGTTGACTCCATGACTGTTGTCTACTATCTTAATGTATTTAAATATAAATAAAATAGACATTCATAGGTACAGACCAGGGTAAATTTTAACTTCACCAACATCGACTCTAAGTTGGGGGAGGTTTCGCAATATGATTATAGACATCGCGTGTTGACTTTTTTGTTTGAAACAAAGTTTGCATGTTTATGTATTGTATGCCATTCGTGGTTTTTATGTTAGGAACTGATAATAGGCATGTAAATTGAACTTAAGTGTTACAAATGACTATTTAAACGTCAATAAACAGTTTAAATGAGTTTAAATATGGTATTTTGTTCACGTACATGAAATATAACGTTCAAAATATTCAACTTACAGCCAATTTGTAGAGCTGTAGCATTCAATTACTACAATAACAAACTACGGCTTGAAATATTGGCGATCGATCAAATATGACAAACTCTTCGCTTACAATGTATTTGTAATGGACGCTCCGTCTTTATTCCATAGTATACGTACCAGCCATTAAGTGGAAAGTATCTCCGGACAAAATTAATCAAACGAGAGCGGAATTGAAGTTGAAATATTAGTTTTATGTACGCTCCGTCGCTTCGGAGCAGATGGCGTGCGACATTAAACCGCTTCTCTTCCGTCGTCCATTCCCACTTTGCCCACTATTTATAACATAATTTGATGGCGATGGATCATTAATCAACGCGCCGCCCAGCCATTTATCATCTTTGGACGTT
Organism: Hyles euphorbiae; assembly: GCA_023078785.2. Taxonomy (NCBI): domain Eukaryota; kingdom Metazoa; phylum Arthropoda; class Insecta; order Lepidoptera; family Sphingidae; genus Hyles; species Hyles euphorbiae. The sequence continues at coordinate 16,435,708 of CM041051.1, forward strand.
TTTCACGTATTTACATATTTTTCGGGCGACCTTCAAGCCTTTACAGGCGTGAGGCGTGTATCTGTTTCGGAAAATCTCTTTTTTATTACATCGCAATGATGCGGCAACATTTTTGTGATGTGAATGTCGGTTTTCTTTTCATGAATGTGTGACACATTTATGTTTAATGCGTGGCAAATTCTTCACCCCCTGAATGAACTGCTGATATTGGCTCACCTTTGAAAGAAACACGTCATTCACTTATATGATTTAGAAATAGTTGGCAGAGCTACGGCGCACTTTATTTTGTTAATATTAAGGCCACATTGTGACAGGGCCAGGCAAAAGTCTAATGAGACTTTTTATAAGGAATTTGTATACTTCAGAATCTAACACAGTAATGTAAGCCTGAATACATTTCTCCTATACAAATATTCCGTGTTTATTTCTTTAACCTGTTGTCTTTCTTGGTAAAGGATTTTATCTGAGTTACCTTTGCAGAAGTGGACGAGGAGGTCTCTGGCGGAGAACTATATTCAGCAGTAGATTTTACGTGGCTGAAGAAGAATAATGAAAGGATTTTTTTCATCAAAACCAATTCAATCTTAAAGTCCAATTTAATTCCACATTACTATTACAAAAATGTTCAACTACAATCCAATCCCAATACGTACAAACACGTCATATTCGGCAATATTCCCAATCTCACACAATAATAGGGAACAAAGCTAGCCGTTGACCGCGTAACCCAATCTGCGCCGAACTGCTGCCGACCAAAGTGGTTTTATTTGCTAAAAGCCGGCGCTCACGAGGTTTCTGGAGGATATTCCCTTTTAATACTTAGTACTGTACTGGGGGGTTACCCTGTGATCTGATACCTAGTACGAATGTTTGGACGTCGTACGTAAAACTTGACTAACATGCTCAAATACTCCACAAAATGTTGGCATCCTCTATCGTACGACTTAAAAATTGCCAATATTCGGAAAAAATGCGGAAGAAGTATCATAGAGAATAGTATTAATTTTTAGAAGTGGAAATTTTAAACCTTACTTATTTTATAACTACATCCGAACATTCGAACTTCGAATCGGATCATAGAGTAACCCCCCTGAGTACTGACGGGTTATGTTGCCGCTTTTGTATTAAATTATTTGTAGGTTGAGAATAATCCATGTGTAGAAAATAATGTTAACTTCGTATATACATACCTACATATTAGTTTGTGCATATTTGTTTCAGTGGAGGGCTACGACAGAGGTTTAGGTTCTAGTAATGGCTGATGCAGGCCACTTCCCATAAGTCAATGTGGAGATCCTTGGGGGAGGCTTATGTTCAGCAGTGGATTTCCAGTGGCTGAAGAGAATGGCTGATGATGATGACGATTATAATTTGTAGTGTAATACCAGTCCTTATTTTTAAAAGAGTAATAGTTTAATATGAAATGGTGGCAGATCTCCCATATGTGGGAGGCCGCTTGGGTGTGTAATAAAGAAGAATTGTACGCTCGTCTCGTCATACATAGAATAAAAAAGAAAGAAAGCGAAACTACCAATCTAGTATTTGTCGTTAAATGTCTTCAGGTCTTTGCGTCGTTGACGTATTAATAATTTGTAAGTACGCTTAATATTTTATATTTCTGAAGTAATTGTTTGTAATTTGTCCATAATGCGTATAGCCTCTAGAATTTGAGAGATTAAATAAATGAGAGGACATAAGACTTGTATATTACTAGGGCGGAGAACACGTGTGTCTTGCTGTATCTATACCAAAAATAGTGTTCTTGCAAAGAAACGCCAGCCTACGTTGCAACGATCGAAGCGTGTGTGTGTTTCATATATTTCCATACATTAAGCTGTGTGTCTAGTTCACGAAAAGCCTCTCATTTTCCTCTCGGCTTAAGGCATAATCCTTCACGATGGGTTAACACAGGTTTTTGCATATTTTACTGTGTGGAGACTGTAGATTATGTGAAAGTGGATGAAATCGGGCGTGGTACAATGTCACCTTCATATCGAATGAGTTGATTATAATAAATATTTTGTTTAATGGTAGATTACGAGTATTATTATTAGATTTTAAAGTGTAATGTGATTGGTTTATTAACCAGGTGTGCGGGCTGTGGGTATAAATTTTCTTCCCAGTGAAGGCAATTTCGGTTTATTTACTTTTCAGATTTTAATGTCTCAGATCCCAGGACAGAAGTGTATGCCTAGTATGTATTGAATATTCAATTACTTATACATCTGATTATACATATGGAAGTATTTCATAAAATCCAACTTTTATGCAGTTATACAAATTAATCGTAAATTAAATATTCCGTTCGCTGGAAAATCCTTAATCAGCTGAACTTTAAAATTCGTTGTATTTCAGAATATTTTCATTTAAGAATTTTAATTACTTTGTTATAGAATGTTCAATGTATCGTGTATAGAGTACAGAGCCTTGTGTTTGACGTGTCTGCTATATCCTTTTACTCGCCGCGCTTTGTTCTTGTCAGAGGAAAATCGCAATTTGTTTGTGCAGTTCTTATAAGGATAAAGGAACTGCTTCGGTTGTGTATGGTCAGTCTTGAGCAGCGGTCAACGAGTGATAATACTGTTTTCTTGCTTTTGTTTCACCGCTTGATCGTTATGTGTGAGTCCAACGTTGGTTTTGTAATGATAATCCTCTGCGGTTTTCGGTTTGGTTTGGTTTGGTTTGGTTTGGACATGAGACCGTAATTCAGTCGTCAATGTGGATACATATACACAGCAATGCTTAACATGTTATATACCCTAAAATACAATACACACAAAGCCACCACAACCCGACAGTCTATGAGAAAAAAAAAATCATGCCGGCAGTTGCCGGATACAGTTGCCCGGCGACATTCAACAACGTCATGAGCAAAGACGCCATCTAGCTCGCCGGCAAAAAGTTGCAAGTGCAGGTCGGCTTTGGTGTGAATTGAACTTAACAGATAGGTAAGACATTTGATTATTACTAGATATTTTATTTTATTACATTTGCGCTCATTTGGGACGAAGCTTATAAAATAGGTATACTTAGGTACTAGGTAGATATATTGCAAAAATACAGTGAAACGCGTAGAAAAGAAGACATCACTCCTAAGAATAATATATATGTATAATCGCTATCAGAAAACACCGACACGAAAGCTATAGATTGTGGAGTCAATCCTCGTTGTTACTAAATTATTCCCACGCTGAGCGGGGAGACACTAGATTCTTGTTAAACTGAGTGTCGGTATTGTCCTGTAACAGTATGCCATCACGAGATGGTTAGATCGATTTTACTTGACTTTGATAGATAGCCTACACGATACAAAAGGCCCTTACTCCAAAATACTGGACGCCCCGAGGCATATTGGTGAGCTAGCAGAGGCGTGCACTCCTTGTAGGCAGAAATGCAGTGCTTTACTTGCCATTCACAGATATTTTATTATAACGTTCGTACGTTTTAGATGACTTTAATTTATAGTAAATAAATGAATAAACAAAATATAATAACTTAAAAACGCCTAATATTTTATAAATAGCACCTATTTGCAATCACGCAAACATTATGGTTGCCACGCGAAAAGCAAGAGGCGCTGCAAAGCAAAATAATGTACCTAATCAACCAAGTCATGCCGCCGCGTCCCGCATGACATTTGTTTGCATGTGTGTAGTAATTTTGGTGTCCGTGCACAGTCGCAAACGCACACACCCATGAATATTGAAAGCCGCGACTCCTGCGGCAGGCCTCGGGAGTTCGGCAGTTGTCGGGAGTAATCGTAAATGTTCGTTGCCTATAATCCGAGTAAAATTAATAGACTGGAATCTAATAAATCACCTATGCACATTATGCATTTTTGGTTAGTAAGGTTTTATTTGTTTCAATAGAAATGTTTTGTGTTTCGCGGGGGCCATTTAGCTTTTTTTATGAGTTTTTGCATTGTTTACTATTTTATACTAGTATGTTTGTAAAAAAAATAGATTTCTTAACGGATTTTTCATTTTAACATTTGAAAGTGTGTACATTTAACAGTTTATTACTAAGTTTCGATATTAATTGTAGTCATTTGCTTTTACTAGTGTGTTTGTTTATTTTTTTAAATGTTATTTGATTGCGAGGTTTGTGTTAAAAATGTATGTTTATCAAATGAATGATGAGGTGGCCGAAATCTTGCGTTTATTTACATCGGGATAGGTATAGTAATCTCAACTAACCGGAACCTTGAATATGTGAAAATTGAAAGCTTTTTTTTTTATTTTACTTATTAGAATTTCTTCCGCCGCGACGATCGATCGCTGTTTCATCTACATCTAAGACTTGTTGTGTTGGCATGGTTTCCGATTTAGAGATCCGTCGCGTGGCTGTGGCTATGCTAAAAATTATAAAAGAAAAAGTTTTTGTGACCGAGTACTCCGCCGCATACCCAGTGTCATAATCCTGTGCACGCCGCTGTGAGCTAGCTGGGTACGGAAACTAACAAAACTTTGGAGTAAAAAGATCTAGGTTTTATCGACGGCGATGTTTTGACCGAATATTGGATTAGGGTATTTATGCATATAAAAACAGTGAAAGTTTTTATTGGGTCTATTGGGATAATAAAAAGGATATGATACTTATACCTTTCTTTTTTTTAAGTACGAGTATATTATTCTTTGAGTCGCATATGTATAAGAATACAAATTTATTATACAGGGTATATCAAGACTGCTACCGAAAACGAAGCCGGGTGGTTGTTTAAGCGACTTCAGACACAATGCAATAGAAAATTTTGCAAAAAAAAAGCGACAATTTTTTTGTATTTTTTTTTCCTGTGGCCATATTTGGGTGGTAAATACATTTTTTTCCTAAAATAATAGTGTATACCCTTTTATTTATAAATACTCTAAGGTATAAAACAGTTTGAATCATTATTTTAGCAAAAACTATGCATTTACCACCCAAAAATGACGATATTTAAAAAATCATTAAAAATTAATGACGCGTTTCTTTGCGAAATTTTTAGTTGCATTGTGTTTGTAGTCACTAAAACTACCACCCGGCTTCGTTTTCGGTAGCAGTCTTGATATACCCGGTATGTGTGTACTGAAAAAGTAGTTACAGAACTAATTTTGAGCCTTCCCATATGAAAACATATAGATTACTAAAACTAAAATATTTTGTCTTCTTTTTTGGGATTCATTTGCATTAAAAATATGAAGGAACCTCTTGATTCAATTTAAGAACATTGGTTTTGATTATCCTTTTCTTAGAAATGGCAATAATAATAATAATCTAGGCTTAAACACCGGTTAAATGGCGAAGATTGAGTAGCAAAGCGGCTCGTAGCACCTTCCGTTAGTTAGTACGAGCACTAATGATGGAACTATTTAGAAAAACTAACAGCTTACACAACACTCTAGTTAATAACTTGACCTGTATCGCGACAATTCTTCCGTGTAATTCTCGTAGATTGCTACCAACACGCTGCGAGTTGAACAAAAGGGGGGAAACTGGGCTAAGTCTATCCAGTTTAAATAATTGGCAGCGGCCGAGTGCGACAGGACGGTGGGGCGATGTACACTCGCGTACACAAGCCTTTTTAATAATTTATGTTGTCTATCTTGGAACATAATCTGCAAAATAGGTTTGTTTGTTTTGTATGGATTAATTCGAGTGTAGATAGCACAAAAGGTTTATGAATATTTCATTCAGTACCTAGATTATTAAGGGGGAAATAATGTTATTTATGTATTGTTTCTTAAATTGTTTAGTTAGGTGCAGATTCCAGTCTAGTCGGTGAGTTAAAATGTTCCTATTTTATATCTTCAAATTCTTCAATTTATTTTACTCATACAAAAGTACTCAATATATTTTAATTCTAATAACACCTGATCGTGAGATTGTTCTCAACCCATGTTTTATGTCTTTCATTCTCGAAAACTGTATGGATATTTACATATTTTTATTTATTTATTAATGTAACACAATGATAAACACAAAAGGAGAAACTTATGTACTATTGTAGTGTCCTGTCCTGTACAAACTGGTTGTCTGCAGAATCCTATAACTAGACTTTTCTACACCTTCTCTTTTACGAATAAAAACGAGGCCAAACTATAAAATATAACGCCTTTTAAACACAATAGTACCCACTTAGGCCCAGTTACTCGCAAGATAGTCGCCAACGAGGGAAGGTAAGCTGCTATGCTCCGTCGGACATATTACACCACTGATCGAATAAGCACGCCGCGTCATCGGGGGTGGGCAGAATTGTCAGACAAGGGTGTCGCCTCGCAGATTGTTTATCGATTTAGTTGCAATTTCCGTCTTATGCGCAATTTTAAATGGGGTATATTTTTGCCAGCTGAGTGGGTTTTGTGAGTCATGCTTTTATTCATAGGTTGTGTGATTTTAACTGCTTGGTTATAAAAGATTTTTAGCTATAGCATTGTGGGATAAAATACACAAGCCAAATCGTGATTGTCTTGGTCGCATCTCTACCTACCTCTTCTGGGAGGAAGGCTTCGGTTTATGTATGTATGTGTAGGTTTTAAGACATATAAAAATACGAAGAACAAAGTTAATATACATTACATAGTTTAAAAAGCTATGATTAATCGAATTACATGTAAAATACGGCTTAGGTTTTCTTTCGTTATATAGTGGCGTTTTAAAAAACCAAATTCTATATTTTATACATTTTGAACAAATATCACGTAGTCCATAGTTCTTTTTTCACCGATTGAACCTGCAAACAACACAGAAATGTAACTTATTCGTTGTACCGATCGAATTCATATCGAATTCATAAAGTACACGGCTTCCGCAGACTGGTAATAAATTCCAAAGTAATTATATTTTTATTTTGCATACCACCCCATTCTCCCCAATGGAAAGGTAAACTCAGACGTCATAAATCAAAAGCAACAATCGTCATGGAAAGGTAATCCTGATGGAAAACACTATGTATTGTAACTCTTTCTATTCGTTTTTTTGTTAAGCTAAGAGTCCATTAGGCGAGGGGAGATTTGTCTTATTGTGAAGTAGTCTTTTTTAGTGTCACATTTTAATGCAGTTGTTATTGTTTGTGTCAGTCTGGATCTTAGTAGACCGTGATTATTTTTAGTGTATACGATATTTGAAGGTGAGATAAGTGTGTTTTTTCTTGGCTCAGAAATGCGCAGAGACTGCTCCTGCTTCCAGATACGGTTTCGTCTATCAATAGATGAATATTTCTTGCCATTTTGCATACTTTTATCGCGGGCTGAGAATAACGCTATGGCCATAAAAATGAGACCTGAACTGAACATAATTTTGTCAGTTTTATTGTTTCTTCATGCTTTTTTCGTAGGGGTTCGCTTGGCGTAAAAACTGTTTATACACAAAAGTTTAAATGTAGCATTTTTATAAAACGAAGATTTATAATAAAGAATAACAGATCACATAACAACTGTAATGCAACCACTAGTACTATGTTACTGAAACATAAACACAGACAAAAAAAGGATAACTTTCTGTTTCCGCAGTGGACGTGCAGCATAATCCGCCAATGCCGACACACGACACGATAATGTGTTTGGCAACGCTAAGTGAGTTTGTGTTTCACTTCGGATGTGGGCTTGGAATGAGGTAAATGTTGTGTCAAACACGAATTTTCGGCTACCGACTCTGTGTGTTTAGCTTCTGAGCACACCATGCCGCGGAAGATTTAATAAGTATCTTGTTGCGGAGTGTTAAAGTTCTCTTGTATTGTAGCCTTTTCAAAGAAATTTGTAAATTTAGTTGATGAGTAATAAAATAATAAGATAGATTTTCAAACTAGGCCCTTTGCAAAGCGAGTACCTATACTCATAGGTACTAGCGATTTTGCGAGTGGCCTCCAGATTTGATATCAAGTCTTTTCGTAAAAAGCTTTTAATCGTTTATGATAATAGATATCTATTTTTTTGGTTTGTTATGTTATTAAATTTTTTACAATAGTTATAATATTCCAAAAAAATTAAATTGGGAATTGGATGCTCAAAATATAATTCCCAGCCCATATGCGCCATTAGACCCGTGTATAATTTTAATATTTATAATCTATAAATAAGAAACGGCCGGGCGAAAACGGGACGTTCCCCCGAGTGTTTACACAAAGCGCTTTAGACCTGCGAATATATTTACATTGGAAATGTTATATTCTATGAAATCCCCCGCGTATATTGTAGATGCACCTACAGGGCTTTAACCGCACGTAATTAGATTATTGTTTTTTAAAAACAAAAAGATGTACGACCGTCTGCGTGGGGAGAATAATTTTTCTTTTGTCATTTTGTTATTATAGATGCGTCATTTTTCATTTTTTTTTAATTTTAAGCTCAGGTTTTTTCACTACGTGTTGGTTTGTTTTGCTGGGTTATTTTTTTATTATTTATTATTTTTCAACGCGACAATTAAATTTGTGATTTTTTAAATATCGTCATGTTTGGGTGGTAAATCCATAGTTTTTGCCAAAATAATAATGTATAGCCTTGTGTATCATAAAGTCTTTAAAAATAAAAGGGTGTACGCTATTATTAAAAAAAAAACTCTTTATTTAGCTATTTACCACACAAATAAGATGATAGGGAAAAGATTTTTTGCTGTTTTGTTGCATTGTGTTCGTAGTCACTAAAACTACTACCCAGCTTGCTTTACGGTAGAGGTCTTGGTACCCTGTATAGTTACATTAATATATGCGCGTTAGCCTTAGAACTCCGGAAGCATCTGTTTGAAATAACAGTCTAGCAAAGTCTCACACTGTCTGTAATCCATTCACGGCACGGGTTTATAGTGATGCTTCCAGACAATATCCTGTAGACCGACGCCTTAATACGTTTTCCAAGGCACGGTCGGTGAAGTTTGCTCTCTGTAGACACGCGATGTATATTGTAGGGCCAAAGATCTTGCTACAGTTTTACAATGGTGTACATTGCGCGTAATGTTGCTGTGGTTTTTAACATCGTCGACTAAAAATATCATGAAACGGTCAATGTAAATGCAAACATAGCAAAAATTCCTTCGATATATTTCGGTTTTGAAGATGGTTTTTTCTAAGGCCTTATTATTAATTTAATAAATTACTAATCAAAATATCGTCCAAGACACGACTGGCCAACTTTGCTTTGCATTGACGCATAGGTCAAACCATAGGGCCAACGATCTTGCTGTATTTTTACATCGATATAATTGACCGTAATGTTGCTGCGGCAAATTATAATATCATTGAAGAAAAACATGAATCGTCGATGTAATTACAAACGTGAAACATTCCCTCGTATATCGATACAGATAGAAGTTTTAAATGTTTAAATGTTTCATTTAAAGCACAAGGCTATGACACGAACTTTGTGGATTTTAAAGAAATGTTATTACTCATATTTTATTATATTATAATGGCCTTAAAGACAGTTTATAAATATCAGCTATCGAATCTTTTGTCCCATTCGAACGAATTTTTAATTCAGTGTGAGCGAAGAAGACAAAACATTCGATTGCTAAAATATGTTTTAGAACTGTTTATGAATAAGGCTGTATATAAATGTATTACCGATGGCACATGGCTGCAAGTATGATTCTATCGCTTATGGAAGACGGAAGGACGGGGGACGGGTTCCGGAAATTGTCTCACTTTTCTTTGGATATGAAATTATATCATGCGTCATAAAGCGGCTAGATACAGTTTATTTTACTACCATATGAATAGAGGAATACTGACACATAACGTGGCTGTGGGTTACTTTTTTACTTTTTATAAGCTGCCTTGATCATGTTACTACACGTAATAATAACCTAGTGTCGGTCAGATAGGGTATTGCTTGACAGTAGAATGAACTTTCATCGAGCCGCATAATTATTGCGATCGAAATACTCCTCATATTTTGTAAATTATCTAAAATAACATGAACCCCTTTCACCGACATTATTTTCAATCACAATATTTCCACTGTCCAACACAAGCCACCCTTACGAATTTCCATTGCAGCACGAAAAAAAAAGAATCGAAATTTCCGCGTGAAACCGTCAAATACCCGAAACTGTAGGATCGCTCTGACCGGCTTGTTCAACGAGCGAATTAAGTGACTGACACCGAATTTAAATAAAAATAAACTTTATTTCGGACAGAGTTACAGCTTATGAGTTCTAATAAACAATAATCAATCAATTTACTTACTCTACACCTTATATATTAATATTAATGCTAACTATGCACTATTGCACAATGCTGCAGTGTTTACCTACAGCTATGTGCTGACGAATGACATTTGGCAGGGGTGGGTACCCTTAACTCCTCCCCCCTTACGAGAGAAATTATCCGAAGGTATCGAAGATAGCTCCGGAGAATTTCGTTGAAAAATTCTATGTTTAAATTTTATTAAAACAAAACTAATTACTATAACTACTGCAATTACATAGAGAAAAACAGTCCATACACTGACGCTAAGAGTCACTTCATAGTTTTGTGTTTCATTATCACTAACACTAAATTTTGCACTATTTAACACTTCTTTGACGTCGCTGAGGTCCACATTCGTCAAGTCGATCTGCTTATCCTCTTTCTTGAAGTCGTGATGGAGTTCTGGTATTTGTATCAGCGGCAGTTGAAGGCTGTTGATGGTACTATTGTAGTTTGTAGCTGCGTTTATATATATTTCTCCGATTTGTACTTCACAGTATTGACTCTGTGTTAAAATGTATGTTCCTTGGAGGCTGTATTTGTAGATTTCTTCCTTACAATGTTCGGTAACTATTAGATTTTCTTCAGTGTATATAAGCCAGGTACCGTCTCCTATTTTCTGAATCTTCCGTTTTTCTATCCTGATGGGATTCTGGATGCATTGATTATAATCTTCATTCAGCATCATAATTTGTTCGATGCACGTTTCGCTGGGATATTGTGCCAAGTTTTCTTCCGAACAGAGATATCTGTGATCTTCTATCTCATCACAAGGATTTGCGACGGGCCTGTACTTCAATCGATTCACCAGCAGATAGGGATATTTGGGTACAATTATAGAGGTTATTTGGGAATTGAAAATAGGAACTGGGATTACCTTGTAATAGGTGTATGTGTCTGTTTCTATTAGAGGAACCTCTATTACGAAAATTAACTTACCTATATCTAAGTACGATTTAACTATTATATTATTTTCTAGTTTCATTAAATTATTTTTGTTTACTGGGTATATGGTTTTTGCGTGTTTTTCGATTAGTTTGAGGGTATCAAATAGTTCCGTGTTGTTAATAATAGACTGATGTAACGTATGGAGTTTACTGAAAGCTATTGCCGTTTCAATTTCCTGTATATTTTCTAAGATAGTTCGAAAGTTACCTAGAATATAGTAAAGTGCATTCATGACGTGTACTAGGTTATTTAATTTCGTTTCGTTCAATAGTAGGGAATCTATTTCGTTAGTTTTAGATCCTAATTTCTGTATATTTCGATTAATTAATTCTGAGACGTTAACTAGGCTATCGAAGGCTTTCTGTATGGACGATACTTTACGCTCTATTAAATGTTCCCTGTTATTTAATCTACTTATTTCGTTATTATATCGTATAGCATCATCTTCATCTAAATTACCCGAGATTACTTTTATAAGAGAGCCAAGTGGTTTTAATATTGCTCGTTTTCTTCGACTTTTGTATGGTATGATCTGAGATAATTTATTGTTGGTAATTTCCATAAGGTTTTCTATTTGTTTTCTCAAACCTTCTAACTGTTCTCCTAACTCATAATGTTCTATTGTATTATTAATTTCCTTAAATTCCTTAATATTAATATCTATTTGTACTTCTAAAGATTCTAAGTCTAATATCCTAAATATAGTCCAGCCGTTATTCTTCATCGCTGCTGTTCCCATCTTGATCGCTGTTATCCCTGGGTTCCCTTCGAGGTTCTGCAGGTTCAGCGTCGTTGTTATTCTTGCTAGTGCCAGAAGTGCCAGGCATATCCTGCGGAGGGCGTTTAATGTTTTTAATTGCTACTCGTGTTGACCTTTTCTTCAATTGTACAGGGATTATGTTTCTTTCTACTTTGCCGATTACTTTAGCTTTTTCAAAACGTGGTAGCTCCTTAGCTTTTCTAGTTCTCGTATTTTTCATAAATATATCATCTCCGACTTGTATTGGTGGTGGAGTTTCACCACCTTTCTTTTCCTTTACTTTCACTTTATCCGTCTGTAGTTTTTCAGTGACATATTCATAAAGGACTTTCAGTCGTTTTCTGTGGTCTATTAGCAATTTCTGTGTTAAATTTTTCTCCCTATCTATGTTAAATACATTTCCTCCGTCGGTTTGTCCGAATACTAGTTCGAATGGAGTGAAGTCCGTTGCTGAATGTATTGTATTATTGTATGCCATAACGGAGTATGTCATCACCGATGTTGCGTCTTGGTCACTTTTATCGTATTTTGCTAGACGGTATATTTCGATGATAGTAGAATGAAATCTCTCTACAATTGCCATAGAACTAGGGTTATTGGGAGTCCCTACGTGAAGTTCTATCTTGTATAGTAATAGCATTTCTTTTATGAGTTCATTGTTGAATTCTGTTCCTGAGTCGCAATTAATTTTCTTAGGTATTCCGTACATACTAAAATATTTTATTAGTGCTTTAACTACCTCTGGGGTACTTCTATTTGGTATTGTAATAGCTTGTCCGAGTTTGCTAAATGCATCCACTAAGGTTAAATAATATTTTCCTTCAATAAATAATAAATCAATGAAAACTTCCTGGAAAGGTGAATTTTGGCTTTGCGTCAGTTGAATTTGTGGTTTGATGGGTTTCCTTTCATATTTCATTTTTTTACACTGCTCACATGTATTTATTATTGCAGTGATTGTGTCCTTCATATTTGCCCACCAGTAGTGTCTTTTGAGCTTAGCAAAAGTTTCATTTATGCCCCGATGGCACGTTTTACCTTCGTGGTATTTTAGTACCGTGTCTCTTTGGTCGTTTTCTGAATCTGTTAAATTAATTACACGTTCTGTACATTCTACTAATTTCAAAGAGCCCTTTTTGAACAGTTTTGTTATTACGTTTGCAAATGTTTTTCTAAAGTTTATGTGTTCGAAATAAATGTAATATTTGTGTTTAGGATCCACATATTCTTTCAAAAATTCTTTAGTCACTTTTTCATTGTTTATCGGCATGTGAACCTCTGTAATATGTTGTTTTTTGTTAGAAATATCCTTAACTCCAATTTGGTCTTTGAACCATGAGAATACTAAGATTTGTCTGGGTTTTGTATCAATGGCTTCGTTTAAGATGGGGACTCCGTCATGTTCCCTATTCGAAACAGAATTCGCCGTGGCATTGTCTTCAACTTCTAGATTTTCTAATATTTCTGTCAATTGTTCTTCGTCTGTGTCTAAAATTTCTATTGTTTCAATTTGAGGTGACCTATTGTTTTTTATATCTTCTTCTAGATCTAATACCATTTCTTCTATTTTATCGTCTACCTCGTCCACGTTAACCTTAACTGAGTTGTTGTCGTCTTCTATAGCATTAAGTTTTATCCGTGAGAGGGCGTCAGCATTTGTATTTTGAGGTCCCTTTTTATAGCAAATATCGAAGTCATATTCTTCGAGTCTTAATCGCCAGCGTGTGAGTTTACTGTTAGGTTCTTTTAAAGAAAAGAGCCATGCAAGTGGTCTATGATCGGTGTAGATGGTAAACTTGTTCCCGTATAAATATGGTCTGAAGTGTTTTACGGCCCATACGATAGCCAATAGTTCTTTTTCTATAGTGCTGTATCTGGTCTCCGTGTCGCTTAAGGTTCTGCTGGCATACGCAACTGGTTTGTCCGATCCAATTGAACCTTGCGATAGGACCGCTCCGATGGCAAAATTTGATGCATCGGTAGTAAGTGTAAAACTTTTACTAAAATCTGGGAATTGCAATAAAGGTGCGTTGGTCAATAATTTCTTGCAAGTACTAAAACTTTCTTTGAATTCTTCGTTAATAATGATTTTATGTCCTTTCTTCAGGCAAACAGTTAATGGTCTAGTAATTTTGGCAAAGTCTTTTATAAATTTCCTGTAATAGCCAATTAGCCCTAAAAAGCTCTTGATTTGCGTCGTTGTTTCTGGAAGGGGATATCTTAGGATGGCATCGATTTTATCATTGTTTGGTTTCAAGCCTTCGTTAGTTATTGTATGGCCTAGGTACAATACTTCTTTTCTAAGAAACTGGGATTTGTCTAATTGGACCTTTAAATTAGTCTCCCGAAGCCTATTAAAGACTATTTTAAGTTTCTTTATATGTTCTGATAATGATTTAGAAAATATAATAACGTCATCCAGGTATACTAGGCAATGAATGCCCTGTAATCCTCGAAGGACGTTATCCATTGCTCTTTGGAACGTAGCAGGTGCTGTTTTTAGACCAAAGGGCATCCTATTAAACTCATAATGTCCGAATGGTGTGCTAAAACCAGTTTTAGGCCTATCTTTTTCATGGACTTCTATTTGGTGGTATCCACTGGCTAGATCTAATGTAGAAAAATAAGTACTTTTCCCTAGCATGTCAAAAAGATCATGTATATTTGGTAGTGGATATTTGTCGTCAATTGTGATCTCGTTTAACCTTCTATAGTCTATAACGAGTCTCCATTTTTTCTCTCCTGAAGCATCTGTTTTCTTAGGTACCAAATGTACCGGGGCACTCCACGGTGAGTATGATTCCTGTATAATATTATCTTTGAGCATTCTGTCGACTTGTTTTTTTATTTCTTTCGTCTGTACCGGGGGTAGCCTATGTGCCTTAATATTAATGGGATCTTCGTTTCTTGTTCGTATTCTATGTTTTACTTGATTCGTAAATGACAGTGGAATGTTTTCGCAATAAAAAATGTCTTTGAATTCTAAGCATATGTCCCGTATCATTTCTTTTTCTTCTGTGTTCATGTGGTCTAGTTTTAGCTTTTTTAAATTTTCTGTAAGCATTTCATCTATATCCACGTTACTATCTATAAAATTCGTATTAATTGGCAAACTTTCTTTATATGACTCTACGTGAAAGGGTCCCGTGACTACTAATTTCTTAGGCTCGTTGGTATAATTTTGAATAACTGTTGTTGCAAATCCTTTAATACATTTAACAAGGGCTGTGGGCATACGAATCCCTTCAGCAAATTGTTTAAAATTTAGAATACCTTCACCTTCGATTAAATTGACGGGTAAGTTAACTCTAAGTTCACTACGAGGAGGCAGATTATATATCTCTCTCATTGGTGGTGTATAAATAATTGGTATACATGTTCTTTTTAAACACAATAGTTGGTTCTCCATGTCTATTTTTGCCTGTAATTGCTTTAGTAAATTACTACCTATTAATCCATCATACTTTTCATCTACACTATAGACATAAAACTTATGAAATTCATTACTTTTAAAAACGCTCGGCAAGGGAATAAACGCTGTTTGGTTATGTCTACTCATTGCGTGGGTACTAATAACTTCGAAAGGTTCGTAACGTAAGTACTTTGAATAATACATATTACCAATTCGTGGACTTATGAACGACCTACTACTGCCTGTGTCTATCATGAAAACTGCCTGTATTTCTGGTATAACAATATGTGGTAAATTTAGACTATCACAATTAACTTTTATTCTCTCTCTAATGTTGAGGCCGTTATGAAAAAATTTTGCAATGCATCACTATTGTTAGAGGTATTTTGTATTTCATTATCGACTAAGGCCGCATTATTCTGAGAATGATCGTCACTATCTGTGTAATTAATACGCCTGGAACTGGCGGTGCGCATTGTAACATCGGTATTCGAACCTGATGCGATCGGTGGCGGCATATTAAAAGATGATGCCCGTGACTCATTGTTATGGTATTGCTGACCGGTCACTTGTCGTCGTGGTGCTATGTTTTGAGCGGATTGATAGTTTTTGTAATTATTGTTGTTATTGGATGAATGCCTGGTATTCCTAGACTGAAATGAACTATTAGGAGAGTTTAATGAATTAAATAGGGGTCTGTTAAATACATTGTTTGGTGCGAACGTACTTGATATTGGCTGTGACTGTTGCTGTTCGTGCGCATTTGGGATAATTCTTTGTAGTTGCCTCTGTGCATTAAAATTGAAATTATGAGGCCTCGGGTTTCTGCTTCGATTATTTCTATAAAAGGAATTTTTTTCCTCGTAAACAGCTTGGAAGTTTTGTTCTTCTAATACTATTTTTAAGGCTTCTTCCAAAGTATCTGCACCACGTAAGCGCACTAAGCGGACCATGTAAGCTGGTAAATTATACAGAAAAACTTTAAATGTCGTATTGTTATAAATATTTTGTCTCACTTCGCGTGCTGAAACGTCTTCGGTAGCCTCGTTAATTTTAGAAAACAAAGAACTTCTTATCTGTTGGAGTCTATTACAGAATTCGAGGTAACTTTCGTTCCTATCCATTTTTGCGGTTTCTAATTGTAATGCAATACAGTCTTCCGTTCTTGGGTCGCCATAATGTTCATTAAGTAAGTTTTTTAAATCACTCCAATTCTCAATGTGCTCTCTATCACCTACTAACTTAGCGGCATTTCCCGTTAACCGACTTGTTACAATATGGTACAGGTATCTATTTTGCGTCACCCCGCCTCTAAAAGTTTGTAAGATATATTCACAATTTTTTAAGAATAACGACAATGAACCGGTGTCTCCTCCAAAGAAGGGAATAATACTGATCATATCTTGAGGAACACGAGTAATACCCTCCACGTTTTCCATGTTATAAAGAAAAAATATATGTGTATTAGAGAAAAAAAAAATGCGTAATTAGCTTTATATCTTTATGAAATTATATTATAATAGTTCAACCTTACATAGAAATAAAATAGCAAAACAAATAGATGTTACTTTATGTATAAAAATCAAACGGGAAGAATTAATTACTGAGGGTTATTGCATCCCTAATCCACCTACACACATTACAAGGGCAAAGGGCAAAGGATAGCTTATAGGAAGGTGAAAAGATTTACTCACAGTCCCGCTGCTTTTTCCATGTCCTCGGGAGTATTGTTCTAGATTCTGGGCTGCTTTTCCGTCGCGACACAATCCGGCGTAGCTTCTTAATAATTTATTTCGCTCGGATCCCAACTTGACCGTAGAAACGGACGATAGATTTCAATTGTATGAAGATCGAGATTTTTATCGACCGGAGTACAAGGATCTACCGATTGGGATCCTACCGGCTGCGCCAATTAAGTGACTGACACCGAATTTAAATAAAAATAAACTTTATTTCGGACAGAGTTACAGCTTATGAGTTCTAATAAACAATAATCAATCAATTTACTTACTCTACACCTTATATATTAATATTAATGCTAACTATGCACTATTGCACAATGCTGCAGTGTTTACCTACAGCTATGTGCTGACGAATGACATTTGGCAGGGGTGGGTACCCTTAACTAGCGCGTCTCATCAAGAGCAATTAGCTGGCTGTTTTCAAACATTTACACCGCTATCAAAGGTGTAGCATTCAGACCTTTTTCAGCTAGTTTTCCATAGCGTATCTATGTATCCATTTTACGCATTTAGGATGGCGATGTTGGTAATATTTAGACTAAGTGTGATGTTACAGACTCAAAATAGTTGTTACTAATCAATTATTTGGAAGTGGTAGAGACTAGAGCCACGCTGTTTTCAGCCATGACCACTGTCTCACAGCAGATCTATGTAAAGCTACAGCTTCGCAGTCGCGTTTCCTTCTGTGAGACTGCCGAATTCCCTATACCCCTTTCATCATTATATTTTTTTCCTTCTCTCTCTCCTTCCACTTTGATGGGCCGGTAACTTATCCATGATCCAATCGTCGTGGATAATCTTCATGGATGGCAGTGATTACTTATCATTAGGTGACGTGATTGCTCGTTTGCAGGACCTATGATATATAAAATAAACTTCTAATCTAATCACGCTTAGCGGAGGAAAGGGTAGTAAGGAAATCATGTAAAGAAGTAGCATACTGAACTTGTAGGAAATTTTACGGCCTTACGTACAAAGTGGATTTTCCAACTCAGCAATTGAATTCAGTATAATTATACATTTCCATATAAAGCTGTTGTATTATACTTTTAATTTATTTACTCCTGCATTTGATCTGGTCAATTTATATCCCACCAGAAGGATGTACAGATTAACTTTCATTAAATATATACTGAACGAAGCAGATTTAAATAAAATGTTTATTAATCCCGCCTAAATCATGACTGAGGTGTCCGTTAAAATGATTACGTTTTGAATTTATTAATTTGTATTCAAATTTAATTCAAGTTTGAGCTGTTCGGACAGTTTGTAATTATCGGGGTAACACTTTGTAACATTTGAATTAGGGCGAACTGTGAATTCGCCAAACCTTCCTGCACAGACGTTGGATGTCAGGACTTACGAGTAGGCAGTTTTAATGAAAGATTTACAAATTGTATAGATTCAGGCTATGTGATTTTGTTTGTTAATTAAAATATATACAATAATACTTATAAGTGCGTGGTGGCCTGTTTTTAATGGACCAGACGCGACTGCCAACATGTTCACGTTGGTTGCGGGATCAAATCCCAGGGCACACCTCTGACTTTTCGGAGTCATGTGTGCATTGATAGTCAATCAATACGCGCTATACCGGTGAAGAATAACATCGTGAAGAAACCTGCATATCATAGCGATTTGTAAAATTTGTGTGGTGTGTAAAGTCCTCCAACATGCACTAGACCAGCGTGGTAGACTATGTGGCGTAAACACTCTCAATTGAACTCTCGATTGTAGAGTAGGCCAGAGCCCTGCAGTCGGACGTATTAGGGCTGATACAATATAGTACATACATAATAATATAGGCAATTGACTATTAATAGATGGAGCAATAGAACTTCTGGTCATCCTTCTATCGGCAACGTATTTCTGAGCTGAATGTATTCTATGAAGAAGCTTATGTTTAGCAAAGCACGAATAGAAATAATATCTAAAATATTTTATTTTAACTATAAAAAAACATGTGCCATCTATAGGATTTCTTGTGTAAATCATTTGACGACTATTTGAATTTTTTAATGCAGTTTCATTATTCAGTTTTATCGTACATTCGAATTTTATTCAAAACTAACGCTGTCAGCTTCGTATTTCATTTGGTAGAATGCAATATCGTAATACCATTTCGCATCGCTGACCTTTTTTGTTCTGGCTGTAATGTTATATACTAGCCTGATGGCATGGATATAGTGCTGTCCAAATAGAGTAGCAAAGACAATGGTATTTTTATTTTACTTTTTTATAACTTCATTTTCAATATTTCATTAATCAAAATGTTACAACTGCCTTATGATTAGCTCAGCACCGAGCAATTTGGATGGTTTTACGTTTTTACAAATAAAATTTAAAGACTGGCTACGCTTTTCTATGCTCTATGGTATTGCAAATGGTCATGGGCTGCAGTAATCGCTTATTATCAAGTGAACCGTATGCTCATTTGTTCCCTATGCTATAAATAAGAACCACCAGGCAGCGACCTGTAGTAATGAAGAACACGACCACCCACAAGATGGTCCGACGATTTGATAAAGGTCGCGGGACGTCGCTGGATGCAGGCTGCCTCCAACAGGTCTCTGTGGAAATCATTGGGGGAGGCCTATGTTCAGCAGTGGACTTCCTTTGGCTGATGGATGGAAACATTTAGAACCTGGTAGAACAGATAACTGTCAAGTAACAGAAACAGGCTGTGACGGCACCCTTATAATGCACGGGCGTTTGAGAGTAAGGTGTCCCCACTACTCTCTCACTTTAAGTCAAATTACCTTTAAAAGTTCTTTTAGTCACTTTTTGCTTATTTTACAACATATTAAAACGATGTTTGCAATATGTTTTATTACACATTCCATCATTCAAGCTTGTCTTTTGCTAGTATTTCAAAGTTTGAATCAAGCTTATGGTTTTATTCTAATACAGCATTTTTTCCCTGAATTACACTGCTCACATCAAGTTTTTCACAAGAAAGTTTATATCCAACCAAAAATACCTTCGTACCGCGTTTAAATTGCATTAAACGCATCCAATCCCATCGCAAGTAAGACATGAAGACAAATTGCACCTTCCAACCCTCATTACATACCTTCGCCCTTACCAACGCAATACCATAAACACGGAAGGACTGCCCAATAACCTAAATAAATAAACACCCTGTAGATAACGCGGAGTCATCGAACTCAACGCAAGGTGCCGAAATACTTCGCAATGCATGACAATCGATCGATTTAAAATGAGCTCTATACCATAGACAAAAGAGCGGAGCTATATTCGCATCCCTAGGGCTTGTTTGGGGGGCATAAATTGAACAAACAATGTATTGCAAAATGGCGACGGAATAGGTGCATAGGGCAACAACAAGCGGCTCCCAAACTTTTCCGACATTTTTTGTAACAAAATATATAACAGGCTTAAAAAATGTACTGAAAGCTGAATGGTAACATAAAAATAAAGTTTTGGCAATGCTGTACTGTACGGTTACTTTATTTATTTCATAAACTAGAGTTGTATTTTTTGTTTAAAAATGGTATGAATCGTACAAACAATATTCACTTTCCAATATTGATGAATTGTCTATGGAACAATGTTCCAATTTAAATAATATAACAGTTTTAGACAACGCATCGTAAAATCATCACGAAGAGTAAGAAATTGGTTGAGTTTTTGTTCAGAATGTTTGTGATAGTGTGTAATAATAGTATCTTTTTATGATAGAATGATTGCATTTTTGTTTGTCAGTTTTAAATGAAACTGTGCAGTATTTGTATATCATGAAATGTTTAGAATTTTTTGGGTAGTTTTTTACATACTCTAAATGTTTATCGTACTAATTACTTTTCTCAAGGATTATGATCGGAAAATGTTATTTTTTATTATAATTACTCAGCAATTAATGGTTTGTCAATGATTGAAAGATGTATAAATTACAAATATCAAAGTTCTATCTTTATTCATTTTATACTAATAATTCTCGTCATAAGTATACCTACCTATATCTAAGGAATAAGCTGATACCAGGGCCAAGCGTAATTGGTATTTTTTTTGTTCCTTTATGTGGTAGACCGATAGCCAATGACAACATGCGCAGCCAGGGCCCCCGCTACCATATATGCAAAGTGTGCAATGCACACGGGCGCCATCCTTTAGGGGCGCCAAAATCAAGGGCCCAAAAAAAGTTTGCCAAAAAAAAAAAACAATTCGTATAATAAAATCGTAACCGGTCGATGTCGATGCATAGAAGATCAGGCCCGGATCTAGGAGGGGGTGCAAGACGGGGTCTGTGCCCCGGGCGGCAAGTTCAGGGGGCGGCATATTGAATCTTGGGAGACAACTATACAAGTTATCAATAACGTAACACAACTTACACGGAGATACCAGAACGTTTTTTTTCACGGGGTGCGAATATTAATTAATGTGCGATAGGGGCGCGTGAAAAAGAGTTGAAGCTATATTTGGAAACTCCTTCGCCGATCTCAACGACTATGTTTGGTTCCAAATATTCAATTTGTGTTTCCTAGTTAGTTTTAGTTGATTAATCGAACAAAGAAGAACGAATAAATTATGTGGTTGTGTTCTATGTGTGTTCTATGTGGCATAGCAATAAATGTTGCCTAGCGACAAAATATCATTGATATGCAGAAAAAACAGGGTGGGCGGCATTATCGAGCCCTGAGGAACTCGCGCATTTTACAGAAATGAGCGCTGAAGCGTGTCCGTCGACAACGACACGTATTCTACGCCCATGCAGAAAGCCGGAAACCCACGAACACAAATTGTCGGGCAGACTGTATGCGGGATGTATAGAAAGAAGACTACGGTGCCAGACCCTATCAAAAGCCTTAGCTATGTCAAGGCTCACAGCAAGAGCCTCGCCACGCCGATCAATCGCCTCACCCCAGCAGACAAACGTCAGAAGATCACCCGTTGATCGATTTTGACGAAATCTGTATTATCTGTCACTGATCAACGAGTGATCCTCCAGGTAGCGAATCAATTGACCGTTTATGATCCGCTCCGTGACCTTACACATCACTGAGGAGATAGCGATAGCTGGTAGGGTCTGACCGATCATCGGTCGATCATCGGGGATCGGTTGCACATTGGTCTCCCTCCAAGATTCAGGCACAACTCCTGTGCGATTGGACGCTCGGTAGAGGCGAGTCAGTGTAGGAGACAGCTGCACAATATTTTAAAACTAGCTTTTCGCACATCGAAAGACCGTAGCTCACGCCGCACATCACACTGCCTAATGTGGATATCCGCCATTGAGAAAACGCAATCAGGCAGTTTAGGCAGCGTCAGGGAACTACGATCCTCGAGGAGGGAATTAGCCGCCAAGAGATTTGTCAGTAAGGCAGCCTTTTCTTGCGGCTTGTGAGCCAGCGATCCTGAGCGGTGGTAACGTTGGATGGCAGAATTTAGATTGAACGGCCCTGGCCAAACTCCAACAAGTAGGACTGCTAGTGGGGTGATTGGCCAACGCACGCCCAATCCTGCTTATAGGCTGGGCATCCGCTCTAACATAGGCCTGCAGACCTTGGTAGCTCGTTATAGGCTTCTTTGAGGGAACTGACATTGGGATCCTTCATGGCGTGACCCCTGATCCAAGCGCGATACGCCGCCTATTTGTCACCGACAGCATTGGCGCATGCATGATTGAACCAGGAGCGTCCAGTCCTTACTGGCGATCTCAGAGGAAGGAATGTAGTATTCCATTCCAAGCCTGATCTCGTCAGTAATAGCGTTGACACTCGCTGAAGGATCTTAACCCTCAAAGCAGCGCTGCCTCCAAGGGATGGATGAGAAATAATTTCGCATACCATCCCAATCTACCGACGAGTAATGCCCGACCCTCCGCTTAAACGTTCCACGGGACGTGGAGGTGAAGCGAACGGTACTGACGACCCAACCAGGCAGTGATAGGAAGTGCCAAGAGGGCAAAGGTACCAGCATTAAATGTCTTAAAGGAGCTCAGCCACAGTTCGGGATGTGCATTGAAATCCCCCAAGACCACCATTTTGGCCGACGGGAACTGCGTCCGCGCGTCATTAGCCGTCTGGCTAAAATACCTGAACTGCCGAGTCGTCACATCGTCCCCATTGTGAGACCTGTAAAGGCACACGTAGATGCGGCTCAGGGAACCAAGATCCATGTGCACCCATATAGCGGAGAAGGAAGGGTCCTCCATGTAGCGCAAACGGCGACAGCAGATGTCCGACCGAAATACAAGCATACCCCGACTTTAAGCTTGAAGTTTTCTTCAAGCAAATAACCGGGGTAATATGGAACAAAGAAGGTGAAGGTGAAGGAGCAATGCAGGCCAGGCCACCTCGAAATGGTGGTGGACGGCATTGAGGTTCGTATGGAGTCCGCGGATGTTGGTGAACTCCATAATGAGCGTGGTGGTGGGGTTATGCACCGCTGAAGGACCTGCTGTGTTTAATTGCACTGTCATGAGGTTGAAGAGATGGGTTTGGCGAAGAGGTATCGAGGTGTCTAAGTCCGGGCATTAAAAAGGCCGAATGAACACTAGCACGAAAGGGTCGGCATGTGACGAATTGATCCGCCAGACGGAAGGGCCCCTGTGCCCGGGATGTGCCGGCGGGACCCCACATTGGGTCACCAACGTGCACGGCGGGACCCAAGATTATGCGCGGTATGGTGACGCCACCTCTCGTGGTGGTTAGCCACGATAGACGATAGTGTAGTAGTGTACCGCGGGTGGCCAGCGAACAACCGTTACTATGGGTCTCCTTGGCCGGCGGGTGAATACTCATCCCTTCGACAGCGACCGAAAATAGCCACACGGTACAACCTCATGCCCGGACTCAAACCCCTCGAAAAACCGGAATAACACGATCTTATCCCGGAACGCGGTCCCCTTACGGATTCATTTACGGGGATCACTATGGCGGTCTTTACGTCCCGTGGACGGCTACCTGGGCGGACACTTAAGTCCTACCACCACGAACTGTGTCATTCATTTGGCACTACCCATAGGTCACGAATAGTTAAAATAGAGTCAAAGCCTACAGACGCGAGTGACATTAACCCTCAAAAGTGAAGCTATATTCAAGTGAAGCTAATATAAAGCGTGTAAAATTGCTTAAAATTATGGTAAAATAGCGTCCTTCACACAACAGTGCATTTAAACTGCTGTTTGACGGGAGAAATAGACATTGCGGTGGTACCCACCCAGGCAGCCTCTCACATATGAGAGACCTACCACCAGTGAATTCTATGATTTGTTCCTGTGATTTGTTTCTAAAAAATGTAATTTTACTTTTGGGTTATTTTCTAGTATTTGTGAACAACGTGTCTGTACCCCATTAGTTAAGTAAATGCTTTAAAATGAGTGTGAATAAGACTTCATTATTATTATTTAATTTTGATATTTTAGACTACAAATACATATGACTTTAAAAGTTCAGTTCTATGCTTTATTTCAAGCACCTACCTACCATAAAAAAAGATAATTCAAAATGCCTTAAGGGGCGCCAAAACCCTTTTTCGCACACAGGCGCCAGTAGCCCTTACGGGGGCCCTGTGCGCAGCACAGATTTCAGCTCTATTTGATTAGCTTTGACCCTTATGAAGGCCGAGGGTTAATTGCCAACTTAGGTATAGTCTTGCCTCTAGTATGAATAGCATATATTACGTAAAGCGGTGTCAAAGTCGTAAAATAAGCGCTTTTCTTTTGATTATGACGTTTGTCCCAACATCCCTAAGTATAACACAATCGAAGAGCGAAACACAGGTCTACGCATAACTGGGGAATTACGTGTTGCAACTTATTTCACATTTACCAGAAATCACTTTAACGTTTTAAGTTATCTCTCCTACTAAGCCTGCTATAAAAATTTGCAATTTTGGCAGTTTTTAGCATAACATTTACAATTATATTTGTAAAAAATATTAAAATAGGAACTCATCGGCGCTGAGCGTCTCATTTCTCGGTACTACGGGGCTCTCGTTGTTGGTTTTGCCTCAGAAAATACTTCGTTCGCCGAGGATTAAAATTTAATTACAACAGCCTTCTGTAAGCGACAAATTTCTCTTAGTTTTCGTTCGCAAAAGGAGGAAATTGGTGTAAATAATGAAGAGAAAATAAACAATAATGCAAATTAATTTGTATAGCTTTTGTTTCATATTGACGACATCCGAGTTCCGGGTGCTTTGTTACCTTTCTGATCTGTTAAGGTGCTTAGAACAGTGGTTTATTTTGAATTTGTGACTAAATACAATTATTTTATATACATTTAAGCATAATGGTATATGAGATATACTTGTTTAAAAGATTGGTAGAACTATCATGATATTATTTAGTATATTATTCTCAGTATTTATGTATATTCTATTTTATATTTGTGTATGTACTAGTATAAGTATATTTTCCTTGGTTTACTTCTCAACTCATATATATGTACCACCGCTATAGAAAAATAGAAAAATGGCTGTTACAAGATACCTTTGGAATTAAGCCCCGCCTTTATACAACTATGTATAAAAAGTATCAAATAAATAAATTCACACACGAGGTTATAAGAGTAGAATATTCGCTGTAATCTAAACATTCTGAACCAGATTATATCATTCACGCAAAAGAATTACTGAATTGTAAGTTGATGAATACATTACATCGAGTTTTCGATGCGTAAATGCAACTTTTTAAATATATAATCTAGATAATTAATTTTCGAATTTTAGGTAATTTGAAAAAGTCATATCATAAGTTAATACAATTTATACAGGAGTTCGTTAATACATTTTGCAAAAATATGTCTGAATGTAAAATTGTATTCTCTTATCCAATTTCTGACTGTCGAGATACACATTACTCTGAGTACAATTTATTCGAACCTAGCGGGATTTCACTTACTCTTTCATAAAACAATGTTTTTGTTTTTTGTTCATCGAGTTACTTTCCATAATTCTTTAAGATCTTAATTCAATATTGTGTAGCGCAAATGTTGTTCGCTCTTATTTGTGGACTTAGTATTTCTATTTACAATGTTTATTTCCACCTTGGAGTATTTAATGTCCAGAAGCTCTGTCATACATTTGCGTCTTCAAAACCATAGAAATTTTTAGTTTGTAATATTGCTCGCTAGCAGTATTAGTGCAATTGATATAATTATTTAACAACTAGAAGTGGGCCCGACTCCAACCGGGTGCAGATACTTTTTGAACCCAGTCCAGATCAGCAACATATTATTTCCCCTACTGTTTTATATTTATTCAAACTCATTGCCGTTCTCTTTACTCCTAATACAGTCCGATTCCATCTCTTTGGGTATAAAAAAGTAACAAATACATCGGAATTCCTTCTTCATCCCACGGGAAAACTACATTTTTCGGCATAAAAAGTATCCCAGTGTTAATCCAAGGTACCTCAGCTACCTCCACACTAAATTTCATCGAAATCAACAAACAGACAAGAATTCTAAAAATCATTGTTTTGGGCTCTATTCCGTTAACACAGTCCCCCATAACAGATTTTCTCATTTATCTTCCATGTACAGACGTTGATCGGTTACAAACAAATTATATGTATGTATTTAGTATCCGAAAGTAAACTCAGTTATATCCGATTTTCAATAAAATTCAATAGCGCTCAACTACATTTTTAATTTATATTTTTTGAAATATTTCGCGCTTGTGCCAGCACCCTTAAGTGTCAGCCAATAGGGGGGCAGAGAAATGCAGCCCACCACCATTTTATCTACGTTTTTGAAGTTTAAGGGCCACCTGTATACATTATCCTTAAGATTTCCATACGCATATTTAAACTAGATAAATATTCTTAATACTATCGACTGGTTTTGTGACTAGTGTCTAAAGTGGATAAGGCTTGTGTTTCAGATCATAAGGATCCTTACAGCATGAAGCCTCAAAATCACGTTTTCATATTACAGTCTTATGCGAAAGATTTTATCGACGTAATATTGACGTGAAGGCACTCTCGTGGTAGAATGTTAAATGGAGTGTACAAATCACTAGTGATTTAGCTCTTGCAACTCAAACTGCATGATGCAATTTCCCTAAACGATGATAGAACTAGATTGAGGGCACTTACGATCAAAGTCTGCTCTCTTCACAATTGAGACATCGAACTATTGAAAATGTTTTATTTTATCTATACTTATGAATCTATTTATAGCCTGATTGGTTTCACAGTCACAGTGGCGCAGTTAGTAAGACGATGGCTGTGAAATCTGAAGTCCTGGGTTCGATCACCGCACCGGGACAAACGTTTGTGCGAACCAGAAATGTTTGTTTTGGGTCTCGGTGAATGTGCGACCGAAAAGTATTTTGTAGTTTCTGATTCATTACACAAGAGGTGTATCTTTATCTTAGGTCGGGATCACATAATACCTGTCTAAGTTATATTATATTCTTTTATTTTTTATAAACATTTAATTATAAAAAAAACATACGTTTACGGGATACGGTTTTGAATCGTATCAAACGTGTAAAACCCTCCGTGGTTTATGCAAATATTTTACGTTCCAGGATTAACCAGTAGACAGGTTTGCGAGCAGGGTAGCTTATTTGTCTAGACCAGGGGTCGGCAACTTTGTGAGTCGGAATAGCCAAAAATTACAATTTACAATTTTTCTAAGTTTTCAAAGAGCCATAAGTTTTCTGACGTCTGTTACGACGCCTGTCACGGGGTAGGGGTGCGGTAAAAAGCGAGGACAAGCGGCTGAGAGATAGAATTGGTGCCTAATCCTCACCAATAGATTTAAAATGTTTTTGTTACTATTTACTTTTATAAATAAATTGTGTCGGTGTTTAGAATTAAAGAGCCGCAGCTTCACATCTAAAGAGCAGTATGAGGCTTGCGAATCGCACTTTGCCAACCCCTCCCTGCTCTAGTCCGGTGAGAGTAAACTTCTACCCGTTCATCCTGTATAATATTACTCGTATAATGTTTATTAGTAAGCACTAGACTTATTACTTACGTTTAATGTGTTAGCATAATAAGTATACTAGTATAATAATATTGATGAGTAATGTTCGTCTAATAAAGGGAAGATTGGAAATAATATAACAGTCCTTATACATTTCTTAATTTCGGTGCTTAGATTTTTACTGTCCATATGTCCTAATTTCAAACAGGAACACATCAATGCCTTTACATTTGCTGTTTGGCGGGAGATGTAGACATTGCGGTGCTACCCAAGTGTTATCCAGGCAGGCTCTCAAATATAACACTCTCTTATATCCATCCAAAGGTTGTCTGGCAGAGATCGCTCAAAGCGATAAGACCGCCTTTTGTACTTTTGTATTTTAGAGTATCCCTTAAATAAAAATAAATAAATAACACATGACATAAATGGTAATTCCCAACGTTTAAAAATTGGCCCATAAAAATGCCTTTATTTTTCAGACAGTGAATTACGTAACGTGTTAGTAAAGCGATAAGCAGTAACTCTCGTTTCACCAATGGGTTATAAATTGGCAACTTCGGAACGAAAATTATTGTGACTCCTGAAAATATTGCTCTCACGTGCTGTCGGTATATTAAGAAGTTTGAATATTTAAGCATTGCCTTCATGTTTGATGAAATAGCCACAGAATATATGGCTACTACAGCTACTAGTTTTTTTTTTATAGTGGCTTGGCATAGTGGCGGCATTGCACCTGATGGTAAGTGCCAATGCCGCCCAGGCAGAGTATCCATTGGCATCGGACGGCAGTCTCATGGCAATGGAAACAATTATGCCGGCCTGCTAAGGTGCCTCTTCACACCACGCCGGAAGGACCCATGATTGTAGGAAGGAACACGTGAGACGGCAAACAATTCCACAGCCTGACGGTGCGGCACAAAAACGAATTCGAGAACTATTTGGTTCGCGCCGGGATGGTGTGGACCGTCAAGCTATGGCTTCGCAAGCCAGCAAGTTTCTCTTGATTGATGAATATATCAGTAAAAAATATTCCTCTTTAATTCTATTGCAGCTTAGTGACTGCACTGCACTTAATGGTAAGTGCAAATGCCATCAAAACAGAGTATCGAATGGCATCACACGGTGGTTCCATGTCATTTGATACAATTATTCCGGTGTGATGAGATGCTTCTTCATTACTGAGTTACTGAGTTGGAGGGAACCAAGGTTATACGAAGACTATTGTAGATTCTTATAAATTACTATGAAGCATTGGTCACTGGACCGTTCCATAATAAACCATCGAATATTGTTTGCCAGAGATCCTTACTATTAATCCAGGCCTTACAAACACAGACCATCCAATTATCTCCAATCAATTCGCAAACACTACTAAAGGCTCCGTGTACTCACATCATTAGCTCGAGGTTATCTCAATAGTTCCAACGAGTTTAAAACAAGAAAGTGCTTGTGTAGGAAAATTCCGTCTACTGCGCGCTTAGCCCACTTTGGAAGTGGGTTAAAATGTTCCCAAATGAGATGTAGCACATTTGGCAGCCGGCTCATGTTTACTTAGCCCGATAAATGTGCGTTGGCGAGTCTGTTTATTCCTGGCCATCGGAGGGGTCGATATATGCCCTCTTTTTAAAGGGTTAGATTTGGATTTGGTCATATGGTATTTGCTCATTAAATGCTAATTATCTTTCCGCTTTCCTCTCATCTCTTAAGACCTAATAGGTTCAGAGTATGGTTTGAGTCTTTTTCTTACATTAGTTCGGAAAACGAGCAAACAGGTCAGCTAATGGTATGGATTGTCGCTTTACGTCGATCTCTTGTGAGATAGTGGTACAAGCCAGCCCATTCATGCTGAGTCATGATTGACAATAGCATGGCACTATCGCTTTGAGCAAAACTTGTAATTTAGTGGTAGCATTGCCGATGCTCTTTCTGTTTCTTCTTAAGTATAGAAAAATGAGGATAAGTCTAGACAATTCATATTTATCTTACCCTTTTGTTATACAGGCATAGTATGATACAAAATATATCTCTCAGCATGACTTTACGCATTGGTGTATCCATAACAATGCTTTTGTATCACAAATTAAAAGAACATTTTAATATTTTTTGCAACTGAGCAGCAACTGAAAAAACAAAACAGAAATGAAAATATTTACTATTTTCGTGAAACGTAAAAGCTCGAATGTTTTATCACTTTTGCAATGTAACAGTAATTGAAAATAATAGTTAAAAAAAACTAAAATACACGCTTTAATAAGATATACAACTAAAAAAGTAAAAATAATTGATACTGAATTTAAGATAAGTAAATGGAGTAAAATACATATATTTTATTGTTACAAAGCGTGGGGTGTTTACAACAATTACTTATCATCCTGCAACCCACGCTTTGTAACAATAAAATATATGTATTTTACTCCATTTACTTATCTTAAATTCAGTATCAATTATTTTTACTTTTTTAGTTGTATATCTTATTAAAGCGTGTATTTTAGTTTTTTTTAACTATTATTTAATTGTTTTGACTAAAAATATCCATCTACAGCTGTATTTCCAATCAATAACGCCATCTGTTGGTCAGTAGTAACATTTGACACTTGAAGAATACAATGTTAACACCAGTGGCGGTACTTCCATAGAAGCCCAAAAGCCCGGCTTGCCCTACTTAATACGTACATACTCGATACTAAACACAAACCATTTTATTCCGTACAATACAATCATATTTTATTAGAAAACATTTACAAATTTTGAATTTACCGCGTCCTGACGAGAGCGCAAAGGTCGTCGTCCTGTCGCGCGCCTAAAATCCAAATTATTATTATTAAAAGCGCCTGCGACGGTGCGTCGCGCCGAAGCGCCACGCGAAATTCATTCAAATATTAATAACATTAAAATACGAAGTCCGCTGGCTCCACACGCTCCCGTAGTAGCAACATTGCAAAATATATCTATCCTTTTCTCTCTCGTATGCTTTTACGAGGCTTTTGGCAAACTCGATATTTGTATGGGGATCTCACGAGTGAAGTGCACTACAAATGTATAGGTATAGACATTTTGTATAGCAATTTGTACTACACCAAATGCCCGGCTTTTTAGAATGAACATCGTACGTTTCATGGTCGGCGCGTTGTTATTTAATATTATGATTTATTAAAATTTATTTTTATTTTTATTAATTTGGTTGGTTTTATAGTTTTAGTACAAATAAGAAGGTTTTCGTATAGGTACTTTATAATAAAATATAATTGTATGTCGTAATATTTATGTTACGTTTATGGATAATACTGTACGAATTGCGACTAACTTCATATGTATTTTGACATTTTGCAATTGCTAGTATTTCTCAAAAATTTGTTGTTTTTAGTGATAATGTTTAATTTTTGATATTTAGACTCTTTGATACTAAAATGAGTGGTATTGTTTTGCTATGATGGTGCGAGTGTGACGGTGAAACTACTCATTGCCGTTAGAAAGGTAAATTTATTCAAGTGTATTGTAAATAAACTGGCGCGAAAAATACGCCGGGATTGTGAATTTCTCTAAGTCGTGGTATATCACAAGATACATTTTATCGACTCGCTTTAATATACTATGTGCGTTCTTTAATTTTAACATGCTCTCCCCTTCAAATAGGTTATTAAACAATTGTGTTTCACATAGTTTATCAAACGCCAAGATTTGTGTTACATTATTTGGAGTTTAATGATTTATATTTAAAATAAATTAGTTCATCCCTTCAATAGAAATTATATCAATTGTATTACAAAAAACATAACATGAATGTATTAATAATAATTTCTGCCGGCGAAGTTATACACGGCAACGTAGCTGTAGCTATGCTTTTGCTATTAAAATGCAATTTAAAGTTACAAATGCATTTCCAAAAGTAATTTAAGTTACATATTTATTTAATGAATTGATTTAAAAACGAATGATAAGTAATGCCTTCAGCATATTAGGAATATTTAGATGGCTGTGCAAATCGCGCCATCTATTAGATTTTTACGGAACAACTTATTGTTATAGGTGCTTTCGTATCAGTGATAAACAAAGCTGTTATTTTAATGGTTTTTATCCTATTCGGAGATTGAACGGTAGGATTTTCTCGGTGCCTGAGGTGTCGGATTCGAATCCCGGGTCGTTTTTTTTAAGATTCATTATTATCGCATAGGCCCGCCTCCTATCACATGATGGCGCGGAATGTGCAAGGCGAAACATGAGTGTCCTGGTAGCACCTCTTCCAACATGTGTATGTATATGTAGATGTTATGTCTGCCGACTTAATACCATTTGCTTCTAAATCAATACATATTAAAATATCTAAAAAAAAATATTGGGCTTGCCCTAGTCCAGAACCCTAGGCACGCCACTGGTTAACACCATCTAGCGATGAATAGTGCAAACATGCATTATTGACGTGATCACGCCATCTATTAGTCAGTAGCAAATTATGTTCATCTATACGCCACCTAGTGGTCAGTAGCAATGGTCATCAATTATAAGAATAATGAATCCTGGCGAATCTAATCAGGATAATTATATATTTTAATCGAACTATTGTATTGTCATCGGTCTTTGACAGGTGTGCAAAATTTGAATGAAATTTGTCCGTTTAAAGTGGGTCAAAATCGCGCCTAAAGAAGTCGGTTACAAACAAACATACAAACATACAGGTGAAGCTAATAAAAAGCGTGTAATAAAAATTAACATCGAATCCTGCCTTATCGACTGTAGAGAAAAATTATAGAAAATTTTAATTAATTTTCTTACCTTATCGACTATAGATGAAAATTATATAAATTAACAAAAATCTTATTTTGCAAATTGAAAAATGGAATAATTTTATCAAATTAGTGTATTGTCATCGGTCCTCAATAAATCTACAAAGTTTGAACGAAATCTGGCCGTTTAAAGTGGGTCAAAATCGCGCCCAAAGAAGTCGGTTACAAACAAACATACAAACATACAAACATACAGGTGAAGCTAATAAAAAGCGTGTAAAAAATACGTATGGGGGATTCGGTTTCAATGACATCAAACGTGTAGAACCCTCCGTAGTTTATGGAAATATTTTACGTTCCAGGATTAACCAGTGGACAGGTTTGCGAGCAGGGTGGCTTATTTGTCTAGACCAGGGGTCGGCAACCTTTCGAGTCGGAAGAGCCAAAAATTATAATTACCAATTTTTCTAAGTTTTTAAAGCACCACCATTTTTTTCTGACTACCGTTACGACACCTGACACGGGGGAGAGATGCGGTAAAAAGCGAGGACAAGCGGCTGAGAGATAGAAATGGTGCCCAATCCTCACCAATTGTTTTAAAATGTTTTTGTTGGTATTTACTTTTATAAATAAATTGTGTCGGTGTTTAGAATTAAATAGCCACAGCTTCATATCCAAAGAACAGTATGAGGCTTGCGAATTGCACTTTGCCAACCCCTCCCTGCTCTAGACCGGTGAGAGTAAACTTCTACCCGTTCATCCTGTATAATATTACTCGTTTAGTGTTTATTAGTAAGCACTAGACTTATTACTTACGTTTAATGTGTTAGCATAATAAGTATACTAGTATAATAATATTGATAAGTAATGTTCGTGTAATAAAGGGAAGATTGGAAATAATATAACAGTCCTTACCAATCATAGCATTTCTTAATTTCGGTGCTTAGATTTTTATTGTCCATGTGTCCTAATTTAAAACAGGAACACATCAATGCATTTACATTTGCTGTTTGGCGGGAGATATAGACATTGCGATGGTGCCTATCCTGGCGGCCTCTGAAATATGACACATGGCATGCAAATTATAATTTCCATATACTCGGTTAAACATTTAAATATTTTCCATTTTCTTAAGTAAGTATGACCTTTTAAAAATAGGCCCATAAGAAATTGCCTTTATTTTTCACAGACAGAGAATTACGTAACGTGTTAGGAAAGCGATAAGAAGTAACTCTCGTTTCACCAAAGGGTTGTAAATTGGCAACTTCGGAACGAAAATTATTGTGACTCCTGAAAATATTGCTCTCACGTGCTGTCGGTATATTAAGAAGTTTGAATATTTAAGCATTGCCTTCATATTTGCTAAAATATGCACAAGGTACCTGCCTACTATAGCTACTAGCGTAGCTTGATTGTCCTATCAATGTATCAATAAAAAAAAACTGTCATAAATTACTATGAAGCACTGGTCACTTGGTCGCAGAACGGATGATCGCTGGAGTAAGCGTGTTTTTGAATGGAGACCACGTCTTGGCAAACGTAGCGTGGGACGCCCTCTGGCCAGATTGCGGGACGACTTACAAAAGAGGGGCGGCAGCGCCTGGATGCATAAAGCAGCAGACTGGGCTTTGTACTTTAGGTGAGGCCTATGTCCAGTAGTGGCCTGCAATGCAAATACAAATCATCATTCATCATCGTCACTCAACATCAGGTGATGATGATGATTTGTGACTAGACCGTTCCATATCAAATCATAAACCAAATATTGTTTGCCTAATGCCATGGTCATGTGCTACGTTTTATTGGGCAGATACCCTACTAGTCTGTGCTTTAAAATCCAAACCGCCCAATTATCTCCAATCGATTTGCAAACACCACGAAAGGCTCCGTGTACGTTAGCTCGAGGTTATCACAATAGTTCAAACGAGTTTAAAACAAGAAAGTGCTTGTGTATGAAAATTCCGTCTACTGCGCGCTTAGCCTACGAATTGCCCACTTTGGAAGTGGGTTAAAATGTTTCCAAATGAGATGTAGCACATTTGGCAGCCGGCTCATGTTTACTTAGCCCGATAAATGTGCGTTGGCGAGTCTGTTTATTCCTGGCCATTAGAGGGGTCGATATATGCCCTCTTTTTAGAGGGTTAGATTTGGATTTGGTCATATGGTATTTGCTCATTAAATGTTAATTATCTTTCCGCTTTCCTCTCATCTCTTAAGAGCTAATAGGTTCAGAGTATGGTTTGAATCTTTTTACACGCTTTTTATTAGCTTCACCTGTATGTTTGTATGTTTGTATGTTTGTTTGTAACCGACTTCTTTGGGCGCGATTTTGACCCACTTTAAACGGCCAGATTTCGTTCAAATTTTGCACACCTGTCAAAGACCGATGACAATACAATAATTCGATTAAAATATATGATTATCCTGATTAGATTCGCCAGGATTCATTATTCTTATAATTGATGACCATTGCTACTGACCACTAGATGGCGTATAGATGAACATAATTTGCTACTGACTAACAGATGGCGTGATAACGTCAATAATGAATGTTTGCACTATTCATCGCTAGATGGCGTTAACATTGTATTCTTCAAGTGTCAAATGTTACTACTGCCCAACAGATGGCGTTATTGATTGGAAATACAGCCGTAGATGGATGTTTTTAGTCAAAACAATTAAATAATAGTTAAAAAGAACTAAAATACACGCTTTAATAAGATACACAACTAAAAAAGTAAAAATAATTGATACTGAATTTAAGATAAGAAAATGGAGTAAAATACATATATTTTATTGTTACAAAGCGTGGGGTGCAGGAGGATAAGTAATTGTTGTAAACACCCCACGCTTTGTTACAATAAAATATATGTATTTTACTCCATTTTCTTATCTTAAATTCAGTATCAATTATTTTTACTTTTTTAGTTGTGTATCTTATTAAAGCGTGTATTTTAGTTTTTTTAACTATTATTTAATTTACTACATTAGTTCGGCATACGAGCAAACAGGTCAGCTAATGGTATGGATTGTCGCTTCACGTCGATCTCCTGTGAGACTACAAGCCAGTGGTGCAAGCCAGCCCATTCATGCTGAGTCATGATTGACAATAGCATGGCACTATCGTTTTGAGCAAAACTTGTAATTTAAGAGATTTTCGATTTGACGGTGGTAGCATTGCGTATGCTAATAATTTACTTTAATTTGACTAACGTAAATAATGTATTCCTTTGAAAAATAAATTACCATAAAGTAATAACTAATACTTTAAATAAAATATGAATAAAAACTAAATAAATAAATAAAACAAGTTATAAATAAAAATAAATAAATTAAAGCAAGAAATTAAAATAAGTAATACTAAGTATAGAAAATATATTGTATATAGAGATTAAGTTCTATGTGTATTGACTTGTCATAAGAGCTCTTAAATTGCCTACGTGACCAATAAATACATGTCATTTCACTTCATTTCATTTCATGCTCTTTCAGTCCCTTCTTAATTATAGAAAAAAGCTCGAATGTTTTATCCTTTTGCAATGTAACAGAAATTGAAAAAAAAAAGAAAAAAACTTTATTTTCGTAACTGAAAAATAAAAGTGATGTTTTTACACAGGTGCGCTTCCATGACAATACACGTATTGAATGAGTTAGGGAGAAGTAGTGTCAATGCAAAGTGCATTGAATGTAACCGACGGACTTACTCACTGATATTAGGAATTATTTTATGCTGAGTATCGGCCGCTCTCTATATCTTATCTATCTTTAACAAGGGGTTAAAATAGCTACCATGACTATGGTAGAATTATACGCTTCATAAAATAAAGATAGACATATACAATGATCTTGCCTAGATACATATGTATACATATATGCACCATATCTAAATCTTTCTTTATTGCAGCATAAAATACAGCAAAACTTCGAGAGAAGTCTCTTGTTATCCAGCCGTATATCATCTGAGTTACCATTGATAGTTTACAAAAATATAGTACTTGGCAGTTTAGTTTATGGCCAGGGCAGTCAAACAAATGGAAGTAGATATAGAAATAGTGGAATGTCTTGTATTCTTCTACTGGCGTAATAAAAGGAGAAGCCTTTTTATTTATCAGTGGAAGAAAGATCTGCGTTCAAAATATCTAGCATGATATTGAGAGAATCTTACGACCTTCAACATACTATCAACGATTTTGTTAGATCGACGAACATTATTTTATTTAGATATGATATATGAAAACCTATAGACATTTTGAAAACACGCATACTATATTAAAATCATGTTTCGTCATTAGTACATTTGTCCAATGAATCACCTTGAAATTGTTTAAAAGACTAACATATGAGGTTGTGGCTAATATTATGCCCTCTTTAATGAGTAATTTTAAGGTCAGCAATTTAGATGAAATCTTCATTTGAGATCGTCGTTGTATACAGACGGTTCTCAACCGCAACTCATAGTTTATGAGCTAAGCGTGGACTGTGATCGCAATTGAAAACTAAGTTTATGTTTTGTATGAATTCGATTGAAAATGAAGTTTAAATGTTATGAATTTATATAAATAAAATTATATTCATGACAAGTGGAAGCTTAGATGACTTACTTAAAGATTAACAATGTAGATATATGTAATAAGTTCTACATTTGAGAATGAAATCTATAGAAGTTACGCATGCAAATAAGCTTAGGGCTGTATTTCCCAAGGTATAGACAAACTGATACCCACGGTTCTTCTTGTTGATTTCCGTCCCAAGATGATAAAAATGAAGCGACTATCATCATCTTCATTAGCCCATCCGTGTTCGCTGCTGGACTTAGGCTCCTATGGCACGCCATTGGGATCGATTTTCAGCCCATCGTCTCCAACCGCTACCAGTCATCTATCGTATATATCTATCCTATCGTCATGCCCTGTACAAATTATACTCATACGCAATTGGTATTAAATTATATAAATAAGAAAATTCTAGAAGTGAACTCAATAATGTTGTTTGAGTTTGAAATCGAGATCAAAACTTTACGATGCAACATTCATATATAATTCTATGCAAGATAACTAATAAGGCTTGATGCTCAAACTCTCACAAAGTGAAAATTGCTAATGTTAGAGTTGTTGATACAGTGGTAATTATTAATTTACACAGAAGCAGTAAACGAGGAAGCGTCTGATGTATAATGAACGCAGTCTTAGTGCCTTTAAATACTTGTTTACCGTAAAAAAGTTTATATACGTAGTATAACACAGCTGCTCTTTAATTATAATAAATTATACTTGTCCATTTTAATGGTGGTAGGTCTCTCATATGTATAAGGCCGCCTAGGTAGGTACCATCGAAATGGATATTTCTCCCGCCAAACAGCAGTGTAAATGCAATGTGGTTTTCGGTTTGGAGGACATCGTTACCAGAGCACTGGACGTAATGAGACTTAACATTTTATGTTTTAGGATGGCGAGTGCAATGGATTCCCAAGCATTGATTTGTGATTTATTATGATTTTTGATGTTGCTACAGTCTATGAGCGGTCGTTTGGTTTATATTTAGGCGAAAGGCATGCTAGGATCGCCATTTCTTGCAATAATTAAAAAAAAAAACATAATTTGTATTATAACAAATTAAGATTGATTATGGATGCAGGCTGATTCCGTTCGGTGTTGAAATATTTGGGGGAAGTGTGGGGGATTTGTGGAGGAGGTCTCTGCCAAGTAGTGGACTTCTTGCGGCTGAAAATGATGAAGAGGCATTAGGGTCCTGTTGTAGACTGGTCAGTTTTAGTCTTGTGAAATTATTTTGAAGAATTGTTAAGATTGTTTTTATTAAAGCAATTTGATACATACATGCATACATATAAACATAAACTTTTCCCAGAAGGGGTAAGCAGAGGTGCAACCAGGACATCCACATTTTGCCTTGTATTTTCCGTCCCACGATGTGATAGGGGGCGAGCCTATCGCAATTTGCTCATTGATTGCAAACAAATTTGACAGCCTCCGTGGCGCAGACAGTTAGACGCCGCCTGTGAAATGAGAGGCCGCGGGTTCGATCCCCGCACCGAGAGAAATGTTTGTGCGGCCCACAAATATTTCTTTCGGGTTTGGGTGTTTGTGAGACCGAAAAGTATCTCGTAGTTCCTGATACCCACGACACAAGACTCGATCTTAGTGTGGGGTCAGGACTATGAATGTGACTGTTGGGTGTTATCCTTATTCTAAATTCAGACCACAGCGCACAGGTGTTAGCTTGGTGAATGTATCACCGCTTCTTTTATTAAAAATATATTTTAAACACTGTTTCTTTAATCTGATTGATTTATCGCTATCTTACATATTATGTTTCCTTTTACATATTCATATATAAAATATTGTATAAATAAAAGTCATAAAAAAATCGGAATATATATTTCAGAAAGCTCGGGTCACAATTAATCATCAATAAAATAAATTAGTGTTCAAACGAACAACGGACATTGTCGAATAATTAATGTTCTGATGAATATAAATGTACTTCATATCAGACACGTATAATACTCGCATGTAATAATTTTATCCAAAAGTGTATTGTACTTTTTTAGGAACACCAACATAAAATACAAAAAATACGTCTCAATCAATTTTAATACATGCAAAATTAATTTAAATATGAGTTCTCACCGACATAGACAATAAGGATAATGAAGACGAGAATTACTTAAATTTCACACTTTTTCATTTTTAGCATTGTTTGGCATGTCAATCTGCGTCAAAGTTAAAAAACTGCTAGACGAAAGCGAACGAAAACTAACTCTATTTTACACGATCCCGAAAAATCATCCATACGAACTTGATTTACAAACTTTTATGGGCCTAATCTCCATCATAGCGTCCCCAAAACATTACCAAACCACTATCGAGTAGCCAAAAAATATCGGAGGTAAAGTTTGAGCAACGCTGGACAATGACCCTCCCAATATTTCACGGTACATTGCGCGGCCCCTAATAACTCGCCAGTGAAAATGTGTACCATGATATTCTACGGGGTGTTTTTTGCCGGCACGAAGATTGGTTCGCGTATTGATGTGTCCAGTATTTTCGGGCGTAGTTTGATGTTAGTTTTTCAGTCAACAGTTAGTTCTGCGCGTTGGGTTTTGCGAGGCTATCATAATCTGCACTTTTTGTTTGGCTTTTTCGTGACGTAAAGTAAATTAGTATTTCGTTCTTTATTTTTAAGTAAAAAATATATTATATATGTTGGAAATTATGCAAATTTTACAAGGATTTTTAATAGAATGTTTCGCCAAGTTTTATTCTCGAACTTTGCACTGAGACAAAATAACATCTATGCCACATGTGTTCAATTACTTGACGCTATAATAATATTAATTTTATTTATTCCAAGCCCAAGGGTCTATAGTTTTAATCATTAATTAAACTCAAACTAAAATCTATAATAGTATTTTTTCACAATATTTGGTGTAATTTAATCTAGTGATTAATATAATTACAGTCAAGCCAGTCAGCTATCATAGCTAATAAGTTTGTTGTTACTGGTCGGAACCCTGCGTAACATTGACGCTATCCATTCCATATTATCCATGTTATAATACCATGGTATCTATTCTCTAATCTAACCCTCATATCCATGAAGAGCGGTAACTTACTTATTAGTGTTTTAGTACTTATGGATAGCAATGTTGTCTCTGCGACAGATCGCTTGCTTTAAATCTGGAACATTAAAAAACAAAGCACGAAAGAGTCCAAAATCTAGCGATATATAGCATAGCATAGCATGCATATAGCATATATAGCATGATATATATAGCAAATTAATTCTCTACGATGTCTGTACTAAAGAGAGTGTTCGCTATCAACAGTTACGCCATAAATGTGGTATAATAAAATAAAATCACCCATTAAGCGTTATCTATGGGGCGAAACACGAGGGCTTCGCGTTTTTATAAATCGCATAATTTCTTTGTTAGCTCGCGTTATGTTATGGGGGTTACTCTATACTCTGATACGAAGTTCGAATGTTCGTACGTAGATAAAACATCCACTTTTAAAAATCAATATTATTCTCTATGAGACATATCATGAGTGATTGAGTGAGTTCGACGTGAGCGTCGAACTTGGTCTAAGGTTACAATGTACAATAGAGGATTCGGATATTTTGTAAATTATTTAAGCATATTCTCAGATTGATTCGAACATTCGTCGTCGTGTCAGAACATAGAGTAACTAACCCCCATGGTTCGCACAACAGCGATTTACGGTTATTCTTTGTTTGGGTCCGTTGTATACTATTTTATTGTTTATTTTGACGACTGCGGGTGTAGCTGCGGGCTATACAACTCAAAGCATTCCAGATTCTAGTACGAGCGTTTGTGTGATGTAAAAACGTAGCTGAGTGCAGTGAAATAAAGTAAAAGATATTTACCAGGTGACAAGTGCCTTGTACGTGAAAGGACGTCTGGGGGCCATCGCTTTGTCTATTTCTGCCGCTCAGCTTCTGTGTAAACACTGTTGTTTCGGCTTAAAGGACGCTGTAGCCAGATTACTGGGGATTTAAGACTTAACACCTATTGTCTCGGGGTGACAAGGGACATGCACCATGAAGTGCCAGGTAATTTTCAGTTCTGAATAGTGTTGCTCATGTTTAAGTGGATACGTGAAGCTTATTATTATATGAGACATTTTCGTCTCGTCATTGTCGTTGATAAAAAAGTAAATTTTCGGTAATCCTACTAATATAATAAATGCGGAAGTTTGTGTGTTTGTTACCTCCTCACGCTCAAAGAACATGACCAATTTTGATGAAATTTGATGTAGAGATAGCTGACACCATTGATTAGTACATAGGCTACTTTTTATCCCAAAAACATGCAGTGTTCCCATGGGATGTTCACAGAATTGAAATATATTAGATTATCTTTAAACTCGAATGAATGGGATGGGAAGTAAATTACGGCAGTAACGTTGAGTTTATATATTTAAAACATTTATCACGTGAAATAGTTCTTGTGTTTATTAAGTGGACTGGACTCAAAAGCTATCTGCACCCGAGCGAAGCCGGGCCCGACCGCTAGTGTAACATATATTTTTGACACTATACACCAATGAGTACCTTTTCTCTCTCCTTTCTCTACTGCATCCAAAGGTTGCTTGTAAGAGACTGCAAATGGTAACAAGGCCGTCTATTTTACTTACTTTAAATATAGCTACAATTGTTTTGTGTGAACAATAAAGAGAAATTGAAATAAATAAAATTCAGTTCGCTGAATGAGAAGTGCATGGTGGCCTATTAGTAACGAATTCGAGGCTATTTAGATGTGGTTGCACGTTTGAATCCCATTATACACACGCACTATTAATTTTAACGGTTAAGAAAAACATCGTGAGAGATTTTGTAAACATATTTTATGGTATTTGAAATTCGTCAATCTGCGAGAGGTCCGTGAGGACTGGCTTATGTCCTTCCTGTCATTAGATTGAGACTAATTCTTATGGACTCTGCAAGAATTTGCTTCGAATCTTCATGTTTATGAGACCTAATTCTCTTGTAATTTCTAATAACCACGACACACATCTACTCCTATCTTGTGTGGGTCCAGTGCTATGTATGTAACTGTATATACGTATACTGACTGTGTATACTTATTTATATATCGTTCATTGATTTATGTTTTAATTGAAATATATATTTTTTGTGTTATTGTAGTTTTACATTTCGTTGTCATTTCATATATTTGTTTAGTTTTTGTTTACATATACACTGTAGCACAGCGAAAACTTGTTTTTTTTAATTTAATTTTTTTTGTTCATTTGCTTTGTTTCTCTATAATTTAATTGTGGGGTCTTCAATGGATCACGTATTACTAATTGAATCTTGAATTGTGCAAATGTTTTATAATATTTCTCAAATATACCGGGTATCTCAAGACTGCTATCGAAAACGAAGCCGGGTGGTAGTTTTAGTGACTACAAACACAATGTGACTAAAAATTTCGCAAAGAAACGCGACAATTATTTTTTATGATTTTTTGCAACTTTTTCTGTTGCATTATGTCTGAAGCCACTTAAACTACCACCCGGCTTCGTTTTCGGTAGCAGTCTTGATATACCCTGTATATGAAATAAATGAATAAATGACTAGAGATAATATTATGTAATGGGCGCGTATATCGAAGTATGTCGCAGATGTACGTTATTAAGGCTCTGGTTATGGCCGTCGGGCCGTGAATTTGTATCCGATCGGTCAACACGGATGCCTGAGCTTTGATTTAATTGGCCTATAGTCCTACTATTATAATATATATGTGTAGTAATATATAATTAAGATATCTGTATCATTCCATATACGTCCCACTGAAGGGCACGGGCCTCCTCTACAATCAAGAGTGCGATTGAGTGTAATTAGGCCATATAGATAAATACAAATGCTTATTAAGATTGTTCTTGTTTTACAGGTTGGTGAGTTGCTGAAAACCTGACAGCATCAATAAGGTAAGCCTTACATTTAATTTTAAGCTGCTAGTATAAGCAAGATTTTTCCTTAATTATACAATATGCAATGAGAAACATTATAATATTCTGACAGCGTGCAAGAATGGTGATTTTTTATTGCATCGGTCCAGCGAACTAGCAAGCAGGTCACCTGATGGTAAGAGCTCCGTGCCGCCCATAAACATCCATAACACTTGGTTTTTTTTTTTAATTTATTCTTCCATAACACTTGGATCGTGGTTGTGTTGCCAGCCTATCAAATTGGGAGGTTTGAGGGAAAAATAATGGGAATATTGGGGATCCTGCTATCTCACTCAGCAAATGACACCCGACAGCTAGGCTGTTGCTTCAGGTATTATATTAAGTATTATTTCGGTATAGGTAAAGGTATAATATTGCGTATTCATATTGTGTCATGACTGACAATAGCGTGGCTCTACCAATTTTACGAAAAATAGAATGCATTATTTAATTTATTATTAAAGCCAACTTTCGTATGCAAACTAGTGCAAGGGAAACTCTAAAAATACATGTGCAAAATTATATTAAAACTTTTTTAAAGTTACATAATTATATTCAACTAAATTTATTTTATACTGGCGAGAATTTTAGAACAATATTTTTTCAATTCTAGTTTATAAACGCGATGTGAACTAAAATTCTTTTGAAAACTAAATGGTTCCAATTAAGCGTTGTTCAGTTTGTAGGGTGAGTGTGAGGTTTGTGCGGTCAAGCCGGCAAAACGCCTGTAATTATTGTACGCAGAGACTTTTAGTATGGCACGTAGTTCAAATTGTTTTTTCACATACATATATGTGAACTATTATGGTGGAACAGACAAGTGTTGGAGTGGAGACCGCGCTTAGGAAAACGCAGTGTAGGACGTCCTGCTACACGATGGACCGACGACTTGAAAAGAGTAGCGGGTAGCGGATGTTACTCTGGCTAAAATGTCCTTCAAACCAGAAAACAACAGTGCATTTACACTGCTATTTGGTGGGAGAAATAGAAACTGCGTAGGAAATATAGTCTATGTAAAAAAAATAGTACCGTTATTGGTGTAGTTCTTATTGCATGTAATTCCACTATAGTCGAGTCTTCGATTGAGAAGGTTTAGGCCATATTCCACCAAGCGTATTAAGAATTATAGTCAGGTGACTATTATTTCCTAAACGTTATGAATTTTACCATGAATATAATGTAATCCAGATACAAATATTCTCCTTCAAATTACAGCAGTGTACATTGTAATATCCATGATTTAGCCGTGATAGTGTGGCTTTAATTTCCTGCCTGACGAAACAGTAAGCGACCGCAGCGCAGGTTACAATCTGGACGCTAACAAAACATATTGCAAGTGGATTTCTGGATTATGAGTTTCATAAATATGAGAGCCCGTGTTGTTTACTACGCGGAATGGGAGCGAGAAGCATTCGTTTTACGTGAAAAACATCTGGAAACTTCCGTGACATAGTTTGGTGAAGTTGGCTGGAAAATTTGTTACGGCTTATGAGTATACTCAAGTTAATTTGTTCTACTGAGCGTCTGAATTACTACTTTTGTTTATTATTTTCCTTGTTTTTAACATTTTTGGTTGTAAGACCCTTCCACGTATGTCGTTGATTTACGGTATCTTTCTCAACCTTTCACCAATTCATTATTCATAATGAATTCTCATATTATCAATTCCCGCTTTCAGCTATACCTAAACCAAAATAGATCTCTAGAAAATAGAAATCGTTCAGCATTAAACATTCGTGTGTCCTAGATAATTGAGGTTCAACAAACCCCAGCTACTGATACAAGTATATTAGATTTCACCTGTATTATCTTCTCCCTTC
This sequence comes from Hyles euphorbiae, assembly GCA_023078785.2. Classification (NCBI taxonomy): domain Eukaryota; kingdom Metazoa; phylum Arthropoda; class Insecta; order Lepidoptera; family Sphingidae; genus Hyles; species Hyles euphorbiae. The sequence continues at coordinate 16,480,667 of CM041051.1, forward strand.
GCCCTTCCCCCCGTCTCTACTCGTTTACAATGTAAACAGCGCAAATTGCCAAGCTATATAATACGGGTGTTATTAGAAGCTTTTCGAAGCAAACCCGTCTGAGTATCCGGTATATTAATGTTTGGGTGAAGCATTAAGGTGTATATGAAAGATCGGGATTTGATAGGACGGCAATTGTATGTCATGTATAGGAATTATATATAGTTCTGTCCTTTATACCTTTATATATCGCGCATTTGGAATTAGAGAAACATAATAAAAAAAATGATTTTGGCTTTTAGTCCTATTTTGGCTCAAAATTACCTATCGATCCGTTATTAATTAAGAAGGGCCTATTGACGCATGAAAGAAGATGTATGAATCGGTCTTCTAGATGTATCTTCTATATGTAGTTCCATAAGTAAAATTTCTTATGTTACAAATCTTTAATGAACATTTAAAAATATATATTTTTTAGTTAGGTCACTCTAATTCAAAAGGTACGAAATCTCAAATGAAAGTGCGTAGTAAGGCATATCGGATGGTACGTTTGTTGATCAATTTTCCCGCTCCGCCAACGGCCAAACATCTAGATACTTGGAAACGCATAGCGAGAACGGCTGTTCATCAATCGACCTATACATGACCAAGTCAAGAGTGTACGACTTCGAAGAAAGTTACTTACCTACAATAGTAAAATATGCCATTACCTAATGGGAAATGATGTCTTAATCCCACATTGAGAAAAAAAAGTAGTAGCCTAGAAATATTTATTTACAAGTTCGGTTGTTAGTCGGCTGTAAACCTCATAGGTGTTATATGCTATGTAAGTAATGGGTGGCTATCGCAGTGTTTAATAAAATAGTAGTCAAATATAATTTACATATTTATTACACTATCGAATCGTACTAATTTTATTACCACCATCGACAACCAGAGAATATTTATTGTTTTTTATAGGCTTTGTTTACGATATACACGGAATATTATAAACGCTACTTTGGTTTTATACTTAACCTCGTAAGGCCCAACCTAAATTTAGGTCGATATACATTACGACCCAATGTACTAAAAATAGGTTCAAGTAGTTGCGGCCCAGAACTTTGATTTGGTAAAAAAGTGTTTAAATGTAATGCTTTGGCAAAATTATTTTAAGAGTTATTCCATAAACCCATAGTTGACTATTTCATGCATAAAATATGTAAAAAAATTGTGTCCTTTTTTTAGGTCACTGGGCCGTAGTTTTATTAATATATAAGTAATACGTAGTTTAAATAAATTAAATTTATTTAATTATTTACCATGGAATCACAAATACACCAGACTAGAAATATATATTTGAAAGAAGTAATTTCTTTCATTTTGAACCTTACATACATATTAAACATATTACGTTACAAAATTATATGAATCAGTCTTATTTTCAGGAAACAAAGTATAATTAGCATAACACTCATCTTATTATTGTATGTATATGTATGTTTGTGCGGCCCACAAATATTTCTTCCGGGTCTGGGTGTTTGTGAGACCGAAAAGTCTCTCGTAGTTCCTGATACCCACGACACAAGACTCGATCTTAGTGTGGGGTCAGGACTATGTATGTGACTGTTGGATGTTATTTATTATTTATTTATTTATTTATTAATTGTATTAATCAAGTTCTCGTATTACAATCCTAATCAGAAATATTATTTTAAAAAGAAAGTATAAAATAAAAAATATCTAAATCAGTAAATCTCAGTGTGAAACTTAAAAAAACAATTTCGTTCTTTGGTGGGACATAAGTGAATCTTGCACTTCTTGCATATAATTCTGCCTTTTATTTCTTCTGCATCTGTTTTGTAGACAAAGTCGAAGAAATTCCTCGACCACGACGACCACCCTGACGCTGTTAGCTCCTCCCACATCAGAAGAAGATTCTGTCGAATTATTTGACTGATAATTTCGGCCCTGTGGTCGATAATCCACATCATCAATATCATCGTTGTCTTCATTATCTTCATACTCCGATATGTCCAGTTTTAGCTCAGCTTGTATAGCTTCGTCGTTCATGGCTTAAACACATAAAAATTAAAGTAAACGCCCACTGTCCTTAAATTATGACTTGGAAGTTAGGTTAACTTTTACAATATAAGCTCACCGACCTTATTTTGGGACATGTTTTTTATCGTTCATATATTACTGAATTAACTTAACTTATAAGAAAAAAAACTCGTTGCAAAATAAGTATAACATTTCTACAATTGTTTGCAATACTTTTCAGATATCACTATGTAATGATTATAAAGATATAAATTCATTTACTTACCTATCTCCACGAGGCATCCGATCACACGAGATGAAACGTCAAAAAGAGATATCCTTTGTTTTTTAATGTCAAGTTGTTATTGTTAGATTTAAAGATGCGATCCATGTTTACAACTTTTTAATGGCAAATTTAAATTGGCGGGATTATTTAAACCAAAAAACACGTATAAATATCATGTCATAATTTTAGGTCCCTGGGCCGTAATTTAATGATTTTAAAAATTGTTATGGGCCTCAGTTTCAAAATATTTTTGTCATTAAATTAGGTCGTTGGGCCTTACGAGGTTAAAACTAGTTAAAATTAAGGAGTCCAGTGAGGCAGGTATTGTCTGAAGACTTCTTCCCAGAAATCTACATCTTCCCTATCAGGATCCGTTCTTGCTACAATTTGGTTGCCAATTTCAAGGTAGTTTTGATTGTCCGGTGTGAAGGTTGACCATTGAACGCCTAGGCTATTGTCTGGTGTTGGGTTTCTGAAAAATAACGTATTGATTAATTATAAATTACAGTATCTGCATTTTTGATGTATTTGGTTAGCCATTTGTTTTACTGTATTTTTCGGCAATTTTAGGCTTTACACATCTTTCTTGTGTTTTAATTTTACTATATAAGAAAGACAATCAACAAAACAATTAAGAAACCTTTCAATTAGAATCCTGACGACACAGGCGCCTGTAATTCATTTCAACACGTATTTAGCTTTGTCTTTATCTGCGATATGACTACAGGGAGGCAACTATTGGCTTTAAATTACATACACTGGCATCATAATATACGTTGTCTGGGGAAGGTACTTTATCAGCCTATTTATAACCTAGCCTATATTAATTAAAGTCTGCAAGGATTTGGGCGACTGAATTGTGTTTAGATTGCTTTCATTATAGTAATGTTGATTCTAGTACTACAATGTTTAAGTGAATAATGGATTGCAACATGATTTTGCTGCTTTTTCTGCTGCGTTTTCGTTCGATCCTCAGACTAGCACAAAGTGTGATACACTGGTATTTGTTTCATGTCTAGGTGTTTGCGAGACCGAAAAGTCTTTCGTAGTTTATGATACCCACGACCAAGACACGGTCTTAGTGTGGAGTCAGGACTATTTGATTGTTGGGTTTATTGTTAATAGTTCCAAAACAGATTCAATGAAACAGCTTAATTTATTAACACAACTCTACTTTATGCTAAGTAAGTTACGCATTAATCATAAATATATGAGCGCTGTTATTACTATCTTAACTACAACTTTACCATATACGTCAGTTTCCTTACGATATTTTCCCTCAACGATATGATAATTTACTCCGAATAAACACCGAACTTCGTCAGAAGTATGTTCCCTTAACCAAACTTGAAACCTCAGTTTCACCAAATCGTTATTAATCCAAGTTATCGCTTTCCCTCATATTTGCTCGGTAATATTGAAATATCTGCTTTCAACAATGGAGTGACCTCGCTTAATGTAAATTCTCCTTTATTCCCCTAATAAATTATTGCTTTTGCGGCCGATAGATTCGAAGAGAGAATCGTATAACATGTTTGTAAATAAATAGCTATAATCTGACAATTATTGGCAATAGTATTTCCTCGTAAATTGATTTTGTAATAGTTTGCATTAAGTTCGGTATGTCATTCGACTCATGTAACACAAAATTGGTTAAATTGGAACTGAGTTCAATAGAACTTTTACATTTTGTAACATTCCTCAGCTCATAACTTTTTCCCGAAAGGAAGGAAGAGGTGCTCCTAATGCCACCAATCCAATGTTTCGCGGAGCTTATTACCGTCTTAACATATGATAGTGGAGGAATTTATCAGCATTAGGCGTTAACTTCCAGCTAACTTATAAGATATAAAGTTTTCTAACTCACCCGTATTTAGCAAAGTTCGTCCACAACGTCGTAAATCTGTCGATCATTTTGAAGGTAGGAGAGTTAATGTCCACTTTAAAAGGTACAGCTTTGGCATCAAACAGGTATGGAAGGTCGTCGGCATGGCACGTTATCGCCTTGTCTCCGACAAACCTGCTCAAATTCAGAATAGTCGCTAAAAAGTTCCTCTCTGACTTGCAAGTGAATTTGTAGAAATAGACATTCCTCTTGGTCTTCGCCAATATCTTTGCCTGAAGCACTATACCTTGTATGAACATATCCAAAGCCAAGAAGTTGTACATATTATTATTGTCGCAATCTTCTTTGGTGATAATCGCGTTCTTCACGTAGTATTTTCTCATCTTCCTTCCAACTTCGAACTGCTCTTTTATGTTGCAGTAAGTCGCAATCGGCTTAGGGACGAAAACTTCTCGATATTTATTGGCTGTCTCTAAAAACTTTTCTAGGCTGCTTCCTGGCTTTGCCAATGCCATGAGTCCTTCATCCGCATTATATCCAATGATGACGTCTACATCATGTGTATTTGTTTTCAGAGCATCAATAACATCACCATGGAAAAATGTCTCGTTGTTGCCAAATTTCTTTTCATTTACAACACCGAAAGAGAGTTCGTATTGTTTTTCAGACCTCGTAACGGGAAGTTCAGCGTTGACTAGTTTTTCTACAGGTACATGTTTGAAAAATTCGTACAAATCTTTATCGTCGTCGGACTCGCAACCGAGCTGTTTAGCTAACATTAATGCTCGTTCCTTGGGTTCAACGGGAACAGCCCACCAGTTACTTGCTGCACCGCTTTGCATTATAGCTCTATTAAACAAACCCTTACTCATAGGTGATATTAAATGAAAACTGACACTGGCTCCACCAGCACTTTCTCCGAATATGGTGATATTTTCTGGATCTCCACCGAAATTGCTTATGTTTTTCTTCACCCACTTCAGAGCAGCTACTTGATCTTTCATACCAGCATTGCCAGGTATGTCTTCTGTATCTAAAGTAAGGAATCCGATCACTTCTAATCTATAATTGAATGTCACAATAACCACATCGTGTCTGACAAGAAAATCTGGCCCGTAGATGTCGTCATTGCCACTGCCCCAGATAAAACCTCCTCCATGAATCCAAACCATTACCGGTAATGGTTTAGAAGGCTTGATATCAGGTGTATAAACGTTAAGGTACAGGCAGTCTTCACTGCCAAATGGTTCAGGACTCTTAGTGAAGTTTAGTTGATAGCATTCGGGTCCAAAATTCTTGGCACTGAGGACGCCCTCCCATGGCTTTTTAGGTTGTGGTGCCTGGAATACGTAAACAAACATATAGTATATTTATAATCTATGTGTTTGGAAATAATTATTATATTTTATGACTAGATAGAAAATATAAATCTGTCCAGACTGATATTTCCAGGTTAAGTATAGTTAATAATATAATGTATATTATTGGATTTAAGTCTTATTTAAAGATTTCCGCAGTGACCTAAATGTCATATCCAGCGAGTCTTAATTATTTTTTTTTATTATTATTTATTGAAAATTCAAGTTACAGAGACTCAGTAGTGTTAGTATAACAAATAAAAACTTATAATATAATGTTAGTAAAAATACATCACAAATAACACGACCACTGTTGCACAATCATGGCGGACCATGCATTCTGCAGCAGTGGTTTACATAAATACAGTCTAGCCTGTTTGCGATCATGTTCAGTATGCTGTTGGTGCTGGCCCTAACCCGACGCACTAGGGACGCATAACGTTTGCGCATCGTTGCGAAAAAACAGTCAACACGCGCCTCCGCAAACATTCCTGATGCACTACAATATCGAGGCAGCCCCAACAGCACCCTGAATGCGTTATTATATTGCACGCGAAGGGCGCTATAAGATTTTTGCGTATAATCAGCCCACAAGCTGCATGTATAGAATGAGGTGCAATATGCTCGGAAAAGTGTAATTTTAGCTTGTGTTGAGCACCTCGCAAACCTGCGGGCCAACATATTAGCCCTCATTGACAACGCCCTTCGTTCTCTGTCAATATCATCATTGTCTCTGAGATCAGCAGCAAGGATGTGCCCCAAATATTTAAATTCCTTGACCAGTTGTAATGGTACGCCATTAAGTTATTAATATCCTTAATAATCCTTCCATTAATATCCTTTAGCAGATGCAATTAAATGAAAATACTTTATTGAATTTGCAAAAGGTTAAACATTATTTCAATTCCGTCCGTTTTTTTCTCTACCACACGGTTCAGAAGGCAGTTTTAGCCAGAAAAAAACCAAACAGAAGAACAAAACCAGTTTACATTACAGAAGACTTGACGCAGAAAGTTCAGTATATTTCAGAGCAGTTTATAAATCATAATATAACTTCCTCTTTGATTTAATCCGTTAAGATTATTATTTATCTATTTGTAAATTTTTTATTCAACACCACATAAATAAAAAAGAATAAAGAAAAATATGAAAAATCGTTTAAAAATAACCGTGACAATTGGTGACCTTTATTTATACGAAAACCTTTATTTATTCTATGATTATGTCATTGATTTTAATTGAAGTAATTTATGTAATACAACTGATCACAGTGGCTTCTGGTAATCTTTAAAAACAATACTATTCATCGAATTTCAACTGATAAGCTACATACGTTTATCATAATAAACAGTTAGAACTTTGACATATAATCCTCGACGTTCCGTGTTATTACAAGCGAATTATTGTAACTATCTTCCGTTACATTGTTTTTATGCAAAAAATATTGAATACCGGGTATATCAAGACTGTTTTAGTATTAACATTTAATTTTTGATTGACATGCTTAATTATTTATTACTTATGTAATGCCAAGTAGGCTTCTTTGTGAGTATGACTTTCAAGATATCATAATGGTTATTAAATACATATGTCCTCAGAAATTGCACTCGTGCCCGCACTCGCACTCGTGCCCGTAGATATTCGCCGACTTATTATAAAAAGCGAAGTTGGATTTCCATACACTTCTTATTTGCTAACTTTTAATTTAAAAAGAAAATAGTCTCTTAAATAATAATCGTACTTCTGGAAACTTCGAAGAACACAAAAGCGTGACTTTATGTGGATACAATGGAATGCAGTTTGTTTGGCCTAGGTGATAACAGTACAAGTATTATCAAATGCTCGATATACTGCGGGTATGTTATTGTAATAATAATACTATTGATAAAATCACTTTGCTGATAATATTATATCTATAACTAGCGGCCCGGCCCGGCTTCGCCTGGGTGCAAATACAAATTCCAGTCCATATTTTATTTAAAATCAATATGACAGCTGTTGTCTAAACTGCTTATGCAATTCCAATCCCATCCTGTACCTTTTCTTATGTCCCATTTTATCCACCTTATATTCTATTCTATCCCATCTCTCCTGATTCAAATCATTATTTTGATATGCAAATCTGTCACCTATCCCAGTCCTCTCCCCTACCTCCCACTCTATCATATCCCGTTTCTCTATATCCAATTAGTGTGCCTTATAAATTTTTGACATTAAACACTTTAGCGATTTTGATTATCCATGCAATATTCCATCCCTTATTTCAACCCCACTATACTGTTTTCCAAAAATATTTCGCCATTACTTTTTGTTAATAATAAAGAGATGAAATATACATTTTCATAGAAATACACTCACATTCACACACACAATTAATGCAGTAACAATTATATTTAACTGGTTTCTCAAGACACAGGCAACGCCTAATTTGAGAATCCCTGCAATATTCTCCATAGTTATATAAAACTGTTGTTTTATTCAGTTCAGTTCAGTTTTTATTTTTATGTGTTATTTTATTAAAGATTTTTCATTTTTAAGTGACATTCTATCTTGAAAAGAAGTAAGTGTGAATATTATTTATTTGATTGTCCTATATTTATTTAGCTTCATAATATACTCTTTAGTTTACGCAAAATAAATTTCTGAACTTATGCATACATATTTGACAACCAATTTAAACTTTTCATTACTGTCATTAATTTACATCTTTAAAATCTAAAATACGCATTAATCGAATATTGTGGATATATGTTGTCGATTCGAAATCTTTATTTAAATACGTTATTTAATTTGAGGGAAGAGTTTACCGTATCGACGGTATGAACATTAAATGTTTGACAGTTACAAACCCATGAACATTTTGTATGGCAAAATGTTTTTTCCTGTATTTGATACTTTCATCAATTTAATCGAGATATAAACTATCCCACCCTTTAAGTTGGAACAAATAACACATATCTACAAAATTTCATTATAATCAGTTGAGTGGTTTAGGAGCCCATCGCGTACAACAACGTGACACGTGAATTATATATATTAAGATTACCCATCTATGAAAGTATAAAGTTCAACAAGACGTCGTAATAGACTAGGATTGAATAATTTATCATCATCATCATATCAACCACAGGAAGTCTATTGCTGAACATAGACCTCCCCCAAGGAACTCCACATCGACCTGTTGGAAGCGGCCATCCAGCGACTTCCTGCAACGAAGGTACAGGCAAACGAAATGTCGGACGCCCACCTACAAGGTGGATGGGCGACCTTGCTAAAGTTGCAGGAAGAATAATCTATACCTTAACTAAATACATTCAACACTTTTTGACAAAATTATTAGTTAGTCATTAAAAAGGAACTCAGTCTCCCACAAACATCATTTTTTTGTGTAGTACACGCCGTACATCGACTGTGGTATGCGCAAAAGTGTGTTCGTAGAAATCACTGACACGAGCAATGACGTAAAAACATATCGGTGGCGCAAAGGTATCCCCATGTAAAGAGAATATTTGATTTGAAAATATTTTAATGATGTCTATGAGTGAGCTTATACTTTTAAAATATAGCTTTGATTAGTGGACTATATGGCCTAACCACTCTCAATCGTACTCTCGATTGTAGAGGAGGCCCGTGCCCTGCAGTGGGACGTATATGAGCTGATACAGCTTTGATCCGATAAGACTAAATATAATTAAAGCTAAGTAATTTCGATGATAAATTGGTCATAAAAGTGGTAATAGTATCTAATAAAAAATACATTGTTGAGATGCGGATTTTATAATAAAACCTGTATTTCACTTGTTGTTTAGAACGATTGATTCCAATAAATTTTGTCTCGTGCGATACATAAATATTAATGAGATACAAATTGGAATAAACCGAAGCCGATGTTTTATGTTATTGTTTTGCATATTAAATCATTACAATTTTTTTTGATAAACATTATCATTTAGATAATTTTGTGACTTAACAATTTACTCATAAAAATATATAAATGGATCTAACATTTACATACATACGTGTACCGTGTACTGTGTAGTCCTGACCCAAATTAAAATCAATTTACCTTTAATAATTGACACTATTGGCGTTACTGCATATTCTTACTATATACATATAACTGTTTTATCTCTAAATTGTAAGAGTTTCATAGCTTATTCTATTACAAATATTCTCTATTATTGTTTTCTAATAAGTCATAAAAACATTCAACTGTTCAAAAAACTTTCGCTTACTTTTACAATTTTAAGTCTATGAATAATTACCTTGAACCTCAAATCTCCCACGGGTGGTTCCGCATAAGGTATTCCTTTGAAGCTGTAGTAACTCCCTCCATACTCGTTCTGTATTTTCTCCCCTTCTAGCACACCTTCACTGATCCTCACTTGCGCCATGTTACTAGTGTCTTATCGTCGATCATTACGCCGATTAATATATATACTTGGTATCGGTATCACGATATCTGCGTAGATAAAAAGTGTTAATATTGTCGTCCATGCGATTGTTTGTTTGGATAAATTAGTTGTATCAATAGTACATAATAATGGTTACAATATATCAGTTGTTGCATTAACTCAACGTTTATTTGGTTGTAAAATTATAACGGGATTTAAAATATTTAGTGGGTTAGGAGATCTAAAGTGTCTCTAATAAAATTTCCACCCAGCGCGGCGCGGAGTGTGAAATATAATGTAATACAATTAGGACAGTTAGGAGATTCAGTAGGTCTCTAATGCCCTGTTTGAAAGTCTTCTGAAAGGGGCGCCGCAGCGAACGTGTTAATAATTACATTTCTTGTTTTTCATTTTTGAGTATAAAAAGTACAAGTTAAAGTTATATGCTTTTGTAAAACATAGGAGAAACTTATTTGGTCAAGCAAACGTTGAAACATACATACAACTGACCTAACCCAACGAATTTTTCGTTGCGGTCAGGTATTTTAAGCCTCAGTTTACGTATAAACTTGTTTCAACAGTAAAGTCAACGTTTCATAAAATTCAAACATAAATGTCTCACAGCCATACTCATAATTTTGACTACATAGTAAGGGACCAACCAGGTCTTGAGTAGAGGGAATCAGAATTATAAAAAAATACGGTCTCGAATAAATAACCAGACACAACTTATATTTTGAGAAGTACGCAAAATATTTGTCTTAGGGAATCGATTTAAAAACTAATAATAGGCCCTTCAGTACTTTTGGAGTTTCAAAAAGATGACTACAATAAATATTAAATTATATTAATTCAATAGATTGCGTCTAAACGGTAACAAGAATTATTAGGTATCTCTATTTAATAAACTTTTTGCTAATACTAACAAGAATTTTAGGTTTTATTTTTGTTAGGTGCCGGGCGTGAAACGAGAGACAGCGGATTCGATTATTATTCGTGTGATACACAGGTATTTTTATCGGGTTTGTTTTTTTTCCCAGTAGGGAAAGGACTAGAGGTGCTAACAGGACATCACAAGATTCGCCTTGTGTTTTCCGTGCCACGAGGTGACAGGTTGACCCTATCGCTATATCGGGCACAAATTCTTTGACTCCGGGCTGATAATTAAAAGAAAAAATCAATATCACTTTTCCCAACCCGGGATTCGAACTCGTGACCTCGGCGTTGTAATCGTATTGTATTGCAATTGCGCTACCTAGGCAGTAATTTGTTTATATTGCATACAAGTATTTTCCCGAGTTTCGGCGTTTTTGCATGTGCAATTTTTCTTTTTAAATGTATTCACGATAGAAGCAATCGTAATGTGGGAAAACTTTAATAAATAAAATAAAATTAAGGACGACTCGGTCGTCACTTCCATCTGTGCCTCGCTCCTCATGTGTAAAAAGCTCGGAGAAATATGGGTGACACTCTGATCAAATATAGTACTAGCTTCAACTTTGCATACAAGCAAGTTGGTAACCGCGTCTGATTCGTTACATGAGATAACAGCTCACCACGCACTTAACTTGTCATAACGTAATATTATGCAAATAATGTATCTCACAACAGTGACTCCTTTTAACAATTGCCTGTCTTTCTTCTTAAGTGGGAACGGATATGGCTGGCAACACCTAACTTAGATTTAAATATGCGATTGCACGAGATGCAGCAGAGCAAAATGTATTTTACCCTAAATAAAAAAAAAATCCTGAAAAAGGCTTTCCACTACGGATAGATTTATATTTCATCACGAGAGTTAGGCCGAGTTGGCATTTAACACTAAAACATTTTATAAACTATTGCATAACACTAACCTTTTCAGTTTTCATTCACTTTTTAATCAATTTCACTTCTTTGTTACACTAACAACTATTTTATCAACACGATTTACTGTTATTTTTTACTATGTTTTTTTTTTTAAACTGCGCTTCCCGCATGCCTTAAACATCTGGGAGGTAATATCGTAATGCAGCATCATTTTCATCTTATATTCGCGTATTATGACCACGTTTCTGCCGCGGGTTCGCCCATTGTTTGGACTTACAATAAAACATTTCGCATTGTAAAATTCAGTTTTCAGTGCTGTTTAAGTTATAGTTGGCTGGCTCGGTGGTGGAAGATTTTTCTCTGAAAACAATTAAATTCAATTTAGAAATAACATCATTTGGTAGATATGGTTAAGGAGAGGTGGAACGCATTAATTATATGGATATATTTTAGTATATATAATGGATATCTAGACTTCGATCTCAAAAACGTAGCCAGACGGTAGTTTAAGTGACTAGAAACGACACACCAAAAAAAACCGTAAAAAAGTTGTCACTTTTTGTGATGTTTTGATATATAATTTTGTTTGAATGCTAAATCCATAGTTTTTGCTAAAATAAAAAATTTAACTCTTACGCACTATAGCATCTTTAAAAATGAAAGGGTGTACATTATTATTTTATGAAAAACTATGTATTTACCACCCAACGACGAAAGGAAAAAAAAAATCGTTAAAAAATAAAAATAATATTAATTGCGCCGTTACTGGTCTACTCCCTGATGATTTTTTGTGTTTTTTTTGTTTCCTCGATCGCGTTTCTTCTATTTTACCTTTTTTAGTTGAAGAAGTTTAAGTAATTATTTGTATAATAGTTTAAAAAAAACAACCGCTTTAGTAAAATACCCGACTAAAAGTAAAAATAATTTTAATGAATAGAACTTTAGACAATGGATTTATATCATCAAGTATTCTAAATTTCTAGCTTGGTTAGGTCTTTTACTAAAGCATTTTTAATTAAATTAAACTATTTTTTATTTTTTAATAAAACTTCTGACGGACTGATAGTGGGCTGATGGTGAATAGAAAAATCCAGTATCATTTTGCCTGACCTGGCATTTGAACCCGCCACCACCGTGAATATGTTGGCAACCGAGTCTGGTCCGTTTACCAACAGGCCATAACGTATAAGTTATTAGTATGTAAATAATTTTCGATAAATCTATGTATATTGTTATTCTGTACATTTTATATTTAATGCACAAAAATATTATTGTTTTCTCTGCAGTCTTATCAATATGGGGTCAATGGACACAAGACTAGATCGACACCACACTCGATCTTAGTGGGGGTCAGGACTATATATGTGGCTGTTATGCATTTATTATTATTATTTATTAATAGGCGCCAAATAACACTTTTATCCGTGCTTCAAAATAATTTCGCTCGTATTTTTACGACCGACCCTTGCGTGACATAATGTTTTTGTGGAGTTAATTAATACAGTAAGTGAACATAATTCTCCTTTATTATTGCAGGAAAAACTCGTCTCGTTTAGTCACGAAACGCAATTACATTGTACGTGTCATCTTAATCTAAATAGCCACGCAAACGCAGAAATCTGCAGTGAACCCACAAGTGAACCAAAGAGATTGTATATAAAACTCAGATTTAAAATAACACAAAACAGCCAGTTATGTAATTGTATATTTTTTTTTCATATTTTTTCATTCTATTTTCTGTAATTCTATGTATATATTTGATCGATGAATTCTATAGTAAAGTCTGAATTTATAAATAAATATTATTGTACTAAGTGTGGTTTACTTTCACCCCAAAAGATATTTATTAAGTAGATGAACATACGATAAGTTGAAGCCAACCAGGTTGATATAGTAAAAATTTACTGTGACTAGGAGGGGTTATCAAAGTCCAAAATATAAAATATGTCACACTCATCTCATTGATGTGTCTACTATGTCCTTCCAACTGTACATGAAGGGACATCATCGAGGCTACAGATAGTGCCATAAGTATAGGGACCATATGGACCTACTGGGTCGGGAAATTGTAAGAGCGGAAAGCGGTTTTCACTAGAGAAGAACGAGCAAGAAACTTAAGTGTTCAAAAAATCTTGTTTTGCTCACCCTGCCTAAATTATTTGATTTGACAGCTATAATGACACAATATACTGCCAGGTCATTCCTATTCTTATTTGAAATAGCCTATAGTACCTGTTGGCAGGGAACCGCAGGGACAAACAACAAAACGGTGTTAATTTTTTTTATTTTTTACGGGCCCGGCAAAGTGGCGGCATTGCACCTGATGATAAGTGCTAATGCCGCCCAGGCAGAGTATCTATTGGCATCGGACGGCGGTCCCATGCCAATGGAAACAATTATGCCGGCCTGCTAAGGTGCCTCTTCACGCTACGGCGGAATGACCCAGGATTGTAGGAAGGAGGGAACACGTGAGACGGCAAACAATTCCACAGCCTGACGGTGCGGCACAAAAAGAATTCAAGAACCGTTTGGTTCGCGCCGGGATGGTGTGGACCGTCAAGCTATGGCTTCGCAAGCCAACACGCGTGGTTCTGGTAAGGATATTACGGACATAATCAGTGCAAACAATGAGTTACAACTAACAACATCTTATTGGACGCGAGCGCATTTTTAAAACCACCCGTACACACTTTAGTGACGTCCTCGCGACATACCACCACAGACTGGGCACACTCGCCAACTTCGTATAACAACAGTATCAACAGGCCCTCGGGCACTCAAGATTACCTTATTACTTACAACATATTGAGAACTGCATTATACCTAAACAAGTTTAGTTATCAATCAGTGTATATCTTATTCAAGTGGTAAATATGTCGACCGAAAGACACGACTCATGATAAACTCGAATAACATGCACTTGTTATCGAGTGCAGTTACTTAGCACATAAATATCCATGTGCTACTTATAAATAAATTAATATACCCAACAGTCACATACATAGCCTTAACCCCATATCAAGATCAGACGCAGTTCCAAGGAGTTACGCTCCGAATCGGTTTCCTGCTTTCTTTTTTACTACGCACGTACAAGCTGAACTCCTTCGCTTCGGTGTTTTCCGAGCGGTATGACCTGTCCTTCTTTAAACGAGGCTTAGAGTGAGTCCTATCCTTACGGTAGGCAGCAGCCTGGCAGTACTGGATGGCATTGCGAAGGTCCATGAGCGTCGGTGATCGCTTACCATCAGACCGGTCGCATACTCGTCTGTCTGCAAAGGGCCAAAAAAAAAGGTCAATTAAGTATTGTGTCGTGGGTATCAGAAGGTACAAGAGACTTTTCGGTCTCACAAACACCCAGACCCGAGACAAATGCTGGTGGACCTCACAAAGAATTGCTCGGTGCGGAGTTGTTTCACAGCTGCCGTCTAACCAACTGCGCCACATAGGGTGTTAATAGTTATGACTACTGACATGTCGATGTGAAGCATTTTTGTGTAATTGTAATAAAGTTGTATCCAAGTTGAATAATATTAGCATCTTCAAGTACATTTTTATATTTATCAAACATGTTAAAATTAATGATCCATTTATATTTTATAACTCATTATTTTGTATTTATATCGCTGAAGGACGGGTTTAATTATTTGACTTATTATTTTGTAAACTGTCGCTCTCAGACAAAACAAATTTGTAAAATTAACAGCATGGAAACTGGACTACTGAATTGAAATGACGAATTAAATCTAGGTTTTTATTAAGTCTCTGCAGCAACCTTCAGATCCTGCCACCGGTCAGGTCGCAGACCTAATTGTGTTCGAGTTTGGAAAAGTAATAGATGTTGTAAGAATACTCATACTAAAATAGCTATAAGTCAGTATAATTTCCACGAGTTGAATCGTGATAGCTTGCTTAACTTGTGTTTTTTATTGGCATGAATGGCGAGACGAGTAAGTCTGATTAAGTATCTCAAAATGTTATCCAATCTATTTAGAGTAATTGGATATATTAATCGCTAAGTTATTAGCCGTGTTTGCTAGTACGTAAATTTCCTAGGATCATTAGAATATGATATATTTTCTTCAACCTACTTAGAATTTGAAGCGTAAGGACGCTTCTCAAGCATTTATTTGCGAAAGGGAATATTGCTTCGAAGGGATACAACCTCCCACGGTTAGTCGAAATAACTACGATGCCGAAATTTATTTATATGCTTTATTGTACACCAAGAAGAAATACAAAATACTTAAAATACTAGACATGGTTACAATAGGCGGCCTTATCGCTAGCTGCGATCTCTTCCAGGCAACCTTTGGATGGACTGGATTATTGCGATATTCTAATATAGGGTAGTGAAAATAGTGAGCGAGAAAAAATAAATAAATAATTATTGATGTACATGCTATAGTATATCAATTTACATACATAATAATATGCATCTATAATATAAATACATACAAACATACATACATACATATATACATACATACTAATATACATATACTGAGGTAACTTTAATGAAGATATAAGTAAAGAGGAGCAAAAAAAAATTAAAATATAACAGGATAACATGTTACTGCAGTGACAAATAATGTATCTTAACAAGTCTCTTAAAACTTGGCAGTGACTTAGCTTGCCTGATAGACAGTGGTAATTCGTTCCACAAGCGAGCAGCATGAACAGTAAAAGACTTGTCGAGAAATGATGTGCTGTGCTTGGGAATCTCTAGTATCAAATTCTCTGTTGATCTAAGAGTTCGTGCATGAGTTTGACCTAGGAAATTAAAACGGTTTTTAAGATAGTGGGGGCTGGAGGGATTGAACAAGATACCGTATAAAAGGGAAAGAATTCGAGTATAACGGCGAAAACGTATTGATAGCCACTTGAGTTTGACACGAAATTCGGAAACATGGTCATATTTGCGAAGACCAAATATGAATCTAATGCAGAAATTCTGAAGTCTTTCAAGTTTTTCCATTTGGGCTTCGGTGATGTCGAGGTAGCTAGCATCAGCATAATCAAGGAGGGGAAAAAGAAGAGATTGAACCAGTGCGATTTTCGTGGAAATCGGTAGAAAATTCCGCAATCTCCGCAAGGACCCCGCAGCAGCAAACAATTTGCGACTTACTTGTTGCAGCTGGGGACCCCAGGATAGGTTTTGGTCGATGATTACACCCAAATTCTTAACAGTATCACTAATTTGAATAGCACAACCATCAAACAGAATTTGGGGTAATTGATCCGTATCTAATTTAGATATCAACCTGGAGCTGCCGACAACAATGACTTGGGACTTAGCAGGGTTGACTAATAGTCCGTGAGACTTACTCCATGTGCTGATACTCTCAAGATCCTTGTTGATGGAATTAATAGCCTCCGTCACCCTGCCCACAGGAGCATGATAATATATTTGTAAATCATCTGCATACAGATGGTAGGAAGAAATCAGATTTTTTGATATTGAATTAATAAAAACAGCGAAGAGTAAGGGAGATAAAACGCCGCCCTGAGGGACGCCAGTAAGTGTATCGCACCACGAAGATACTGAGTCTTCAATACGAATGCGCTGGCGGCGGCCCGTCAGGTAACTACGAAACCAGTCAATTACCGTTGGAGATATGTTAATAGAGCACAGTGTAGTCAGCAAGACATCAAAGTCAACGGTGTTGAAAGCATTGCTAAAGTCTAGCAGAGCTAGAATCGTTAGCTTGCCATTCTCCATCGCAGCTCTGATGTCATCCGTGATATGAACTAGTGCAGTAGTGGTACTATGTCCATGACGAAATCCAGACTGGAAAGGATTAAGGAGATTATAACGAGTTAGAAAGGAGCATAATTGTTGATGAACAAGATTCTCCAGGACTTTGGAAAGGAAGGGGAGAATGGATATAGGGCGATATTCAGAGAAAGATACAGGATTAGGTTTTTTGGGAAGAGGAATTACTTCGGCCTCCTTCCACAAGGAAGGGAAAACTGAGTTGGATAAGGAAAAATTTAGAATATGACAAAGGATATGGAGAATTTCGTCAAGGACAGGCAAGATCATACTGCGACTAATGCAATCAATCCCAGATGCATTGGACGAGATAGATAAAATGCTCTTTTTAACATCACAATCAGAGAATTGACTAAAGACAAATTGGGAATAATTAGGAGTTGGAATAGAAGAAAGGTCTTGAATTGTTTTATTTTTAGTAGCCCTATCAAATTTGGGCAAAGCAGTGAAATGTGAATTCAGCGAATCTAAATTTAAACTATTAGGAATAGAATCTGAACGAGATTTTCCAACTCCCATCGAACGGAGAAATTTCCAGACTTTAGCTGGATCATTGTTTTCTACAGATTTGTGAACATGTCGGCGTTGCGCATTCCTACACATCTTGTTGCAGTGATTTCGAAGAGCCACGTATTTGTCCCAGTTCTGGGATGTAGGTCGACGTTTAAACTTAGCCTTGGCTGCGAATTTCTTCGATATTAAGGCTTTAATATCGTCGGTGAGCCAGGGTGACGGAAGATGTTTCAACTTAACAGAATATGATAGATGTAAGTTTATCGCCGCTCAAAGCATATGATTCAGTCGCAGGGAATTCATGATTCAAGACAAATTCACACGAAATGGACTTCTTGACTTGATGTTCTAACTCAGGACTTTTCAGTTCAAAGCCTGTGGATCAACAAGAAGGCAATAATTTATATTGTTAAGACGATTTTTCATTCAACTTACTAATGTCCTTAACATTGTACGAGATTACTAATAACCGCCAATCATTTAAGATTACTTAGTTCAAGTGCTTGACCTTCATATTTAATAACAGAGATATTAAAACTGAAAACAGGAAATCGGTCATTTAGATTCTACTGTTGTGTATTTATTTTTAATTTCACGTACCAACGACTTATTGCAATACGTGTCCCTTCATCATATCATCATATCAGCCACAGGAAGTCCACTGCTGAACATAGGCCTCCCCCAATGATCTCCACAATGACCTGTTGGAAGCGGCCTGCATCCAGCGACTTCCTGCGACCTTAGTCAGATCGTCCGTCCACCTTGTAGGCGGGCGTCCAACACTTCGCTTGCCTGTACGTGGCCTCCACTCGAGAACCTTTCGGCCCCAACGGCCATCGGTTCTACGAGCTATGTGCCCGGCCCACTGCCACTTCAACTTGCTAATCCCATGGCCTATGTCGGTAACCTTGGTTCTCCTACGGATCTCCTCATTTCTGATTCGATCTCGTAGGGAAACACCGAGCATAGCCCGCTCCATACCTCGTTGAGTGACTTTGAGCCTTTTAATGAGGCCCACCGTGAGAGGCCACGTCTCGGTGCCGTATGTCATCACTGGTAACACACAACTATCGAAGACTTTCGATTTTAGGCACTGAGGTATTTTGGACGAGAAGACGTCGCGAAGTTTCCCGAACGCTGCCCAACCGAGTTGGATTCGCCGATTGACCTCTCTCTCGAAGTTGGACCTGCCTAACCGGACCACTTGTCCTAAATAGACATATTCGTCTACAACTTCGAGAGTCGAGCCCCCAACTCCAATGGGGGTGGGCACAACATGGATATTCGACATGATCTTCGTTTTATCCATGTTCATTTTAAGACCCACCTGTTGGGAAACTCGATTAAGGTCTTCGAGCATAGTGCTAAGGTCTTCCAGCGATTCTGCCAAGACTACAATATCGTCGGCAAATCGAAGGTGAGTAATATACTCGCCGTTGATGTTGATGCCGAATCCTTTCCACTGCAAGAGCTTGAAGGCATTTTCCAGCGCGGCAGTGAACAGTTTCGGAGATATGACATCTCCCTGTCTCACGCCTCTCTGTAGTGGAATAGCCTTCGTGCTCTGATCCTGTACTCGGACCGACATGGTGGCGTTGTTATATATACACCTCAACACTTCGATGTACCGATAGTCTATGTGGCACCGCTGAAGAGACTGTAGCACAGCCCAGGTCTCGATCGAATCAAAGGCTTTCTCATAGTCCACGTGTCCCTTAGTTATAAAATATTATGGAATAGGCAAATTAAAGTTATTCTTCCTTACAAAAAAAGATGTTTACTTGTAGATTGTCACCATCGCCCTTGAACGAGTATGTTTACTTACCTAATCCTTCAAGAATTCATACTAAGCTTATGTATGTATGCAATTGAAAGCAAATATTAATTGCATGGGAAAAGAAGGGAGACGTGAAGGTTTATAGAAAAGTATATATATAGTTTTATAGAAAAGTCTTCAGCCGGTCGTGGTATTCGTTCTCTCTTTACCTGATTATTCATCCCACAACGCGGTGGGGTAAATAGGTAATAAAATTGGCCTAAATAAATTGCACAAAAGGGCAAAGACTTCTTCCCCGATTAAGAAGACTAAGGTAATTAACACCACAATGGTCTACGATTGCGGGCGGTAGATTTAACAAATCATAGAAATTCTTGTAATCATTATGTATTTCAGTAATAATATCAGATGATAGCTTGAGCCATGATGAATTATCACCAGTAAAGTCACTTGCTCTCATGCCCTTCACAATATAAAATCTTAGGCTACAAAATTCAAACCGCTCTTAAAATTATTGTATGCGTATTTATAGCGTGTCATAAACTCGAGCCTTTCTTTTCATCTCCATATTTTCATGTTCGATATTTGCGACTCCATAAAACTCACCGAATATGATTTCACTGTTTACGAGCCTAAACAGGTTACTGGCTATGACTCTTCCGGGCATCCTTCGTATCTATCCCGATTGCTGTATCACATTAAAAGGTTACTTTGGTTATATTATTTGATATAAGGAAAGTAAGCGAGGAGTTATATGTATAAATAAAGCACAATTTGTGTTCCGATTTGGACATTATAGCCAGTGTATATTACTGGATATGATGAAACTTAACATAATACACATGTCTCAGTATTGCAAACGCAGGGGAGTACCTAGAAATGCTTTGTAATTCAGGGTGTTGTTTGGTTTTGCTACCATCCATGAGCGGTCATATCACTTACCATCAGGTAAATGGCTGTCGTCTCGTTATTCATAGCACTAATAAAACGCAGAAAGATTATTTTGGTTGTATTCTTTGATAGGATAAGGTAAGTAAACGAGGAGTATATGTATAAATAAACTATTTAGGCACTGATATTGAGGTTCCAGGAATTTTAAAACTCACAGAGGAAATAAGATAAGTAAGTTCTTAGTAAAATGTAGCAGGTTGTCTAGGAAAGCTTGTACGAATCGATATTCGCAGAACATCATACACTGTATTGATATGAAGCTTTTATCTAAAATAGCAGCCTGTCCCAGCTTCGCCTGGGTGCAGATATTTTTTAATTTCACTCTACATCAGATACATATTATTTTTCTTACAACTAGGACCCCCCTTTATGTGTATTGTATATATAACCCTTCCTCTTGAATCACTCTATCAATCAAAATAAAACGGATCAACATGAGTTGCGTAGTTTTAAACATTTAAGCCAGGGTTTCTTAAAGTGGGGTCCATGTGTGCCAGGGGTCTGCAGCAGCTCAGTAAACTTTTAATATATATTTATCAGAAAATTATTATTTAAATGCCCATAAATATTAAAAAGAAACAAATAACTAAAATAAATAAAGTCTTCAAAACTAAAAAACCACTATAAAGTAAAATATTATAATAATAAAATTCCACTGAAGAGCAAAAAATAATATTTATTTCACTGTACTTGTACATGTTGAATTAAATAGTCAAGTCAATAAGACTTGACTAGCCAACAAATCAAAATAAATGCGTAACATATAAAGTGCCAACGATATAGAAATTTAATTAATAATATCAGACATAGACCCTATACTACTGTAACCTACCAATAACTAATAATTAACTGTGTTAATAATTTAATTCGGATACAGACTTGGTATCACATCCTAGTCGTGGCATGGTGAGGACTGAGGTTTACACCTTTGACTGAATTGATCGTACAAAATAATCATGATGTCGTAATGCTCACTGAATCGTTTCTAAATAAATCTTAAATTTAGAACATACGATTCACTGGTTCAAATATACTGATGATCAAACCGTGAAATATTACACTGGCTGAATGAAGATAAATAATAAAATAGGTCCAAAAGCCATCCACTATCACGTTGCTATAACATCATAATATTACGTATCTTTTGTATCATAGAATACCTTACGGTATTTTATGACAAAAGATTGGAATTTTGTAAATAATAAATATTCATTGATTACATTAACATATTTTATGTGGTCTACAAGATAAAATTGTTAATCACATTTAGAAGACTGCGGATAGTTTAAATTTAGGTTTAAATTCCGGTTATATTCAATTGTGAATGAATTAACCAAAATGATATTAAGTAATTAAGATAATGATAGCTCGCAAACCGTTAATGTAACAGAAATATCAAAGGAATTTATATAACATCCGGAAATTATAAGATAAATATCTATAGTTATAATTTGGTTGGTATCACAAACGCGGTGTTCGGAGGATCTTGTGTCAATCCCTCTGTTTTATCAAGATGGTTCTGTATGTTTGCCGTTAATTCGCTGCTGGCACACTGGCTTCGCAAACTCGGCCTTTTCAAATATTGAGATTGTATTTGTAAATCAATATTGGTGAAGATTCATTTGCTATAAGCCCTTGCGGTGCGTTCGGCCGTGTTACATCGGAAGGATTACCAGCTGTTTCGATTGACATAATAATTAAATGGAGTAATTCTTAGGTTCCGTTAACCTAGTTGTCTTTGGAGATTAAATGATCAAGTGCTTTGTGTAAGGTTTGTATGTTTATACTGCTAGGTTTCTAAAGGGTAAGTAAATTGATTCTATAATCAACCTAAGTATAAAGCCTACTTTAGTTTTGCCATCATCAGTTAAATGCGCCAAGGACATAACGATTTAATAAACATAATTTGCCTGTGAATACATTGTTTCTTAAAATATTAGAGGTCAGTAAAGGTCGCAAATATAACTTGATAATTTGTTTTAAAAAAAAATTTCATCTCAACGTATTACGTCAGAATTAAATATATCCATATAAAATCTATGTTTCGTTCCAAGCTTAACTCTTTGTTTATTTTTGCTTGATCTTAACAAATTTGATGTGAATTTCAAAGTTTATTTGCATTTTTGTATAGATATTTGCAGTTTAATAAATATCGGTTACCATCAGGCAAAAGGCATGCGTCTCGCCATTTATTAAAATAAAAAAAAAACATGTAATAAAACTACATTGTATTGACTACAAAAATTATAATTAATAAAATGTCATGTTTATTATTATTTACCTTATTCATTATTTATATTCTATAACTATATTGACATGAATATACACTTCTTATCATAAAATCTTCTTTACAAAAAATGTAATATCTTCAACTATTTTTCCTCTTGATGTCCAGTTAAGGATAAATATTAATATAAAATATTTGTAAATATATTTAAACATTATATTACAGTATGTAAACAGTACACCATCACTTTCATTGCCTTAGTAATTAACTCGAATAAGCGAGGGACTTTAACTTTAGCTCAAAGCTTTAAGAATTGACTCGATTATTTTGAATGGCTTGGTATTGACGATAATAAACATGGATATACTTCGACCTAACATGATAATCCTGTTATCGCAACCCACTCCTTTTTAGAGTAAGAAGAATGAGCAAAATAATCGAGTCGATTCTAAAGCTTTGGGCCAAAGTTAATCCCTGGCTGATCCAATTTTATTCATAAGTCCCTTAGTTTAGTTACAAATAACAACGAATTAACCGCAACGTGAGGTCCAAGCCCAATTAATACATTTTGTGGGTTTGTTTCAATAATCTTCAGCAGAGGATTCTGCCTGTTCCTAGAGATGATAATGAAGTAACAATATTCAAGTATTAAAAAGTGACGCTTTAATCCTCAATTCCAGCTTCTTTAAAAATATTGTCCCAGAATGACAAAAAGTCTCCATCTTGCTTCTCTAGTTTCAGAGTGTCAGAGATGTCGACGAAGTTTTTGATACTTTTGTCGTATTCCGGCCACGTGAGGCCGAGACTCGAATCAGGTGTTGGTGTTCTGGAAAAGAGAAAAAAAGGTTAAGAGAACATCAGACAAAAAATAGATGTTAGATTCTTCTCGGGATTTTAATAGTATACATACCCATATTTAGCAAAGTTGGTAAAAACTGTGCAGGCCAGTTTGATTATTTTGTCTTCTTTGCTCCCCTTTTCAAATGGCAAGTTGTGTACTTTAGCATCAAATACGTGCATGAGATCTTCTAAATGGGCTGCCCCAATAATGCCGTACTTTTGAGCATATTGGCTGTAAACATTCCTTTTGGATACACTAGAGAATTGATATACATATCTCTTGCCATTACCCTGCTTGGGCAGTAAATTCATGAATCTATAGACCGGATGCACAAACAAAGCGTCGTTAGCGAACTTCACGAATTCTCTCATAGTATCGTTCTTGACAGGTTTGTTTTTGTAGTAATATGCTTTGATTTTGTCAGCTGCTTCCATTATGACGTTCGATGGGCATTTTATCAATATTTCTCTGGGAACAAACATCTCAGCGTATCTAGCGTATGCATTCATGAACTCGCTTTCAAATTCAGGTACTCCGATAGTAGTTTCTTCATTAGTGTGCCCTATTAAAAGGTTTACGTCATTTATCCTTCCGTTCTTGAGGGCTTCAACTGGTTCTTCAGTTAAGAAATGTTCCAAACCAAAATCCTTTTCAACAACAGGCGTAAAGTGGTACATTTTCAGAATGTTGTTCGTGATTTCTTCAGATGTGAAGACAGTGGGGTTGGTGTGTACCAATTTCTCTACAGGGACACTTTGAAGATATTCAAGTAATTCGTTGGGATCGTTCGTGTCGATTCCTAACAGTTTTCCCAAGACGAATGCACGCTTTCGTGGTTGGTTCGCAAGAGACCAATCGGCAAGAGGTACGCCACTCATAGAAATTGCGTTTCGGAACAGACCTTCCGACATTGGCGATAAAAGATGAAGTGCAGTAGACGCTCCACCAGCACTTTCTCCAAAAACTGTTACATTACCAGGATCACCTCCAAAATTGGCGATATTCTCTTTCACCCATTTCAAAGCTGCTACTTGGTCTTTCATGCCAGCATTGCCTGGTACTTCTGGTGTGTCTAGGCAGAGAAATCCTAGGGCTTCTAGTCTATAATTAATGGTTACAAGAACAACATCATGGCGGACGAGGAAATCTGGGCCATAGTGGTCTATATTTCCTGAACCGCTTTTGTATCCACCTCCGTGGATAAAGACCATAACTGCAAGTGGCTTTCGGGGAGCTAAATCTGGGGTATAGACGTTGAGATAGAGACAGTCTTCGTTTCCTGGAATTACTTGATGTGTGAATATGTCTTGTTGGGGACACACGTTGCCGTGGTTTTTGGCGAGACGAACTCCATCCCAAGGCAGCGGTGGTTGAGGAGCCTGTAATTGTTTATTTAATAGTTAGATACATCGTTTTAGTGAGGTCTTTTGTCGCTTATTTTGTAGACTAAAAGACTGCACTACACCTGATAGTCAGTGCTATATCGATAGTGTATCGATTAGTATCAGTCAATTATTTCTTGCCATTCCTAGGATTCTACGAAAACCTAACATGTAGTTGTTGTAGTTTATTGCATGTTGCACAATAAATTAGGCTATAAGAATACGACCGTCAGCTATAATAGAAGCACATACATCATTATCTAATTTCTAGATTTATAATTACAATGCCTCGATAGACGACAATAACGTAACTTAAAAATACGAACACCTAAACACTAGACTACGTTGTTTTCTTTCCTGCTGTATTATGGATAATTTACATTATAATGTTATTTATTAATAGAAGGCTAGACGCTATTCTAGAATGAAAATTTGCTTTGTTTATAATCAACTAGGGCATGAATATCCCATCGTAGACATCAAATACATATATGGTTAAATCTAAGAAATCATTAGGCTAAAATATATACATACTAGCGGCCCGACCCAGCTTCGCCTGGGTGCATACATATATTTTTTGATTCCACTCCACACCAAATACATGTTGTTTTTCGTATAAACTCTTGTATGCCTAAAATCCTGTCTCATCCGCCTGTTCAGTCTCTTCCCAATCCGTCCCGTCCCTTCTCTTCATTATCCATCCCGTTTTATAACGTGCATTTACATTTCGTCCTAACAAATTTGTCATCTATCCCAGCCCTCTCTCCGTACCTTCGATTCTATT
Source organism: Hyles euphorbiae (assembly GCA_023078785.2). Taxonomy (NCBI): domain Eukaryota; kingdom Metazoa; phylum Arthropoda; class Insecta; order Lepidoptera; family Sphingidae; genus Hyles; species Hyles euphorbiae. Next base: position 16,506,609 of record CM041051.1, read on the forward strand.
TTACTTTATGTCCCTTCTCTCCATAAACATCCATATACATCTTATATATAAAATAGGAATTATTAATAGTTAATATGAGAGTTACACTGATATAGCAAAATAATAATTGTCAACGTTACTACTACACTTGATGCATAAACAATAATGATTGCCGACAACTGTGTAGGGAGTGAGAGAAGTCTTATTGTGTGAGAGAAACAGGAGACCGGCTTCGTTCTCATCCCTACTCCGTGCTGTTTACTGGGTCAGAAGTGACACCTGTAGACATCTGGCGGGGATAACTAAATAAATGACGATTGATCAGTTTTCGACCGGAGAGGAAAAATGATTAAATTACTAAAATGGCTATTAAAAAATAAGGGTTGATTGTAGAAGGGTGAAAATTGAGGATTGTATGTATTTTTGTATGTTGTATCATAAAAAAATAGAAATAAAAAATTTTGTCTAAAAAAAAAAAATTAGGGGTGGACTACCCCTAACATTTAGGGGGATGAAAAATAGATGTTGGCCGATTCTCATAGATACCGGATAAGCACAAAAAATTTCTTCAAAATCGGTCAAGCCGTTTCGGAGGAGTATGGCAACGAAAACTGTGACACGAGAATTTTATATATTAGATAGATTTACTAGTGGCCCGGAGCAGATACACTTTTCAAAATGGCAACCAAAATATTCAATTCTGACTATCAATTTAGAATATTGACCAATCGGACAACGAAACACCAATAAAACATCGTATTTACTAGATTTTTCCCTATTACTTCCCTCCTATGGTTCATAGCGTGATGATATATAGCATTTCTCTTTAACGGCCTACCCAACAAAACGTTTTTTTAATTCGTACGGGTTGTTCTAGAGATTAGAGGTAACAAACAAACTCTTCAGCTTTATAAATTAGTATAGATATTTTATGTGGAATACGGTCAACATTTACTCTTTAGGTGGATTTAATCTAGATAAAGTGTTACTAGTTTAATCGTGCGTGCGTAAAGTGCGTGGTGGCCTGTTGGTAAACGGACTAGACGCGGCTGCCAACATGTTCACGGTGGTCGCGGGTTCGAATCCCAGGGCACACCTCTGACTTTTCGGAGTCATGTGTGTATTGATAGTCAATCACCACGCACTAAAACGGCGAAGGAAAACATCGTGAGGAAACCTGCATACCATAGCGATTTATGAGAATTTCTATGGTATGTAAGTCTGCCAACCCGCACTAGGCCAGCGTGGTGGACTATATGGCCTAACCACTCTCAATCGTACTGTCGATTGTAGAGTAGGCCCGTGCCCTGCAGTGGGACGTATATGGGCTGATACAGATACAGTTTAATCGTAAATGAATTCGAGTTAGATGTAAGAATATTTTGGGTTTGTAATGCAGTAGCAGTCAGGTCAGAAATACGAGTATTAAAAGTTCATCTGGCGCAATCTAAAAACTAAAGATCTGATGGTTTTGAAATTGTTCTAGGTTATGATTATATAACATGAATAAATTAATACCGTTTGAACTTTGTTCATATAACGTGTAAAATGTATTAATTAACATACAAAGGCAAATTAAAATTGTAAACTTTTTGTGCAGAATTTTACGTACTGTGTTTAAACACATAATAAAATTAACTGTCGAGATATTCTTTGTGGGAAAAACTATTTTAAGAATGTTCGTTATATCACAACTGACAATAATAAACTAAAATGTTGTGGATAATCATTCATTTAAAATGTGGACGAAATAATCTTATGAAAGCTCAATCCTGTAAGTTCTTTATTGAAGTACGCATCTTTCTACTTTCTGTAGGCATTTACTATTTGATTTTTATAAACCTTAATGTACTGTTTTGTTTCGGTTTAAAGGATATTGTAGCCAGAGTAACTACTGGACATATTGAGGCTTAGCAGCTTATGTCTCAGGATGGCGAACGTAGTGGAATGCCAAGCATTGCCTTGTAATTCAAGCTGCTATTTGGTTTTGCTACTGTTCATGAGCGGTCGCATCGCTTACCATCAGGCGAACAGCATGCTCGCCTCACCATTAATTACAATAAAAAAAAAACAAAGGGAAAAAATAAAACATAAAATATCATTAAAACATGGTTACAATGGCGGCCAATATTTCATAAGATTTCTTTCAGGCAACCTTTGGATGGACTAGATAAATAAACCTTACTGGACATGTTGAATATTAAAAGCTGAATCATTCCAAAATTAAAATAAATATACATTGCGTGACACCACGTAAGACGTAAGTATAGAGCCACAAAGTTATCTGACCCGGTGAGAGAGTCGCTGTAATCGAATTTGGTGTTGCCATAAAAAATAGATATAGCAATAAAGTGGGTAAAGTAAGATTTTTCAATCCGATCAATAGTGTCGGGAAAATGAGTGGCCCAGTTTCATATGCATGTTTTTTATTTTACAAGATTTTTAACCAATCGCTCCCCCTTAAAGAAGTCAAAAACCTTAAAAAACGTTATCTGTATAAGCCCATACACGTCCCACTGCAGGGTACGGGCCTCCTCTGCAATCGAGAGTACGATTGAGGGTAGTTAGGCCATATCACAGGCCATATAGTCGCTGGCCTAATGCGGGTTGGTGGACTTACACAGGTACCATAGAAATTCTTATAAATCGCTTTGGTATGCAGGTTTCCTCACGATGTTTTCCTTCACCGTTTTAGTGTGTGTTAGTGTGTGTTTATTGACTATCAATACACGCATGACTCCGAAAAGTCAGAGGGGTGCCCTGAGATTCGAACCCGCGGTCACCGTGAAATGTGGTTGTGGTCATTGTCGGTCCATTTACTAACAGGCTACCACGCACGTAACGATAAATTTTAGTTTATGATATGAACTTACATCTATTGTACTAGTATGTACAAAGTTCTGTTTTCGTGGATTTTTTTTTGAAAAGCTGACAACACAAACTTGTGGCGGCAGCTACACGATGATACAATTTTTCGAAGGGTATTATTGGTATCTGAAGCCGCTTTTCTTCCTACGTAAAATTTAATACCTGAAGTTTAACATTCCTAGCATCACTTTTTAAAGTTTTCGGCAATTTTCACTAGTTTTAAATAATGCAGGAAAAATAAATACATTGAGTAAACAACCAATGGCCGATATGTCAGCGACTGGCAGATAGACTGACATTCCAAATGAAGTATTTGTTTCCACTTTTGGCCACCGGGCCAGATAACTTTGTGGCTCTATATCTACGTTATTTTCCTGTCCAGTTAATTGACAAAGGGGTAATTAGATAAATTCTCGCAAACATTAACCATCGCTGGCTATAAACAATAGAGAAGCAGACGTCAAACCCTTTATTAACGTGTAAATCAAATTAATTAACATAATAATTATCCGTTAAATAAGAAGTAAAATCATATATGGAAGATATCGTGACCAAGATGGCAGAGATTTATTTATTTTTATAGATGGGATAACTAGTAATTTAATTCATAAATATATCAGTGGTTTTCTAGCACTTTATGTGAATTGTGAGTAAAAACAATAAAAATGGTTTAAAAAATATTATATTAGCTGCTTGGGAGTTAAATTTGTAATAAGAAATATTAACTAGGAATTATTGGCGTAATCAAATCACGTAGGGGCTTATTAATAAACTGGAATGAGCGAGAGATTAACTTTAGTCCATGGGTTTAGAATCGGCTTGATTATTTTGAAATATTTGAATTTTAAAATTAATAGGATTGTCATGTTCGGCCGAAGTACTGTGTTTGTTACCAAAGTTGTGAATAACAAGCTATTCGAAATATTTGAGCCAATTCTAAAGCCTTAAAAAATGGGTTAAAATTAATTCCTGGGTCATCGGAGTTTATTACTAAAAGGCTCAAGGTCTTCTTCACTAAAACTGAGTTCAAAAGTAACCACTTTTAGAACCCTAAAGGGACAAAACATTCGAGAACTAAGTTTTAAACCTATATCTGAATACGGCCGTATTACTTGAAATGGAATTTTGAATTAAATCATAAATATCCTTAATTATTCTACAGACTTCCTAATTCTATTCTCTCACATGTGTATGCCATGAAGCTTTACTAATTGTTTCATAGTATTGAGAATAGGACTAAAAAACCTAGGCACTACCTTAAACCTCAGCTTTCCTACAGGGGGTTGAGCATAGGGAATGCCCTTGAAGCTGTAGTAGGAGCAGTCTCCGGTGATGCTCTCCAGCTTCTCGCCTTCCAACCAGCCTTGCGACACTTTCAACTTCGTCATTTTGCAGTGCGAACTCGATATACTGGAAAAGAAATGTATTTATAATTAGAACATAGCATATCCATACATAATTGTCACGCCTGTATCACATAGTAGTAGGCAGAGATTATAGACCGCCACTTTATGCTCGATGCCGATTTTATTTTCGCTTCATCCACTTTCATCAAACTTTTTACTCAATGCATTTTCATCGGTTCAGCGTTCTTATTTTTTTGCGCCTTCATTAAATTTATTGCATTCTTCTTTCTCTCTTAGGCTCTCTCTCTCTCCGAAATAATAAACCGTTTTCTTCTAGTCATCATCGGGTGATGGAGATATGTAAGATAAACTCTCAAAAGTGAATAAAATGTAAAATTAGATAGAATAGTACTGAAATAGACTTGATAGGTCATTAATGTAGATAGATAGATTCATCTAAACTCTATTGGCATGTGGCGTATTTTGAAACTATAATTTAATTAGGTATAAACTATATCTAATTATCGCATTGCTTGAGATATGTTTTCATATTATAAATTTCAAGCATTTATATTAATTTAATAGTATTAAAAAGACCAATATAATTATTTAATTAGAATTGAATATGAAGAGTGAAAAATTGTTCCTATTATTTTGTCAACAGAATGGCAACAACACATTCGGACGCCAAAAAATCGTAGATGTGATCGTAAACGATCTTCAATAATTTGTAAATATAATACGGATGTGTTTATTCTAGAGCAGTATTTATTTATTAAATCCTTTGCACTGTACAGGAATACTGTGGAGATATTACATAATAAAAATAATAGTAAAAGTGGCGGCCTTATCACACTAGGTAATTTCTTATAGGCAACCATGGGATGGATATATTAACAGGAGAAAGGAAGGGTAGTCTAAGGCGTAAATGAAATAATAATAATCAACTATTAATAACTAAAAATAAATATATAACAGTAGTATTTAATAAAAAATAAGCCTATCAAAAACATAATCAATCATCAAAGCATCAAATTCCTTGTAAAATGACTGAGACATTAATATTTTTAATAGTGAGATGGGGACACTTGTTTTCTCTTTCGCACGCATGCAATGTATGGAGAATTTTCTATTACTCCTCCCACCATCTTTTATATATTTGTAACTTGCTTCTTAATAAATCAATTTTAAAAATTCTTCCAAATTATGATATTGGACAATGTAATCTTTTGATATAAACAACAATAAAAATTGAGGACTCTAGCCCATTGAATTTATCAATATGAGATTAATTGAAACCACATTGATATCGGGTCAGCTGTTCGTGCGACAATAGATAATTAATAACATTCGACTGTTGAGTAACTTGATGTTTTGATTATTTTATATAGAATTACAAGGATTTTTTTAATATAAATAACTAATTGAACAATTTCAATATAATATGTTATTTTTTTCATTTCAATGAATGGCGCCGCGAGCATGCCGTTCGTCTGATAGTAAGTATTGTTATGACTGCTCATGTACAATAGCAAAATTAAACACCTTGAATTTTATATATGCTTGGCATTCCACTGCATTCGCCATCCTTAGACATAAGATGCAAGTCTCAGTATGGCCAGTAGTTAGTATGTCAATTGAATTACGGCGATCGTTTTTAGATCGAAAATATTATTTTATTGTTTTTTGTACATAATTTGGTACACACAATTTATTAAAGATTTCACAAATGTTTTCTATTAATTGTTTAAACAGCAGGCCTCTGAAATATGTTCTAAGGTAAATACAATTATATTAATTTAATCGTAAGTCTACATCTTATATATTCATTTGTTGAAACAAACGCCGTCACCATTTTTTTCAATTCATTGTTCAAATACAAGTAGGTTTTTCATTAGCTTGTTATTTGTGAAATTGATTCAATTGGGTAGATCCAAGTTTAATGGGAGTTGGTACTTGGTACACTTAAGATAACTAGGAAATTAAATTAACTATAATGTTTTCATCCATTAAAGTTCTTTGGTACATTTACAAGATACAGCGCTGTTTTAAAATCTAGAAAAATATTTTTTTGAAAACATTTTGTTGATTGTCGATGCGTGTATGTTTGTCGTAAATATGCAATTTGTTGTGATGTAAAAGTAAGCATCAAAGCATTCGGAATATTGATTGGTTTGAGTAAAATATCTAAAACAGTATACGACTGCACTAAGCCGGCATCTAACTTTCTTATAGTTCTCAAGGTCAGTTCCGTAAACATAAATATTTTATCTTATATTTTTTAATTGTATTAACGAGATGAGCATGAGATTCACTCTAAAAATGGCCCTTTAGAATTCTACTATATTATTCATTTATTCTGTCAGCCACTTTTTCTGAATACGTTATCAAAATATCAGGCTTATTATACATTCAAGTTGGACATTGCAATCACACACACGGCTTAAAATACCACTATGCTACCGCAGTGACTTTCCAAAACCAGTATTACACATATGACATAACAAAAGAACTGATCTACATTTATTATTTATCCCAGATAATAAGAAACAAATTACTCACGTTCGCTCCGGCTCGATATGAACTTAAAACTATGATTTATTCACGTTAAAAGAGAACCGGTATGACAAGTTGTAAACACAACGTGTCACGCGCGCGGCTTGCATGTATACTGACCGAAAGTACCGTACTGGGATCACTTACTTGTCAAACACTACATACGCGCAGAGAAGACATTGAACTATCCTCATGTTCATTTTGTGAATCTAGAAATATACTTAAGTCGCACATTTTATATCTTTTTAGCGAATGACTGGTTTGCCTTCGTTGTTATTTTATAAAGTATGTCAAGTGGTAATGCATCTTCCAATTTACAATCCATAGATTTTTTAGTGGCGTAGTTGTACTACGGTACGGTTACAAAGCTGAGGTCTCGGGTTCGAATCCCGGGTTGGGCAAAGTGATATTGGATTTTTCTATTCATTATCAGCCCAGAGTCAGAAATTTGTGCCCGATATGGCGATAGGCTCGCCACCTATCACATTGTGGGATGGAACATACAAGGCGAAATGTGGGTGTCCTGGCACCTCTGCCTACCCCTTCTAGGATATAGGCGTGAGTTTATGTATGTATGTGTATTTTTTAGTGCTTTTAGTGGCATATAAGGTATTGTTTCTAGTGTAATTATATTGCCGATTACATAACCGTGAGATTTTTTTTCATCTTAATCCTTGTGTTTTTTGCGTTTAGATCGGCTAACACAATTTATTTTAATGTATTAAGATAATTGTTAATTATCAGTTCGTATCGCATACCTTATGTAATGAAATTATAAGATTTATATACAGAACATAACCTCGTATAATATGAATATTTTAAAGATAAACCAAGATTGTAATTTGTTATAATCACTGGCATGAACTTCGGTTTTTGCTGAGAATTAATGCGTAATTTTAGATCATTAAGTTTATTACTCATTAAAATATTGTTGATTACATATATTTTCCAATTTTATAAATCGCTATGGTATGCAGGTTTCCTCACGATGTTTTCCTTCACCGTTTTAGTGCGTGGTGATTGACTATCAATACACACATGACTCCGAAAAGTCAGAGGTGAAAATATATTATATTCATATTTGTTTTCACGCTATACATTTGTTTTGCATTGAAATATGTCACATTCACTTTGCATCTGAACAAGCACAACTAAGGGTTTCGTACATGCACTGCTTGTCTTTGAAGTTGCAGGGAGATTTAATAATAATAAGAAAGCATACATCTTATGTACATGCATGCATTTTATTTTCACCATAAATATAGGAGTTTTAATAAATGACAGTAAGAGAAAATATGTTTATATAGTTAATAGTTATAAAGTTGATAGTTTAACACCAAAGAACATCAAATATAAACTCAAGACAAACTTTTTGAATAATCTACATGTGTCTGGAAGCTTCTAATAACACTACAGTATCAATGTCTTGTTATAAGTTATAATCTCATTGTCAACTTTGATAGCATAAATATAAACCTTAGTGGTTTCCAGTGTTATCTACTAACAAATATTGTATGCATTCTTAAGCATATTAAATAAATGAAAAAAAAAATACATATAATTTTCGGATGCAAAAAAAAATACCACTCTTACGTATTTTATTAATTTTTTGCTCCTGCCAAAGATTGGCTCCGGCCTTACTTCTTTTTTGTTTCAAAATACAACCTTCACAATCTTTATCATCAACAAACCTTATTTATCCAATATGTATGCAAATATTATTATTCGACTTCAAAATAAGGAGGTGTTTTTCTACAGTATGATGTTTTTTTAATCTTTGTTACCTCATAATCATACCTCATAGAAAAGCCGATAAGTAAGTCGCTGGTGGTAGGTGCCTCATTTTTGAGAGGCCGCTTGGATATGTACCACACAATGTCTATTTTTCACGCCAAATAGCAGTGTAAATGTACCGTTTGAAGGACATTCTAGCCAGAGTAGCTACTGGACATAATAAGACTTAATTTAGTATTTCTCAGGATTGCGAACGCCGTGGAATGCCAAGCATTGGTTTGTAATTCACAGTGTTGTTTAGTTCTGTTACTGTCCATGAGTGGTCGTCTCGCGTACCAACAGGCTAACGGCATGCTCGTCTCACCATTCTTTGCTATAAAACCGGCCAAGTGCGAGTCGGATTCGCGCACGAACGGTTCCGTACCATCATCTATAAAATAAACCCTAAAAATCACGTGTGTTTCTGTTTATTGAGATAGAGTTAAAAAATTGCTTAAAAAAACGTTTGTTGTATGGGAGCCTCCCTTTAATATTTACTTTATTTTTATTTAATTATATATTTTGAAAGGTGATGTACAACTAAATATTCTGTGAAAATTTTGCTATTAACAGTTAGCAAAAAATACGTCAAAAACACGTTTATTGTATGGTGATGTTATATTTTTATTTTAAGTATTTCTTGCTATAGCGGCAACGGAAATACATAGGTAATTTGTGAAAATTTCAGCTTTCTAGCCATCACCGTTTATGAGATACAGCTTGGTGACAGACAGACAGCGGAGTCTTAGTAAAAGGGTACCGTTTTTACCTTTTAGATACGTAACCCTAAAAATGTTTTACTGGCTTGCGGTATACGACGTGACAAATAATCTCGAACAGAATGATTTGTTCCTGTTTGTAGTCTGAGTACATTAGTGTTACATGTTTAAATAGACTATTATGTAAGCCACGTCTACAGTCCGACAGCTGAATGAATACAATAATAGTCATTAGTTTTCTGAATAATTGAATTTAAATTATGTTTAAACTAGCTGTCGGGCCCGGCTTCGCCCGGGTGCAGATAGTTTTTGAGTCCAATCCACATCAAGAACATATTATTTCGCGTGTCTACTAACTATATTTCCCGCGTGCCGTCGACTATATTTCCCTTCCGTAGGAGAGGACATCCCGTGCCAACAATTTGAATTTGAAAGAGTAGAAAATATGTATATTTGGTTTCCTGACTCATCCCACGGGAACACTACATTTTTCGGGATAAAAAGTAGCCTATGTGTTAATCCAGGGTGTCAGCTATCACTATACCAAATTTCATCAAAATCTGTTGAGCCGTTTTTTCATGAAAGAGTAACAAACATCCATACATACATACAAACTTTCACCTTTATAATATTAGTAAGGATAAGCATAGAGATGGGAAATAGGCATTACAAGCAGATGATTAAATTATCAATATTGTTTTTAATCGCATGAATTATTTATTTATTCTTAACTGAACATAAAAAGGGAAAACAACTAAAGATATTATATTACAAATTAGGTGGCGGTGTTATAGCTCTTGTAGACAACCTTTGGATGGATATTAGAAAAAAAAAAACAGATTTATTTTGAAATAACTGACATATCATTTCGGTTAATTAGGCATCAATAACTCAAGTAAGGTCACAATATTTTTGACTTAATAACATATTGAGGAAATCAGATACGTCGAAAGACTTTTTGTTGGATTCGATTGGATTTTTTTATTCTTGTGCAGTTATACTTGTCTTTGAGAAAACTTTACTATTTGTTTTAATGTTCTATGAATAAAACCGGATGTGTTTGGGTAATGATGATATCTGGTAGTTCACCTTGCTTTATCCGCGAGATCAGAAGGTTATTTTTTAATGTCAATGACTGGGCTACTAAATCGTGAATAGTATTAAGAACGTGTAGCACGCGAACTGCTTCTTAAATTGATCAAACTATATAATTATTGTTGCATTTTGGTACTTATTTTTATAAGTACCTGACATGAAATTAATTTGCTGCTCCTGAAGGTGAGTGCTCAGGAACCTTTGACGAAAACGGTTGTCTCTTACCGCTTGATACAGTGATTCTGACAAATTGGCTTAATAATTAAATAATAAATACACCCATCAGTCACATACATAGTTCTGATCCAACATTAAGAGCAATTAAGTCTTGTGTCGTGGGGATTTTGCGGTCTTGCAAACACGAAGATCCAAAAAAAAAAAAATTGTGGGCCACAAAAATATTTGCGTCTGTGCAGGGATCGAACTCGCGACATCTCGTTTCACAGTCGACGTATAACCAATTGCGCCACGGGGGCGGTCGCAGTACAGAATCGAATGTGTTTCAAATAGCCGGAATGGTACCGGAACTAAATGGAATTTAGTTTAAAAGTTTCTGTGGTGCTACTGGTTAGACGTCAGCTGTGAAACGAGAGAGTTCGATCTTCGCTCTGAGACATATTTATGCGATCCTAGGTATATGTCTCGAGTCTAGTTATTGTGAGGCCGAAAACTCTCTTGTTGTGTTTGATGACAATAACCCAAGACTTGTATCTTAATGTGGGGTTATGACAAAGTTTAACCAAGACGCAAGACTTGCACTCGTATCTTAATGTGGGGTCATAACTTGCAAGTATGTGACTGGTGTACTTATTTACTAGCCCAAGTCACGAATACGCTAAATACTTGATAGCAACAAGAATCTAGTATGCAAGAAGAAAATCAAGGAACTCAAGATTATAAGTTTAACAACGTTTATTCACCGGTAAAGATATTTTACAATGAGCAGTAAAAAAGCTGACACGTCAAGTAAAAAATACAAGCGCCACAAGTGGCCAGAATGCACCACTCGATATTCATATATAAAAACTATTTAGTACAATTTATTTGATGTTTAATATTCCAACACAACCCACTTATATCTTCTTTACCTTTTACCAATGGTACTTGCTATCCCAGATCAAAGTATACTTAACATTGTCGATATTAAAAGCAGTGGCGTAACTACCCCATCGGGGGCTCGTGGCAAAGTTCATCATATGGGGCCCCTCGTATGTGTAAAAAAAAACATTGTAATTTTGTTTTTATGAATAATTTTTAAGGTGCTAGCCGATTCATTGGAAAAAGAGGGACTCTTTGCGATGAACTCTTTTTTTCTAGAAACCACCTCACAGGAAATTAACCTGGCTGAATCCTAAGTATTCTACGAGAAACGATAAGGATTTCACTTTGACGACGAATAGACGGATTTTCAGTGATGTCTCTGTGATCAACAGGGTGAAAACCGGCAGTAATCACCAAACGGTTAGGGGCACATTGAAAATCAATTGCCAATTAGAAAGGCGTCGCTTGATGAAGTCTACGCGCACGTCTACCTACTCGCGCACATATCCAAAACCCTGAGAGCTTTCAACTTGAACAGACAAATTGCTTTGATTGTCTAAAAGAAAACCTTGCAGTGGACGAGCCAAACAGCACTTTGGTAGAAGCTGTCCATACGGTTGGATCTAAATATTTTAGACCTCGCCGTAGAGACAGACCACAAAAATATCTATTCTCACTCTTGACCTCATGGGCAAACGTCGACCTTTGGCGCTGCAGTCTTCCGATGACGCTGGAACATATTGAAGGCTCAATAGACGGATCTGGAAGTCCTTGCGACACGATGTCCCTGCTCACAATACTGTGAGCATTAAAGAGACAATTGAGCGGAACGGAGGCTTCAAAGTATTTGCAAGAGACTTGTCTATTGGGAAAAGATAGTTGTCTAGGCTGAAGACCACGTCTGCGTGGTATCGATGAGGGCAGAGGTATTAAGGGAGATCGAGAGGTTCTACGAACAGCTTTAAACCTCGGTTGCCGAACCTACTGTTACCTCGGTTGAACACCCGAGTGCCGAGTTGATCCGACACTTTTGCGACGATATTCCAGACATCAGCCTGTGTGAGATTGCGACGGCCCTGAAGCAACATAAGAACAACAAGACGCCGCGCTGGGACCGGGAATGGAATCACCTCAGAGCTTCTGAAAGCGGGCGGAACGCCGATACTGAAAGCCCTTCACAGGCTCTTCAATTCCGTTCTCCCCGAGGGCTCAACGCCAGAGGCACGGAGCAGGAGCGTGGTGGTACTGTTCTTCAAAAAAGGTGATAACACTTTGCTGAAGAATTACTGGCCCATCTCGCTCCAGAGCCATGTCTATAAGTTGTTTTCGAGGGTCATGACAAATCGTCTCGAACGCAGGTTTAATAACTTCTAGCCTCCTGAACAAGCCGATTTCCAAAAAGGCTTTAGTTTTCGTTTACAAGCTTTTTGGTAAAGGCAACGAGAAGACTCGTAGTATACTCTAGATCCTCCTTGTAGTCTCTTTCTCAAAGTTGTTTCTACCTAGTTAAAGGGTAAGCCCCAAGTAGGTAGGTATATTTGGAAACAACTTCAATCTGGTGGCTATATACAGTAACAGGTATTGGATCAGGGTGGTGGTTGATTATTACTTTGGTTTGGCTATGTAAATGTTAAGACATATTCGCTGTGAGGCTGAAGCCGGGTCGTCCAGCAACTATTGCAGTTCCCCCAGAAATTTTGCCTTCCAGACTATATTATCGTCAGCGAAACGTAGGAGCGTTTGTTTAATATAATAATTATTTATTTTATTATTTATCGTCACTGTCTCTTATGAAGGGGACATTCGGCTTAAAGTGACCTTTCTCATTCATAAATCGTTTCACACCATTTTTTTAATTACACGGATCTGTAACGTTTGGAGATTTCATATTTTCCACTCTTATTAATACGGTTTAAATTCAATTTTACTCGTTATTGGTTGTGGTTGTATCAAATCTGAATATTCACCTATCCATTTGTTCATTTCTCAGCCTCTGTTCACTTGCATTTTCATGATTTTCATCAATAAATTTCTCATTTCGTTAGTACTGACTTATTTTAGGAAAAGTTTTATTAATTGCATCACTGAGGGGGATGCTATAATGAAAACCAAAACCAAAACATTTAAATCAAATATTATGATGAAATGGTTGTCATTTTTAAAATGTAGACAATTATTTATTGTTATTACTTTCGTTATAAGTGTTACATATTTCTCTGCTTACACCCTGTCGGGCTTGAGCTCGAGGCTCTATCGAGCCTATCGACCAGGCCCTACTAGGCCGGGACGCGGGGGCCCCTTAGGCCGGGGGCCCGTGGCATTTTGCGCACTCTGCCACCCTATTGTTACGCCACTGATTAAAAGCAAACACTTTGATATCAGTGTTTATTTGAAAGTATGAAGGTAAACCTTATTTCTGTTTTCTTTTTGTTTATTGTTATTTTCTTGCTTTATGGACATTGGTCAGTGACGTGTCTATTGCGCGAGTACATTCGTCTGAGCATTAGTCATAATCTAATGTAATTATTAAGACTAGTTGCCGCTAATTTGTTCTAAGACATGAACAATACGTGTTAGTTTGTCTTATGATCTATATATATACTAAAAATGCTTCCAATTTATATGTACATTACGAGTACAAAAATAGAAATATTAATTCAAGTAAAAAAACTATACCAGATATTTATATTACCAAAAAAAAATTACGTTCATATCTATCAGTGGCCTATGGTATTATAAATTACATTGATAAACTTTGTTATTTTTATTCTTATCTTTTTTTGTTGCATAGGTTCGGCAAACGACATAAACGGTCACCAATGTTAAGTGATCATTGCCGCTCATGAACACCCGTAACACTTGGGTCGAAGATATGTTGTCAGGTCATCAAATCGGGAGGATAGTGGGATAAGGATTCTTCGTTTCTTACTAAAATATAACACGAGATTTTAACTAGAAAAATAACCAGTGTTTTTAATGATATAATATGAATAAATATATCTATTTAAAATTAGATCCATTTCAATTTGAAAACTAAGTCCTAAAGCTGGTATTTTATATGTATGATATGAGAGAAGTAATACGTAAGGCTTTCTTGATATTATTCTGCAGGAATTATGGAGCGGTGGGGTCAGTCTATACAGGTTACACATTAATAATATTCCTATCTTTGTTGCAGGTACCAATATTCAAGGAGTTTATACAGTAAGTCCTTATATTTTGCGGTGAAATTAAGCATATACACGTAAACTTTATCTTGAATAAGCACGTTCTAAAACCTCTATTGTAGATTAAATAGGCATATGTGTTGACTTTAGGTTCCGCTAGTTCCCCGATTACGACATTCCATATACCAATTAAGGGATAACTTTTCTATATCATTCTTCTTCTTCAGCGCCGGATCTAGGTTTTTTTCGAGGCGGGGCAAAAACTGAAAAATGCCGCCCCCCCTTGCCTATATTTTTATCTTAATCACCATCATCATTTTTAGCAACCAGACGCCCACTCAACACAGGACATCGGGAAAGAACGTCTTTTTTTATTTTTTTTATTTTTTACCACCTTGTTAAGCATTTTTACACGCTTTATATTAGCGTCACTTTTGAGGGTTAACGTCACACACGTCTGTAAGCTTTGACTCTAGTTTTCCTACACGTAACCCCTGGGTAGTGCCAAATGAGTGACACAGTTCTTGGTGGTAGGACTTAAGGGTCCGTCTGGGTAGCGATCACCGTCCACGGGGCGTAAAGACCGTAATAGTGATCTGATAGTGATTTTGTACGTATTTTTGATCGCTCTCAAAGGGAGGAGTGTTGACCCGCCGGCCAAAGAGACAGTACAGTACAAGAGCCCAATCGTGGCTAACCACCACGAGGGGCTGCCTCACCATGTCGCACATAATCTTTGGCGGGTACGTCGTGCCAGTTGGTGACCGGATGTGGCCGACATTTAGCGACATGCCGACCCTTTCATGCCGGTGCCCATTCGGCCTACTTAATGCCCGGACTTTGGCTTCTCGATGCCTCTTCATCAAACCTATCCTTTCAACTTCATGACAGCGCAATTCAACAAAGCAGGTCTTTCAGCGGTGCATAACCCCACCATCGCGTTCACTATGGAGTTCACCAACATCCGCGAACTCCAAACGACCTTAATGCCGTCCACCACCATTTCGAGACGGCCTAGTCTGCTTTGCTCTTCTTGATGGAGACGCGGATTCGTTGTCCGGCCGAATATTCCTACCTGCTGTACCTCGGTTATTCACTTGAAGAAAGCTTCAAGCCTAATGTCGGGGTATGCTTGTATGTATATTCGGTTGGACATCTACTGTCACCGTTTAAGCTGCATGGAGGGTCCTTCTCCGCTTTGTGTTTGCACGTGAATCTTGGTTGCCTGAGCCGCATCGACGTGTGCCTTTACAGGTCTCACAACGGGGAAGATGAGACGACGCGGCTGTTTAGGTATCTCAGCCATGTGGCTGATGACGGGCGGACGCAGTTCCCGTCGGCTGAAATGGTCTTGGGGGATTTCAATACACATCACAAACTGTCGCTGGGCTCCTCCAAGACTGGTTCAGTTGTACATTTATCCTGGGCTGTTTAAAAATAACAATGATGGTTGTATCATTGAGATAAAACGATGTATGGCGATGGCTAGAGGGGCAATGGAGAAACTCAGGAAAATATGGAGGAATCGTACTACTACAAAAGCTACTAAAGATCAGGCTTGTCCGAGCACTTTCTCGTATTTCTGTATGCCGCTGAAACATGGACGTTACGGGAGAAGAAAAATGTAGATTCCCTAGAGATGAGGTGTTGGAATGCTTGGAATATCAGGTCCGAATTCCACACAAACGTTTCAAGAACTCGGCATCAAGTAGCGTCTTTCCGAGATAGTACGGCCCCATATACTTCGAATATTCGGTAATTTCTCACGACGAATTAACGACTCCATAGAACGTCTTATGGTTAATAGGGCAGAGTAGACTGAAATAGACCTCGTGGTAGGACATCATACACATACATTTATATACATTATACATACGTACAGCGGCACAGATATTATGACGGATATTATAAGGATAGCCTTGTCAGGCCTCAAAACTTCCAGGTCTGATTCAAACTCAATTTCCTAAAATCGGAGTGAATACAATACCTTTTTTTTAATCGATATCTACGGGGAGATCATAAGGTGCATGTCGAGGTCTCCAGCCTTCCAATCTGACGCACGGGGACAATTATTGTCCGTACCGCATAGATTTTGCAGCCAGGTTGGATGTATTACGGACAATAGGCGATGCGGATGAGCGAGTAACACCTAGTTGACTCGCCGTGCCACCCGACGCACTTCCTAATATGGCTCCTCACAACTTAGGTAGGCGTAGATTTTCTCTGCAACGGACGCCCTAACCGTCGGCGTCCGCTATGAAGCCACGAATTCTGCCGCACATCTTAGAGTGTGCCAGCGACCCCAATAACCCCTATTAATCGCCTCTTACGCCAGGCAAAGGAAACCGTGAAGGAATTTTGCCACCCCTTGACCACGGGGTGCGTGTAAACAATAAATAACCAATTTGAAAAAAAAACCATATTTTTAGCAAGGAAGTCTAAAGACTATAATCAATGTTAATAGCTGTTTTTTCACATTTAAGCAAGATTTTTTTATAAAGTATCACTATTGGAATATTTTATAATATCCCAGTATAGATATTTACTTGGGAGTGTCCTACCCCGAATTGCCCCCGAACCAAGGTCTTGTTGCACCTGTTGCACCTGAAGAAGTTCTCTATAGTCTTCGTCGCATGAAGAACCGGAAAGCGGTAGGGCCTGACTATATTCCGATAGAGGCGTGGAAGTCGTTGGGGCTTCACGGTGTGGAGCTTCTTGCTGCGTTATTTAACAGCATCCTAAATACCAAAAACATGCCTGACTCATGGCGGTTGAGTGTGATAACTCCCGTGTACAAGGGTAAAAGCTGTGTTCAGGAATCCGGTAATTATCGTGGCATTAAGGTCATGAGTCATACCATGAAGCTTTTCGAACGCGTCATCGAGTCCAGGCTCCGCCAAGAGTGTACTATATCTGAGTGTCAATACGGCTTCCGTCCTGGCAGTGGTACTACCGACCCGATATTTGCACTCAGGATGCTTGGCGAGGCATACAGAGCGAAGAAGACGCCACTGCACATGGCTTTCTTGGACCTGCTGAAGGCCTTCAACTGTGTGCCGCGACAGGCAATCTGGTGGGCGATGAGGATGAAAGGGATACCGGAAGCCTATGTGGACATTATCAGAGACATGTACCTCCGATCCGAGTCCTTCGTTCGGACCGCCGTTGGCGATACGAATCCTTTCCCGATTGATGTCGGTGTGCACCAAGGCTCGGCGCTGAGTCCATTCCTCTTCAGTGTTGTGCTCGATGCCATTACGTCTCACATCCAGGACCCTGCGCCCTGGTTGTTGGATGTATGCCGATGACATTGCACTGGTGGAGGAGGACCGACGACTTTTGGAGCGCAAGGTCAACCGGTGGAAGGAACGCTTGAGAGCGGTGGTCTGAAGTTAAATGTGGCGAAGACCGAGAACATGGCTTGCGGGAGTACGGACCCCCAAAGCATCGTGATGGGGAACGAACTGGCCGTGAAAACGGACAAGTTCAAGTACCTTGGGTCCGTACTACATGAGTCCGGTGACATCGCCCTTGACGTCAAAGCCCGTATAAGCGCTGCTTGGGCTAAGTGGAGGGAGATCTCGGGCATACTCTGCGACCGCAGGATGCCGATGAGGCTCAAGGGTCTCACCTATAAAAGCATCGTGCGGCCGGTGCTCCTGTATGGGTCTGAGACGTGGCCTGCCCTCAAGCGGCACGTCCAGGAGGTCCACGTCGCGGAGATGAAGATGCTGTGGTGGGTGTGCAACGTTACGCGTTTGGACAAAATCCGTAACGAGCACATCCGTGGCAGTCTTGGTGTCCGCGATGTGGCTGATAAACTCCAGGAATCCCGCTTGAGATGGTATGGTCACGTCCTAAGGAAACCGCAGGAGTGCGTCGGTAATGTGTGCCTGAGCCTCAATTCCCGGACCTCAACCGCGGGGTAGACCAAAGAAGCGCTGGCTCGATGTCATCAAGGAAGATATGAGGGTCAATGGCCTTACTATTGAGGATGCCGAAGATCGGGCGAAATGGAGGAGAATTTGCCGGAAGGCGGACCCTGGCACCGGCCGGGATAACGTCAGGTAGAAGAAGATCCAAGTATAGATATTTAATAAAGTGTTTATTATTAAATTGTCAACGTGGAAACGTGGGAACATATTACTGAAATATTTTAACTATTCTTAATTTTCAAACCCCATTTTTTCAGTGTGTAAAATATTGCCTTTTATTATTCAGTAAATCAAAACAAAAAAAAATTGTCCAGATTTGCCGCCCCTTTAAATTTGCCGCCCTAGGCTCCAGCCTACTCAGCTTACTAGTAAATTCGCCACTGCCTGTACCACATAAAAGACGTTCGATGGTTAATCAACTAAAACTAACTACTAAACACAAATTGGATATTAGAAACTAAACGTAATTGTTGAGATGGATAAATTATTATACATTCCAAGTATTAAGTTTTCATCTCTTTTTCACGCGCCTCTATCGCATAATCACTAATTCGCGCACGGCGAAAAAAAAAGTGTAAGTGGTGTTACGTTATTGATGAGTTTTGTAGTTGTCTCCGAAGATTCAATATGCCGCCCCCTGATCGTGCCGCCCGGGGCACGCACCCCGACTTGCCCCCCCCTAGATCCGGGCCTGTTCTTCTTCTCAACCGTTATCGCTCTCGGCAGTGTTATTGGTCATCTTTTCATCATTTACTTTTTGTAATACAGATCGATATTGACATAATATGGTATTTAATTTAACCCTTATGTTTTTCATCCCTCTAGGTGACATTGTATAAAATGTGAAAAAAACGATATGTTTTTTTAGTTATCGTGATTTGATTTTTTGCGAATTTAGCCATATAAATATAAATATTATTACCGTTTATCTGATCTTCAGTTCGGTTCGGGAAATTATCTGATTGGTAAAAAGACTCGTACCTATTCCATTATTAATAGAAAGTGCAATATAAATTTTCTCCTCACGACGCGAAATGTGAATGTGGCAATTATTTGGTACTGGCTACTGCACAGCATTCATTATAGGTGAACGGTGAACTGTAGGAATTTAGTCGCGCCACGCTAAAAACGTCTTAGATTAGATCCAATGTACAGGAAAATTTTTCAATACACATACTGATGCTAAATAAAAATGTACAATTTGAATAAAGAGGATATAACACAATTATAATAAAAGCCAGAAATAGGTGACGGGGATGAAAAAGTAATTTAAAATGTGTAAACTTCAACATTTTTAACTTTTTATTATTCAATAATCGTAACATCTTTTGTTTAAGCAATAGCCTCAAATACAGGCCTTATATAAACACAACTCTTATCGCAAGGATGCCAATATTTACCAACTGACCAATAAGTTTTTTTTTACCAACTATGTAACCTGTGTGTCACAAGCAAATAAATTATTTGATTTGATTTTTGTATACTTATTTCATGGCAGTAAAATTTTTATTTATTTATTTATCAATGTGATCGTCGATCAAAATCTTCACCTGACTTTCTTAAGTGGTGACATGAATAGGTCCTCACATTTTTCTCTAAAGAGTATAAAGGGACCTGGGTCCGATTTCTTAGCACAGTTGAAAATGCATTCGTTGGCGTATGTTTGAAGGTCGTTGCCGCAAACAGATAGAAGTATTTTTTCGCATATAGAATCGGGTTTTTCTTACCCTAAAGGGAGGAGGTTGAGCAACAAAGCCCTGGGAAAGACCTATAAATAATAGGGGCATTTTAAATATTAAATTTTCCATAATCAAGGTTAGAAACAAAACTAAATGATAGGTGCCTAGGCTAAGTTATAAAAGTATTGCGATACGGCTGGTACTACCATACATACATACATAAACTTGGGTACGCCTTTTTCCCAGAAGGGGTAAGCAGAAGTGCAACCAGGACACCCAAATTTCGCCTTGTATGTTCCGCCCCATGATTTGATAGGGGACGAGCCTATCGCCATATCGGGTACAAATTTTTGACACCGAGCTAATAATGAGTAGGAAAATTGAATTTTCTTTTTATAATGCGATTTAGTCCAATGTTAAGTTTCATTTGTAACTTGCTTATTTGAGTGTTTGATTTAGGTAGGTTTTTATTTATGTACAGTCAGCAACATAAGTCGCTACACATTCACGAGATTTGGAATTTTCTTATCATCCAAAATAATAATTATTTTCAATATCGTATGGCACTTCTCGGCATAGATGACTTTACTTGGTTATATTTTACGACTACAGAGTAGTACGTACAAATTTTAATTCATAGACCCTGGCACCGGCCGGGATAACGCCAGGTAGAAGAAGAAGAAAAAGGTTATAAAAAAATGTGAAGTGTTCAGCGACTTATGTTGCTGACTGTACATATTATAAAAATATATGCATAAGTAAAAACATACCTAATAATTTACCTTCATATTTTTACAAGGCGAAATGTGCCTGTCGAGGCACCTCCGACTTCTGAGAACAAGGTGTGAGCTTGTGAACCTATGTATTTATATGGAAAGAAAATTAGCGTTTAATATTACTTGATTCTAATGGTGTTCTAAGTGTGTGAATAAATGAAGAATAAGTAAGACTTAGAAAGAAATACACATTGAATGTAATTGTAAAATTGTATGTATTGTATATGATTTTACAAATTTATGAAAGGTGGCAATCAAAATGCAAATTGCGGTGCGTGAAGCTCAGGCGAAATAAAATTGTTGGAATGAACACATTGCATAGTGGAAAACAGCAGGCGTCTATTTGGAAGTGTATTTAAAGCTGTTATTTTTGAATAATAAGAGATTGTTGTTTTCTTATTTGTACTTACTCTATTTTGAAATTAATCTGATACTAATTACGTCACTACAACTAAGGTAAAAAATATACCCAAATATACATACATATGAATAGCTTATTGATATTTATTTTTCAGTTAGAAATTATTTTCGTTACCCCATGCAGTTGCCCTTTCATGTTCCTTTAGCACCGATTTAATGGCAATCCTTTATAGCTTGTTAAATCTTATTATGTATCAAAAAATAATTATATAATTAAATTCAAAGTTATCAATCTTCTGTTTGGAGCGTTTTAATGTTTTAATGTGAAATTATATTTTTAGTGGAAACAAGATATATTAATTTACTTACACAAGAAAAATCTTCATATTGATTTGTATAAATATGTGTAGCGGACTTAATTTACCGTTATTTTTTATAGTCGGCTGTAAATGTTAATATAGGCCTATGATCTACCGTGAATTTGTTATAATACTAGAAAAGAATATATATCTATCAGACGATAACAAAATGTCCAATGCAAGTTTCTACTGAAAGGGCTTAGGCCCTAGTCCACTAGGCTGGAATATTGCGGATTGGCGGACATAACCAAACAAAGGTATTTTCAGTACAGCAGGTGATTAAATGTGTAAAAATAAAAACTATACCGTGGCTAAACGGTTGATGACAAATTAATAATATTTGGTGTAGGGACTTTTGATGCGATACCTTTTACTAGTTCCAAAAAAAGTCGTCTTGTCGTCACTTTGTACAATTCTTTGGATGTGTATTGAACTCCTCCTAACCTAAACGGCTGAACCGCTATTGATGATTATTTTTTGTGTGTGTTCAAGTGGTGTCGTGAGTGGTTTAGAATCACAATTCGGACCACAATAAAACATATTATCTACATCTGGGAAAAGCCGGGCAGGGCTAGTCTTCTAATATAAAATTATTATAACACTCTGTATTCTAAAACAACAGAAAATAAGTATTCGGTAGAAAATATATTTAATAAATTTTAATACAGTAATATTTATTGTAACGTCTTCATCTGCAGTTTGAGGTTAGCCGCGCCCCTGATCAGGTCTTCACATCTCCCTTTATACAGGATATATAGTCCGGGGTAGGGCTGCCCCGGGCATCGAACTCTGTACGCGTTCGGATACGCCACGAACTTGGACATAACTTGGTCCATGGGTTGCTTGCTAAGTTCGGATTGCTTAATTCCTGGTATCAAGGCGGTGGAAATTGCGAGGATCGAACCTAAAAGATAAGATAATGTTGTTAGTTTTTTTGGTCCTACTGGTGAGTAAAGGCCTCTTCTATTTGCTTTTGATGTCTGTTTGTGCCTGGAAGGGGCCAATATCTTTAGACTTATGATTTCACAAACAAATCAAGAAGTTATACATTCACGTAACCATTGTTATGTGAACCAAATTTCTCATCCAAATGTTTCCTGATTATGATTTTTGCAACCAAATTGACGAGACAATGATAATTTTATACTTAAATACCAGTAAACATTGTGAATATCCTTTTGTATCACGAAACGTGGTAACATTAATTTTGTTCTATCTACTAGTATCCGTACAAACATTTGCATTTATTACAGGAATAGCGGATATACAATATACAATGGTATTGAAATACAGTTCACTATTTACTATTTGTTCCGTTGGAATTCAACCATTCATAGAAACTAAGTATATTTACAATGGTAATAGTTTCAGTGCTAGGTTTTCTAAAAGTTAGCTATACATATAACACGTATTCACTCGTTCACTTAAATTTGATTCGTAATTTCATTATACATGGTGTTGGCAATTATATTAATGCTGTGATATTGACTTTATTGAATGCCCTTAGTTTGACGATTGGTAGTAGACATATCTTTACCTATTTTCGTCATACATTACCAGTGTCTCCTGCCGAGCATGACTCACCGTCACGCAATTATCTGGTAAATTAATGCTTCTATGATAGCTTTTGTTTATGCATTTGTTTATTATTGCATATTGTTTATTATTGCATTTGTTATTGCATCTATAAAAACAGAGTTCGTTTACACGGGGAGAGTCTCGCTCCAAGAATCGTATGCCACTGTCGCATGACACAACCTCCATATGATTATCGTTTTGACAAATGCTTACACGATGCCACTTATTAATATCCTTACGATAGTCGCATCATCATGGCAAAAAATCTCCCCGTTTAAATGGGGCTTTAGGCTAGTATCATATAACCAATCCAAGAGATCACTCATTATCAAACAGCTTACTCGTGGACTTACATGATTAGCAGTCAGTTTAAAATATACCAGATGACCAAGGAAATCCAATATTTGTTGTTTATCTTTGCAATGTCTTCCGGTGGCCAATATTGGACCCAACATAGATACCATGTTCAAGTCCAAATAACTTGATTGCTGGTAGACAATTCGGAAATTCAACGTACTAAAATGAAGTAATGAAAATACTTACATAAAACCGCAATAAACTTCATGTTGATAGTTTCTTATATTAAACATTTGAATACTGGTGTTTTGTGATTTATACGATAATTACTATAATAAAATTAACCCTTTTCTGGACATTGGGTCACCTTTAACATAATCATAAAGTATTTTTTTATTCAAGGCCTTTCTTTACAAAGGAGAATGCCCCTTTTACTATAAAACTTAGTGTTGGTGCAAAGATTATTGGGCCTTGTATAAGAAAAATATATGTTTTCAATAAATATTGCAACCCAGGACCGGAACTCTTGGAGAATGGAAGTTGGAGACCATTAAATTTTTTTTAGTCTTTGGCTGGGTGAGCAAAATGTAAAATGTGATGATAATTACCTTATTTCATATAAAATTTGTCGCCGGGATAAAACAGGAGAACTTTTAGGGACAAACCATATTAAATCTTATGACTTTTTAGCAGTATCGTCATCGGAATCAACTATATTTTTATCGATAAATATATATATATATATATATATATATATATATGAATGGGCATTCTCCTTTTAGCTAATGCAGTTCCGTTGCATTCCATCGTTTTGTCTTTTATAATTTTAGGTCAGCGTAATTCAATAGATATTACTGTGACTTAATTGAATGGTCCTCGTATAGGAGAAAATGCCGTCAAATGTGTTTTGTAGGTATAATGACTGTATATTTCACCCGGAGAATGTAGAAATAGTTTTTTTTTATACTGGCCCGGCATAGTGGCGGCATTGCACCTGATGGTAAGTGCTAATGCCGCCCAGGCAGAGTATCCATTGGCATCGGACGGCGGTCCCATGCCAATGGAAACAATTATGCCGGCCTGCTAAGGTGCCTCTTCACGCTACGGCGGAAGGACCCAGGATTATAGGAAGGAGGGAACACGTGAGACGGCAAACAATTCCACGGCCTGACGGTGCGGCACAAAAAGAATTCGAGAACCGTTTGGTTCGCACCGGGATGGTGTGGACCGTCAAGCTATGGCTGCGCAAGCCAGCACGCGTGGTTCTGGTAAGGAATGGAGAGGAGGGGATCAAGTTGAACAATTTTTCAGAGCACTCACCGTGATACAGGCGGTAGAACACGTTTAGAGAGGCGACATCCCTCCGGAGTTGTAGCGACTCTAACTTGCTCGTAACGTCTGCATCATTCACAATGCGGATGGCCCGTTATATCAATTGGTCAGAGATGACCACGATACCATGGCAAGAATGGGTTGACGACAAATTCTGAATGTAACCGTGTCCCATCGCGTCAAGGTTTGTTTATAATTATACTTGATTACGGAACTAAATGTGCCGAATCGATTACCTGCAGGAGCGATATGTTCTAAGGTATTTCTTTTCGTTGTTTTTGCTTTAGAACTGTACTTTATAACTTCAAGACTGCAAGACACTTACTATCAGACACAAAGTAAACTTTTTCTTTTTTGTTAAATGTATAATAATTATTAATTACTATTTCCACAGAGTAAAGGCATTTTTTCAAATTAAATACAAGTTTTTGTTTGAAATATAATGCATGCTGTATTCTATCATCATGAATAAAAATGAAATGTGTTCCAGTAGCAATTCATTTATTGAATCAAAAGTCTAAGTCGGCTAATTCGAATATTTCTATGAAGAATTCGATAGTTTCACTAAGGAAGTTACTATCAACAATTAGAGTATTGTTGGCTATGTTTACATAGCTCCTGTTGCAACCATCATACTCAGGCCATGTTATGCCAAGTGAAGAGTCGGGAGTAGGATTTCTGAAAAGCAGAACAGTCATGTGAGTCCCGTAATAATTGATACTAGTATAATTTTGTAAGTGTAGTAATTTTTTTGTCTACTCACCCATATTTGATAAAGTTGGTGTAAATAGTTGTTGTCAGATTAATCATTTGGTACTCTTCACTATCCACGTCGACGAACATATTAAGAGCGTTAGGCTGGAATAAGTAAAACAAATCGTCCACGTGGCCCGGAGCGTATATATCGTAAGGCACTCCCTTGTTACCGAAATAATTTCTGCTGGAGACGCTAGAGAACACGTAGGAATACCTCTTAGAGGTAGTAGACGATGGTAAGAGACTGAAGGCTCTATGGACAGCAGTGGCTAAGTAAGCATCACTCGCAAATTTCACGAAATCCTTCATGTTCTCTATAGAAATGGCGTCATCACCAAAGTACCGCTGTCGAATTTTTTCCGATACTTCCATCACTATGTCAGGTGAAGAACTGTATAGTATTTCCATTGGGACAAGCACCTCTTTGTATTCTGATGCTGCGCTGATAATAGATTTCTCGAAATACGGTATCCCTGTAACACCCTCCAAGATTGTGGTGCCAAACATAATATCAACATCATGAATATCGCCGTTAAAAAACGCTTCTACAGGATCAACAGTAAGGAACTGTTCAGTACCAAAATCTTGCTCCTTTACGGCAATAAAGTCGTAATGCTTTAAAACGTTATTACTGTTTAGGACTTCGGAACCAAGCAGCGCAACGTTAGCATTTATAAGCGACATTGCCGGGACGCTCTGCAGAAATTCCAACAGTTCGGTATCGTTGGATGTTTCCATACCAAGGAGTGAGCCAAGTTTATGCGCGCGCAATCTTGGTTTGTAAGTCATAGTAAAATCGGCCTTGGGCGCACCACTCATGCATATAGCCCTTTGAAACAATCCTTTAGACATCGGAGATACTAGATGTAGGGCAACCGATTCCGCACCAGCGCTTTGACCCATGATAGTAAGTTTGTTAGGATCACCACCAAATTTTTCAATGTTTGTGTTCACCCATTTCAAAGCAGCCACTTGGTCCTTCATGCCCATGTTACCAGGCACTAATTCATTCTCGAGGCAAAGATATCCCAGGGCGTCTAGGCGATAGTTTATAGTGACGACAATGACATCTTTTTCGATCAAGAAATCGGGTCCGTAGAAGTTGCTATCACCTGAGCCACTTTTAAAACCGCCTCCGTGGATGAAAAATAGTACATCGTAAAGGGTATCGGGGTTGAGATTCGGCGAATAGATGTTAATGAATAAGCAATCTCCGGTGCCATTAACCCATACTTCTTGGAATATGTCGTACTGAGGACAAGCAGATCCGTGTTGTGTCGCGTCTCTCACTCCGCTCCAAGATTCAGGTGCTTGAGGTGCCTATAATTAAAGTAAAAAATGTTAGTAGATTTCCCACTTGCAACAGTTTTATGCTTTGCATGATTGTCCTACATCATTTCTATAAAATTCGTGATGCATCGAAATTCCGTTGCTGAGTTTCAAATTCATCTCATTCTAGTATTCTCTTAGGTAGACTATATTAAAATTTAGTATTTGAACACTTAAATCTCAGATCTCACGATAAAAAACTTAGCTTACCATGAATCGAAGGTTACCGACGGGTGCTTTTGCATACGGCACGCCTTTAAAGCTGTAGTATGTCTTGTTCAGAGCCACAGTCTGTAGTATGGAACCTTGCAGGGTCCCTTCAGAAACTGTCACTTGCGCCGCATCCTCGCAGTAAATGCTGTCGAAATACGAATTATTAGATATAATTGATTTTATAACATTACTACTTAAGAGGATAGGGTAACGCTATAACCACTTTCGAGTGTAACAGTATGGACCAACTGAATCAGGTTGAAGTGACAGACGAAAATGTGTGATTGGTAAAAGCTGTTTCTATGATTCCGTAGATCCCTTCCTTATATGAAAGTTGAAAATTAACGAAACCCACAACAAAAACTTCAATAAAAAAAATATTGCAACGTGTAACTTTTAAGACTATTGTCAGTCGAAGTTCTCCTCAACAATCGAGACTACGATTGAGAGGGGTATTTATAAGGCCATAAAGTTCACTATGCTGGACTAGTGCGGGTTAGCCAACTTTACATATCATGAAAACTCTTACAAATTGGTATAGGATGCAGGTTTCCTCACGATATTTTCGTTTACCGTTACAGTGCGTAGTGATTGAATTGTCAATCCACTCATGACTCCGAATAGTCAAAGGCGTGTCCTGGGATTTAAATCTGCGACCACTACAAATATATCAGGAGCCGCGACTGATCCGCTTCCAACAGGTCACCACGCATCATTTATAAATAAACACACCCAACATTCACACACATAGTCCTGACCCCATATTAATATCATTTAAGACTTTTCGGTCTCACAAACAAATTTGTCTCGGAGATCGAACCAGTGGCCGCTCGTTTCACAGCCGGCGTCTAACTTCACTTTTCCTGGTACCTTAACCTCTTCAATTGTAAGATGTTTGAGTCTCAATTTCCCTACATCAGATCTATTTAATCACGCCAGGCAAATAATATTAGACATCCACCTTACCATCTTCATGTGATATATAAAGAATCTTCTAGACATGTCTTCCGATGGTAGCGGCGTCTAACTTCACTTTTCCTGGTACCTTAACGTCTTCAATTGTAAGATGTTTGAGTCTCAATTTCCCTACATCAGAAAAATTTAATCACGCCAGGCGCATAATATTAGACATCCACCTTACCATCTTCATGTGATGTATAAAGAATCTTCTAGACATGTCTTTCGATGGTAGATAATGCGTCACAATAGTGGTATAAAATACAAATTAATAAAAATATCTTACCGATGTACAATGCCAAAAAGTAATAACACTTTCAACAACATCTTTATTTAATTTCAGAAATGTAAGTGCGCACCCAATTTCACGCTTAAATATACGTTTTTATATAGATATTCTTTTGGGATTCCGTGCCAGGGTTTTGAATACTCGCTTGAACCAAATTTTGGACATTACACGTTACATCCACCTATCAATAGCACGTCACTAGTTCATCTCTTAGACGATATTTTATGTTCCATCACTTTTTTTTATAATTAGTGTGTGCGGTAGTTGTGCGCAGACGGCCATTCGAGAATAGGAAATTGTAAAGAAGCGAAAAGTTCATTTTGATCAGCGATTCGTCTCAATAAAATTATTGAGATGTCCAAAAAGAGGTTTATCAGCTCAGAAGTTGACTTACATAAAAAATACACAGTTTTTGCAACGCCCACGATTTAGCCTGGGAACCAAGGTAATGTTTTTTTATTTTTATTCATTGTCTTTGAAAATAGCGGCTTGCGAATCAATCGAAATAAAATATGATTTTATTACCTAACTAACGAATGTGTAACAATTAATATGATTGCTTAGACGTGTACTACTTTCGGATATTGCGTGAAATAGGATATTAGTTTTATAAATAATGCCGAATAGAAAGTTTTCAAATCATATTAATTATAAAATACATTATTAATGCAACCGCGTGATATTTTAGGTTGAAATATTACGTAATAAACAATTTTATTTCTGTAGTTTTCATTTTCACTGTGTGCATCAACCCACCTCTACACGTACGTATACTGAATGCAGGACGTGCCGCGTGAGCCTCATCTACAATCGAAAGTATTCAGGCCTTGTGAGGTTGGTGGATTTTACATACCATAGAATTATGTTCTTTTGTTTTACTAATCGCTATTGTATTCAAACTTCCTCACGGTGTTTTCCTTCACCGTTATAGCATGTGTTGATTGAATAGCAATTCACACATGACTCCGAAAGGTCAGAGATGTGACCTGGGATTTGAACCCGCGACCACCATGAGTATGTTGGCAGTCGTGTCTGCTTCGTTACCAACAGGCCAACATGTACTTTAATTTCACTAGGACAACTTTATTATAAAATACCCTCATCTTGATCATTATCAAAAGGAGCTGTCCATTTGATCTAGAAATTGAGCGGCTTATTAGCATAATTTATGATTGTGATTATTAAGGTATTATAAGTAAGAAACTAATCTAAATCCGGGTACGAGTTCAAGACGAATGTAGTGGAGAAAACCGAATCTAAACGACGGAGGCGAGAAACTCCATCTAGATTTTCTGCTCAACCCGACACGAGAAGTCTTCGAGTTGATGAGGGTGTGCGTCGCAGCCGAAGCCGTATGAGGTACAATAGCTGTCGGGGCAGTAATCATTATCTGCGAAGTAGGAGTCGTAACTCACATGGTGACCAGCTCATAAGGAAGCCAGCAAGTCCCAGCCATACTCGGCAGACCAGCGATCATCATGGACAGACCTCTAGTCACGGACATTCAAAGGACAGGGAAGATCGGAATCAAATCACGCCTATTGGAGCAGGAATTATACAGGCAAAAGAAAAGACGTGAGCACTATAATACGACAACTAACGATAGACACTCGAAGTCCCACGTCCAAGAAATACGCAGACGTAAAAGTGAGGCCATAAGTCGTGAATAGTTGAAATTAGGTTTTTCATGTTACAGTGAATATGAAGAATATACATAATATTATTGCTACGAAACTAAGAATACTAAACTGTGGCCACACTTGCTTTTTTACATTTCCTGTTATATAAAATGTATTGTGTGAGTAAATATTAGTATTGTATGTATTTTGCATATTACATGTTATTTACAGATGATCCATTGTATTATCATGTAGATGTTATGTGACTGTTGTATGTTTATCGTTTTATTGGAAGCAGACGTAACCTATGTATTGAGACTTCTCCAATGAGCCCAATAAAGATGAATCTGCTGTGAATTGCTATTGATGATTATTGATTGAATTCCTTACAAACCTATATTTAAAGTCTTTATTGCACCATCATCTAAAAAATATTATCAGTAATATATTTTTTTGAGGGAAACGAACACGTATACGAGTATATAGAATACTTCATTAATAATGTAGTTGAACCCAATAATATTAAGTTTAATTTTAATTTTCTTGTTAAGACGAAGACATCTACACATCGTAAACTAGAACGGAATTGCGCTACATAAAAACAAATATTTGCATGTTATTATTATTGCACGTCCTCTCAGCGACAAGTTGCCCCACGCCCGCTGTTAGACCAGACCTTAAAGGTCAGTGCTAAGTTTTTGCACAATAATTCAATACTGATTGAAATTAAAGACGCTTTACCTCGCTTACACGTTAAAAGAATGCATATCTTTAAAAGTGCATAATGAACTATTGATTTACAAAAACTAGCTTTGCTAAAACTTATTAATAAATAAAATCATTCAATATGATATCGATTTTAGGCACTGAGGTATTTTTCGTAGAACCTATGGCCGTTGGGGCCGAAAGGTTCTTGAGTGGAGGCCACGTACAGCCAAGCGAAATGTCGGACGCCCGCCTACAAGGTGGACGGACGATCTGGCTAAGGTTGCAGGAAGTCGCTGGATGCAGGCCGCTTCCAACAGGTCATTGTGGAGATCCTTGGGGGAGGCCTATGTTCAGCAGTGGACTTCCTGTGGCTGATATGATGATGATGATGATGATATTATGAACATATTATACTTAGTGTTTGACAGTCGTTGAATTTTGTGATCTTTTGACTCTATATAGGCGCGGAAGAAATTATGCAATAGTTTTGATTTATTAACTTCATTAAAACTCAAGCTTGGCTAATCCGAAAATTTTCTTGAAAAAATTAATGGATTTATGAAGTTAGTTATTGCTGATGATCAAGGTGGTGTTGGCTATGTTTACGTATCTCTTCTTGGTTTTTTGTAATTGGGCCAGATCAGGCCTCGTACAGATGTCTGCGTTGGATTTCAGAAAAAGACATTTACTATAATAATAATGTATACAATTTTGTTTTATTTGTTGAAGTTATACCTCTATTAAATATTTTTTGCTATCTAGTAGGTCATTTTGGAGCCGAACAGATTAAAGAGCAGAGTTTAGAATATTAACCGTGAAGCTTATTCATAAATAGCAGTTTACTTTTACTGTAAACAAAACTGCTGCCTCGTGGGCGTAGTTGTACTACGGTACGGTTACAAAGCTGAGGTCTCGAGTTCGAATCCCGGGTTGGGCCAAGTGATATTGGATTTTTCTATTCAGTATCAGCCCAGAGTCAGGAATTTGTGCCCGATATGGCGATAGGCTCGCCACCTACCACATCGTGGGACGGAACATACAAGGCGAAATGTGGGTGCCCTGGCACCTCTGCCTACCCCTTCTGGGAACAAGGCGTGAGTTTATGTATGTATGTATGTATGTAAACAAAATAAATATTTCAGGAAACCTGCATACTTGAGAGTTTGTCACAAGAATATCAAAACGATGAGGTTCCAACCCGTGTTGACAGGGATCAAAACCCCTCTTAATAGAGAAGGTTTATTTGTGTATTTGTGCGCTATCATAATTATAAATGTCTATTTACTCACCCAAATTTAATAAAGTTGGAATATAGTTTACTTTACACCTTGGTTGCCGAACCTACTGTTAGCTCGGCCGAAGACCCGAGAGCCGAGTTAATCCGACACTTTAGCGATGATATCCCGGACATCAGCCTGTTTGAGATTGAGATGGCCCTTAAACAACTTAAAAACAACAAGGCGCCGGGTGAGGACGGAATCACTTCAGAGCTTCTGAAAGCGGGCGGAACGCCGATACTGAAAGTCCTTCAGAGGCTCTTCAATTCCGTTCTCCTCGAGGGCTCAACGCCGGAGGCATGGAGCAGGAGCGTGGTGGTACTGTTCTTCAAAAAAGGTGATAACACTTTGCTGAAGAACTACAGGCCCATCTCGCTCCTGAGCCATGTCTATAAGTTGTTTTCAAGAGTCATCACAAATCGTCTCGAAGGCAGGTTTGATGACTTCCAGCCTCCCGAACAAGCCGGTTTCCGAAAAGGCTTTAGTACCATAGACCATATTCATACGCTACGGCAGGTTCTACAAAAAACCGAGGAGTATAACTTGCCGCTTTGTTTAGCGTTTGTGGACTATGAGAAAGCCTTTGATTCGATCGAGACCTGGGCTGTGCTACAGTCTCTTCAGCGGTGCCACATAGACTATCGGTACATCGAAGTGTTGAGGTGTATCTACAACAACGCCACCATGTCGGTCCGAGTACAGGATCAGAGCACGAAGGCTATTCCACTACAGAGAGGCGTGAGACAGTGAGATGTCATATCTCCGAAACTGTTCACTGCCGCGTTGGAAAATGCCTTCAAGCTCTTGCAGTGGAAAGGATTCGGCATCAACATCAACGGCGAGTATATTACTCACCTTCGATTTGCCGACGATATTGTAGTCTTGGCAGAATCGCTGGAAGACCTTAGCACTATGCTCGAAGACCTTAATCGAGTTTCCCAACAGGTGGGTCTTAAAATGAACATGGATAAAACGAAGATCATGTCGAATATCCATGTTGTGCCCACCCCCATTGGAGTTGGGGGCTCGAATCTCGAAGTTGTAGGAAGTCCGATTCAAAGGGGGTTCTTCCATATAATCCACCACGCTGGCCTAGTGCGGGTTTGGCGGACTTTACAAACCATAGAAATTCGTATGGTACGCAGGTCTCCTCACGATATTTTCCCACACCGTTATAATGCGTGGTAATTCCAAGCATTGCTTTGTAATTCTTGGTTTTTATCCAAGAGCGGTCGTATCACTTACCATCAGGCGACTAGCATGCTCATCTGACCATTCATGGCAATAAAAATAAATTGTATCTCTACAGCATTTACTGCGATGATCTAACACAAGTAACAGTATCTGAAGGGACCCTTCAAGGCTCCGTACTAAGGACTGTGGCTCTGAAAAAGAAATACTATAGCTTTAAAGGCGTACCATACGCTAAAGCTCCCGTCGGTAATCTTCGTTTCATGGTAAGCCAAAATATTTTTAAGTCGTTGAATTCTTGTAGCATTTACCGGTCTATTTACAATTTGAATACCTGATTAATTTATTAATCGAAAGTAATTATTATTGTACAGGAAACGTTGAAATTAATCATCAAATCAGTCAATTGCCATCATCAAGATCTTTCAACATGTCAGCACTAACCACTAACATTCATATAAAAATATAATCCACTCTTACGTACTTAATTTTGTTTTTACAGCCACCGCAGGCACCAGAATCATGGAACGGAGTGAGAGACGTGACAAAACACGGATCTGTATGTCCACAGTACGAAATATTCAAACAGATATACATTAATGGTTCAGAAGATTGCCTCTTCCTTAACGTCTACACGCCGAATCCCAACCCTAAATTTCTTTACCCAGTAGTGTTTTTCATCCATGGCGGCGGGTTTAAAAGCGGTTCGGGCGACACCAGCTCCTATGGACCTGATTTCTTTATCGAGAGAGATGTTATTGTTGTCACTATAAACTATCGACTAGACGCCTTGGGATTTCTGAGCCTCGAGAATGAAATAGTGCCTGGAAACATGGGTATGAAGGACCAAGTCGCAGCTTTGAAATGGGTAAACAAAAACATCAAGAATTTTGGCGGTGATCCAAAAAATATTACGATTATGGGTCAGAGCGCTGGTGGGGCCTCAGTCGCTCTACATTTAATATCTCCAATGAGTAAAGGATTGTTTCAAAGAGCAATATCTATGAGTGGTGCACCGACAGCAGACTTTGCTTTGAGCTATCAGCCAAGATTGCGAGCGTTCAAACTAGGTAGCGTCCTGGGTATGGAAACATGCAACGACACTGAACTGTTAGAATTCTTGCAGAGTGTCCCGGCCATGTCGCTCATAAATGCAGACGTTGCACTGCTAGGTTCTGAAGTTCTGAGTAGTGATAGTATATTCAGAAATTATTACTTTGTACCGGTAAAGGAGCGAAATTCTGGTAGCGGACATTTTCTCACCGTGGATCCTTTAAAAGCCTTTATTAAAGGTGATGTTTATGATGTTGACGTCATGTTCGGTAGCACGAGCGAGGAAGCTGTTATTCGAGTGCAGCAATTAGCCGACTTTTTAACTGATAAAATAGTACGATACGACGAGTTGCTAGTTCCGAGAAAAATATTATATAATAG
This sequence comes from Hyles euphorbiae, assembly GCA_023078785.2. Taxonomy (NCBI): domain Eukaryota; kingdom Metazoa; phylum Arthropoda; class Insecta; order Lepidoptera; family Sphingidae; genus Hyles; species Hyles euphorbiae. The sequence continues at coordinate 16,541,242 of CM041051.1, forward strand.
TGTACCCAATAAAGTTTTGAAAATATCAAAATTAATACGACAATACTACTTCAGTAATGATGACATTTATGCAGATAATATGACGACGTTTGTGAATTTTGCTAGCCAAACTTACATAACTGTTGCCATCCATAGGCTGTTTAGTCTCCTACCGTCATGTTGTAACTGTCAAAGATATTCCTATGTTTTCTCTAGTTTTTCTAGCAGGAATTACTATGGGATGGCGGGAGTGCCTTACGGCATATACGGTGCAAGCCACTTGGACGATTTGCTTTACTTATTCCAAGCTAACGCTCTTAATATGACCATCGACGTAAACAGTGAAGAATACCAATTGGTGCTCCTGACATCAACTCTATTTTCTAATTTCATCAAGTATGGGTGAGTATATAGATATGCACATTTATGGTACGTACGGATATGAACCGTTCTTTATTCCTCTACAATTAATGAAGTAGGCCTAACGCTGATTGGTTTCTTCACACGCAAGTTTTTCAATTATATTTATAATCTCAAGTATCCAGAAATTTTCACGACACTATAGTAATTTTAACAGCTAATAAAAACACAAGGTGTTCTTTAACTCCTCTCATTTATTTTTTTCGATAACACGCTACGTGTAATATGATTTAATATTATTAAAAATATTTTTTTATTAGTATAATTATTGATATGAAACTTTTTTCAGCAATCCGACGCCCAATTCCATACGAGGTGTCGTTTGGCCTAAATTCGTGAACACCAAGAAGCAATACGTAAACATAGCCAACAACACTTTGATCATCGGCAGAAACTACCGTCAGAGTTCCATTAACTTTTTCAAGAAAATCTACAGCATAGCTAGCATTAAGTTTTAAAAATATGAATAGCATCGACTAAGTTATAAGAATAAGATTATTTTTGCAGCTAGAATACAAAAAATGAAATGTCCTTTCTATTTAGATTAACATGTATCGGCCAATATCTCTAGATTCGTAATTTTTCCAATTTGTTTGCAGAAAATGATTAAAAACTTATAAAAACTTACAAAAAAATGCCGCAGTAATTTTCCTGTTTACATGTCGGATAATGTGGGGAAGCATGAGGATACATCCGCTCCCGTACTATGTTATAGCAAGAATTTCGTTGGGTTCAATGTCGAAAACCTAAGTGTGAAGATGAAGACTTCTCATGCAAGAAATTCATGCCATCTACCTTCCTCAATTTTCCAGATGTTCCTTTATCATTACCCAATGACTTCTCTTTTTCTGTGAACAACATAATCTATAAAAGCCGGCATAATTGAGTCGCATTATAAGAGATAAGAGTATATTTTAAATTGGAACTCGAATTGGATAGCATTACAACAGGTTACAGGACTGCAATTGACAGTTCTATTCTAACGGCCGATGCCAATCAGTGCAATGAAACAATAAACACACATATTAGAAACTTACCACCAGTTAAATTAAAATAAATTTAAACCCACCACCAGTAAAAATAGAAGTTACCTTTAAAATATACCTTGTATTATCTTACTGTATTTAAGATGCAATATTTTGTTTTATAATAAACCTTGTATAATCTGAACACGTATAACACCAATAAAATTTATTGGTAGATGTTTTATAGCATATGATTTAATCGCTCGTATCGATAATAATCTACATTAATACATTTAATGCAATATTAACTCGACAAATATTTCCATTCGGAACATCAATGCATTCACGGATATATTTCATATGCGTTTACACTGTTAGTAGTTGTTCTAAGATGAACTATTACCGAAGATAGGGGCAACAAAGTGGTTCAATTATTAGAATTTTTGGTAAATCCAGTGGAATAGACAACCTTTCGAAAATTCAGTAATCATGGCGTTAAAGATGATAATACTTTACGTCCTAGTGGATTGGTGAGTTATGCTTATATACATATATACTGTGTTGTACAAAGACTTTCGTTGTTAGTTTTGTAAACTTCAGATAGATCATCGAACAGTGTCAGAATACCTCTCTCCTACACAATTGTTTTAACATATTTGAATTACAGGTAATCTAACTAACGGCCCGGAAGGGTTACACCCAGGTGCAGATTTATAATTTTTAAAATATTGTGTAGCCTATTTTCATCAGGTATAATGTATGATTCTAATCTATACTAATATATAAAGCTGAAGAGATTGTTTGTTACCTCTAATCTTATGAATTACTGGTGGTTGTGTTGAATGTTGGAATGGTTATATATCTTCACGCTATGATGGGGCGGAGTTGGGCCGGACCGCTAGTATTGAAATAATATTTCAAACGTTTGCATTAGTTTCAAAGTCTGTTCAATACGAACAATCAAATCCTTTCTCTTCATAATATTAGTTTAGATACATACTTAGTTGCAGATATGAGAGATACCCATTAGTGGCATCCTAAACACTGTGACAGATGATGATACGTCCAATCATATCCAATCCAATCATATCAAATGACATAAATACACAATTTCTTCAGCATTTACTCAAACGATGCAGTGCAAGTGGCAGTATCTGGAGGTATACTGCAAGGATCTATACTTTCGACTGTGGCATTGAACAAGACATACTATAGCTTCAAAGGCATACCGTATGCTAAACCTCCTGTAGGTAAACTTCGCTTTATGGTAAGTAAGGAATAAAAAGAGTTGTTGTGGAAGTATATGAAACGGCTATATCATTGTATTTTAATATTAAAACAAGATGATATATCAATACAGTGTTCTGTTTCATCTTTACACCCGAAGTTCATAAATCTTTCTAGAAATTATCTTAAATCATTTAGGATTTTAAAATGAACCATGCAAAAGAGATACATATTTCTTTAGTATAAGTTAAGAAAATGTTTAATCTGCAACAATATGATATTTTGATTTAATTTCAGCCACCGCAAGAACCTGAATCTTGGAGCGGAGTAAGAGATGCCACAGAACATGGGTCTGTTTGTCCGCAGTACGATATGTTTGAAGACGTATACATAACTGGTTCGGAAGACTGTCTCTTCCTTAACGTTTACACGCCGAATCCCAACCCTGAATTTCTTTACCCAGTAGTGTTTTTCATCCACGGAGGCGGGTTTAGCAGCGGTTCAGGCGATAGTAGCTTCTACGGACCTGATTTCTTTATCGAGAAAGATGTTATTGTAGTCACCATAAACTATCGTCTAGATGCCTTGGGATTTCTGAGCCTCGAGAATGAAATAGTGCCTGGTAACATGGGTATGAAAGACCAAGTTGCTGCTTTGAAATGGGTGAACAAAAATATCAAGAATTTCGGCGGTAATTCCAAAAACATCACAATCATGGGTCAGAGCGCTGGTGGGGCATCAGTCACTTTACATTTAATATCACCAATGAGTAAAGGATTGTTTCAAAGAGCAATATCGATGAGTGGTGTACCAATAGCAGACTTTGCTGTAAGCTATCAGCCAAGATTGCGAGCGTTCAAACTAGGTAGCATCCTGGGTATGGAAACATGCAATGAGACCGAACTGTTAGAATTTTTGCAGAGTGTCCCGGCCATGTTGCTCATAAATGCAGACGTTGCATTGCTAGGTTCTGAAGTTCTGAGTAGTAATAATATATTCAGAAATTATTACTTTGTACCGGTAACGGAGCGAAATTCTAATGGCGAAAATTTTCTCCCCGTGGATCCTTTAAAAGCGTTCATTAACGGTGATATTCATGATGTTGACGTCATGTTCGGTAGCACAAATGAGGAAGCTGTTATTGGAATACCGTATTTTGTTAACTCTATAATAAACACAACAGCACGCTATGATGAAATGCTCGTGCCCAGAAAAATATTGTACAATTGTGTACCTGACATGGCGTTAGAAATATCAGAACTAGTCAGACAATACTACTTCGGCGATGAGTCAATTTCTGTAAATAATATGAAGAAGTTCGTGAGTTTTGCTAGTGAAGCTTACTTAGCTATTTCTACACATAAAATGTTCAGCCATTTACCGCCATCTCGTAGTTCTCATCGCTATTCCTATGTTTTCTCCAGTTTCTCCAGCAGGAATTACTATGGGCTTGAAGGAGTACCGTACGGTATATACGGCGCTGGACATATGGACGATTTGTTTTACTTATTCCAAGCGAACTCTCTCAACATGACCATCGATGTCAACCGCAATGAATATGATATGGTGAATCTGACATCTACGATATATTCCAATTTCATCAAATATGGGTGAGTATATAGAAAGGAACAACGCTGGATACAATTTTTTTCCTAAATTATTGTTTGATATAATTTTTTCTTAAAATATATCAACATCTTAATCATTATTTTTTCCAGTAATCCTACCCCAGATTCTTCGCTGAACATAACTTGGCCTGAATTTGAGAGCGACCACAGGAGATACGTTAACATCGCCAACAACACGTTGATCGTCGGAAGCAAATATCTTGACAAGTCGCTGAAGCTTTTCGACAAACTTTTCAGATTGGCCAATGTTCAGTTTTAATGAAACGAAATAAATAAATACCTATGACGATTTTTTACTAATCAATTTCTTAATTCATACCATATAGAAGATGTTGAGTAGGAATATAATGATTTAATAATAATGAAACCTTGGTTGAACTTCGAAATTAAATGTATAGGAAAACTTAAATTAAAAAATTGTTGTGTTACAATGAGTATTTGAAGTTATGTGACCTTGTTTAGGTCACTTTCTTTAAATGATTAAGGGCATAGACTTATATTCTACCGATAGACGAGGCGCGTCATAGAAACTATTTGTCCCGTATTTGTCGAAAGCTCAGTAGCGACATCTAGTACGTTTACTTGAATATTACAAATTATGATCAAAGATTATTAGACAGACAAGACAGTTCATGTCAATAATAGCTTTTCCTAAGATTCTGCCTAAGTATCAATACCGTCATAACAATAATTTTTTCGTAATGTTATTTTTTTATTTACGTGAATAATTCATAAATGGAATTAAATACTCTTACAAGTGTACAAGTCTAAAAATCAGCCAATCAGTGTACAATCAGTCTGGCATTTATTATAATAACATTTATGAATTTTTAACAAGCTAATAAATTTTTTTCGAGACTACTAGACAGAAGGAATGGTACAATAGAAGTTTTCGAAAATGACTACCACAGTTGGAATATCTGAAATCTTCGTGACGAAAATGAATTGAACAAATATAGGTATGTTCTCATGGTAGCCATTTATATCCGTTCCAATAATTCTGGACAAATATTATAGAGATCTCCTTTTTTCGTAACCGACGCGTAAGAATATAAAACAATTTTAAATGATATTAGTCTTCAATAACAATCAATGGGTTCGAATAGTCCATTAAGTAATTCATATTAAGAAATGGGGTCTAAATACTATCCACTGTTTTAAAACATATAAAACACACATATTTTGTGTTATTAATTAACAACATATAATTAAAATAAAATACTGAAATCAATTTGCAACTACATTCTTTCTACATATTTGTATTTGTAATGTATTCGAATAGTTTATGCCTATTTGGTCGACTGATATGAATGTCCCTTGAATAATCTATATCTTATATAGTTTGTCTCTTTCACTCGACGGGTAATTTTTATGCGCGGAAATGAGAAATACGATTAAGGAGCTCACCTCGTATTTTAACGAGCTCTACAATATATTTAATCCAATAATAAATAAAAGATCTGTATTATCGGCATTATTCTACAATATTATATCACTTACGTTGTATTCTTTAATTATATTGTAACTTCAGAAAATTTTGCTGTCGGTTTGACGGGGAAACGTCAAAATAAATTACATAAAAGTTTATACAAAGAAGCGTACTGCTGCGTAGCTGTCACGCGGCAGACTGATTCGTGTGCGGTGCATGCACCGCACTTGGGTGGGACACGTTTGTTATAACTATCGGCACGGATCTTGAGCGCTGGCCGTTACTTGCGCAGATGTAGATTTTTGGGTCTCTTTAGTGGTATGATGAAGTAAGCGGGCGGGGGCATTATCGCATCGGCCAGTGATTGGTTCACTACGCAACGCCATATTGTTGTTATGCCTAATTCATTCATTGCGTTTGCTGCACGTGCTTTACTACGACTAAATTATACTTGCTTGCATTTTAATTAGCCGTTTCACTTTTCTATAAATACATTTTTTTTTTGGTAAGTGTAAAATTCAAATAATTTATTATACGTTACAAAATATGTTCGTAATATGTTGGATTTATTTCATACTATATTTAATTTAATTCTTTTGTAGTACAAAATGCCACGAAAAAATACATTGTTAAATAGACAGGCCAGAAAAATGTAAACTGTTTCATGAAAAAAGAGGCGGAAGATGGCGTCAAAAATGTAAAACAAGTCCAAAAAAGAACAGCAGAAGCCACAAACGTGAATCCCATCGAAATGGCATGGGCTGCTATTAAAAGTTATGTAGCCAGCAAGAATGTAACATGGAGCGTCAAAGGTGTGACCGCCTTAGTAAAAGAAAAAATCGATCTAATGGGTCATATCGACTGGAGTAAGCTATGTGAAAAAGTAAAAGACATAATATATCTCTTAATATATTCATAATTCTAATAAAATATTCCTTTCATCCCATAAAATAAAATAATAATAATATGTAAGTAAATAAATTAATAATAATAAATCGGTATACATTTATTTTGTCCTTAAGTTCACGATGCGCAAAGCAATCCCCACTCTGTCGCCGAGCGCTCAAGATCCGTGCCGGCAGTTATACAAAGAACGTCTTATCTAGTGTAACATTGATATCGATGATTAAGGGTATTAAGTCAATGGTTTACCTTGTCACCGAATATCGTAAAACAATTATCTTGCAGTTGTAATGGCAGCAATAACAAAGAGTTATAAAAGAATGATAAAACCATTTACTGTCGCTTAGTTGATAAAATAATAATAATTACTTAATATAAAAGTTTCGAAGTTTCACTTCACTCGAAGTTTCAAGCTACTGAATGAGTCGTTATCTTTTATTGTCATTGCACCTTCATAAATTAAGCATTAATGACCAAATTTCTATTGAAATTAGTGTAGGCGGAAAAGTACAGAATGTTATGTCGATGTTAGGTTACATGGTCCAAAATGTTTTTTATAGAACTGTTACTATTTTTACTATTGAAATTTATTTTAATAATATACAAGTACATGACATAAAGAAAGCTTTATCTTAGATATGTAAGTGTATTATTTTTGAGCTCATGACTATAATCACTATAAATGGTACCAATTGTATTATGGTAAAAAAAATTGGCTGGGAATTGTTTTCACAAATGAGTTGGCTATTTTTATATGGTTGTTGTGTTTGTTTTCTATAAAGAACTAAGTGATTGTAGATGCGTGGCTATATTATGAAACTGAAGGAGAATGGTGGGACAGGGAAAAGGAACCTAACGAGCTTTGGGCTTACGGTAGTCTTATTAACAGAACGAAATAGATACCAAATAGTTTTAGTTGGTTTTGCATAGGATAATGGTAATAAATCAGACACGTCTATATATGTTGTATTGATATTTATTTTACATTATGGTTGCCATCATAAATAATAAAAATAATACTAATCTTTAGAAAAATCTAAAATATCTTAATATGCCAACAACTCGGTGCAAGCTGATTACTGTTATCAATATAACATGAGGTACGAACTATGCGGGTAAAACCACGGGGCATAGTTCGTCCCAAATATTATCAATTATACTTTTGGACATAATTATGTGATGTCGACATGTAAAATTTGGCTGGACGACGCTGGTGTAGTTCCGACAATATACACATACACACAGGTCGCATCAACAATTTTTTTTTGGATTCGTAAAATATAGGTTACAATGTTTCTCTTCTGTTTTTGGGTTAAGAGGAAAATCTTTTAAGATCCGAATTTGGTACCCCGGAGAGGGCCGTAAAGGGTATGTCAATGCAGCTGGCACAGCAGCCTGGCACGCTGTGGATATGCTCAGCCGAGTCGGGTTCCTAAGAGCCCTTTCACAACAATCCGTTATTTGTGAGTACAGTTTTTGCAGCGTCCTGTTTGGTAGTGTACTTGCTGCAACACTAGCAGTGATACGATTATTCTATTTACAGTATCCACTATCCAGCAAAAAACCGATCAGTCCAAATTTGACATTCGGTTTTGCCACTACAAACGGGGTGCGGGGAGAGGATACCCCATCCAGTAAAAAAAGGTCTGCAGAAAGCTGGTAGGAATATTTCTATTAAACAATAGGTGTTACTAAACTGGATCATGCATTTTATTGGACATTGTCATCCATTTGTAATGGCAAAACCGAATGTCAAATTCGGACGGCACTGAATATCTTAAGGCGATAAGCGCCCCGTTTGTTCTTGACCCGACCGATCTCTATGATCGCCTGGCGCAAAACCAGGACGCAGACTGGTCCCTCGCACTGGGAAATAAGGTTGCTCCCTACAGGGTAATACAATATCTGTGAAAAAGTAATTAGGTGCGATTCCCAAGTCGGTAAGAACTTCGTGCAATATTATGATGTAAAATTGATAGAATTTTATCGGATATTTCCCGAATGGTTTGACTTCAGGCAGGAGGACTTTAAAAATTCTGAAATAATTTTAATATTTCTGTATTCACAAAAATCGTAACGAATCAAAACCACGTAGGTTACGATAATTACAGATAAAAGATCTATTAAAAATTAATGCCCGCTAGCTTGAAGATGGACTCGTAGAATTCCACGGTGTCGCCGTTAGGGTCGGTGCCGACGATCAGAGTGTCGTTCACTATGTTGACGTAGCTCTTGTTTATATTGTCCTACTCAGGCCAAGTTATATTCAGTGACGAATCTGGGGTTGGGTTCCTGCGAAATAGAACGGTATATATAAAACAAGGAAATTATTCATAATATCACCTAACATAGCATTGTTGGCTATAAGACGTATATGTAGATCTGATTATGAAAATATAATAATAAAAATGTAAATATACCCAACAGTGACATATATAGACCTGAGCCCATATTATGATCAATTAAATCCTGTGCTGTGGATATCAGAAGCTAGGACTACTAGACTAGCCTTCTCCTTCGGTGTAAGCTAAAGTTTAAGAGGGATTTTTAGTTTTAAAACGCCCAGACTCTAAGGAAAGATTGGTGTAACACTGAAGATGAAACCGTGACACCTAGTCATACAAGATCTGTGTCTGTAGAATTGTGTTCTAGAGACTATCGAGTTTATTCAGTTGTAAACTACCGGTTAATACATAAAATTAAAATAAATTATTCAGATCAATAAGCGATATCTTAATAAATTAAAAGGAAAATAAAATTAACTCACCCAAACTTAATGAAGTTAGCAAAGACCGAAGTAGTCAAATTTACTGACGGGTACTCTTTGCTGTACTGGTCAATCTTCAGGTCGCGTCCGTAAGGGTAAAATATATACGAAGTATCATCCATATGTGCTGCTCCATACAAGTTGTAAGCGACACCCGCTCTACCATTGAGATTTCTGTTTGAGTAACTTGAGAAGACATAAAAATATCTACGCTTGTCCTCATTTAGTTCAAAATGATTGAACAATCTCGCAGTAGGAGCAACGAAGTAATAATCACTCGTGTATTGGATGACTTTGTCCATATTAGCCAGCGATATCGAGCTATTTTCAAAATAATGTTCTCTACCCAGGTTGGCAATTTCCATTGCTATGTCTGCTGTGGTGTTCATTTGTATTTTGATCGGCACCAAGACCTCAGGGTCACTTTTATTTCCTTTTATTATAAAATTAATCAAGACTGACGTCATTGATTCGCACTCAAAGTTCGTATGACCCAACATAATGTCTACGTCGTGAACATGGCCATTCATGTATGCTTCTAATGGATCCATGGTAAGGAACCGTTCTTGCCCTAAGTCTGTTTCAACAACCGGCGTAAACTGAGAAGAAATCATAATATTTTGGTGTACTTTATTTACAGGATCAGGAATCATGCCATCTTCATATATCAAATTTTTCACTTCTACATCTTGAAGAAAATTAAGAATTTCATCAGGGTCGGTGGTATCGTTACCGAGAAGTTTAGCTAGTCCGTATGCAACCGTAAATGGTTTGTACGTAAGAGTCAAATCGGTCGTAGGTGGACCGCTCATTATTACTGCTCTTTGATAAAGACCTTTACTCATTGGAGAAATTAGATGTAGACCAACCATAGCAGCACCGGCGCTCTGACCCATTACCGTGATACTATTTCTATCACCACCAAACTTTTCAATGTTGTTGTTAACCCATTTCAGAGCAGCCACTTGGTCTTTCATGCCCATGTTTCCAGACACAACTTCATTTTCCAAACTCAAAAATCCTAAGACGCCAAGCCTGTAATTTATTGTAACGACAACTACATCTTCATCTATAAAAAAGTCTGGGCCATAATTATGTCGGTTACCGGAGTCACCAATAAAACCGCCACCATGGATAAAAAATAGAACGGAGTACAATTTGGTAGGGTTAAGATTTGGAGTGTAAATGTTTAAGAATATACAATCTTCAGAGCCCATGAAATAAGTTTGACATTGTACTTGTGGACAAATTGAACCGTGTTCGGTAGCATTTCTTATGCCGTTCCAAGGTTCTGGTGGTTGCGGTGGCTGGAATCAAACAAAATTAATGCAGGATATATCCTGACTGACGATAGAAAACGAAGCTAGGCTTTAGTATTGGCGACTTCAAACATAATAGAAATAAAAAAAAATACAAAACAGTAGAAGATTTTATTATGTAAATACTCTGTTTTCCTAAAATAATCCTTGTTACCAAATGACGGGCATGAAGGTAAAGAGTTTGGGAAGCTTGGCTCCACATGAGATCTGATAACTTTTTGACAGTGTTAGTGATCGCGTTGGCAATATATTTAAAAAAAGATTTAGTTGGGATTTATTGAGCCCTGATAATTTTTTTTAGCTTAATTTCAAAATATTTTTTAAACAATGGCTTAATCGTTCCTTACCATAAATCTAAGGGGGCCGAACGGTGGCTTTGCATAGGGGATACCCTCGAAACTGTAGTAGGTCTTATTCCAAACTTTTGTTTGCATAACAGAACCTCGGAGCGTACCTTCAGTAACTTCTACCAGAACGGTGTGACCGTGGGTGACGCTGAAAATTATAGTATGTTTATAAAAATGTTTATTTTTTGTATGTATGTAATACATAAACTCACGCCTTTTTCCCAGAATGGGTAGGCAGAGGTACCAGGGCACCCATATTTCGCCTTGCATGTTCCGTCCCACGATTCGATAGGTGGCGAGTCTATCTCCATATCGGGCACAAATTCCTGACTCTGGGCTGATAACGAATAAAAAAAAAAATCCAATATCACATTGCCCAACCCGGGGTTCGAACCCGAGACCTCAGCTTTGTAACCAAACCCTAATACAACTACACCACCGAGTCAGTATATAAAAAAAATACTTATTATGTCAAAATTGAATAAAATTGCAGGTACTACTGTGAAATTACACAGACATGTCTAAAGCGCACTACACACCAAAGCCGTCGGCCCGGCGACACAGCCCGTTGTCAGAACCCGGCAGCCTAAAGAAAATAATCGTGTTGCCCCCCCGACATGTTGGCGGCATATGACCTGCTCAGCTGCCCGGCGACACTCAAAAACGTCATAAAAATGTTCATACCATGTCAAGTCGTCGACGTTTTGCTAACAAAGTTTTCGAATTAACTTATTGCTAAGTGAAGCCGCGAATAGCCCGCTAACAAACAGTTGTCGACATGTGCCGGCAACTTCGGTATGTAGTGCGTATATAAAATCATACTTTAGAACTTATACAAATATAATTATACGACTGAAAAGAAAGGGGTTATTAATAGAGAATTTACTCGATAATATAAGAATTAGTCAGATATTGTTCGATATATTAAATTATTCTACTAAACATGTTTCTACGTTGGCTTGAAATGCCTAAGCTGCATGTAGGTCTTCAAGGGATTACTTCGAGGTTGCTATTGTGTAAATTGTTACTAAAAATGACCACAAGAAGTCAAAAATACAATTACGATGAATGAAAACTCACCATAGCAGTATAACACAAATTAAACCTGCACTCAACATGATTCAATATTTTCAACTAAGAGGCATCTTTCTTGTCCACTAAATATATTACGGCTGCTACGACCAATGTGTACTCTGTACCAATTAATACACATTTAATGCAAATAATTGATTTGTAAACGACAATAGATGGCGGGCCAATAGCACTGGGTCAGTATAATTAAAGCTTATAAATGGGTCATTTGATAATTGATATGTAAAATAACTTAATACAAATTACGAGCTGGTAAAGGTTTAATTTAATCAACAACAATATGCTATTTTTGTTTTAATTCCAGCCAGCGCAGGCACCTGAATCTTGTATCGGAGTAAGAGATGTCACGGTAGTTTCTATACGTTATATTTGAAGACGTACAAATAACTGGTTCAGAAGACGCTGAATCCAAATCAGAACGTTAACTATTCATTCATTATCACCTGGTAAACCTGCTTTAACTTGCGATTGTGATTTAGTTTGAATACCTTATTAATAAACAAAATATTTTACAGATCTTACTAAAAAACAAATTGGCCAACAAAGGGCTAATTGAAAACCCATTAGTTATCCCATCTTAATAATTTCAATAAATTCACCACTGAATTACTTAAGGGTTAATAAAGAAGACTATACAGGACTATGACAATATTTTTCATACCTTCGCCCGAATAATCTATATGAATTCAGGACCAGAATTGGAAATAGTGACCGCCATTTTGAAATTTTCAGTTATTTTTCTCTTTTTGGTAGGGTACCATTTTTTCGAAATCTATATTTATCTCATCCTCTTGTAGGCTATTTCTGTAAAATTTCTTTCTTCTGCCGTGAACTGCACACATACATATTTTTTAAATTTGTATCCTAATATGTTTTATGAAAACTAACTCTAATGTCTACAACTTTCAATCGTACTCATGATTGTAGAAGAGGCCTGTGCCCTGCAGTGGGACTTACATAATTATGTACATGGGCTGACACAGACACAGATACTGAAGGATAGGTCGTCAAAGTTATGGAACGTTAATAGAATTCAAAATTTTTTAAAAGGATTTTTATATATATGCATTGCATAGCAACATTGCACTCGCGAACATTTTATGTTCGTGTAATCAGCAACGTATGTTTTCGATTAGACGTTTATAATTTTATCGGATTTTTTAAATGTAGTACATAATTCATAAACGCACTTTTCGTAAAATATGCAAGTGAAATTCAATAGTATCTGTGTTGAAATAAATTAGAGCTGTAAACCATAGTTCTAATAACATTAATAGATACTTGTTTAGTTAGTATTGTCTATGTTTACCGTTACTTGACAATATTCTTTTTCTGTTATTGTGACTTTTCCGTTGCTATGTATTGTGTGTTATGTTGCTCTATTAAAGTCGTTCAAAAAGTATAAATGATCCGTTTTAATCACAACAATCTGTTATAATTTTGGTACGCAATTCCTTCTCTTGATATTCGATGCTTTACTATAGGAACTGCTGGATAAAAAACTCAATCTACATTTTTACTCTATTTCGTGAGGCAAAACGCTTCAAAGCATTTTTACAGCAACTAATTTGCTAATAATTCTGCAGCAGTGAAACTCATTGAGTTAAACCACGCGTCGTCTTATCTCATTATTTATCCAGCAATTTAGAAGGAACTGAATGAGTCGTTTCATTTTATTATAACTGCATTTTCATAAATTAAGCATTGTTTACCAAATTGCTATCATTATTCGTGCAGGTGAAAAGAACTGAATGTAATGTCAATGTTATAGACGAAGAGCCCGTGGCCGTCAGACTTTCGTCATTTTATTAAGGCTGAAAATTTCTCTGGACACGCCTTTGACATAGGCATTACACCATCAGCCATTACGAAGTTCCGATCGTGGTTTCTTTGGAAGTAATCAGTTTCAATGCGTCTGGCGAGATGAAAAAACCATCAAAAGTGTTTGAATACCAGGGAAACATTTATTGAGAGTTGCGTTACTAACATATATAAAATTCAGCTTTTATACTACAACACTGGCAAAATGACGTGTTTTTAAATATTACGATATCTTCAAACTTTAATTGTTGTATAGTAAATAGTTAAAAAAACAAATATTAAACCAAATCCGCAATAAAATCTATAAATGTGCATTTTTGTTTTCTTTCTTTCTTAAATAATAGTTTTATCTCAATGATAATTACAGACAAAAGATTTATTAAAACTTAATCCCAGCTAGCTTGTAGATGGACTCGTAGAATTTCACAGTGTCGCCGTCAGGGTCTGTGCCGACGATCAGAGTGTCGTTCACTATGTTGACGTAGCTCTTGTTTATATTGTCGTACTCAGGCCAAGTTATATTCAGTGACGAATCTGGGGTTGGGTTCCTGCGAAATAGTAAATAGCACCAGTATGATATAATTATACTGATGGTAGGTCTTTCATATGTGATCAGTCGCCTGGGTAGGTACCACCGCAGCGTCTATTTCTCTCCCCAAACAGCAGTGTAAATGTCCTGTTGTGTTTCGGATTGAGCCGGAGTAACTACTGAACATATTGAGACTTAACATCTTATGTCTCAGGATGGCGAGCGCGATGGAATGCCAAGCATGTTTTTGTAATTTAAGGCGTTATTTGGTTTTGCTACTGTTCATGAGCGGTCGTATCGCTTACCATCAGGTAAACGGCATGCTCGTTTCGTTATTAAAAGCAAAAAAAAAATAGTTTAGCATGTAATCATAGCATCTGCAACTATAGTTACCCCTTACCTTCAACCGTTATGAGGGGGTTAGTCCTTAGTCTATCGCGCTGCAATACTAATATATTACATATATCAATTGGCTTTATACATTTAGAATACATTAACCCCAAAAACTCAAGCCTTTTATTTTTTGAGATGCCATTAGGAAACCCTTGTCTCGGCCTGTGTGTACCATTCTATTATGTGATAGGGGGCGAACCTATAAGCTATAGCCATATCGGGCACGAATTTCTGACTCTGGGCTGATAATGAAAAGAAAATCCCAATATTACTTTGCCCAACCTTGCAATCGAACTCGAGACTTCAGCGTTGTATTCGTACCGTAGTAAAACTACACCACTGAGGCAGTCATATAATGCAAAATAAAATATACAGAGTAACACATACTTTTAGAAACACCATTAGTGTAAGTAATTGTATTGAGGATTATAATATACTAATAAGTACTTTGAAGTCAACTATAAATTAAGAGGGATTGAAAACGCTAAGTCTCTAAGAAAGTATTCATATTTGCGGATCACTGGAGACCGAAACTCTCGTTATATAAGTTACATGCAATGATGTCTCGGAGACTCGTGATATTTGCTCAGATGTATGTTACCGAAAGATACATTCTTTAGTTTTATACATGACGTTGGAATAAATTACTCGCGGATCAATAAAGATTCTCCTAATAGTAAAAATAATACAACTATTCACTTACCCATACTTAATAAAGTTAGAAAAGACCGAGGTAGTTAGATCCACAAAAGCGTACTCTTTGCTGTGACGGTCAATCGTCAAATTTCGGCCGGAGAACATATACAGCATATCGTCCGTATGACCTGCTCCATACAAGTTGTAAGCTGCACCCACTCTGCCGTATATATTTCTGTTAGAGTAACTTGAGAAGACATAAGAATATCTACGCTTGTCCTTACTCTCTCGCAAATGACTGAACAATCTCGCAGTAGCAGCAACGTAGTAAAGATCGCTCATGTATTTGACAACTTTGTCTAAATTTACCACCGATATCGATTCATTTCCAAAGTAATGTTTCCTAATCAAGTTGGAAATTTTCATTGCCATTTCTCTAGATGTGTTTATTAATATTTTCTTCGGAACTAGCAGCTCAGGATTATTATTCATTTCTTTTATCATAAAATCAACCAAATCTGGCGTCATTCCCACGCACTCCATGTTTGTATGACCCATCATAATGTCTACGTCGTAAACATGGCCATTCATGTATGCTTCTAATGGATCCATAGTAAGAAACCGTTCTTGTCCTAAGTCTGGTTCAATAACTGGGGTGTACTGAAACCAATCTATATTTTTTCGCACTTTATTTTTGGAATTAGGAATCAGAGCATCTTCGTCTATTAAATTTTTCACGTTGACACCCTGAAGAAAAATAAGAATTTCATCAGGGTTCGTGGTATCGTTACCGAGAAGTTTAGCTAGTCTATTTGCAACGGTAAATGGTTTGTACGTGAGAGTCAAATCGTTCGTAGGTGGACCGCTCATTATTACTGCTCTTTGGTAAAGACCTTTACTCATTGGAGATATGAGATGTAGACCAACCGAAGCAGCACCGGCGCTCTTACCCATTATCGTGATACTATTTCTATCACCACCAAAATTTTCAATGTTCTTGTTAACCCATTTCAGAGCAGCCACTTGGTCTTTTAAGCCCATGTTTCCAGGAACCACTTTATTTTCTAGACTGAGAAATCCTAAGGCATCAAGCCTGTAGTTAATGGTTACGACAACTACATCTTTATCGATAAAAAAGTCAGGGCCATACATATTTCGGTCACCGGAACCAACATTAAAACCGCCTCCATGGATAAAAAATAGAACGGAGTACAATTTGGTAGGGTGAAGATGTGGAGTGAAAATGTTTAGAATTACACAGTCTTCAGACCCAGGGAGGTATTTTTGGGACAATATATCCATTTGAGGACAAATTAAACCGTGTTCGGTAGCATCTCTTATGCCGTCCCAAGATTCTGGTGGTTGCGGTGGCTGAAATCAAACAAAATTATTATATTTAGGCTGTCATGGTATTTTTTGTATGTTATTGCATAAATATAGTAATAATAAAGTAGTTCAGTAGTTACCATAAATCTAAGAGGGCCTAAAGGTGGTTTTGCGTACGGGATACCCTCAAAACTGTAGTAGGTCTTGTTCATTACTTCGGTTTGCCTTACAGATCCTCGGAGCTTACCTTCAGAAACTTCTACCACAACTGTAAGACCATGGGTGATGCTGAAATATAATACTTTCATTAATTCTCTTTATATTTACTAATATTTTTCGTACCTAAAAATAGTCTGAAATTTTTTCCTATGTTCTAATATCTAGTTCCGGAGCTAGCTAGGTCAGGGATACGACTTTATAACACTGTATCAGCCCATATACATCCCACTGCAGGGCACGGGCCTAATGCACAATCGAGAGCACGATTGAGACTTTATAACACGCGAAGATTTTAATAATTAATTATGAAAAATGACGGTGTAGAATGTTTTAATAGACCTATTTGTTTTGATGGCCTTACTATTGAGCCGGGATATCGCCAGGTAGAAGAAGGAGAAGAAGACTTATTTGGTTTGATCAAAATCAAATCCAAATCAAAATATTCTTTATTCACAAGACAAGACTATTCTTTCACAAGATCTTTTGAATCGTTCTTTTCTGCTACCACCGCTTCGGAACGTGTTGTAGCTGTGAAGGAGAAGCGGCGCGAGAAACTCCCTCAGCAACACGAACTGTCTTCTTTTTTCTTTTTCTTTTTTTTTATATCGCCATTTACAATTACAATGGTTCATGTCTATAGTTTAAGTGATCTATAATTTAAGTCCTTTTTTAGACTGAGTCGGACATTTACGATAAGCAGATGCCCTAATACAGGTTGCACGAAGAGGCTCAATCCAGACAATTTTCTATAGATCACTGCAGAAATCTTTTAAGACAGCCCAGGCTAAGCAATGAGGTAGTTATGGCTGAATGCAATACTGATGTTGACAAAGTTACTCAAAATGAATCAAAACTGGTTATAAATAGATATTTTTTTAGGACTGCTTCGATGGCGTAGTTGTACTACTGTAGGATTACAAAGCTGAGGTCTCGGGTTCGAATCACGGTCCGGGCAAAGTGATATTGGATTTTTCTGTTTTTTATCAGACCGGATAGGAATTTGTGGCCGATATTGCAATAGGCTCGCCAGCTATCACATCGTAGGACAGAACATACAAGGCGAAATGTGGGTGTCTTTATTTATTTATTTAAGAAATATTTATAATAATAAATAAAATGCTTTTATTTAAGGCAAAAAACCCATAACACATTAAATCAAGTAAAAGTCTAAAATTATACAACAGTACATTTTTTTTAATGTAAAAATAATAATATTGTACAATTACGTCATAATAAAACCAACTACTTCCGGTTCCTACTACTGTGCAATGAGAGCCAGAATCTGTACATTGGACTATACAAATTATCGGCCATACACCGGAGAATGCTGTTTTTAGAGTTCCTCAACCCAGTCCAAAAGGACGCTGTCCGCGATCTGATGATGGCAAAGAAGTCCGGAACTCCACCCTCTGCAAACATGCTTGATGCACTACAAAATCGAGACTTTTTCATAAGGATATGATAAGCATCATTGTATTGTATTCTTATGGTACTGAACGATTTTCGCTTGTATCGGAACCATAGCTGACAGGTGTACATACAGAGGCAAAATGCTTTGAACAGAATTGTTTTAACGTCTTCGCTGCATCTCGCAAATCGTCTTGCAAGCATGTTACATCTGATGGAGAGACTCCTTCTTTCTCGCTCAATGTCGTCATCATCACTAAGGTTTTCAGTGATAATGTGCCCTAAATATTTAAATTTCTTAACAAAATTTATGACCTGTCCTTTTAAATACACTCCCGGGACTTTCTCCGGACCCTTTCCTGCTCTAAAAACTAATGCTTCTGTTTTTAAGACATTATATTTTAACCCATTTTATTTTAATATTTGTGGGCTGCACAAACATTTCTCTCGGTGCGGGGATAGAACCCGCGGCCTCTCGTTTCACAGGCGGCGTCTAACCGCCAGCGCCACGGAGGCACGGTGTATATATAATCATGTATTTTGAAGGTGGTATTGAAATACCTAAGCAGCAATGAAGATATTTTAGGAATTACTACGAGATTGCTAGCGTGTACATCTTCACTGAAAACGACTACAAGAAGTCAGATGCAATTATTATATAATTACGATAAATGAAAAACTCACCATAGTACACCACAAATTAAACTTGCTCTCAACATGATTTAGTATATTCAAATAAGAGATAATTGTCTGTCTTATACATTTACATATATATGTAATATATGTATTAATTGTATTATGACAAATGTGTAAGTTGTACCGATGAATACACATTCATTTAAAATTAAATTTAAACTGAACAAATATTGATTTAGCCTGAGTTTCTTGCTAAATGTGAAGTGCTGATATTAAATTATAGTATTGTATCCGAAATTTAATAATAAAATGTAAAATGTGGAAAATTATCGTCAGAAATGCTCTTATAATAATGAGTATTTGTTTAACTGGCTACATTATTTAAAATGTTGTAAACGAAGACAGAGGAGTTCAAATTAATTATGTGTTCAGGTGTCGTGACAAAACAAACGAAATAAAGCGAAAGCACATCTCATTACAATTTTATTTAACTTCAGTGCATAATTCAAGAATTCATAATCTGGCCAAAAGTTCTACTTTTGTTCTTTAATGGAAATCTGATTTATCAATTCGGAATGGCGGCTTGATTTTCAAACTGGTTTGAAACACTATAGTATTATAGTTTATGATTATTTGCAATGAATACTATTTTCAATAATATCATGTTAATTTGCCCAAATTAATTCCGCAAAAACTTGTATATTTCAAAGATAAACCTTAGCTTAATTCTTTGACATCCTACATTATAATTACCATTAATACTGAACAAAGCAAAACACAATGGTATCAAATATAAGTAATTGATATAGAAATGTAATAAAACTACACCACTTATTATATATGTACACTATACCGGGTATATCAAGATTGCTACCGAAAACGGAGCCGGGTGGTAGTTTTAGTGAGTACAAACACAATGTAACTAAAAATTTCGCAAAGAAACGCGACAATTTTGTTTTATAATTTTTTAAATATCATTATTTTTGGCTGGTTAATCCATAGTTTTTGCTAAAATAATAATATAACTCTTTTATACCTTAGAGTCTTTTTAAATAAAAAGGCATACACTATTATTTTAGGAAAAAAATGTATTTACCACACAAATACGACCATATGAAAAAAAAGAACGAAAAAAACTCGTCGCTTTTTTTGCAACATTTTCCGTTGCAATGTGTCTGAAGTCGCTTAAACTACCAACCGGCTTCGTTTTCGGTAGCAGTCTTGATATACCCTGTATATATGTATGCGTGTATACATCAAATCAATAAAAATAAATAAAGTAAATCTACAATTTAATCCAATTACTACATTCTTCGATTTCATATTAAAGAAAAGATATAAGATATTTTTATTTAAGAAGTTTTCGAATCTAGGCCACGTAGTGGAAAGCGCAGCGTAGGACGTCCACCCATAAGGTGGTCAGACGACCTGGTAAAGGTCGCGGGACGTCGCTGGATGCAGGTTGCTTCTAACAAGTCACTGTGGAAAGCATTGGGAGAGGCCATGGGGCCTCTGAACAACTGCTGAACGTGGGTTCAGCAGTGCAGTTCCTTTGGTTGATGGATGGATATCAAAGACAAAGGTTTATTCCTCTCTTCTAACGTTATTGTGCCCTGCGGGGTCCACGATTATGTACTTTTTTCTGTAAAACCTATTTGAAATTGTGGAGAACAATAAATACTATTAATAATAAAAATTCCACCGACACAGTTTTTAAAAAACCTTTGCACCGGAACTCATTCAATATTCGCAAGTTCGGAATCGTCTGTTTTAGCTAAAAATCGCGGCATCCATTATTCGTAACTTGCCGTTCGCGTTGGCCTATCAATAGTTAAGTCGGTAAAACGTCCGCTACTTTTTTAGGAAACAGTTTTTTAAAATTGTCGCTAAATCCTTTAGAGTTTATTTCTCAATGCAGTTCAAAAACAGACTTTGAGACGCAAGAATAAAGCTGTGAATTCGGAACTTCTGTTTTTAACTGCTGGCACTATCGGGTATTTTTGGGAGCAAAACTAAAACTCGTCCGTATTTATTAAAGTTGGTGAACAATGTCAGTTATATAATTTTATAAGGTTTTGCTTTTACGCGCAGTCAAATTGTAGTTTTTGGTATAGACTCATATTAGGTCTTCGTGAGTTATCCCTCTCTCAGTATAATCCTTAGGTTAGATCAATCACCTGTGTGTGTATGTACATATGAACTAAAGTATTTGTTCCGATCTGGGTGTTTGTGAAACCGAAGTCTCTCATAGTTCCTGATACTCACGACAGAAGACTTAATCTAATTGAGGGGTCAGGACTGTGTGTGTGACTGTTGGGTGTGTTTATTTATTTAGCATTGTCATGCTCAGACTCAAGAAGTTGACAACTAAACATATCTATTACAGCAGCATGCATTCAGCAACTTCCTTCAACGTTCCTTAGGTCATCTGTCCTTATGAGTAGTCGTCTGACGTCTTGGTATGATGTGACCTCTTAGAAAAGAGATACTTTAATCAGAAATACTTTACCACAAATACTTGAATCAGACTAAAGCTGTTTATTCTAAAAGAAACAACATTTTTCTCGGTAGAGATCTATTTTTTTTATTGAAAAGAATAGCGAGACGTGCTCGCCATTCGCCTGACGGTAAGTGATACGATCGTATATAGGTTTTATTACTGTTCATCACTGTACCATCAGGCGAATGACATGCTGGTCTTGTCATTCATTGCAATAAATAGTGTGCTGTTAGCAAAAATCTGTACCATCTCATACTTTTTTATTCACAAAGAAGGCTAGTATCCTTGTAATACCTAATACATTGTACCATACATTAAAATCAACTTAAACTTAATATAATAATATTATAGATTGTAATACTCGTACACCCAAAGTCCCAACTTTCGTTCTTTTCTTATCCATCCCATGGTTCTCTGGCAGAGATTGCTTCAAGCAATAAGACCGCCACTTGTGCATATATTTAATTTCATTTAGTTTTGTCTTTGTTATGTATTTGGTGTACAATAAAGTGTTAAATAAATAAATCAATAAATCAAAGTATTGGGTGAGATGTTTGTTATGCGAGGCACGTAAACAATTAGGTGATTTAAGTGCTTTCCACGTGCCGCCTGGCACTATCGGGGTGAACAGACACTTGAAATGTTTTGTTTTTAATGTTGTCTGATTTATAACAGCCTTGGTTTGTAGTGAGATATTAAGTGGGATGTCTATCTAGTGCCTTGTTAACTTCATGAGTTTCTGTCAATTTTACGGGTGTGCTCTAAATACTAATAAAATATAGTTAGCAATATTGATGGTTATGGAGCAAAATTACTGGTTCACGTTACACGTACATTGTATAAAAAGAATATCAAATATTTTATTTCTTCATATAGATTTCTCACTAGACATAACCATTAAACCGGCACGACTGAGCCTAGAATGCCGCACACAGCAAATGGTGAAATAGTACTCAAACGACTAAACCAGACATCCAAAATATCCTTTTATAAAATTACACAACAAAATGCTGGCCTAAAGGAAATCCGGAATAAAGTAAACAAACATTTAAATCACAAAATCGCCGCGAGAAAAGATTGATCCGACTACCCTTTCGAACGAAAAAATACATATTAAAAATTCCCATTATTCCACATAATGCCAGGTAAGGGAACGCCAAGCTTATCCCGAACTTTCGCTCCCTCGAGCCAATCCGATACGAAATTGATATTGCTGTCCACTATTGAATAACCTTTCAATAACATATTCGAAGAATCTAATTTGTAGCTTCGTTTGACCGTATTGTTGTTTGTATGCCTTTAGAATTTTGTATTTTTCATGATTTGATTCGTAAAATTACCTGAGGAAAATAACTTTTGACCTTTTGGAGGCTTGTATTTTTGTTGGTTGAATGTATCGTTCATATTTTGGGTTGGATTTATTGGTTGATACAATTTTGGCCAGAGGCCGTTTGGTAAAATAAAATAGATGGATATATATTACCAAGAAAACATGATCGTATTGGTCATGATACTCGTTTGTCACTTTTGTTCTTCTGGTGGTAGGTCTCGCAATAAGACTGGTGAAAACCGCCTGGGTATGTTCCGCCGCAATGTCTATTTCTCCCTCCAAACATTAGTGTAAATACAATGTTACGTTCGGGTTTGAAATAAATTGTAGCCACAGAAAGTAGTGGACATAATATGAATTAACATGTAATGTCTTTTGATAGCGATTTCTTCGTTTACCATCAGGCGAATGGCATGACTGTCTCGTCATTGCAATAAAAAAGAAGAAAAAATATGATGATCACTTTTATTTGTTTTGTTAACTAGCTATTCCATTGTAAGTTTTAATGTCAACATTAAAAAGGCAGTACTTATTAGATTTTTATAGGAGAAATTGAATATACGCGATAAAGTAATTTATAGCCAAAATTATCATATTTATAACAAAGCAATAAAACGGTAATATTTTTTTTGTTTAAAAGCCTAGTGTTATCAACACTTGTAAATGATTTTAATAGAAAATATTCTTAGTAGGGTATTGCTGGATAATAACATATGGAAAGTATTCAATTTTATTTCACAATCTTTTTTCTTTGCAATAATTAAACATATTTATTGTAACTATAATTCTCTGGTAATTTATATACGAAAACTAATACATTTTTCCAAAAATAAAATATGAAGTCAGTAATACAGATGCTTTTATAACCAAAATTCCTTCGATAAATATGGAAATAGGGAGGGGTTGACAACTTGTAATGTTGAATTGGTTTCTCATCACCCAATAAAAGTACATAGATTGAGTAGAAAAACGGCTTCTAGCACAGGTAACGATAATGCTAGGTAGAAAGAGGGTAAAAATAAAAATAACTACAAATCGGATACTAAAGAAAATAATTAAAAGATCGTGTCATGTTGAACGTTAGGCACAAAGAGAGAACTAAGGAAAATAGCTACAAAATATTGGTAAGATTCTAAAGGAATTGATTTAAAAGATTCTCAGCGCACGTAGCTATTGAATTCCTTTTACTTCAAGGCTGATGGGTAAATGTTTGCATGAACTGAATAGTGCGGAGGTCAGTTTGCATAATTTCAAAGTGATTCACTGCTATTATGTTTACATTTTATAGCTTCGTACTGACGTCATTGGGATTGCTCTAATAGTTTCCATATTAAAAACTAGCGGCCGGTCTGGAACGGGACGGTGCGGACTTGTCGATGCAAATATTATTTGACGAAGAATCGTTTCTACAGTTTTTTTTATTAACTGCTATATTGTTTTCCTAGATAAATTGGCTATCCAACATCAAAATAAATTTTAATTTCAAACCAGGCGTTCCTGAGATTATCACGCTCAAACAAATAATTCTTCAGCTTTATATATTACTGACCTTATTCAAAGACAGTTTGAAAGCCTATTTTAGTAATCGAATTTTTTGTCTTATTTTTTTTTATTTATTCTAGGACATCCAACAGCAATTACAATGTTTTTTAAATCTAATACATAATTGATTCGGTATCATGCTTAAAGCATTGCCTGCAGGTGTCACAACATGCATAATATAATTTAGGAGTATTAGACAGACTTAACATTAAAATTAAGGTGAAATTAACAAGATTATTTAGAACACAATAAAAAACAGAAACGTAAAAACTCTGTGAATGACAATTATACTAAACATAATATAAATATAACAAAATGACATACTTCTAAAACAACATAAGTCCACTACCTAAGTGCTAAAACTTAACTAACCACAAAAATCACAGTAATAGTAATACAGTAACACAGCAATATAAAATCAACAAAATCACAACAGAATTAAATTAAATTATTCACTCAAACTGAATTCAAAAGTCGTTTCAAAGGGGCAAAACATTCGATAACTAAAATTGGTTAGAAATCTGTCTATGAATAACACCGTTAGAATAGATAATAAATAAATAATAATAAATGACACCCAACAGTCACATACATACATAGTCCTAACCCCAGATTAAGATCAAGTCTTGTGTCGTGGGTATTAGGAACTATGAAAGACTTTTCGGTTTCACAAACACCCAGAACCGAAGGAAATATTTGTGCACCACACAAACATTTCTCTCAGTGTGGGGATCGAACTCGCGCCCTCTCGTTTCACAGGCGGCGTCTAACCGACTGCGCCACGGAGGCTGTCATATGATGTCAGATGCAGAATGACTTAAATATTTTATTTTGTAGTTTACATACAGTATAGACATAAAACTATTTAATTTAATTTAATATAGAAATGGTTAAAGCGAATGCACATCAGGGAATATTAGAAGGCGATGTACTATACGCCTCTAATGACATAACACATTACAGTTTTAAAGGCATTGCAAGCTGAGCAATACCTAATGGAAAATTGAGATTGACTGTGAGAAATTCTAATGCGTAGATTATGCCATTGTTACTTATTCAGTAAAGCAGTATTTGTGTTTACCAAACTCTACATTACCTTTGATTCATAATTTTGTGTTAAAAATCTTATGAACATTATTTGCGAAGATAGTAAAAATATTCTAATTTTTAACCCTTTGAGACACTACACCATGACCTTAAAATTATATCTGATACCTATGAAGATAGGTTCTATAATGCTACTAGGAACTATATTCTATAAAGACTAGATTTTCTTAAAAAATATAACATCAATTTAGTAACAATTTACTAGATTCGAGATTATAGGCTGAATAAGTTCGTTATGAAAAATGCTGAATACGTTTATTACGAACAGTACCATATTAAATGATGTTACCTCCGCCGAATTCCCTTTCAAATTCCCGTAAACCCGATCCGCATTAGACAGAGTTTTGTCGTAATGAGAATGTTTTGTGTTAAGAACCCTGTATCGCAGGTGCGCCCGCATTATCTCTCAAGCACCAGACGGCATTCTCATTTTCCTGTTTTCCCCTTTGTGATTTCGGGTATGTCAAATTGACTTTTAATGATATGTTTAGGGGCTCATTTTTAATGAATAATTGCTTTGACGCTATTTTTTGTGGAATTTTAGGGGAATTATTCGTGGTATTTGAGTGGGTTTTGAGGTATGAATATTTATTATTAAATGCAGTGTTTGATGTTCGAAGCGGGTGTTGAGCAGCTGGAAAATAATAATTGCTTCACAGTTTTAGAATTTTTATTTCCTGAATGATCTTAAACAGGAATCACCTCATTGGTTGAAGTTTTACAGGCATATGTGAGTATGAGACTCTTGAGGTACTAGCTTCGATTTTTCTGAAAATATTTGTGTGATTTTTCGGTTTGAAAGATTTAACATAGTTAACCAAGAAGTGGGACTTACATCTGAAATCTCGTTGCCATAATTACTGGAGGTGGGAGCAGTGCAATACGCGTACACATTCATGTGTGTAAATAGAGTTTCATTTATTAATTTTTGTAAAATTGAATTTCTGTTAATATAACACAGTAAATGCAGAAATTATACTCGTATTTTGGTCATGAACACCACGCCTATTTATGTCGCCTATTGCTGATAGCATGTTTATAGTACTCATTAACTCTTGCTATCAGAGAATAGGTCTCATTAAATTCAGCCTGACTAATATTACAAAATAAGTTTAGCCTACATCATAAAGGGCTAGATATTAATTTTAATGTTAGACTTAATGAAGAAATATGAGCCTACATTAAAAATAGAAAATGGCGTGTGTTGCGATAAAAACAAAGGAAGGTAAGGTTTATGAGTCTACAATCTCTTCAGCCGTTCCATTAAAATGGGTTCTAATTGTTTAGAGCGTCCATGCTGTGATTTTAATCCGGTGTGTTGCAAGTTATGAGCTTTGAGTGGTTAACTTACTTAGATGTGCTAAGGGATAGACTGGTAGAGTTTTTATAGAAAATATCTGCAGTCATCACTGGAACACTTGGTGGAAATGTGAAACAATTAACCATATTGTCTAATACCACTGTCGACTGCAGTTTGATAGATTTCAGGCATTTTTATTATTTTTGGCAATATAATAGTAATGATATTATGTAATGTTAAACAAAGTTTTACGACACAAAAGGGAATGCGCCTTAAAATATTAGTGAAAGAAAACACGTGGTCTCTGGTCATGTCGGATAGCCTCAATAGCGCAGTTATACTATTATATGATTGCAAAGCTGAAGTCTTGGGTTCGAATCTCGTTTCTTTCGGTGGGTGAGTTTGCCTGATACCCTTGCTTCTTCCCATCCTTTTCCCTTCCCGCTCGTCTCCCAATTTAATGGGCCGATAACAGATCCAAGATGATCCAAGCGGATGTTTATAGGCTGCAGTGATCCATTACCATCAGTTGACTTGTTTACTCGTTTATCCACTAATACAATAAAACATACTTAATTTGGGTAAATCAGCAACATTTTTACCTGTTGTTATGTTTTCACATTGATGGTTTCATGGCATCCGCTGATCCCTCACCACTCGTCCCACACTGACGGTCACCGGATTTAGCATACTAATAGGAATATCTCGTAACGTTAGTTATAACGAGGTTTCAGCCGGTTCGACACTCGTCTAATTAATGAACTAGAGCGGATGCGTCCGCCATCGCTTTTTATTGTTCCATACGCTATCTGGCATCATTGAGTTTAACAGTATGTTCATTTTACATACAGGGTGGACTTTTAACTTTGTGAGGGTTGTGAAAGCTTCACCCTTTGACACCCCTGATATTAGAAATAGTGGCTTTACGTAGTAGCGCTATTTTGGAGATTTATAAGTCTCTAGTATGGTTAGCATTTTCTGGCTACAAGCGTTCTAACTTATTTTTTGATTATTTGTTTTTTTTTTTATCAAATTAGAATATAGTGGTTTGAACCGTCTAGAATCTAGACTTTCCTCGTCCCATCCTTCTTCCTTCCCGCTTTCCTTCAAATTTGATGGCAACACATCTATAATCCAAGCGTTGTGGATGTTCATTGGCGGTAGTGACCACTTACCATCAGCCATCAGGTGACCTGTTTGCAAGTTGCCAGACGAATGCAAAGAAAAAAAAAACAAAATAACAACACAGCGGTCACTCGTCTTACTTATCAATTAAGTAAGGAGTTGGTAGTCCACTCACCACGATGAGGTTAAATTTGAAAACTAAAAGCAGTGGAGCTCTCCACTTTATTAATAGAGGGAGTCAAAGCGTGCATTTTCAGGTCAGCAATCAATTTAATTGAACTCTCTCGTCTTTATGCCGTCTTTTTAGATGTGATCAAAGATGTTTCTACTTTCTTTAAACTGCGGTTATTTCACCAGTTGATATTTATTTTTTTATCATATTTGGGATGCGAAAGTTCGGTTATTGTTTGTAGGATAGTATGTATGGTACATTCCAATTAACAAGTTTAAAAATGTAATTAATGTTAAGGTGTGTAAAAATTCATATAATACTTTACACATTAAGAATCTCAGACTACATGGAAGGCAAAACTGTTTAGGAATAAATTGCTGAATTGTATTATTATTGATATTATAATGTTATAAACCAACATTATTGTGACTTATACCATGAACCCATTGTAATTTTATAAGCTTTAAAAAAAGGAAATAAGAAGACAGGTCGTGTTGCTGAGGGTGTTTCTTGCGCCGTTTCTTCTTCACAGCTACAACACGTTCCGAAGCGGTGGTAGCAGAAATGAACGATTCTAAAGATCTTGTGAAAGACTATTTTGATTTTGATTTGATAGTCGGCTAAATGAGATGAGAAAAGAGATGCCGTTTATTTCTTTCTCGAAGCCAGAAAATGTTTGTGAGATCCACAAATAGAAAATATTTGATAGCAACTAAAATTTGTTTGATGTTTGGGATATTCTCTTAAGAATTCTCAGACTATACTAAATTTCTCATAATATTCTCCTTCACTAATTAAACCAGCAATGACATAGTTAAAGACCATGTAGCTCTTTGTGTTACTGCACCCAATATAAGTATAAAATATATTGGCAACACTAATAAGTTTTTTTTTTGTTTCAGACGGACTACATTGGACGGTGAGTGAACCTTCGCTCAAACAAATTATGCAAAGTCAATGCTTAGTGCGGAACTTTTTAATATAACCCCCATTGGAATTTTACTTGGAGATTAGCAAAGGTGATAATGAGCCGGGATTGAACGCGCGACCTTTCGCACGAGGGCATTTTGTAAATCAGCGTGGAATTTTCATTTTCTCTGTAGCTTAGGTGGATATTGCTTCTTATGGTTGGTTTTTGTGTGCAGGTCTTTGAAATAGGTGTGATATTGATATAGTTTAAAGATATATGTATATTTCAAATCATTGTTTAATAAAAGTATGTTTATCACATAATTTTCTTTGCCATTTAAATTCTTAGAAATAGTAAAACAAAATTTTCTACAAGCAACCTAATTTACCCAATAACATTAAAAGATAACCTAAATTTACAATTAAAAGTACATATTTTTATTCTCCATAAATCACTCATATTCCCCAAAAAACTTAGGGTAATAGATAACTGACTGAAGTAACCTAGACGGCTCTAACGCTATCAGTCTAGACACGAGAATTGTTATTCCATGCGACCCACTTAACAGAAATTGTCTAGGGAATTACGTCAGAGAAAATCGACAGTAACACCATCACAACTCAAAGACACACCCTTGGGGTTACTCTATATTATGACACGACGACGAATGCTCGAACGTCGTACGTAAAAAGATAAGTACTATATAAATCCGAAATTCGAATCTTCGTGACGTTTTCGTTTCGAAACCTACTCTGTAACACGAAATGCGAATCTTCGGATCGAAGAATGAACGATTCGAATATATCGGCAATCCGAACATTTACAGAGTAGGTACATTCGTATCGTCACAAACTTCGTTCGTCCGAAGTTTCGAACTTCGTTTCGGATGAATATAGTGGAGCCCAAGAACATGCCTAAATACTTCACAAAATCACTGAGTCCTCTGTGATACGTTGTAACCTTAAACTAAGTTCGGAGTTAATGATAAGTTTCACAGAGAATAGTAATCATTCGAACTTACTTTGTCACAGTATAGAGTAATCCAGTTGTTTCGTCAAATCAAGGACAGTTTATTAAGAATGTGTGGGATTTTGCCCTTTGTATTTCATACAGAAAAAAAGTGTATTGATGTCTTGGTACTGGATGTAATCCCTAGGTCAGCCAAACCAATGTGTATAAGTTTTTAATTAATTAAGTACACCTGCTAGGCACACATAATCCGTATCCCCACAAATAAGAACGAAGTGTATCGTCGTGTGCATCAGAAACTTAAAAAAATTGGGACAAAATGCCTAGACGCGTACAAACACTTGTGGATTACACACAGAATAATTTTGTCTCAATACCTTTAATTTACAAACAACGTTATAATCAAAGTAAATAAATGTAAATAAAGTAATAAATACACCCAAAAGTCAGATACATAGCCCTGACCCCTTACTAAGATCGAGTCTTGTGTAGTGGATAAAAAATAATCATAAGTGTTTTGAATAGGTACACCGAATTTATTACTAGATTATTAAAATATGCTTAATGTATCATACTGAGAATGAAAAATTATAATAAATTCAGCAGTATAATACAATACAAATAAAAATATTGTTTCTTTCACATATAAAGGAAGTAGTGCACCAAATAATTCTCGTGTACAGTCAACGACAAAAGTCGTTGAGCATATTCAAAACGCCAAAAGTCTTGCACACATGAAGCAACAAAAGTGGTTGACCAGGTTCGGCCACAAAAATTCGTGAACACCTTAAGGTTACAAAAGTTTCTGAGCAACAAAAGCAACAAAATTCCTAAACACGCCAATATTACATAATTCAATGAACACTTGTAAAAAGCAAGTTTGCAGTAGATGTGTTCATCTACTTTTGTTGCTTTGTAATACAATTTATATTATTTGCTTTTCTCTGCATTGACTTATTTTGTGTTTTTGTGAAATAATATATATTTACGCGAAGTTTAAATGTTGTTCTTGTTCGTCTGTTATAATACGTGCCTAATGTTATTCATACCGTGCTGTTGATGTTGCAAATATTATAATAAAAACTTACATAAAATAAAAAAATATAAATTACTCACTGTACTACTTGTACTTGTGTCTACGATTTCGGTAATAATTTAATAAAGTAAATACAAAGATAATAATAACATATATTGATCGAAAAAATGAATTCAAAATATATCTAAAAAGGGTAGAAATATTTAAAATCTTGTGTGGCCTCCATTTGCTTCGATGGCGGCCTGTAGTCGGCATTGCATAGAATTTACCATATTTGCACACACATATCCTCCTCTGAATGTATCCCATATGCGTTCCACGTGCCTTATAATGTCTTTCTTCGTACGTGGCGTGTCGGGCTCCCAGGCTTGGACAATGATACCCCATAGATTTTCTATGGGGTTCAAGTCTGGACTCTTCGGCGGGAACGGCATCTCTATAACAGCATTTTCATTATTGCAGAACCATGCTTGACATCTTCTAGCTTTGTGCACGGGGCTGTTGTCGTGGACGAGGTGTATTGGCTCCGATATGCGCATTCTGGCCGTAGGAAGTAGCAGGTTCTCCAACAGATCTATATAGCCTTCGCTATTCAAGCGGCCGGTCATTTCTGTCAGCTCACCGGGCCCGATGCACTCATCCAGCCCCAAAAACCAACGCAAATACGGCCGCTCGATCGATTAGCTCTGATATTTCTGGGGTTATATCTCTCACCAGCTAATCGCCAAAGAGTGCATCTTCCATCTTCCGATGATTGGAACGTTTTTTCGTCCGCGAAAACGACTTGTGAGAAATCGAAATTCAGAAATCTTTCGGCAAATTGCAGGCGTTCCAGTTTGTGCTGTGGTGTTAAAATAAGTTTTCTCGCTGGAACTCGATTATGAAAGCCGTGTTCTTTCAGCCGCCGACGAATTGTTTGTGTCGATAGTCCCATGTCTGCTGCGACCGTCGATACACGAGTGAAGCCGCTGCTTTGGAAACGCCGAACAATATCAACATCTTGATCTCTTCTAGTTTTCCTCGGTCTACCAGTACGTTTAGATGTTTCAATCAAACCTTCACAATCCCACCGTCTTGTCCACAGGTATACGGTATTTCTCTGAAAAAAATATATCATTAAAATATGATTGACTGCAGTATATAGTCATTAATAAACTGCAACTTAATGCCTGGATTACAAAAAAGTTACCTGTGGTATATTGGACAAAAATAAATAAAATTTAAAATAAGCAATACACCCAACAGTCACATACATACCTACACTACACTACAGACTTTTCGGTCTCACAAACACCCAGACTAGGAACTAATACCTGTGGTTCACAAAAATATTTGATTCGGTGCAGGGATCGAACCTGCGGCCTCAGTTTCACAGCCGGCATCTAACAAACTGAGCTACGTCGGCTATCAAATACACGCAAGTCTCATTATGATCTCACACCGAAAATGTATATAGGTAGGTATATTTATTGGGGGTAACAAAAATCCGCGTCTCCGTACGGGGTTTAAAAGTTTAGGTTTACGACTGACTCTAGCGTTTGGAAACCACAAGACACAAGGAACACAACAACACATAATAGAAATACAAATTAAATTAAAAATAATAAATGTATACTTACAACAACACCTAGGCGTCGTGCAATATCGGTAACAGACATACCGTCGTCGTCGCGAAGACTCACTATTTCATGCCTACAATGTACACTTAAACGAGTCTGTGACATTTTCAGCTCTAGTAAAGACGAGTAAATATGGTGTTTCAGTATGTAGACGACTTGTAGTTTTGATTTTTATGATTGCAACCTACTATTTATATATCCTCCCTTCGTTAGAAAAACTAATACTTCAGTCAAATTACGTTCTTTTTTAAGATCAAAAATACATATTAACAGCAATTTATTTTAATTATAATATCGATCAACAGTAAAAGTAATTATTATTCCAGTAATTTTACTATTAATACATGTTACTGATAGTATGATTTTAATAAAGGATTTCATTCACTGAATTATCTGTTTTTTAAAACGGAAGGGACGGTATGTCAGTAGCTGATCTGAATTTAAAGAAAAATATAATCATTAATAATTTTGATTATAATCAATAAACATTAATGTTAATGGTAATTTATATTATAATTATATTGTGATCAAATTCTATGCAATGCCGACTACAGGCCGCCATCGAAGCAAATGGAGGCCACACAAGATTTTAAATATTTCTACCCTTTTTAGATATATTTTGAATTAATTTTTTCGATCAATATATGTTATTATTATCTTTGTATTTACTTTATTAAATTATTACCGAAATCGTACACACAAGTACAAGTAGTACAGTGAGTAATTTATATTTTTTTATTTTATGTAAGTTTTTATTATAATATTTGCAACATCAACAGCACGGTATGAATAACATTAGGCACGTATTATAACAGACGAACAAGAACAACATTTAAACTTCGCGTAAATATATATTATTTCACAAAAACACAAAATAAGTCAATGCAGAGAAAAGCAAAAAATATAAATTGTATTACAAAGCAACAAAAGTAGATGAACACATCTACTGCAAACTTGCTTTTTACAAGTGTTCATTGAATTATGTAATATTGCATGTTTAGGAATTTTGTTGCTTTTGTTGCTCAGAAACTTTTGTAACCTTAAGGTGTTCACGAATTTTTGTGGCCGAACCTGGTCAACCACTTTTGTTGCTTCATGTGTGCAAGACTTTTGGCGTTTTGAATATGCTCAACGACTTTTGTCGTTGACTGTACTTTAAATTTTTTTATATTTACTTAAATAAAATCCATAAAACAACAAAATTATAATCAGTTAATGTTAGGTTATGTTAAGAACAAACTTTAACGTAATATAATAATACAAAAATAGCACAAGAAAATTTATTAGATAAATTCATAAAATTTCTAACGTTAATGTTGCTGGCACATTGTGATTAATAATTTATTCCCGAAACTAAGATAATTTATTTTTCCTCGTCGGCTACGTCAGCGTCTCAAAATGGCGGGACCTTACGTAATTAATTAATTAGGAGCACGTACCCTAATCATCAGACGGCATTGGACGCGCTACCAAGGCTCTGGTGACGTTCGGTCAATGGCGGTCACCACTTACGTGACCAGCATTAACTACCACCTTACCATTTATGATAAAACAAAGACTCATAAAGCAGCTATCATCCTATAAATTGGACGGGTTGCATCCAATCAGCATCATTCGGTGAACAATCATCCAAGATGAAATTCGTAGTGATTTGTGTCGTGCTCGGTTTGGCGGCCGCTGACCTGCCTCGGTTCAGACCAGCGAGGTTCAGGTCCCAGCGGATAGAATTGGCCCCGACCACCACGGATTCTCCAACTGAAGCTACTACTGAATCTGGACCTTATCCGCCTTCTGGATGGAAACCTTCTGGCGCCCCATTCACACTACCCAACGAAACACCTGACCAGACTTACGGACCTCCTGAGCAGACTTACGGACCTCCTGAGCAGACTTATGGACCACCTGAGCAGACTTATGGACCTCCCCAGCAAGCCCAGAGTGGTCCATACCCTCCTTCTGGATGGAAGCCTGATGGACCTGCTTTCGAGCTCCCTCAGAAGCAAACCCCGCCTCCAACCAGTTATGGAGTTCCTGACAACACATACGGAGTTCCGACTACTGACGCTCCTACCACTGAAAACCCCCAAGCTGAAAAGTTAGAAGGCCCAGTGGACGTTCAGAAGAGTATTGGTACTTACTATGTTCTTCTGCCGAATGGTCAGCTGCAGAAGGTGGACTTCGCGACGGAGAATGACATCCAGAACATGAGGTACACAGCTAGACTGCAGTACAGGGAGAGAGCGCCTCTTCTTTTGTTCAGACCTTAAATGATTCTTAATACAGTTCGCCGAATTAACCAAAGAATGTTATACAAATGTAATGTACTATTCATTTAATAAATGTTATGTTATATGGGATTCTTTTGTTATTGTTTATTACTAAATGTCGAAATTATGTCAAATAACTGGAAATCGTTCATTAATTAAGGTAACAAATAGTAGTAGGATTTTTCTTCAACAAGGTGTAATTCCAAATCAGTAAGGTCATTTACTTGTATCTATTATTACATGGATCTATTTTATTATAGTCAGGGCACAATATGGCTAAAATTTGCTCAAGATTTTTTAAAATTTAATGCGTGTCGTGATCAGCGTAGATTTAAATTTCAAGTCACGTAATGGATATCCGTCGCGTAAAGTCAGTACAATTCTTCGAACACATAAATAACGGACATTAGCTCAACATAGGCTTATTATTTCTTATCTGTTCGCTTACTTTAAGTCAATCATTACAGCAAATTACACGTAACAAAATATCATAATATTACCCAATCTCTAACAAGTCACATCTAACTCTTGAAAATCATACATTTATTGGATTGTCTTGCCTGGGAATCAAGTTTAGCTTATCCTCGTCAATACAATTATTACATACATACAGATATTTGTATGAAAGTAATATTACTCATATTTTTCGGTAAACGCAAGGGCCTTCTATAGGGTACAGCAATTGCCTATCTGACGATAATTTAAAACCACATCACGCATTAGGAATTTTATGCACACATTTTTTCTACAAGCACTTCAAAAGTAGTGAAAACAAAAGCATCTAATGATCACAGTCATAAAGTTTAAATTACTTTACGCGGCGCTAAAATAGCAGGCATAATGTCTACCAATTAAAATTTTGCCATTGTGAATGTTAGAAACGGTTGTGTTCTAAATATTTGTTTGAAATCTTCAGTTTTACACATCTTATATCGCTAATTACTGTTGTCATGGCAGTATTTGGGATGTGTGTTAATGGATTGCTTTCATTTGTTATGCTAATTACGTAAACGATGTTATTGTTTGGTTTCCAGATATATTAGGTTACCGACTAATCTTGATTATCGAAGGATCTGTATCAGCTTATAGATTACCACCTAACATTTGTCCACATGAAATAAACCTGTTCGTGAAATTCCTTCTTGCTGAAGTGAGTAACAGACACTAAGAATTCCCATCTAAAACAAAGAGTTTTGATTGTACAAATATTTGTATCTAGCGGACCACTTCGGCTTCGCCCGGGTTTTCATTCCGACTATCAATTTAGATTTTGGGACCGAACGCACCACGAAAAACAAATTTTTCTCGTATTTGCTAGATTTTTTACTACTGATTCTCTACTATTAGTCAACGCGTGATGATATATTATGACCTACCCTCGACAAATTACCGATCAAACAAAAAATAAATAAATTCGAACTAGTAGTTATTGAGATAACAAATGCTTATAAATAAAAGAATTTGATTCAAATTTGATATCAGTAAATCTATATAAAAATTTCTATAAATAAATTTAATAGTATTTGTTTTAAAGTTTATAAATATACAGATTCATGTTTCATATCAAATCGGTTAACCACACAATTGACCACTTAAGCGGCTTTGGTTTAAATCAAGAGTATTTACGCATATTTTTGTCGTGGTTTTGAAATAAAACACAATATATTCATTAATTTATCCAAAACCTTTAATCCGGCTAAACTAAGTAACACGTTTTAGCAACATAAGAGTTTTACGTATAAATAAGGCGAGTCGTTTTAGGACCAAAATTATTGTCATGTTATTGATGCACTAGCTAGTAGTCAGGATAGGTCGCTGATGATATTTTTTAATATTTCGACAGCCTTCGTGGCACAGGCGGTTAGATGCCGCCTGAGAAACGAGAGGCCTCGGGTTCGATCCCCACACGTCTCGGTCTTTGTGGGACCGAAATGTTCCTCGTAGTATCCACGACACAAGACTCGATCTTAGTGTGGGGTCAGGGCTATGTATGTAACAGTTAGATGTTATTTTATAATGTATTAAAATGTTAAAATAATTACATGTAAAAGTGTCCCTGGTGGCCTATTTGCAAAAACTGAATAAAATAAAATAAAGTAAAAAAATATTTATTATTATTTATTTACAGTGTAACAGCCAATTAGGTCGGACTTTTATAGGACACTACCAAGTACCAGTGCTGAATAAGAGAAGACACTACTAAATAGTCATTTAGTACCGGGCTGAGAGTCAGTCTTTCTTTTGTAGAATAAATCAAGCATCATTAGCGCGTACAAATGTGTCTATTACTCGTTTATTATACAGGCTGGGTTAATTGCTTCCCTTCCATTCAGAGCAGTGGAGGTTTTGTGTTACAATTTGCAAATAGTGTCGCTTTTGCGAGCTTGAATGGGGTAAATGTTTTTAAAGATTCTTTTTACCTTTTTTTCTATACTTTAGTGAGGTCAGGGATAATAAGGTTGTCACTGAAAAAGGGGTCTCGGTGTATCTTGCTTGGTTTAAAAAAGCTTTTATTTCGGCTTGGCTGCTTTTGACATCTGATTTGTTTAAATGGAACGACTTGCGATTAAGGTGGTCATTTGAGGGTTGTTTAATGGCGATGGTCATATACCTTCGCCATTAAAGTATTCATAAAATTCGATGTTTGTTGTTCCATTTACGAATAGAACGATTGTCACGACCATTTTTAAAATTTCTCAGTCTTATTAAGATTAATTATCTGTTTGGCCTTATGGCCTTATGTGTCTTCAATGATTACCTATGCTATTTTGCAAAAAATAAATTGGTCTACATTGATCGTGTAAGCGTCGTCATCGTAAATAATTGAAAATATAATAAATAATGATGTTTATGTTATTTTACGAAAAGATAAATTACTTTTAAGTATTTTAAAGGACAAAGGCAGCATCTTTTTATCCCCGCGATATTTTATTACTTTCCAAAGAGACGTTATTCAAGTTTATCAGTTGCTATGCGAACAAACAAGCTTTAAAACTGTCGCAAACAAGTCGATAACTGCATTAGTTTTAAGAATGTGACATACAAATAGTGTTATGGCTAACAAAGTCCTACAGCAGTGATTTTAATGTTTCATATACCTGTATATTACAGTATATACAAATAAAATATCAGATCCATTTTTCACTGTCCAAATTTTACAATGGTTTATAAATCTAAATATTTTTCAATTTCAGCAGTAATTTAGTGAAGCCAGAACTGTTAGGCAAACAAAAATGTGTTACAAAAACTGACTAAATTGAAAACTATTTGATTGAAAGGCCACAAAATGAGTTTTCCAAACTGACAAAAACGAAACATGAATATGTTTTTGAAAGTTTTGAATTAAATTAGTTTTGTATTATTTACTGTTCTGTGCGAACGCAATTTTGGTTGGGACCGAACTGTTAAACTGGAGGTTACAGCTTCAAACTCGTGGGTTCATGTATATTTAATTAAGTATAATTAAAAAAAAACTGCAGATACGTTTATATAACAGATGTTTCCGCTTTGATAGTACAATATACAAAATAAGTTTATTTTATTTTCTTTATTAGAATATTCATACAGACAAACGAGCAAAGTTCGAACTTCTTGATGTCAACTTGTCTTTCGGCATTTGTGTTTGGAGTCGACCTGTCAAATGTCAAACCGTTTAAAATGTTGTAACTGAGCTTGTGCCATAATAGGGATCATGCTTTTAATAATCATACATTTTATGTGTCTACTTTGAAATTGAAATAAAACTATTATTTACGGATTTTATCGCGAATTTAGTTTTAATTTTTACATTTTTGACTTCCCAACGTTTCGATTACTTTACAGCTTTCGTGGTCACGGGGAGTCAAAAATGTAAAAATTAAACAAAATTCGCGATAAAATCCGTAAATAATAGTTTTATTTCAATGTGTAACATTCGCGTAAAGCTAAGAAACCATTATGTCTACTTTGAAAGTTTACCTTTACCTTACATTGGTAGGTATATTCTAGTATTATAGCCAGTGTTGATTTATATAAAACAAGTAAGTGGGCCTGTATAGTTTGACGTTTCAGAATTCCATCTGCATTTATCTATCGGGCACCTCTAAAGAATGTTACTAATCTGACTATGACTTCTTCACGTAATCCTTCAAACCAGTATCTTTTCAGTAAGTTCTTCAGCTATTTCTGGTTGTACAATTTGTCTTATGACGTAATAACTATCCTGTTGTTTCTTAGTAGTTATTAGATCATATCAAATTCTAACAATAAGAAGAGTGTTGATTGGTATTGCTGCGTATCGTATCGCTTACTATCAGGCGAACAGCATCATTGACTTGTGATTCATTGCAATAAAAAAAGAGTTAAACCATGAATCACTTCGGGAGTATTAACTTACGGTACAAAGCCAGCCCCTCAAAGTAATTGTCCTTTATGATCCAGAAGTTAATGATCCATTGCACGATGCCCCTTACGCTGATGTAGGCC
Source organism: Hyles euphorbiae (assembly GCA_023078785.2). Classification (NCBI taxonomy): domain Eukaryota; kingdom Metazoa; phylum Arthropoda; class Insecta; order Lepidoptera; family Sphingidae; genus Hyles; species Hyles euphorbiae. The sequence continues at coordinate 16,580,626 of CM041051.1, forward strand.
AGCAGCACGGAGATCCAGGAGGTATCCTCATCTTCAGAATGGATCGGCAGGGGAGCTATCTTGGTGATTGAGTTGATGAAGTGTCTGTCGGTGTTTATGTAGCGAAGGATGGAAGCTGAGGGAAAATATTAAATGGTTTGACGAATAGTACAGTCAACGAAGCATTTTTTCCTGCATAATTTGCCAGGAGTTTTTCTTTTTCATGAAGAGGTGGCATATGACCCCACTAAGTTAAAAACCCAAAATACTTACAAAAATGGCGTCCGCTAGAGCCGCCATTTTGAAAAACGCGTTTGAAGCCATATCTCCGGAACCGTCCACTTTAGGCCCATCATGCTGAACCTTTCTTGTAGATAATTAAATTTCCCATCTTTTTTGTTCAATAATTTTTTTTGTACCATTAACCGTTCGCGATTTACAATGTTATTAATATTCGTTTCATGCCTTTTTGCCGATATCTTTGTTAATAATTGTTTAAACAAAAAATTGTTAATAACTAAACTTTTAAATCAATAAATTCTTAACAACTTTTCACCCATACTTTTTTTCTCTAAAATCAATATTTTAGAAGTTATCGCGCGTTGAATGGTGTACTACCGAATCAAGGTCAATGGAAACGAAGGATGCATAGCGTAATTATGAAATCCAATGATTTCTCCATGATTATCACATAATTAATTAAGTACTGATGGCATAAGGGAACAAAGCAATGAGGAAATAGTAAATTTTGTTAAGAATCCATGTAAAATTTATTGTAAAAAAGGTATAAAATGAAAATTAATAACATTGTAAATCGCGAACGGTTAATGGTACAAAAAAAATTATTGAACAAAAAAGATGGGAAATTTAATTATCTACAAGAAAGGTCCTTAGCATGATGGGCCTAAAGTGGACGGTTCCGGAGATATGGCTTCAAACGCGTTTTCCAAAATGGCGGCTCTAGCGGACGCCATTTTTGTAAGTATTTTGGGTTTTTAACTTAGTGGGGTCATATGCCACCTCTTCATGAAAAAAAAAAAACTCCTGGCAAATTATGCATTGCGGACAAGAGTAACCCGTTGCTTCGTTGCCTGTACTAGAAGCAGTTATGTGATTCGATATCTGTGATTACAGTTCGGAGCTTAAAGATTATATTTTTTTAGCCTGAGTGTTTTCTGATATGTTTGTGGTAGTAAAGTCGTTCATAAAATTCAAGAAATTTTGGTGTCTGATAGTATTTTTGGTCGGTTAAAACATCGCAAAATAGTTTCAGATCCTTTTCATTGTGAAAGAAATAGCAGTTGACATCAAAGATATAAAACGTCAAAAGATGTCGTGCTTTTCGCTTCGTAAAGTACCTTCAACGTAACATTAAACCTCAAAGCATAATGCACTCGAGAAGCAACACACAATTGCATTACTCTGAATCATTTTAACTTGCCGAGTATAACCAGGCTACCTTATTCAATAGCACTGTCTGGATTCCCTGCCCGGAGATTAAACAGTATGCGACCGAGTTTCAAAGCGATCTGATGCCTATTCGAGAGCCATCCATTACAGAGCTTGAGTACGACTTGTATGGAATTCTTTAAAAGCCGGGTAAAAATGCTTTGGGTTAACTTCGTCGGATGCACCGGTAAATGGATCGTGTGAATTGTCTGCTGCTATTTGATCGTGTTTAACGTCTCCTTCGATTTCTGGGTTGTGTTGAATATTATGCTGGAAACTGCCGCGTGAATTGAATTTGTGGTATGATCTAAGTTTAATACGAATATTTGAGATATGAGGCGCCTTACTAGTTTTCACACACGGGAGTACTTAGCGTGAGTCTCAACATTCCTGAACCTCAACTGAGCAAAAGATCAAGAAAGATATGAGGATCAATGGCCGTACTATTGCAAGAAGAATGGAAAGAAAAGCCGGAGGGCGGACCCTGGTACTGGCATGGAAAATGCTGGGTAGAAGAAAAAGATCGTACATTTTGAGTCTTTTGAAATGGCTAGATTTTCTCACTTCTCTGTTTAAGACAATTAAATATCTGAATGCGAGAATGGAGTCTTTACATTGATAATATCCTTTGCATTCAGCAACTTGTCAACTTACCAGCTAAGTCTCTTTGTAAACCGAACGGAATGAATCAATATTCATAAGATTACGGGTGTCGGGTATAAGCAGACATAAACCAAGTTCCATACGCACATTGTACACAAGCTTTCTTTTCTCACGATGTTTTCCATCATCGAAAACCCTGTAAATGCATAATCCCCGGCCTCATTTGCCGGCGTTACGTGAATATGTACGCATGATCCCGCATCGGAAAACACTGATTTGGTTTCCAAAGCCCTTTTTGTACAAACAGTTTTGAATAAAAGTACTTGCACTATGCTAGATTTTGTTCAAATGCGGTTTATAATAAGCAGTGCCGTTGAATAAGGATTAAACGTCATTGAGGTTATATTAAAATAAACAGCGCCATTTTGTGCAATGTTTGGGATTAAAATGGCGGCCGATTAAATATTTTGAAATTATGAATTGTATTGTATACGTCCCACTGCAAGGCACGAGGGTCTTAAATCGAGAGTACGATTGACAGGGGTTATGCCATATAGACGACTACGCTGACCTAGTGCGGGTTGGCGTATTTTTCATGAAGGAAAACATCGTGAGGAAACCTCCATATCAAAGCGAGTTGTAAATAAATTTTATACATATATTATATCATATATTCATTAATAACATATAGCACTTCATAAAAATAAAATGTTTTTTTTGTAAAACCAGATGTTGAAATGAAATTTCTTAAGAAGATATCCAATTAGATATTGAAAGAACCGAGGCTACTACGACTCGGAAATGTAAGGATACTCAAAAAAGTCTTAAAAAACGAGTTCAGAGCAATCATTGAGAGGTGAAATTAAATTATTTTAACATTCCGGTGAAATTAAGGAAATTTTATACTTAGTACGAGTATTACATGGTTTAGACTTTATATAGCCTATGCGTTTGTTTTTATATTTCGAATTTTCGGAGTGATCTGTGGTAGAAATTCATGTAGGAAAGTTAGGAGGAAAGGAACACTATTTTATATTATCATTTTGAAATTCCTTTGTATATGTTTTTACGGACCGGATTTAAGATACATTGTTGTTTGACTTTTTACTCTTAGCTTTTCAAAATTTTGCATAATTCTTATCGTATTCAACTATTATAGCTCTTTTTTACGGTGACCGAAAATACAGATTGCTTGAAATTATTTGGCAAGATATTTGAACCACATGAAACACCACTATGCCATATTGATATTTTATCAGCAGTAGAAAGTTAATAGTGGGCTGATATAAAATAATAGTGGTAAGTTTTAATCACCGAAGAAAGTTTTAATAGAATGCCAAAAATACTCGCAAAAAGAACTCCATTTAGCTTGTATGTTTAAACATAATTCAAACTTCTTCAAATTAGCAAAGTAGGCGAGAATTTAGCAATGAAACGAAAATAGGTTTTTATTATGTCTCAAGTTGTGGTGATTGGGAAAGGTCAGTAATAAATGGAGGTCGAATCGAAAATCTTTCACACTTTGCTTATTTAATGAAAGTGAAGAGGTCGGGAAAAGTCAAAATTAAAATAAACTTGATTTGTAAATGTTGTTGAAGTAGTTTAGACGATAATGTTATGCTGTCTGGGATTTTAATGTTTTTAAGAACTTTAATTATTCTTGCCATCCCTTTTCCTTCCTGCTCTCCTCCCAATTTTATAGGCTGGCAACACATCCAAGATTCAAGCGTTTTGGATGTTCATGGGTAGCAGTGATCACCTACCACGATGCAACGTATTTGCTCGTTAGTTGGACCTAGTCAATAAAAAATTAAAACAGATTTATATGGTTTGTATCCGCCCGTATAGATATCCCCAGCGACACAAGCGTGTTCGTTTCTAAATCAAACCTTTATTCTATCTAGGTTGGTATAAATGGTGTCAACCAACGACCGATAAACAGTAAAATAGCCAAAAACTAGTGTAAATTCACTGTTGTGTTTCGGTTTGAAGGACATTGTAGCCGGAGTAACTACTGAACACATTGAGACTTAACATCTTATGTCTCTGGATGGTGAGACCAGTGAAATGCCAAGCATTGCTTTGTCATTCAAGGTATTTGGTTTCGCTGCTGTTCATGAGCGGTCGTATTGTTACTATCAGGCGAACGGCAAGCTCGTCTCACCACATATTGCAATAAAAAAAAAACAGCTGTAGACACTGTAACCTTTGTTACGCCGCGCGCGTAGGTACCTATCCCATTTTGTGCTTGCCAGTACAAGGTTTCCATTCGATAGAAACTCTAGAGAAAAGGTCTTAGGTATACTCTAAAACTTCAAAAGATAACACCTACCTTCACTATTAGTATATTTGGCGTCCATCAAGAACAGTACTGCGTATACCACGTCGATCGCCAGCAATCCGATCCCAGTCAATGTGAAAGGGACTAGAGTCGCGTAGAAGCCGCAAGGTCGGGACCCCTGGCTCATGTTCACCACTCCAAATACCGTCCATATGAGGTGGAAAGCCAGCCAGATGCGGATTTTGCTGTAATTATACAATCTGATAAAACTTTCTTCAAGGGTTGAGCTGGGTAATGGCGCGTAGATGTCTGTATGATAATAAAATATAGGTCAAATCATTTAACTTTAAAATCGTTTTACATTAAATTAAAAGCTTGTAGATAAAACCCAGAAAGGTGATTACAGGGCTTAATAAGAATTGCCATTTTTTTATTTGGTTCACAAATTAGACAATACAAATCTACACTTCATTGCTAGTGAATTTTCATTGTATGAAACTATGTTATTAATAATAACTGTGAATAGATATTCTTATAGAACTTTATTAGAGTTTTCTAAAACCATTATTTTGCATTATTCATATAATAAAGATGAATAACAAAAAATGTACAATTAAAGTTTCAAATACTATTACCTTCTGAAGCTAGCAGCAATATCATTTTTTACCGGCCATATGACACTGGTATACATTTTATTATCAATCTTAAACGTGTAATTGTAGAAGTGAAGCCTACCACAGGCTTCAGGGTCGTATAAGTAGAGCAACTTCATCAGAGTTACTTCGTGTAATTCATAGGCTGATGGAGATAGTTTGCAGTCGAGTGTCAACCAACTAATGATCAAGGAAAATATAGCTAGAAAGAAGAACAAAGAAGGCTCCATTTATCAGTATTATATCTAACGATCGATTACTGAGGAGGACTGAGCAATAGAATCGACAATGTATGTATCGACAATAGAGAATAGAATCGACAATGAGCAATGGACACGGCAAGAGATGTGAATTGTGCATGTATTATTTCTTATATTTATTACAATTTATGTTTGTTGAATTAGCTGGGTAAATTCCTTATTGTGATCCCATGTATGCAAGGAACCGTCTCAATACCATCGATTTGTCAGCAGTTCTATATAAGGCTATATCTGTGGCATGAGCGCTGTTTAAACATGATTGGGACGTTACAAGAGTTCTTATGAACTTCTGGAAGTAGTGAGCATCATAAAGAGTAATACACCCATACACCGCTTATGATTTGTGTACTGTAGCTTAGAATCAGGCCAGTGACCTGCTCGTGTCATGATTTTCGCTACAATAATAAACCCGAGGGGCTAATTTACTGTTCAACTTCTGTAGTTTCAAAACTTACTTTGTACAAGGATAGCAAAAACACTCCAGAGCCCTAATGAAGTCATTTTATCTCAAATAAATCACACCGAATAAATTGACTAGGAGAATTCCCGTAGTAAACTGCCAAAGATCGGGAATCGAGTGGGCCGTGAACCAATTTGACGTTACGGGGTTGACTCGCCGCCCTGATTACGGTCCAAGTCCCAAATTAATGACCAGAGTCTTCGGAACGAGGTGTTAATGAAAAATTTAATGGCCTACCCGGTAAATTGACTGAAATTGATTTTCCAAAGGACATTTAGTAATAGACATTTTGATTAAATATTGATTGCTTTGTTGTCGGAGAATTAAGCTGCTGCTTAATAAACCTTGTAATTTGACGGAAAGGGGTACACTTAACGTTTAAAGTAGATTGAGAACCGGAAATGAAAATAACTGAAATTATGACATGAATTTCCGCGAACTCTTCTTCTATCAATATTTTAATTATTTTTGTAGTACAGTTGAATATTGAAATTAAATAATTATCTTCTATTAGTATCGTAAATACAGAATTATTCAAACGCTGTAACTTAAGAAGTTTTATTCACTAAAATTAAATTAACATTCAGTCGAAAAATAATCTTTCACGTACATTTTTAACATACGGCGTATTTTCACCTGACCTAAAATAGAGGACATCCTCGTCAGGCTTTAAACTAGTATTCGGTTCAGGTATTGGTCGGTTTCCGATGATCTTCAATCTCTTACCAAGTTCCTTCTTCTGAATCTTTCTTCGTATGGAATATACAACTTTGCACATGTAAATATTCAGGGCTAATATGACTACGCCTCTCATCCAGCATAATGAGGCTGCTATTGGTAGCCATCCAGCAAAGTCGTCATATGTGACTAGTTGCAACTCCACGCTCCAACCGCTGTATCTTAATACCATGCCTTTGGTGAGACATCGTTTGATATGGGCGATGTTGACGATACCCATTGAGAGGTCAAAGATGATCACGGAGACGGTCGCGTAGAAGAAAACGGCGAGGTTGACTTTAGTGTATTGGATTTTTGTAGTGTTCTTGATGAAGAATCGGAAACCGATGGTTATTATCATCCAAATCACGTGGACCATCAGACTTATTTCTATATAGCTGTAAAATAGATTGGGTCAGTTTATTGAAGTCTCGGGATGAGGAAGTTATTGTAGTTTTACTGATAGGTCTCTCATATATGAGAGGCCACCTAGGTGGGTACCACCGCAATGCCTATTTCTCCCGCCAACAGCAGTATAAATGCACTGTTGTGTTTCGGTGTGAAGGACATAGTAGCCAAGTAACTACTGGAAATATTGAGACCTAACATCTTATGTCTCAGGATGGCAAGCGCGGTGGAACATCAAGCATTTTACTGGTGGTAGGTCTCTCATATGTGAGAAACAATAAATTGGTTAAAATGAAATGAAATAAAATGACATCCGTTTATTCGTTTGGTCCAGTTGGCTATTAAAATTACTAACATTCTAGTTTTAGTCGATAGCCTGGTAGATACAGCGACTCTAGCCGGCGTCCATCTTAGTGGTACTACATTGAATCCTCTGGTATCGTTACTAAAGCGAAGGTTTGCTATAGCCTTCACCACCGCGAGTTTGTAGCCACAAGCTTGGTAGTCGTATAGGTACATGATGCGCGCTAGTTTGTCGAAGTCCCATGTCGCGTAGTCAGGAGACCACACGCAGTTCAGGATCGTCGCTGATCCTATGAATACTAGTATACCTGAAATAAACACTAGAGGTAGTCATACTGTTTTTTCATTGGACTACTGTAAGAATAGACCGGCTTGACTAGGGTAGTGATATTTAACAGAATACTTCCGTAGAGTGATGTCTTTGGTAACGTGATTTTTTATAGTTATACGTATTTATTTAAATATTTTTCTTATACACACAATTTCAGCTATATTATATAACGGAGATGAGAGAAAGGAGAGAAAGGAGAGAAAGGGAAAGGAGTATTATGTATTATAAATTAACAAATAATAGAATATAAGCATATCAACTAATTCATCACATGTGTCTAACATACAAACACGCAGTTTGGGGTTTCTATGTTTCCCACTTTGATTTGAAAAATATTATTTATTATTTAATTCAAATTATGCAGATTTCATAATAGACTGATCAACAGATGATCAAATATATTAAAGGACTATCAACAATTACTATAAGCAATTATTTCATTATACGACTACTCGTATGGAGACTGTCCCGCCCTCACACCCACCACTGCAACTCCTGTAAGCCAGGATCAACAGTGGCACGTGTTAGAATACTGTCACAAAATACCGCAACAATTTTATAAATTTTATTAAAACTACCCATCGTATGATTCACAAGTAGTAGGGAATCGGTAATATAAAGCGTTGTCTCACTTGGATCGTCACTTTTCGAGTGACAACGACAGAGGAAGGACCTTATCCTCGCCGGTAGCAACCAGGATTGGCAAGTTAAGTTATTAATATGATGTTTTGTTGCTAATTGTTCAGAATATTTGAATATTATTCTGTAACATTGTAATTATCGATTGTCGTTGGATTAAACCATATTATTATAAATAGAAACATAAATAACATTTAATATAATTGATAATTTTGTAACATTATAATAATTATTAACCATTACGTTAAATGATAAATATTAAAAATTATATGGTTAAAAATATAATTATAGATAAATCTATTGAAATATACATGTTTATATTATTTTATATGCCTTTTTCCCACAAAAATTCTAACATCAGAAGTGGGATCGTGTCCATTACTTTTTATATACAAATTATACTTTTGTTGCAAGGATGGATCACGGCGTTCTGACGGACCTTCACATATAAATTAAAGACGCTGTTACCTCTACGCGGAACGACGATACTGCACTTCCAGCCACAAGTGACCTGTAAAAGACTTCCTTAAAAATGGGTTGGAGAAGTTTAGACTGTCGCTAAGGCAGGTAAGGCCCGACGGGATCTGCATTAGTCTGGCTCAAGCGTTGTGAACCTGCGACGAGTCTTTAGTAATAACATTTTTGTAGGGTGTTAAAATAATTGAAAAAGAAACTCGCCGAATATTTAAATATTTTCCCGCACTTTGATTGTATAAGTAGGACAGGAGATTGTTTTTGTATTGTGTTATTTCTACAGAAACGAATAAGAAACAAAAGATTGGGTATTCGAGGTATTCTACTTGGCAGTTCTTATGAGATTTATTTAATGTATAGATGGTGTATTAGTAGCACCATTAATAACTATGTGAACAAAGTTTCAAGTTTCTTTACTATTGCATAGTGTCACTACAAGTTTTACAATGAAGTGGTAATTTAAATTGTGACTTTCTCGATTCTGAGACGGTGTAACTATTATTGTCTATATTGCTTCGTACATACCTGTTGAATGTGTGATGTTGTAGACAAGATAGTAGAACGAAACCTAAGATATTAGCAGCATTTAGTTTCGTCTAAAAAGTTGCCATTTTAAATCATTCCCAAGACGATATATACGAAATAAAATTAAAAGAATAGTTTAATGTGAAAACATCTATTTGATTTTAGAAACATCCCATATATTATCGGTTCTTATATCAGGACTAGATTAGTGACTTATTTGAATTGCAGTTGCAAAATACGTATTTTAATTTTGTACTTAAATATCTTTTATATTTTTGAAGTATTACGTATTTTATTTGAACTACTTTTATGAGATATACTTTATATGTGTAAAACATAAAATAATTCTTGCTACTTAAATAAAATTCTTGGGTTAGGGATTCAGCAAATGGCCACTAGAGGCGCTGCATCATTAAAATCCAATAATAACCAAACACTAGACTGACAATTTTCAATGCATACCCAACAGTAAAAAAAAAAGGTATTAAAATACAACACCTGTCTCCCTAATTCCGTACCAGTGGAACGATTGTTTTCATATGGTGCTAGGATAATCTGATACTCTTTAAAGAACTGGTAATGTTAAAAACTTTGTTATTTTATCTGAAAGTATTTTATTTAATAAGTATTTTGAAAAAGGCTATTTTGAATTTTATACTTAAATACTAAGAGCAGAAGAACTTTGTATTTGAAATAGTAAATTGGAGAAATATTTGTATTCTGTATTTAAATACTTTTGAGAAGTATTTTGTACATCTCTGAAATATCACATTCTGAAGCAATTTGGCTTAACCTTGATTCAGATCTGTCCATGTCATTCTGAGATCACCTGCAAACATGGAATAATCATAGTTTTTGGAAATGAGTCATTTTATTGATACATAATATATTAAATAATGATCTTAAGTCGAAACTTCGAGGCACCCTACAGTGTGAAATACAAATACAAATGGAACACAATGTTGGCCATTGATTAATACACATTCTTAATAAATTAAGTAAAGTAATATTTTGTTGTATTTAAAATTCGAGCCTCGTTTAGTTTATAACTGAAATGAAGTTTTATAAATTAGTATCCTAAACACATTATCAAAAAAAAAAAAACGAAGTGATTATGGGTCAGGGACCAATAATTAAATAACTATATGGCAGACGCAAATGCAAATTTGTTTAACAGATTTAACACTCGGCAAATAACATGAGATTTCCAAAAAAAAAAAAACATTTATGAATTAAGATAGTTATTGGTCTTGTAAAAGGACTTCCTTTTTCAACAATTGATGTTACAAATGTTAGTAAGCAACTGAAGTAATATGTTGGTATTTGACAAATAGAGGATCAATTCCCTCTTTGAGCCACGGCACTGTTCACACAATGTTGTAAATACGTAATTAAATGATGTAGTTAATTGCTAAACACAGATTACAATTTAAATAGGTGGTATGTTGTCCGACATTTTGTGGGGTCAACCTTTTTATAATTTATATTTTATATTGATGTTTTAAATATCGGGACTATCAGATTCTCAATATCAGTTCTCTGGAAGTTTCAATAATAGTAGAATTAGTTGAGTTTGTTGATATCCGGACAAACTGAGTATAATTTGGGAATTAAAAGCGAAACGTCAGATTGGCCGAACGATTTATACAAATTAAAATGAATCCATTAGAATGTTTCAACATTTCGATTCACTACCCGGTATTTACCCTATATTTAATATGCAAAGTTACCCTTGTATATTTTATTTTGATACAGAAATAGATAGCAAAATACTATGTATACATACATAGTAAAATACGAAATCAATATGATCTTTCGCATTTATTGATTGAAATAGAAGCAGATTGTACCTGTCTTTGTAAAGTAAAATTTACTATGCGGCCTGGTGAATCGATTGAGGAAAATATTTCCGTTGAAAATGCCCAGACATATTATTTAGAAAATACTTTTTGTGAAACATGTTTCTTTGTTTTAGAACCCAATGTGTATAGTAATAAATATTAAGGATTTGTATAATATGATTATGTGATTATGATGTAATTATGATTATGATGTGATTATGATTATGATGTGATTATGATTATGATGTGATTGTAACAAGATTATGACGAGATTATGAGATTATGATTATGATCCCTTGGCTGTTGTCTAACATTCACTGGCTGCGGGTGATTAAGCTTCACTGACTGCGGGTGTTTGATTGTACAAAGCAAGGTGTATCAAAAAGATGTGATGTGATTATGATGTGATTATATGATTATGATCCCTTGGCTGTTGTCTAACATTCACTGGCTGCGGGTGATTAAGCTTCACTGACTGCGGGTGTTTGGTTGGACAAAGCAAGGAGTATAAAAAAAAAGAGGACAATAATATATATTTTTTTTCAGATAAAAGATAATGTACTTGAATGGATTGTTCGTTATTTGTAAGAAATAAAATCATATAACGACCGATCGAGAAAACAAATAAAAAATATAATATGGCAAATCTTTGTAAGACAAGTCACAAATATTTATTTTAGTAAATTGACCAAAACCAAGCCCACTGAGTTAGACTCACTGGATCTACTCAGAAATGGGTCGCGCCGCGTAGTATCCAGTGGTAAAGTAAAGCCCGCTGAGTTTGTTCGCCGGGTCTTCTCAGTCAGGGCCGCGTTGGATCCGGCAGTAAGCCTAAACATACGGGACGTTTCGGAAATACTTATGGTCGTTGCCTTTAATTGGACCCAAAACAAGCCCACTGAGTCTTATTCGCTGGATATACTCAGGACTGGGTCGCGTCGCGTAGTTCCAGTGGTAGTGTAAGCCCACTGAGTTTGTTTCGCCGGGTCTTCTCAGGAAGGGCCGCGTTGGATCCGGTGGTAACAATAAACCGCTACGCACCGTTGTAATAATATTCATGGTCCACTAATTAATTTAATTTAATTTAATTTGACTAACGTACATATTGTATTTCTTTGAAAAATAAATTACCATAAAGTCATAACTAATACTTTAAATAAAATAAGAATAAAAAGTATACAAATAAATAAAACTAATTTTAAATAAAAATAAAATTAATTTAAAATAAATAAATTAATTAAACCAAGAAATTAAAATAAGTAATACCAAGTATAGGAAATATATTGTATATAAAGATTAAGTTCTATGTGTATTGACTTGTCATAAGAGCTTTTAAATTACCTACGTGACCAATAAATAAATTTCATTTCAAGATATTAGGCAGAAAATTAAGTAGAGCAACGAGACTGGACCGTGTTAGAATATTTTATTGTACTTCGAGAACGAAGTACATGTCAGTATGGCCGTGTTAGAATACTGTCACAAAATACCGCAACAATTTTATAAATTTTATTAAAACTACCCATCGTATGATTCACAAGTAGTAGGGAATCGGTAATATAAAGCGTTGTCTCACTTGGATCGTCACTTTTCGAGTGACAACGACAGAGGAAGGACCTTATCCTCGCCGGTAGCAACCAGGATTGGCAAGTTAAGTTATTAATATGATGTTTTGTTGCTAATTGTTCAGAATATTTGAATATTATTCTGTAACATTGTAATTATCGATTGTCGTTGGATTAAACCATATTATTATAAATAGAAACATAAATAACATTTAATATAATTGATAATTTTGTAACATTATAATAATTATTAACCATTACGTTAAATGATAAATATTAAAAATTATATGGTTAAAAATATAATTATAGATAAATCTATTGAAATATACATGTTTATATTATTTTATATGCCTTTTTCCCACAAAAATTCTAACACACGCAATGTAATGACACCGAGCATTGAAGCTCGGCGAGTCTCCGGGAATGTCTAACTTGTCTTTAACCCGCAACGAAATCAATCAGAAAGTTAAATTAATAGGAGGAGTTGGAAATAAATTATTGTCCACTTCCCTCCGTGCAAAGCGGGTGACAAAACAATGAAATAAAGAGGTAAATAACCTCGTAAAAAGACTTTTACAGCCGGAGAAGCCAGCTGTAAAGCACCACGGATCAAAGACTACTCGTATGTAGTGAAAAATGTATTAAATTAAAACTTACATTGTACAATCACAATATTTGCAATCCATCCACATATTGTTTTATCTTTAGATATTAGTGTAATAGGCGTTCTGCTTATTAAAGTTCGTCTGATCATTTTGAAGATTTATTTGCTGACATCTACAACATCAATATAATCTGACATTTAAATTCATAAAATTATTTTTGATTGTCTATGTTTTGGCGTGCGAATGCGTGATTGTCATTGTCGTCAAATTATTTTTATCATGATTGATCCAATTTGGATCCAATGTTTGATCACGGTAAATCGTAGACAGCAGTACATGTATGATGTATGACGATTTTATTCAAAATTGCATCTCCCATAAACCTACCTTTTTAGATATTAGAAGAATGTATTTAATTTTTACCTATAGTTTTAGCTCAAACATCGTGTTTAAATTTAATTATATTGCTATTATTGATTGATACATTATATTAAGTGGAACATTAGTCTCACCCTGGGGACATGTTTGATGTATACGCTTAACAGGATTACGCTTGTTGGATGTGCATAATCTGTAAATTACAGCATAAGCACTTAGCTCCTAGCGAGAAATCAGCCTACTAATTGTTCATTATGTCATATTGGTTATTAGTGTTAGCTTCTTGTTATTGAATTTGAGAAATCAATTAATGACAAACTCAATTATGTTAATCCTGTCAAAGTCAATTCCAGTTGTGGTTTTTATTTTCGCCTGCAGGCTGCAGCCACTTTATTGTTTACTTTCAATTTCTGTTCCTCCTCACTCAATTCATCAATATTCTTCAATACTTTTCGATGGAATCGATAATATAATCCAAAGTAAGTTTTCAAGACACCTACGAGTACGTGGTGGCCTATTGGTAAACGTACCAGACACGGTTGCCACCATGCTGATCGTGGTTGTAGGTTTAATCCCAGGGCACACCTGTGATTTTTCGGAGTCATGTGCGTATTGATCGTTAATCAGCACACACTTTAACGGTTAAAGAAAATATCGTGAAGAATCTTTGCATTCTATTGCGAATTTGTAAGAATTTCTACGGTATGTATAGTCCGCCAACCCGTACTAGGCTAGCGTGGCGGACTATATGGCCTATCCACTTTCAATCGCACTCTCGATCGTAGAGGAGACCTTTGCCCTGCAGTGTGACGTATATGGGCTGATACAGTACAGTACAGTACATACGAGCATTAAAAGCTTTTATGCTACAAATTAAAAGCGGATTATAAATAAAATAGTCTTTACCAATTTATCAAAGTTAATAAATCACATCAAGAACAAACTTATGTAAATTTACAAACCGTAAGACTTGCAAAAATTAAATGTATTTAGTAGCGGTTTTCTAAATTTAATAATTATTGACTAATTCTCAATATCAGCCGATATGTCTCCAATTGTTTAGCGTTATTCCACCACGATAATCTAATGCAAGATAATGATGAACTTTATAGCTAATTTCAATTCAACATTCCTAGTTGTAGAAAGAAAAACAATTTATGATATTTAAAGCCACACCATTTGCAGTTGTTGATTTCTCATTCGCGAGCCTAGTTTCTATATTTTCGCTTCAATATTAAAACGGGCCTTCTCCGAATTTAGGATCCAAACAAATATTACTCCATAGTCATCGTAAGATTTGCATATTCAAGATCTAGACTTTCCATTTAATATCAGTCTGTTCGTAAAATAATATTTATTTTGCAATTTCATAAGTTACCTAAACTAGAATTTGAGTGTTATTACGAAATTCTCTTCTAAATTATTAAACCACGCTACGTTGAACTAACGTTGAAGCAGATTTGCGTCAAACACAATTTCAATCAGTAAGTTTTAATATCCTGCGTACCGTAACTCGGTAACAACTGGTTTACAATCAACCACGTTGTTAACGCGACGTGGTTTTGAGCTATTGGGAACATGTTCAGTGATTATGTCGTCGAAATTGTGAAACAATTTGATTTGATGCTACCTGCTGTAATTAGAAGGCATTGATAAACAGTTTTCATTTTAGTGGACAATTATTTGTTTCCCACTCCTCCTATTTGTTTTTTCATTCTGATTTTAATTTCATTTTAATTTCGATGTGGGTTAAGGACAATTTAGTGTCCCTGAGAGACTCGCCGAGCTCCGGAGCTCGGTGTCAATTCTTTGCGTGCCGCTGTTGACCCTGGCAGACAGGAGTTGCAGTGGCGGGTGATTGGGCGGGAAAGTCTCTAAAACAGTTTTCATGATTAGCACGTTCAGTGCGCTAGGAGATCTAAAGGGTCTCTAATGAGACTTTCAGTCTGTGTAAAATGTAATAAACTACGGATTAGGGTGGTAACAAGATCTAGTAGGTCTCTAAAACATTGTCTGAAAGTCCTCTGAAAACGGTGCCGCAGAGAGTGTTAATTATTTGCCAGGCTAGTCGTATACAACATGTAACAGATTTAAATGTAAAAGCGGAAAGTAGTACGTTCAGAATCAGCTACTGAACCGATATCAACATTTTTTTTGGTAGGTATTTTTTTTCAAAATAATTAGTTAAGACCAAGTAAATTACAGACACTCTTTCATTTACTACTCCGAACAAACGAAATTGAAACGTAACTACAGGACATAAGATCATTTTTAAATGAATCACTAAACGAAAACTCTAATAAACTAAATAATGAACAAAAATGAACTTTATTTCGATAGTCATAAAGTTTATTTAAGCAATCTATCATTAATCAAACGCACACAACGATAGGTCTCAATAAACGTAATAAGCTACCAAAATAAATAACTATCATATTCTCTTTTCCGCACATTTAACTACAACTAGATAGAGCAGGATGCAGCTATTGTTTAATGCAATTTGATCCATCCGACAAACGATGGCGCGCGCGGCGCGGCGGTACATCAAAAGGCAACCGGTATAGGGATGCGCCGCGATAAAAATTACTCCCGGTATTTGCAAGACCGGGCGATCTAAATCCCGCGCAATACATGCACTTAAATGAAACAAATTAAATTGTAACAAAATCACTATGAAATGAAACAACAAGTAGGTATTTCTATGAAAAATAATTTCGCGGAACGTTAAAATGGTGATTAAATTCGGTTTGTAATTTTGCTACAATGTATGCGGAATCCCGGTGTGTCTAATATCCCGTTATTGCAATCCCTAAATGGGCACCGACTATGTGAAAAAAATCCAGTCGTGCACCGCAGTTATCTGTGTCTACTTGTGTTTAACGGCCGGGTGCAATACTCTGTCTGTCTTTTTCCACCCGTTAAAATCGCTAACTCTAGTATGAGTTCTGTCATTTTTCGGTTTCAATAATCGTTGACAGATGAATAAATATATCTATGATTTGTATCTATCAATGGGAGGGCTCTCGCTAACCATAGTTAGGAAATTCCATACAAATTAAAATATACGCGTTTCGATAACGATTCGAACTACCGTAGTTATTTGTGTTTAACTAGCTGTCATCGTTTTCTAATATCGCTGCAATATGGTGGATAATACTTCGATTATCCCAGATATGTGGTATTTTTATGGAAGAAATCAGCAAAATAAAGTGACATTAATATATTCAGTGATGAAAGTGATAACGAAATGTTTAAAGCTGGTGTATTTGACGCCGATTATAATTTATGAGAACCAAAAAAACTATGTGAATATTCTAGTTCAGAATTTATTTACAGATTTACCTTTTAGATGGAATAATTTCATCAGCTATTATGGTTATTTCTACATTTAAACCCAGCCTGCAAGGAACCTTCCTCCTGGTAAGCATACATATCAAATATTTCATTAAGTTATAAAAGTGTATTGAATTATTCCAAAATCATATATTCTATAATAAATGTAACAGCTCGGGAACAATATTGTGTCACTGTTCCATTAACTGCTGCTATCATTGTGGTTTTATGTACTGGGGAGAATGCATGTTCAGCCGGTAACTATTTTTGGGTATCAAAAGCACAGTCAGCCGAATCTGACAACAACTGATGTGCCTCAGGCTACAACTGAGTTATATTATCAATATGTAAAAATATTAGACAACACACAGCATGGGTTTCATAAAATTGCAGTTTTCCCAAGAATCTTTGGTGCAATTCATTGCCCATATTATATTCCCATAGAGCCACCTTAGTAATGACTACCTTTAGATATATTAGGATTAATCAATAATTATGTATTAATATCGTCTATGATTTTAACATAGTAAATCGTAGTATTATGTATCAGTTATCTGATCACAATGTATTAATCTTAATATTTTTATTTTTAGATTAGAATATAGGAGAAGAATTAAGAAAATAAAGGCATTATTGTTCAAGAAATGTGTATTGCACAGTTACTTTTCATAAATGTATTGGAACGCTAGCCTGGGGCTCATTTAACAACTCTGTTAAAAGGTATTAATCTCATACTTTATATTTTGAAAGAATTCAAATTCAAAATACTTTATTGTAGTACATCGGTGAAAATGGTGTGACATTCATTTGTTTTGTGCAGCCGCCATATTGCCAAATAATAATTTAAGATGCAACAAATATGACAATTGAGTTGGAAGAATGGTTGAGAGAATATATTAGGATTAATACATATTTTTGTAAGTAATTTCCTAATAATTCCCTAATTTCAAAAGGGTACAGCCTGATGGAAATCATCAAAACATATTTTCACTTTAAATCTTTTATTTTTTGTAAATAACATATTTATTTTCAGTACAATGTGAAGAAGTTATATAATGAAATAGTAATAGATATCTAATTGGAGATAGTGCATATCCACATATTACTTTATTAACAACACTGCTAAATGTCTGCCATAGAGTATTGCAACAATGCGGCTCATATAAAAACAGAACATTACTCAAAGTTATTATAATTAATATTTTGGTCTTCCATCTTTTACATCTTTCTTTCATCTTTATTTCAGGTCTTCTGATGTTTGGAAAAGAAGATTTCCACACCTTCCAGTAAAAAAGTATTTTGGGATTGCACCCAACTTTAACCATTATGAGTGCCACAGCGGTGTCAGATAATATTTGAAGAATGAAAAGCATTGCTGATGTGGAACATGAAATTGACATACCAAACACTACTAGGCTAGACATAAATATTAATTACTTATTTTAAATTAAAATAAAGTTTCAGAACTTTGTCAATATTAAAGATTTCTCACAAATTATCTTTGATATTTTATTTACCCATAATACAATCTGCGGAAAAGGGGGTTCTTACATTATTTTTAAAGTCATTTTTATGTGATATATAAAAAGAGGAACAGTTGTTTTCTCTATAACTAGTCATTACAATTTCGAAAACTTCTAGCATAGTAAGATTACCTGAACCAACCATTATTCTTAATTTGATTTATATTGTTTTAAATATAATAATATGCCTCAGTATTTAATTGTAGATTAGCACTGAAATTATTTCAGGTCTTTAAAGACAGATTGATTACAAAACTAAAGTAATGCAACTACGTAATGTTTGATTTTCACACTTTTCTTCGTATTTATAAATATTATGGTCTCTGATTCAATTTAAATTTGTCATTCTGTTGCAGAAATAGGGCCGTAAAATTCACTTTTGAATTCATTCTTGTTGGTAAACATTGATATATTTTGTAAACTTCTTTTTTACATTTGACATATCATAGTCATACGATGCGTTTTGTTGTTCTATGTAAGCTTTGTATGAATTTTATTTGCCATTATTTGTCACAATACTTACCATACTTACATTATTAATATATTTTAACGTTTCATTCTTCTAATTATACATTAATGATGATTTATGATAATTCCAAAATAAAGTTAATAATTAACCTAATAAATATTGACCTCGATTAAAAGTGCAAAAATTAAACGTTTGGGAGGAACGGTTCTTACCAGAGATATATGCAATATCTACGTTCAGCGTTGTTATCCTAGTTTAGTTTTTGTTATTGAAACATCGGTTAAACAAAGATAGAAGATACGTAATTATCGGGGATAATTTTTACCGCTTAACTGTCAATATATTATTGCACCCGGCCGTAAGTGTTTAGTAGATATTAGACATGGGTAACTCAGCGAAAATCCTTGCGTTAACTCAGTAACTCAGGCGCAATTAACTGCGCTGGCTCACTGAGTTAACTCAAAATTGCGCCATGGCGCAACAAAATGAAAACGAGTTAGAAAGAATTTAATTCAAGTTAGTAAATCCGAAATCGAGTTGACTGTTGTATAACTCCTTTTTGCGTCAACACATTTTGAACAAGTGAGTTAACACATCCGGCGCAGTGAACTGAGTTGGCGCAATTGCGCGGCGTAGCGCAGTGTTACACATCTCTAGTAGATATTTCGATAACTTTCGCGCGCGA
Organism: Hyles euphorbiae; assembly: GCA_023078785.2. Taxonomy (NCBI): domain Eukaryota; kingdom Metazoa; phylum Arthropoda; class Insecta; order Lepidoptera; family Sphingidae; genus Hyles; species Hyles euphorbiae. The sequence continues at coordinate 16,600,107 of CM041051.1, forward strand.
TGTCTTTTCGGTATTCGAATATTGAATACACTGAAATGGTGAGAACTTTGGCACTGTGTGGTGATAATGTATCATTGGCATGCAGGACATTTAACAACAGGCACGGCCGCGGCACCAGTGTAGTGTCCGACAGTATCTCGATGCTGAGTTCGGAGAGCGCTGGATAGGTCGCGGCGAACATGTGCAATGGCCTCCTAGGTCACCCGACTTGACGCCTCTTGACTTTTTTTGTGGGGACGTAATAAATCTCTGGTATAACTAGACTACTAAAAAGTAGAATAGTGGCAGCCTTCCTAAAAGTGAAAAGTGACACTGAAGTTTTACATAAATTACGTGAACAATTACGCAAATGTGCATCAAAGTGTATCAAGGTGGTGGATATTTCGAACATATTTTAAAAAGAAATCGCCGCATGAGTGCCATGTAACACGTAAGTTAATTTTGTTGTATTTTTTTGTGTTGTGATTGCCAATCTAGTCTTCATTGTTAGATATTGCGTTATCTAATTATCTTATTCATTAGTAATGCAAAATAAATGACGCCCGTATCCTGCCCGCCTGTAGGAACAAAGTTTAGCGGAAGTAAAATTAATAATATTTTATAGCCGATTCATGCAAAATATTGTCTTACGTTGGGTTCGTACGCATTATATCTAGTAAGTAAAATATTTAGATTTTATAGCTAAACACAAATGTTATGCTTACAGATTAAATTAATAATAATTTGTTTACCAAACCACCCAGTAATCAGTTACGTACGTAATTTGTATTTCGTTTATTGTCAGCTGTTTCTGCCGGCGCGGCGCGTCGCAGCGTTTGGCGTTAGGTACTCGTGTGAATAGGTCTTGTGTAAATGTGTGCGTGTCCGCGAGCGTGTGTAGTAGTACTCTCTTATTTGTAACTCGTGAGGTGACCATGTTAAGTGCCTACATTTGGTATAACTAATTTCATAAATAAAATATTTTGTAATTATGGTAGTACGATTTCAAAGCATAAACTATGATTGCAATAATATTTTAAAGTTGGGGTGTCTGAGGTTGTGAATTAATCCTGTTACACGTTGTATATATGACGACTATAAATGACGTAGATATATTCGGGCGAGGTGTATGTTGCGCAATATATTAACTTTAATTGATGAAGATTACTTATAAGACTAAATCGAATCGAATTTTTACTTTACTTTACTATTCCTGAGAGGTGATCCATTGTAGACAAATGTACCACAATTGATCAATGTGCTGTTATGTTAAAAATTAAATGTCGATATATAAATTGGTCATACTCATAATGTAACAACACTACGGTCAGCTTTGCTGTCAGATTTATATTTATAGGTTTACAACAATAAGGTTTATTATCGATGCTAATATGAACTTTTTTTTTCAAATAAGTTAAATAAATGATTTCGTATCCATGGATTTGTATTTGTATCAAATCGCTTCGTTTTACGAAACCACTTTTATTCGGCGACAAAGCACTTAGTAGATACATAGTGTAACTATTTCATTGCTTCCTAATTAAATTGTACACATTAAAAGATAAATAAAAACCAAGATTCTGTAGAAAACTTTCTCCGGTCCTCACTTAAAAGAAACACAATCTTAAACTGCACGTTCACAGATGAAACCGCAATATCTTGCAATACAAGGAAATTGGCTTATGGGATCCAATTGGCTAAAGCCTCCCCTTGTTACATGCCACTAATTGGTTTATGCAGACAACGTCCAGCTTTACTCGCCCTTCCATTACTAGCTTGTCAATAGCCAATACCGTGGACATGTTGTGGCTAGATCGTTGAATTGATCATTTCATGGTAAAGTGACATTTCGTGATATAGAACAGTATACGCTGGTTGTTCAATATGGTCAGGTCAAGATCGAAGGTTTGATCATTTCGTGATAAATATGTTTCTCGATATAGAACAGTAAACGCTGGCTGTTCGATTTTGTCAGGCAAGATTGGAGAATATATCATTTCATGGTAAAGAACAGTATGTAACACAAATGTAGAACAGTAGTTCTATATCACGAAATGTCACTACCATTGGCTTAACAGTTTAAACATTGTTTTTTCTCCGGTTTGGAAAGATTTTTCCATATTGCAGTTGATGTCGCTATTCATTCCTGTTATATCGCTGTTTATCCTTAGACCTCAAATTCTTTTTCCTATATTATGCTGCGATGGATATGATCAATTATGAAAGTGTTAGTCTAGCATATTTATATTCTACAATAATTGAGGTAGTATTCTTGTAACCTTTATATATATTGTGCCTAATGTGAATGAGAAAACTCTGACATCAAAAATTAAACTGAGCAAAAATACCAAAGCATCTTCAAAAACTCTATAGTATATCTTGGGTTCCAATATCCCAATATTCCCTTTTTTACACTACAAAGTAAATGAAAGTTGAACAGGCCAGGTTTGTAATTAATGATAACAGTTTTATGTCTTCCGCACGGGACTGAAGACACGTCTACAGTTACGAGACGTTTTAATGCCAATAAAAAGTTAACTTTTACGGTATCTAACAGTTTTATGTTTTAGACAGGTGATGTTTTTAATTTAGGTCCGTGTTTGTTTTAGTAAATAAATAATTAAAATACCAGAGAGTGTTTTGCAATCCTGACACCAAAATCCGATGCCAAATATGTGGTGAGTATCAATAATAATGAAGCAGTTTTTCGTCTCAATCCTAAATTCGAAATAAATATTTGTAGCCGCGCAAATATTTTTCTTGATGCGGAGATCGAAATCGCGGCGGTCTATTCACGGCAGACTTTCATTATATTGCAATCACATTATGTGAAATATCCTATCCTTACATTACTATTGATAAAATATTACCTTATTACACACTAAGATCGATCTTGTGTCGTGGATATCAGAAACTACTTCTCGGTCTCAACAACCAGACCTCTAAGAAATACGATACATACACATACATTGCGCCACGGAGGCTGTCCAATATCCTAATTTCACAAAAAAGTTATTGAAATTCGCGACCCGTATTTTAATTTTCATTGTGCCTAACAAGAACAATATCTCGTAGCCTAAATAAACCTAAAATAATACGTGACTAGACTATATATTAATCCAAAAGGAGTTTAATTAAGATCTCCCCGGGCGTTGTAAAACGTGACACGTGGTATGGACACTGGTATTTCGCGTTTCCACTGTGAAATTCCTTTGTTCAACTATTTTAGTACATAGTTACGTTAATAATTAATTTTAACCGCATGTCGTGAATTGGATCGGGAACGCAAACTTCTGATGTTACGGATGTTATGTTATTACTTTTTACGAAGTGGGTAATGTTACGAAAATTTATTTAGTTTTGCCAGTGAGTATAAATGTAATGAGATGGTAATGTACATATGTTTGTGTATCAGCCCGATTAGGTCCTAGTGCAGGGCACAGGCCACCTACAATCGCAAGCACGATTGAAATGGGTTAGGCCAATGGTAAGTTCGTTGCCAACTTTTTAGGAAAAGGTGTAGGAAATGCAAGCGGTGAGGGTAATATATTGGCATTCTGGCCTTTTATGTGACTAAATGAGAAATAACTAAGGATATTTATATTCCTCCGGAAAGCGGCCATCGGATACAATGGTGGAAAATCCAGCATAAGGACCACAAAAGTTTGTCCTCTTTCAGGCTCGATATGTGTTCATAAGCCAATCGTCTTAATTAGTGAGACATTGTGGTCTTTATCTGTAATGTACTGTAGTTATTGTCAGATTCATTATAGCCTTCTTAACGTGACAGTGCAATAATGTATAACGAGAGAGCACTACTTTGTCACTTACAAAGTAATAAAGTAATACTGGTGGTAGGTCTCTCATATGTGAGAGGCCATCTGGGTAGGTACCACCGCAATGTCTATTTCTCCCGTGAAACAACACTGCGTAAATGCACTGTTGTGTTTCGGATTGAAGGACATTGTAGCCAGAGTAACTACTGGACATATTGAGACTTAAGAGCGTATACACCTTGCGCGCAAAGTCAACTATAGGTATTTCTTCGTTAATTTCACTCACACATAAGCGACCAAAGCTGTGTGCGTAGAGCTGCCGCGTCGGCTCGCTATACAATCGGCTCAAACAACTTTGATCCGTGCGCTTCAAATATTCAATTGAAATGTAACTGCAATATAATATCATAAAAATATTTTATTTGCATTATAAGTAGACAAATATTACTGTGCAAACAATTAATAATACAAATTTAGATACTAATCATATTTTCGTTATTATTACACTGTTAAGTTGCATTCAAATCAGTATACACTACGGACGTTTTACTAATCATTTCGTGTTCGAACACATAAATAGTGTTACAACCCCTTACAATTACGAAATATATTTAATTTTATATTACAATACATAGCATAATTTAGCCTCGGAATTACATCCCATTATATTACCTGAAACATAATTTATACTCACTACAAAATCATTGTAGGTAATAAAAATAATTAAATATTTTACTACCAAAGTACTAAGATGTGGTAATCGCAGTCCGCGCGTGGCTATTTTTACTACGCACGGCAAAAATCGACTGCATCTAGGCCGGAGCGACGAGCGATACGTCCTCCCTCTCGAAGGCCTTGCGGCGGTCTGATTTGAGCCACGTCGGACAGCGTGTTTTATAGTGGTTTTTAAAATATTTGTAGAAAACATGAAAACTAATTTTGTTGAAATATAAAAATGGTAATTTATTGATAAGATGTTCTTCTATTATAATATGCAATTGCTATAAAAAATTATGTGCGATAAGTTGGTGAAAAAAAATATGTTCTTGACGAGAGTTTCTGAATAATTTCGCATTGTTTAAATTTTTATTTTTCAGGAACTAAACACAAAAAGAATATTTTTCTCAGCAAAATCCCTCCATAAGCGTCTTATTAGTCTGATAATATTTTTATTTACACCTTATATTTAGTGGTTTCGGATATCTTAAGCTTCTAAATTGCCATTTAAAGCGTAAATAACGAAACTTGTGTTCAGTAATCCTTATAGTACTCACAAATTATCCATCAATCTATAATGTTTTCCACCAAAATCCCTAGATGACAACCTTTTCTAAAATTAGTAATAATTATTTTTCCATTAAATTGTTTATTGGTGGCTATTAACTCATTTGAAAAGTCCTGTTTTTAAGCCAAAAAGCGCGCACAGGGTATAAACGCTCTTAACATCTTATGTCTCAGGATAACGAGCGCAGTGGAATGTTGCTACTGTTTATGAGCGGTCGTATCGCTTACCATCAGGCGAACGGCTTGCTCGTCTCGTCATTCATTGCAAGAAAAAAAAAAGGAAGTTGAACTTGCAACAGTCTATGCTCTCTACATAATCAATTAATCATTTTGAACCTCCTGTTAAAATTCGAATACTATAAGGAAAATACTCTGGATATTGAAGACAGAATTAAGTGCAAAGAAAAAAATGCGTGTAAGGTAAAGAGTATACTTTTGAGTGAAGAGTAGTGAATAGTTAGTCCTACTTGACAGTACAGGATGTTCAAACTTATTTCCCCTTCTGTTCATGATCTCAGTGCATTCACTACAATGTTTATTTATCACCAATTTAAAGTCCAGGCAAGTAAAAGAAGGGTTGCAATCAGATGCTTTTTGTGTAGTCATTAGGTTCTTTGTTAATGACCGTGCAATATAAAGCTCTTGCTAAAATTTGTAGATACAGGTTGCGCGTAGACAAATAATTGATGTATTCATTGAATTATAGTTATATGTGTTTCTATCAGTCTCAATCAATTCCCCTTCTTGTTTCAAGCCTCCAGAATTTTAATAATATAGCACGAAAGATTCTCCCACGAAGGGTCAATAAACTCAAATAATTATGTCACTACACTAGATATTGCAAATGGAATACAAATACTAGTATCAATAGCGCCCTTATAGTAAACACATTCCCTGCTATTGACAGTATCGTGTAGAGCTCTCGACTCAGAATCTTGACTGGTATGTTAATCATCTGCTTTGATTTACTTAACAATATGTACGTAAATTCATTGTTAGGTAAGCATGTGCGTGGTAGTTGTTGGTAAATGAACCTGATGCGGCTGCCAACATGTTCGCGGTGGTCGCGGGTTCGGATCCCAGGATGCACCTCTGAATTTTCGGAGTCATGTGTGTAATGATAGTCAATGACCGCGATCTAAAGCGGTAAAGGAAAACATCATGAGGAAACCTGCTTACCGTACTATTTGTAAGATTTTATATGGTATGTAAATCCCGTCAATAATATAATAGAATATTTGTGTAAAACGTGCTTAAAAATGGCTGTTAAACAAAAAAATCTACGTGTAATTTCCGCATCAAGACATAATTATTGTTTCCGCGATCCACAAACCGAACTTTAAAAACAAAAGTGGCATTAAGCCAAAACCAACGGTTTTAAGTGACGGCGCCATTTACATTCCTATAGTTTGCATATTTACCTGTATATTTCCATGTCAGTCATTTGTCTAGAAATGAGCTTTAATGCGGCACGGAAAGTACGAGCAGCCACGGTAAATTAAATTGTTTTGTGTTATGCTATTTTTGCTACAATATACAACCATGTTAAAAAATGCATTACTTTTGTGTTAAACCATTTTTGTTTTCAGGGTTTCAATTATTTTTCGTTTCTTAGTTTCTGTAATAAAGGTGCCCTTTATATTATGTTACACATTAAAATGGTCTTGTACTTCGATTCAATATTAAATACCAATAATACAGGTTACAAAGTTATGGAAATATTATTTCAGTAGGCAAATAGGCTTAATGCAATCCAAAAGCAATATTTTCTTCCGCGGTGACATTTATTGACAAGTACAGTCAGCAACATAAGTCGCTATAGTTACGAGATTTGGAATTGTCGTATCATCCAAAATAAGAATTATTTTCAATATCGTATGGCACTTCTCGGCATAGATGACTTTACTTGGTTATATTTTACGACTACAGAGTAGTACGTACAAATTTTAATTCATAATAAGGTTATCAAAAAATTTGAAGTGTTCAGCGACTTATGTTGCTGACTTTTTTTTTTATTGCAGTGAATGGCGAGACGAGCATGCCGCTCGCCTGATGGTAAGCGCTGCGACCGCTCATGAACAGAAGCAAAACCAAACAACACCTCGATTTACAAAGCAATGCTTGGCATTCCACTGCGCTCGCCATCCTGAGACATAAGATGTTAAGTCTCAATATGTCCAGTAGTTACTCTGGCTACAATGTCCTTCAATCCGAAACACAACAGTGCATTTAAACGGCTGTTTGACGGGAGAAATAGACATTGCGGTGGTACCCACCCAGGCAGCCTCTCACATATGAGAGACCTACCACCAGTGAACAGTGACTGTACTATACCTTATCTAATTAATCTTGATGGATTTTATGAGGTCAGTCCGATTCGCAATCTTTACCTACGTGTTTGACCTATTTTCGGGTCAATTGCAGTCGGTTTGGGGAAATTATTGGACCATTTCAAGGTATGATGATGCTGAAAGTCAATACCGTAAATGTTAATGAAGGTTTTTGTTTGCTTTTGGGATTTTGATTACAGATACTGTATGGCTTATCTTTTTCATTCGAACGCTGCTACTTCGTCGCCAAAATCAATGAAATCATCAAATAAATTTATGGGAATGGCACTTAATTCTCAAGTCGGACAGCCATTTCTATGAACGTTTATGGTTGATTGATGAAAAATAATATTATTATGCACTAATTTCTTAACATATCTTGGTATTGTATTCGACGAAAAAATCGTGACCAATCGTATGTAATATACAGAAACACAAAATTTCCAATTTCCATTTTATTTACCATTTGGTGTTGTGTGTTCTGTGCAAATACTAAGCAAATAATGATATACTTATAACAAGTGTTTAACCCATCCGCAAAAACAACACTGATTTATGTTAATTCGAACCTTCAGCTCCATTAAGCTTAAAATAAGTGATTACGCAAACATTGTCACGAAATTCTTTCACAACTGACGAAAAGAAAGTTCTGAAATTAACAAATTTTGTTTCCCATTGTCATGTTAATGTCTGCTTCGGTAATGTAACAATGCGTTGTTACGTAATGACACTGAGTGTGGTAGTTTTAAATTTTGTTGAAGTTTTTTAGTTATTGTTTTTTGCTTGTTATAGTTGGTTATGAATAATATAATATTGTGTATGTGATATTCACGGAGTTTGTTATGAGGCATTCTGAAATATTAATAGGGAATTTAAATATGAATTGATGATATATACATTCTATATTAGGAAGAATAATGAGTTATAAATACTTGGGGTAATATTATGCTAATTTCGTTACAGCAACTCACGTCAAAGGTACATATTTCAAAACTAATATATTCTATGCAGTTGTTTGCTCATACACACGGAAAATAAAAAAAAAAACACAGGGAATATCGTACAAGCGAAGGTTTTATTGTCGGAATAAATTACATAAATATATTTGGCATTACCCGAGCGCCGGATTGCGTGACGATCCAGGTTCGTGGAACACGGATCTCTTTAACACGTTTATCCCGATCTAAATTGCATTTCGTACACTATCCGTTTTAAAATAGCTGAACATAAGCAGCGGAAGGCTGGTACTGGGGCGTAGCTGTGTACACGTAGATTGGGGCGCGATCCTCGTCTTTGTATTCGAGACGGGCGGTGTAAGCCATGTTCCTTACGTCATTCTCGGTCTGGAATTGCACTCTCTGAAGCTGAGATCCTGGCAGGAGAACGTAGTAAGACCCCTGTGAGCTCACAACCTCAGCGTCCTTCTTGGGTTCCTCTTGCAATTTCTCCTTGATGCCTTCCACTTTGAGGTCTTCTTCATCGTCTTTAGGCTCTTCCTCCTTTTCTGGAACTCCGTACTCTTGTTGAGGAGTCAGGTAGGTCTCTGCCGGTGCACCGTAGCTGTTGTCAGGAACGCCATAGGTTGTCGCTGGAGGAGCAGTTTCCTGGCGAGATGGGAGGTTGAATTCCTTCGCAGGTCTGAAGCCAGCTGCCGGGTAGGGAGCATCTCCACTCGTAGGCTCGACTTCTTGCCTCTGGAACCTGTAGTTTTGCCTGAACCGAGGAGGCTCAGCAGCTACCACCGCGGCGATCAGGAGTACAATAGCGAACTTCATGTTGCTTCACTGAATGTTTGCAGACGAATGATACTGTTTGACCAAAAACCATCCGCTTATATACAAGTAAAGAATGCTTCAGTTTCCGCAGATTCTCCTCAACAATCTATATTCTGATTGAGTGGACGGCGACATTGGCCGCGGGCGGGTCGCGTTGCGTAATAACGATTAGCTTCTGCACCATTGTTGTAGAAACCAGGCCTGCATACTAATACAGGGCTTACGAAAACGTATTTCAATATTCATGAACGCGGGAGAAACTGTATTCTTGCCACTAATTAGTGTCGGGCCTGATTGCTCGATTAGGGATGTGGATTGGAATCTGGCAACAGGTGTAATCAGCGCCGGTGGTGGCGTGATGGCATTATGCATAATGTATGACGCAGAAGCCTTGGTCTATTATGGCAGTGGTTGGGCCATGCAAAGGCCAATAGTACGCGCGGCTCTTGACCGAATTCAAACGCTTATTCACGATTCTTTCGAGGAAAATTCTTGACATTAAGGGTCAGTTCCTTTAGAATAATGTGTCTTGGACTAGAACTGGACGTTAATAATGTCTTTATGTTTGAAAATTGCAAAGTAGTATATTTAGTGAATTTAAATTTGTGTGGTTTTTGCTATGAGAATAATTCTTTACCTGTGATTAAAATTACCCCAAAGGTTTATTGTATGTATCTGTACATATATTATGTCCCAATGCAGGGCGCGAGCAGTTAAATCCATATAGTCTACCACGTTGGCCTAGAGTGGATTAGGGGACTTTACATACTATAGAATTTCTTACAAATCGATGCAGGTTTCATTGTTTCCTTCATAGTTATAGTGTGTGGTGATTGACTATCAATACACAGATGATTCCAAAATGTTATAGCTGTGCCCTGGGGTTCATGCTCCTGGAACAGACTGGGTTTGAACCCACGACCACCGTGAACACGTTGTCAGCCATCTCTGATCCATTTACCAACAGGTTACCACACACTTTTGAATATTTTAAAACCTATATTCTCGTTCCGGTGGTGTCAAAAGGAACACTAATTGCATTTATTCCCGTAAATAAATAAAAGCTAACATAAAAGTGCGTGGTGGCCTGTTGGTAAACGGACTAGACGCGACTGCCAACATGTTCATGGTGGTCGCGGGTTCGAATCCCAGGGCACACCTCTGACTTTTCGGAGTCATGTGTGTATTGATAGTCAATCACCACGCACTAAAACGGTGAAGGAAAACATCGTGAGGAAACCTGCATACCATAGCGATATATAAAAATTCTATGGTATGTAAGTCCGTCAACCCGCACTAGGCCAGCGTGGTGGACTATATGGCCTAACCACTCTCAATCGTACTGTCGATTGTAGAGGAGGCCCGTGTCCTGCAGTGGGACGTATATGGGCTGATACAGAATAACATAAAAGTTACGACACATGCTATTCATATATTTCTAATTTAAAACCATTCAATGGACGTTATTAGTGCTCTGACCCGACTGTTATCAGAATGAACTTTTGTTTAATATTTAGGACTTAATTAATATGTCAGCTCTTAAATGTCGCATTAATGAACGACCTTTATAAAATAAAACAGGTAATGTGTTTGACGCGTGTTTAATTTGTAATTCTAATATCGAGTTTAATTTTATTATGGCCATGTTGTTAATAAGGAGGGGTTTTTGGAATTACATATCGTGATTGGTAGACGGGCTTGGAGCTCTCTCTTGGAGGATCAACCGTTGAATTCTTGTGGATGAAGAGAAATATTGAGAGTGAAAGAAACGGATAGATAGGTCACATATTTAAATAAACCGGGTTTAATCAGACTGCGACTGAAAACGAAGTCAAGTGGTAGTTTAAGTTACTACAGACACAATATAGCTAGAAATTTTGCAAAAATTCAAGGCGATTTTTTCGCAAATATTTTTAAGTTTTACCTTGTTTGGGTGATAGATGCTAAAATAATAATTAATTTGAACCCCTGCGTATACAAAAGTCTTTAATAAAAATAAAAGGGTTAATACTTTAGGAAAATCTAATTTTATATTTACCACCCAAACACAATGATAAGAAGATGATAAGTATCAAAAAATCAAATTTTTTCTTGCGATAGTTTTATTTGCCTTGTGTCCGAAATCATTAAAACTAACAACTGCCTTTGTTTCCTGCTGCAGTCTGGATATATCCTGATAATAGAAATTTATTTCTATCTGATGCACACAGTAATTTGACAATTAAAGTCATTTAACTAGTTGTGACACGTGTCACTGGAGGTCGACAATAACGTTGATAGGTTGATAATTCGTGGTCGTTTGTATCGGAAAACGTTAAGTGGTTATGCATGTCCACATTGGACTGGACACACGTCACTATAATCTGTTTTGGCTATGAAATATTGTTTTAAAATTATCTGTCAATGGTTTCGTGATTTTGTCGTGTAATATTGTTATTTCGTTGACCTATAAACGAAATGAATATTTTGAGGGTTTTAATATAAAATTAGGTAAACTACTTGGATCGGAACATTGAGGCGGAAGTAGCGAGTTAAAAATTATACCTTGAAAGTTTTTAATATATTCATTTATTTGTTATCGGTTGCTTTGATCTGAGTTATTTTTTTACAAGAACTTCAAAGGTGAATAACCACCAAAAGGTACGGGTAGTGAATTAAGTGCTTCTTTAGGTCAGTCGGTCGTATGAAAAATTCAAAACTAGATAATTTCTGTGAAATTGATAAAAATCATATTGCGTTGACCTCACACAATTGTTATAGGTTTCAACCAGTTAGAAAATCCTTTGGCAATTATTTCTTCTGTTTTATATATTTCAAACTTAAATGGGGTTAGAGCAATACGCTTGTTTATTTTTCCGGAAAATATGTTTTAAGATTTTACGACCTGCTACCTACAATTAATGTTTTCGGAAATAGGTATTTAAGAAACAAAAAATACCGCACAAGCGGCCATCACATACAGTTTTAAAATCATTTTTAGCTATTGAGTGTTTGCTCCCTTTCAAATAACTTGTGAATTCAGTTTGAGTGAATAAAACAAAACATTTGAGAACTAAAATAGGTTTAAAATTGTCTATAAATAGCGCCGTAAGCCTTTTCCAAATCACATGTTTATTCGATCCACAGTCTTTAACTCTTTAGCTGCAATATACAAATCATTCAAAATCGAATTAAAACTTAAACGAAAATAAATAAATCAGCGATCATCCAATCAGCATTAATAAAGCCATTTTTTAGCTCCGTGTTTGCGAGTCGGCCATGCGTGTTCGGTTCACACAAAATGGCTGCTTGACGTTTAATTACGCGGGCAAATGGCGTCTGGCGGGAAAATTGAGCGTCCCTGTCCCCGCGCCTCGTTACTGACGCAAAAATGGATATTAATATGAATTATTGCAGTCTCGTAGCTGTTTATCTGCTGTGTGTTGCGGATTTTTACGCTTTGATAATTTATAAGGATGGGATGGTTTTTGTATTATATTGCGGTAGAAGTTTGTGAAGTGTATAAGATTTAAAAACTCAATTTGGTTAGATAAGAAGTTTAGAAATATCATTGTCATTGTATTGATTATGTAGTATTTGCAAAAGGACAAGCAGAGGTGGGGGAACGATTCCGTATTTTTTGTCACTCTCAGTGAAATATGATCTGAAATTTCTAGAATCGTTCATTATAACATTTATATTTAAAACTTGATCACTGCTACAATTTATAAAAGGTATTTTTTTCGATTTCGTCTCAAACTGTATCTGTATGAGTCCATATACGTCCCATTGTAGGGCACGGGCCTTCTCTACAACCGAGAGTACCTTTGAGAGGGGTTAGGCCGTATATTCCACCACTCTGACTTAGTGCTTGTTGGATGCCTCAAAGTAAGTATGTGTAAATTTTTATATAAAAAGTCAATTCATGATTCAAGAATTTTTCTCCCAACGGGCGCGTTCGAAGATTCAATAACGTGAAGTTCCACAAACTTAGTTTTTTTCCACATATATCAGTTGCAAGTTCGTCTCGCAGATTTTCTTAAAAGATTTAATCTGTTTACATACTTTCTGGCACAATGAAATTAACTGGAAATATTGCGTCGACCTTTTTTGTTCAACACTTTTACGCACGAATCGGAAAACTCTTTATTGGGTCGAAAATTTGTTTTTCGTTATTGAGTTTAATATTTTGTTTGTGCTTTTGGGAATAATTAAATGTTGGATATAATTTCTGTGTTTATTAATTGTTTGCCTCGTTTTGTTATGTGTTTATTTGGCTTGGTTTCGGTTTTGTTTTTCGCCCTTTGAATGGACTGATGCGACTTCCTTTTTTAAAATTCAAATTCATATTGAAATGTGAAAGAGAAAATAATACAGTTTGCGAGTTGCGGTCTGTATGCTGGATGTTAGCATATTTTGAATTAAGAAAACAATATTTTTCGATCATTTTTGATACTATAATAATGTATAATCCACCTAAATGTAATATGTATGTGCGTTGAAAACATATCAATCACCTTTATATTTCTCTCCATTTCCTTCATCTTAAAGGAAGTAACGTACATGAAAGCAGGTAAGTCTCGTTAGAATAAACTAAGGAATTTGAAAGCTCTTAAAAACCTAATCATTAAATAACATTATCCAAATAGATCCACTATTATCCAAATAAATTAAATACATCACATCTGACTAAAGAAATGAGAACTCGTGACACTCCTTTATAACCTGTCACCCTTCTTGAACATTCGTTTTACTATGTTGTGCATGCATTGGAACTCTAGAGTACGTGAGGCCGTGTCGAAGGCCTGTGTTAGTTTCGTCGCTTCCTTTAAATTTCGCGCGTGATAAGGATGTCTTGGAACTATTTAAATTAGCCGACCTTTACTTTACATAAGATTTATGGTTGGTGTGCCTTGAAATGACGCGTATTTAGTTGGATGGGGATAAAGCGAAAATAATTAGTAATGGTCGCAGGAAATGTAAACGTATGGCAATGTTTATTTCTTCCGCAAAACAGTAGTGTAAATGCACTTTTGTGTTTCGGAATGAAGGACATTGTAAGGAACTAGTGGACATATTGAGACTTAACATCTTATGTCTCAGGATGGCGAGCGCAGTGGAATGCCAACCATTGCTTTGTTATTCAAGGTGTTGTTATTTTTACAATTAATGACGAGACGAGCATGCTGTTCATCTTATGGTATGGATTATCAGTGCTCATAAACAGTAGCAAAATCAAACAACACCTTGAATTACAAAGCGATGCAGTATCGATTTTTGGGATATCCCACTTAACAATACAATGCTGATTCATAAGGCACAGTTCAATATCTGTATCAGCCCATATACGTCCCACTGCAGGGCACGGGCCTACTCCACAATCGAGAGTACGATTGAGAGTGGTTAGGCCATATAGTCCACCACGCTGGCCTAGTGCGGGTTGGCGGACTTACATACCATAGTTTTTTTTTTTTATAAATCTCTATGGTATGCAGGTTTCCTCACGATGTTTTCCTTCACCGTTTTAGTGCGTGGTGATTGATTATTTATCAATACACACATGACTCCGAAAAGTCAGAGGTGTGCCCTGGGATTCGAACCCGCGACCACCGTGAACATGTGGGCAGCCGCGTCTAGTCCGTTTACCAACAGGCCACCACGCACTTCAATAAAATTCAATAAAACCCATTTAAATATATTCAAAAATATTGCATAACGTGGCATTAAACCTAGTTAGTTATTCCGGTGGTTAACCAGCTATTGTGACAATAGGCCCGTCCACATTTCATTGAACAATAAATACTTAATTTTAGATTTAAAACACGCGTTGTGGTCATTATGCTAATTGTTTTTGTATCGGGAATTATATTCGACCCTAGTTTGAAATTGTTTCTAATTTGTTGCAATTTGGCTAATTTCCATGTTTTGGTTGATTTGTAATTGGACGATAAAGTAGGAATGTGATGATAAGTGCAACGTAATCCAAATGTATTAATATCCATAGATAAAAAATATTGTTCTTTTTTTTCTTTAATGAATGGTGAGGCGAGCATACCCTTCGCTTGATGATAAGCGATACGATAGCTCATAGACAGTCGCAAAACCAAGCAATGCGATGACTTAAAAAGCAATGCTTGGCATTCCACTCCGCTCCATCCTAAGACATAAGGTGTTGTCTCTATATGTCATATTTTTATTTTTTGTTTTGTGGTGTAATAGTAAAGAGTTTTTATTATGTCCAGTAATTAATCTGGCTACAATGTCCTTCTAAACGAAACACAACAGTGCATTTACATTCCTGTTGGGCGGGAGAAATATACTACGCGGTGGTACCTATAAGAGACCTACCATCATTCTTATCGATAAAAAAAATACAAATTCTTACAAATCGCTACGGTTCATAGGTTTCCTCACAAGATTTTTTTTTATATTGCGTGGTGATTGATAAAGATTCAGATTACCAATAATATAAGTGTATTCCTTGATTAAATGTCTGCTTTAATTATAATTAAAGATATTCTTGGAATTTAATGGAATAATACGACGGGTAACAATACATGATGTTTGTACTATCGTATTTCCATAGTTTAACGTTACCGTTAAGCGCTAACAAGGCTTCTACCAATTACTGGCATTTTGCCAATACGTGTGAACACGATAGTATTTTAAATATATAATATTACTGATATAACCCTAATGATTGGCTAGTAACAAAAAAAAAACAGTCGAATTGATTACCTCCTCTTTTGAAGACTGTCAATAATACAAAAATAACAAAAGTAAAATAAATATGCATTTCTCAGTTACAAAACTAACTTCAAGTAGGTACTTATGACGTTCGGAGATAAGTTTTTTTTGGAACGATAGACAATGTATGAAAATGTATTGTTTTGTAATATTTTGTGAGCTTCACTACATAGTATAAAACAAAGTCGCTTTCTCTGTCCCTATGTCCCTTTGTATGCTTAAATCTTTAAAACTACGCAACGGATTTTGATGCGATTTTTTAAATAGATAGAGTGATTCAAGAGGAAGGTTTATGTGTATAATATGTGCATATTCTTGTAGAGAAATCTATATGCATCCGGGCAAAGCTGGGCCGGGCAGCTAGTTATTACTATATTGAGTTGCAAAACATCAGTCAAAACAGTTTAGAATTTGATTAAATTGATGCAAAAGTGTTTTTCATGTTAAACTGACCACTGTTTATCATGTATTTAAATGGTAAATATGTATGTGATTCAAGTGACTCTTTAATATTAAACTGACCATTGTTTAACATGTATCTAAACGGTAAATATGTATTAGTGATTCAAGTGACTCTTCCATTCGTTCAGTCGTTCATCTGGCGGGACTGTTCATTAAGATTCGCTCATTAATATTTATGCTCATTCGGTCGTTTGCTCATTCATTAGCCTTTCACAGTCTAGATAAATATGAAAATGTATTTGGGTCACATTTGTTGTCTACGAAACTTATCGATTGGAAAGCCTTGTGCGCTATATTCATGTGATTTTCATTTTTACAGTTCCATTAATTGATTTTATAATGGAATTAAAGAAAGAAACAGTCGGATACCCACTGAAAACAATTTATTACAATTATTATTTATTTATTTATTTAAATCTTTATTGTATACATAAAAACAATACAATATTCAGAAATTAAAAGAAAAAAAGTACAAATGGCGGTCTTATCGCTTAAAGCAATGTCTTACAGACAACCATGGGATGGATTTAAAGAGAACAATTAATTGATGAAAGATATTCTACTGGTGGTAAGTCTCTCATATGTGAGAGACCGCCTAGGTAGCTACCACCGCAATGTATTTCCCCGACAAACAGCATTATTGTGTTTCGTAATGGTTTCTTAGATTTACGCGAATGTTACACATTGAAATAAAACTATTATTTACGGATTTTATCCCGAATTTAGTTAATTTTTTACATTTTTGAATTCCTGACGTTTCGATTACTTTACAGCTTTCGTGGTCACGGGGCGGACTGAGGTATTGGTCGTCCGCTCTGTGACTGACGGGAAGTCAAAAATGTAAAAAATTAAACTAAATTCGCGATAAAGTCCGTAAATAATAGTTTTATTTCAATATTGTGTTTCGGTTTGAAGGACATTGTAGCAAGAGTAACTGCTGGATATAATGAGACCTAGCATCTTATTTCTCATGATGGCGAGCGCAATGGTGAAACTCTTAGGCCCTATTCAGTGCAACGCGGACGGTCCGCGCACGGATTAGTGCTTGCGTCCGTCGCGGATCACATCATCGTTCACTACGACGTGGAGCGCGATTCATATAAAATTGAATTTGGTGGTTGCTGCCTATTTATTAAATAGCAGAAATCGTCGCCATGATATAAGAAGATTTAATGGGCATCCAATCGTTGCGAAAAGGCTTTTTAAAGGAGAATTTGTAACTTTATTTTCGGAATTGCAAGAAGACGAAATGAATTTTTTCTTGTATTTTAAAATGTCCATCAAGACATTTGAGGAGTTACATGCGAAACTAGAGTCTTCTGTGACGACGAATAGTACTTTTCGTCCGCGTCGCACGACCGTCCGTCGCGCACTGAACAAGTCTGTACAACTGCATTACCGTCCGCGCGCGGACGCGGAGTGATTTCGATCCGCGCGCGGACAGCTCTCCGCGGCGCGGGCGCTCCGCGTCGCTCTGAACGCGTTGTATAGGATTGATACATTTTACCGTCCGTCGCGGACATCCGCGTAGGTCGTCCGCGTCGCACTGAAGATAATATAATAATAGCCCCCTTAAAATCCAACCACACGTCCGGATCGACCACCTGATCACGTGGGGGGCGGACACACGATCGAGAAAGTACTGGCGTGGCCAACGTGGCTCTGGTAACCCATTGAATATGGAGACTCGCTTAAGAAAGAAATTGAGAGGACCGCTTCCCGGGGGCGATCGCCGGGGCACACCTGGAGCTGACGCTGGGTGTTTCAGCATGCGAACCGTCAGCGGTGAGGAGTTGAGTAGGCGGGCTCCCACCGGGTCACCCGAAGATACTACAGCCAACGAACATGACGGACTGACTGACAATAGAGCACAAAGCCCAACATCATCCATTTCAGAACCATATAGCCCAAGCACTATATCTTATGCACCTAGTGAAACTGATGGTGAATCAAGAGACCCCACGCCCCCCCCAACCCCAGCTTTAAGTGTTACACGGGAGGTGAATGCCTTTCTACCCGCGTCCACTAAAGCAGGAAAAATAAGAGTGCGCATGAAATGGACAGCAGACGTTAATATATTTATCATGCGAACTTATTACTTTATTACCAAACTAGAAACAGATATGACCACCTACAGAAAAACTTTGCATGAACTTTTCCTAAAACAGTATCCTGATGTTAATGTAACCGAGCAAAGAATAGCTGACCAAAGACGTGTAATTATCAAAAACAAGTATTTACCGGAAGAAACATTAAATAGACTAAAAGAAGTAGTCAGATTAGAATTAGAACATAACAACATTTTAACACCAGATCCTACTACCCAAAATAGACCTACAAGTCAGACTATACCGATACCATCTAATACCTCACTCGATTTAACACCGCCATACATTCAAAACACATGTGAACTCCCGAGAGATGTATTCACGCAATCGTTATTATTAGATGCCTCTGATACTGCACCAGTTAATCATTCTCTACCTGATGGTTACATCCAAAAACTTCATGATGAGCTACAATCTACCCTCATAAAATACACTGGCATGGATCCTACACTAAGACCTAAACTTCCAAAATTAAAATACTGTAAAAAACTAACACAACTTGTACATGTCTTTAATAATACTTTACTCACTAGTTTTATTAACCCAGAACCTAACTTATTAGAATTACACACCCTCGTTTACTGCACCGCAATGGTCGTGACCAAAGAGTTGGGATATAATATCTCAGATCACCCCGAATGCCGACCTAAAAAAGCGAATTTGAAACCAGCGTGGCAGAAACGACTTGAAAACAATATAACACAACTTAGAGCTGATATAGGGAGATTGACCCAATATATTCGAGGTAATAGATCAAATAAAATTATTAAACGTGTAGAAGAAATTTTTAGAAATTATAAAATACACACAAGACATGAAAGTAACAACATATCTCCAGAAGAATTCTTAGACACACTTAAACAAAAATTAGCTCTTAAATCTCATAGACTTGCCAGATATACCAAAGGCCTTAAAAGACAGCAGCAGAATACCTTATTTGTAACAAATGAAAAAATATTCTACAGACAGCTGAGGTCAAATAATAACAATATTACCTGCACTGAAATTCCCGCAAAAGAGCAAATAGAAGAATTTTGGTCAAGTGTATGGGAGAAAAATGTTTTACATAATAATGAAGCGCCGTGGATAAAACAAGAGGAAGAGGATTGGTGTGGAATAGAAGAAATGGAATTTAGGGAAATAAATGCAGAAGAAATTACAGCCATTACAACAAAACTACTTAATTGGAAAAGTGCAGGGATAGATGGAATCCATAATTTTTGGTACAAACGATTAGGCATATTACACAGTACAATAGCAAAAAATTTTACAGAGATTATACTAGGCAAGCAACCCATACCTCCTTTTATATCTAAGGGTGTCACGTATATGATTCCAAAAAATAATAACTCACAAGACCCGTCACAGTACAGGCCGATAACTTGTCTACCAACTATTTACAAAATTTTGACATCTGTGATAACCAAACAAATTAATAAACATCTGGAAATAAATAAGATATTGGCAGAAGAACAGAAAGGATGCAGGCAAAACCATATGGGCTGTAAAGAGCAATTAATTATTGATTCAACAATATTAAAACAGATTAATACCAAAAAACAAAATCTACATTGTACCTACATCGATTATAAAAAAGCGTTTGATAGTATTCCACACTCATGGCTTATTAAAGTACTAGAAATTTATAAAATTAATCCTGCTATAATAAACTTTTTAAAAGTCGTTATGATGCAATGGAAGACCCATTTGTATCTAAAAAATAATCAAACCTCAATAACCACTAGGGAAATAACTATCAAAAAAGGAATTTATCAGGGAGACTCGCTGAGTCCTTTATGGTTTTGTATTGCTCTTAACCCTTTATCCAGTCTACTAAAAAGAACTCAAAAAGGTATCTCTATTAAATGCTCCACCCATAATACAATCCTATCACACCTGATATACATGGATGATATAAAACTATACGCAAAAAGTTCCATAGATATGAAACATTTAATTGAAGTTACGTCAGAATTTAGTAAGGATATCAATATGCAATTTGGATTTGAAAAATGTAAGACTATACATATGAAAAAAGGCAAAATAGAGACAGGAGACTACACAATAGACAATAATCAAGTTATATCATCCATGGAATCAGATGAAGTCTATAAATATTTGGGTTATTCTCAATCACAGCAATTAGACCATAGTAAGTTAAAACAATCTCTGTCTATTGAATTTAAAACCCGAGTTAGTAGGATCTGCAAAAGCCAGCTTACAGGTAGACGGCTTATCAAAGCCATCAACACATTTGCCATTCCTATATTAACTTTTTCATTCGGTATAATAAAATGGACTAAAACAGACATAAATAACCTTGAGATAAAAACTGGTACAATACTAACAAAACACAACCACCTACATCCAAAATCTGCAATAGAGAGGCTAACCTTGGCGAGGAAAAACGGAGGCAGAGGTCTTATAGACCTACAAATTTTGTGGAAAAATCAAATCAATAGTTTGAGATCATTCTTCTACCGTAAGGAAGATGATAGTATTTTACATAAGGCAATAATAGAAAACGACAATAAATATACTCCATTAAACCTATCAGACCGTAATAATCCTTTGTATACCGATAACAGAGTTATATCCGCCGAAAAACAAAAGATAGAACGCTGGAAAGCAAAAGTACTACATGGACGCCATCCCCACGATCTAGAGCAAGCTCATGTCGATGCAGAAGCTTCCAATAAATGGCTTAGCAATGCCAACCTTTTTCCCGAAACCGAAGGATTCATAATAGCTATCCAGGATCAAATAATCAATACACGAAATTATAGAAAGCATATTATTAAAGACCCTACTGCTACTGATGATAAATGTCGTAAATGCCATAGAGACCCAGAAACTATCCAGCATATCACAGGGGCTTGCCCTACACTTACCCAAACTGATTATACTCACCGACATAACCAAGTAGTAAATATAATCCACCAGAAACTAGCCATGAAATACAATTTAATACCAGCTACTGACACGTACACGCCATATTACAAATACACTCCAAGTCCTATATTAGAAAATAATAATTATAAAATATACTACGATCGCGCAATACTCACCGATAAAACGATACACTACAATAGACCCGACATTACGCTACAAGATAAACTCAATAAAACTACATACATCGTCGACATAGCCATACCAAATACGCATAATCTTCAGAAAATGATAACCGAGAAAATTACCAAATATACGGAGCTCAAGGAGGAAATAGCTAGGATATGGAGTATGGAGAAAGTTTATATAGTCCCAATTGTTATATCTTCGACAGGCGTCATCCCTAAATATTTACACCACAGTTTGAAAATGTTAAACCTACCCCCAAATACTTATAACCTCATACAAAAGGCGGCGATTTTGAACACCTGTCGAATAGTTAGAAAGTTCATGCAAAGTGACAACCTAGAATCTGACCTTTGATATCCAATATTAAATTATGGTTACTTGGATTTGTCCCGTAACCATCATAAAAACCAGCTATAGCTGAGTTTCTCGAAAGAAAAACAAAAATAATAATATCTTTATTTTCAAGCAAGTTTGTACATTATCCATTTTATGAATAGCTTATATGTAATACAATATAACAACAGATAGGATAAAAATTACACTCTAACATCCAAGGTAAGAGTTAACTTGAGTTTTGGATGTTAGCGCTTTACAACATGTTTCAAAGGAAGTTACATTGTAGTCGGAATGAACGTGATTCATGCTATTTAAAAACATTGAAAATTAAGACATAAAATATTAATAAAAAAAAAAAAAAAAACTAATGGTATACATAACAAAAAAAATTGGCAAAAATATAGCTAATATCAGCATGTTTTCAAATAATAGATAATTTGATTATGTCTTCTGTCTCATCGTAATTCAAGAACTGTAGCCATTGTTGTACTTTCATTTTGCAGGATTTTCTAGTAAGCGGAAATATATTACATATCCTATTGATTTTGTTATAGAGATAGCTCCCTATAATGTGGTAATGTCGCTGGGCAGTGGCGGTATTTGCCTTATAAGTAGTACAAACTTTATATGAGCGGCGCTTTTTCGTGCAATCTGCTTTAAATATGAGTGTGACATGTTTTCTGAGGATAGTGTGTAAGATAAAGAGTTGTCGAACCGTCAAGACTTTACAATCATTATACAGGTCTGAGGTAGGATATCTAAACGGCTTAAAGCACATAACTTTTAGAACCGCTCTTTGTGATCGTTCTAGTGATAGAAGATTCGTTTTGGAAGCTCCACCCCATACTGTTATGCAATATGTAAGCAGACTCTGGCATAGAGCACAGTAAACAGATTTTAGTAAACTAAAATCTGCAGAGTTTCTCAGTTTCCGAAAGATGGGCAAGAGCTTGCGGACTCGTGAAGTTAACTTTTGTAAATGTGGCTTCCAGCTCAATGTGGTATCGATGTCGACCCCAAGGTATCTAACTGAAGTTGCCTTTGACAATTGTGGGCAGTTGCACGGTGCATAAGAGGAATTTATAAGGCAATCATGGGCATGGGCTTTAATTGTATGGGAGTTGAGAGAATTTGTTGCGGAATATTTTAACGCAAAAGGCATATATACTGTTTTTGCAAGATTGAGTGTAAGAAGGTTTGCAGAGAGCCAACTCGTTACAATTTTTAGTGCCTTTTCGGCATACATATATGTCTCCGACCAGCTATGACCGTGTATAAGTAAAGCTGTATCATCAGCATATGTATAAATAGAGCAGTTTGTTAAAGAAAGTTTGCATAGTGAGTTTATATAAATCAAAAATAATGTTGGTCCCAGAATCGAACCCTGAGGAACACCGAATCTCACAGTTCGACTATCACTAACAGAAAGGCCCTTAGCATTGCTTTGTAATATTTTGTAGTTCATGGTGTTGTTTGGTTTTGTTATTACAATATGCTATTATCCATGAGCGGTGGTATCGCTTATAACTAAGCAAAGGGCTCGCCTCTTTATGCATTGCTATAAAATAATATGTCGATCTACTCTAGTATAAAGCCACAAAGTTTGAACTCAACCTAAAATAGTTTCTACAGTCGTTGTGTTGGTAGTTGTTTTTTTGTGTTCTTTGTTTTCATCTAGCATTATTTTCTTTTACATTTCAAGTCTGGTACGATACGGAGATTTTCTATAGTCTTACAAAACAAAAAGAAAAACATATTGTAACTTTCAATATTTATAAAAAGTTCCGTGAATGTTGAAGCGATGTCCTTATACCCCTATGTTTTGAGTCGCCTTCCCTTTCTACGTAGCTTTAACTTCGCATCATTACTTTTTGCAGAGGTAGTAAATCGGCCTGAATTTGACAACTAATTAATAAATTCATTTAATAACTTTTATTTTAATAATAATTATACAGGGAATATCCAGACTGCGACCGAAAATGAAGCCAGGTGGTAATTTTAGTGACTACAGACACAAATAAACATTTCGCGTAAAAATTAACTTATTTAAAAAAAAACGTATTTTGGATGATAAATTCAAAATCCCGTGAATGTGTAGCGACTTATGTTGCTGACTGTATATTGTATATTGTGATATATATACCCTGCATAGTTAGCATTTTACAGCGGTTTTGGGGTTACTTGTGCAAAGAGATATAGACGTCTGTGAGCCCTACAATAATGTGAACATAGATTCTCATACTTTCGAATACTCATGATACAAGACTTTACTCAGTATGAGGTTATGACATTTTTGTTTTTTATTGCTAATAATGGTAAGACGAGCAATGGAATTTGTCTGATCAGCGTAAGCCATATAACTACTCACGGGATTTAAAAATGTATAGCATTCAACTGCGCTCGCCATCTTTGGACATAAGAGGTTAAGTTTCAATATATCCAGTAGATACTCTTGCTACAATGTCCTTTAAACCGAACTCAATAGTGCGTTTACACTACTATTTGGCAGGGGAAATAAACATGCGGTAGTACCAGGCGGGCTTTCACATATGATAGACTTAAGTGTTATATTTAGTACCTTTTATCACATAGCCTCGTTTTCTTGTTATATATATACTAAAAACACTGCAATTAATCTAATAAAATTTGCAATGGAAGCCCAGATACTGAATTTTACAAGAGCTGATGGTAACTTTGGCGTGTGGACACTAGACAGCTTCTACCATACACTTTCTGGTGTATTTTTAAACCCGGACTTGTTTTAAACGCAACAAATCCAATACACTTAATAACCTCGAGAGGTTGTAATCAAAGCGGATGTAGACAGCCACAATACACATTACGAGTCCTCGCTCCCCGCTAAGCCCATTTGGGTTACTTAACTCCCATCAAGCCTTTATTCGGCAAATAGGCAATAATTTATACAGAACCCACCGGCAGATTTATGGCCTCATTTCCTAAAGCAAGAAATCAAATTAAATTAGCTTTAATGTATTCCGAGTGGAATTTTGGAATTCAAAACATTTGATGGTAATGATATTTGGTTTGGGGTAAGTAATACTGTGTTTACATTGTTTTATTGATGATCAAGTATACTTCAATCCTGAATATATTTGGTATTCATTTCTTGATTGGCACATTTGATTTAACTGTTCAAGTTTTAAAAAAGGTGAACAACAATACATTAAAAAGAATGTTTATTGGTTATGTAAGCATTTAAACTGTGAACATCGAGGAGACCTGCATAGTGGCTCCAATGTTTTTCAAACCGGAACACATCATTGCATTTATACTGCAGTTTGGTTGGAGAAATAGACATTGCGGTTGTATTTACCCAGACGTTCTCACATATGAGAGAACTACCACCAGTGCTCCACATTCACCAGAATTTATGTTATAATTGATTTTCTTGACTCAATTTTCACTTTTGACCTCTTTCTGCCTACCATTTACTAATGGAAAGGGACCACCAATTTCATTAGTGGTTCTAATAAAGGCTGAATGCTACACATCTGAATACCCTCAAGTAAACTCGTGTCCCAATAATTGGGTCGACGACCTGTGAAAGTGACGTCACACGTCTGAGTGATTGCGATTGCTCTTGCCGGATATGAATATCGAGCGGGAAGATCGTCGCCTTGTGAAAAATGAGAGCACTGTACTAATATTTAAGCTAGTATTGTATTGAAATAAAACTTATTGTATGGAGTTCAACGCTGATTCTTATTTTTTAAAAACTAATTGTACGGAGTTCATCGCTGATTCTTATTCTTTAAAAAAATATAGGTAAGTAGAATTCTCGTTAACAGTCGGAAATATATTATGTTGGCAGATGAAATACCTAAGTATTTTTTCGAAGGGATCAAAAGTAGGTTTATATAAGGAGTGCCCAGATATTTTATTAATTTATTTCAAAATTTATTTTTTCTCAAAATGAAATGCACTATTAATCATGGAAGAATATTTCTTCATTTTTATTTATTACAATCTCCCGCCAAGATAACACATTACATTTATATTAAAGTACGTATGTTTCCTGTGTGCATCTTCAATAGCAAGAAAGTATAGCAATGTTTTTGTGGATTTATTAGAATTGGTGATAGCTTGGTATCACATCATTTACTATATTCAATTTTATCGTAATACAGGAAGAAAAATACAAGATAAAATGTTTTCTTGTTAAATTAAATTCCAATTTTTTTTTTATCAGCCCATATACGTCCCACTGCAGGGCACGGGCCTACACTACAATCGAAAGTACGATTGAGAGTGGTTAGGCCATATAGTCCACCACGCTGGCCTAGTGCGGGTTGGCGGACTTACATACCATAGAAATTCTTATAAATCGCTATGGTATGCAGGTTTCCTCACGATGTTTTCCTTCACCGTTTTAGTGCGTGGTGATTGACTGTCAATACACACATGACTCCGAAAAGTCAGAGGTGTGCCCTGGGATTTGAACCCGCGACCACCGTGAACATGTGAACAAATTCCAAAATCCAAATGGAAAATTTACGAGGTTTACATGCGATCTGATACCGTCCCGACCCACATACAATTCATTTCAAAAGTAAAAAAAGGTCGGATATGTATCTGTTTAGTCCAATACGTTTGCAAACGACGCGAATACGCGTGCCAATGGTCCTTAACCAGGCATTTGGCTGTAAATGTATCGGCTATGACGTTTTATTAGGGTTGTTGATATGAAGCTCGCGTGTTACTAGTGAAACGTTTAAATCGCATCGATGTGACTCGACCTGTATTGAAAGGTCGTAAATACGCAAATAGCATGGCTTTGCGATCGTGTATCAGCGGGGATTTTATGAAATATTTTGTAATATTAACCAGTTGTTTATTCCGGTTTTGAGTTGCGCTGTATGTGGTAAATACAAAATCAAAATGTGTATAAAATATGGAGTTATATTCTAAGAAACACATCTATAGGGTTTTGGAAACAGATTGGTATTTTGTAGGGTACTATCTAATCTAAATAAATCTAGGGGTATCTTAATTGAGTCTTTATTCGTTCCACATTCAACATCGAAATATTTATCACTTTATTCTAAATCTCGAAGATATTTTATAAAAACCTCCATTAGAATAAAATCACAATTGAATTCCGAGAGGGCCGGAAGAAAACAGTTTAGCTCCTTAATAAAATTATGAGTAGTGGCCGCCAAGTTGAAATGGGTTTTACAGTTGCGCCGACGCTGTTTATGCAAATTGTTTTTCTGTTTTAGTTTTTAAAGGTATAAAATTTTGAAGTTGTAGTTTGGGTTATTAAAAGTAACTGCGAGGCTTTAGCTTTTTTAAACTTTATTTTGGTTGGGCAGGTTTACTTAAGTTCAGGTGAAATATAGTTTTCACCTGGTACATACTACATACTTATAACCCAACTAAACGTTTGACGTTTCATATTTTGAAAATTTAAACAAAAGCATTTAAATGGAAACATAGCCCATAGGATTGGCAAGTTGAAGTGGCAGTGGGCCGGGCACATAGCTCGTAGAACCGATGGCCGTTGGGGCCGAAAGGTTCTCGAGTGGAGGCCACGTACAGGCAAGCGAAGTGTCGGACGCCCGTCTAGAAGGTGGACGGACGATCTGACTAAGGTCGCAGGAAGTCGCTGGATGCAGGCCGCTTCCAACAGGTCATTGTGGAGATCATTGGGGGAGGCCTATGTTCAGCAGTGAACTTCCTGTGGCTGATATGATGATGATGATGATGATGATTTAAATGGAAAACCACAATTCCATTGTTTTACGGAAAATGTTATGGAAATTGTGTGAGTTGAAACATCATTATTTATTTTACTTGGAAAATGATGGACCAACAATACCTAATTGTACTAAAGAAGCGTTACTTTTTTTATATTTCGGAGGAACAGGGAGTAAAATGCAGTGAGAGAAAAGGGATATTCTGGATTCTGGGGATCCTTGAAAATAGCAATCACTGACAGAAACTTGACAACTAGTTCGTCGCTTCACTTCAGTTTTCTGTGAGACAGTGGTACCATACTGGTCGGACTGGCACATTTCTGTTCTTATTACATACTAATCTTGTGGCTGTTTGCATGATATTTTCAATTTGATTCTAGTTAGATAATCTACAAATGACATATTTTTACGTTCTAAATTTAATTATGTGTCTGCGAAAAATATTTTTTATCGCTGACTTTATTTTTCTCTTGTTCATTCTGTCTAGTCTGCCATTAATTAATTACTGAGGCGACATTCGTTTATGGCTTCAATATATTTTTTCATACATTTCAACGCCGAAATGAGTCTCTCGCAAACATGATAAATCCATTAATTGAATCAGAATGAGCATTCGATTCGTATCGGTTTTATCGCGAGAATATCTGACCGGTGGCCTGAGACTCAACTGATTGGATCTTTTAATTTGTCACGATTCGGACGCGACCGGTCGCTGTCCGGCTTCGTTGGCCGTCCGGCACCGTAACAAATGGATTGTCCGGATTCAGATTCAATGTATTTTATAGCTTTGCATTGTTCGGAATTTTGTATCTGTTAATTACTTTTGTTTGGTCAATTGGAAGTGTAAATGGTTGTAATTTGTGAATCGAAAGGGCTTTAACAGATCCGAATTCTTGGGGAGACTTGTAGGTAGGATTTTTTTAATTCTAAATGTTGATTTTGTGTTTTTAGTTTCATGGTATGGTTTCTCCGAAATTGATCAAGCGAATATATAATTATTAGGTCACAAGCATTATTCTTCAAAAAATATTATCAAGCCGACCTCATCGAAGTGTGACATAAATTCCTTTAAATAAATATAATACTTAAAATTCACATCTGCATTTCTGAAGTGGTAGCAAAATTATAGCTCGCCGAGCTTATTTCCTGTAAGTTTTGATAAACTACTAATGTCGGTCATAAATGCAAAGAGAAAAATAGTAATAACCGCCAAGTATTTACAAGTACAAAACTGTTGGTACATGCAGCGGTTCCTCGCTTACATAGCAATGGTTCGCTTAAACGCAGCTAAGGATGTATGAAACGCTCAACCTGCGCTTTTCTGAGCTATTCTTTGTATGGATGGCAAAAAAAGGAATTTATTTTTTAAATAACCGACAAAAATCTAAAGTTTGCTTTACGTACCGCTTGTTGGTCGTTCCATTTACGAAATATGTTTTTATAACCCGTATAAATTTTTTGTTGTTGCTGTGTAGATTCTTAGGCAGGGGAGGGAGGGAAGAGGAAAGGTGAGAAAAATAATATTTTTCCGAGTCTGCTTGATTTATGGAAGAGAATATGAATGTGTAGCTATAAAGTTAAAAATAATGTTGTTGTGAGGCACTGTTAAACTTTACAGTGTTTTATTCAAAGTGATAAAGACATACTGCAGTCACTTTGGACTGCAGTACGAAGGGACCCCATCGGAGTGGTACACTGCTTCACGCAAAACTGCCGCGAAATTAAACTGTTTCTAAGATGCTTATGTCCTTTTACTTTTTACGTAGCTAATAAACTAAGTAATAAAAATGGCAGGAAGTTAAAAAATGTAAATAATACCAAATCCGCGATAAAATGCGGTACAATTTAGCATTATTTCAACGAGTAAAATTCTCGTTAATCTAAGTAACCATTACTACTTAGATTTTATATTTTTAGTGTTTCCCCTATATTATCCCCTGCTTTCACCAAGATAAAACCTTAAGCTATTTTAAAATGTGCCGCAATAACACTTTTTCTGCCGACCGTACCCACCTTCATCTAAAAGACGGTTAATGTGGCGCACTCTTTTTGTTCCGCTGAAACGTGTCACACTTCGCCCCACCTACAGTGTCCCCGAGCTAGTTTAGACGTGAACATTTTCAAAAATTCCATCCTTAAATTTAGGGTGTTTTATGTTCTACTAACTTTATGAGTCGAATATTTTAGCTCTGCATTTGAGTGCTATATTTTAAGGATGCAGTTCGTAGTTTACTTAGTTTGTTGTAATGGAAAATATAGTTTTATGGTCTTTGTTTTCATCTCGTTCTAGAGCCAACTTATTAATGACGAAATCACAGTCTCGGTGGCCTAGTTGTACTACGGTAAGTTAGAAAGCTGTGGTCTTAGTTTTGTTTATTTTATTCATTTATTAGCCTAGAGACAGGAATTTGTGCCCGATATGGCAATAGGCTCACCCGCTATCACGTCGTGGCACGGAACAAACAAGATGAATCGTGAATTTTCTGATAGGTTCTGGGAAAAAGGCGTGAATTGTTGTTTGTGTGTATATATAGTTATGGACTATGTTTAAGGACTTGGAACATTGTATGCTGAATTGGTTATTGGATATGCACATTAAGGATAAACTCACACCATATTCCAATAATTGGTATATTGTTGTTAGGTGATGGATAATGGCCCTCTAAATGACATTAAATTGTCTTTCCAAAATAGGATTCATTTATAAAAGCAGCTATAATATATAGGGCGACGTAGCCAATCGTTTGCAAGAAATCGAAAGCGATCGACAAAGCTCCAAGTTTAATTAATTAAATCAAGCTTTGGGAATTGAACAAGATTCACAAGTTACTGAACGTTTATCGTTTTTCACTTTTTTTCATTAGTGAATTTCGTTAGACTATATGGCATGTAAAAATCGCAAATTATTTTATTTAATTCTAAATATGTATTATGATATTCATCTATATTTTACACCTCCAAGGAATATCACGTACGAGAATGTATGTATAAAAATATGATTTTTCATAAAAAATTAATCTCCCAATATTGACCAAGGAAAAATTATCCCCACCACCCAAACTGCGAGAAAAGAATTAAATAACAGTCCATTAACCCCTCCCAACATCCATAAAACCAACACAAAGCGCTAATAAATCTAAAGGAATCTCGTTAATAATTACAAGATTTATTATAACTTCGCAACCAGCCACACTCTGAATGGTGTTTAGCCCAAGTCTTGAGAGATAAGCGACTGCCAAGTAGACTTTAAGTTGCTACTTCAATTCATACTTAGATTCAATTTGCGTTTATAGTTTAAATTGTGAGATTTGAGCGATGATTATAGTAGATCTGTTGACAATTAATTAATTGCATATTTTCCTTACAATCTTTGTATTTTTAGGCTAACCCGCATTACGGCAGCATGGTGGACTATATGGCCTTACCACTCTCAATCGTACTCTCGATTGTAGAGAAGGCCCGTGCTCTGCAGTAGGACGTATATGGCCGATCAGACACACAGATTTATAGGTTTTAAAATAATGTTTAAAACTTACTAAGATTCAGTGAGCGTTATAAACATTATCACTCTCGTCAACTAGAGAATGTTGAAAGATCTGATACACATGACCCAAGGCTTACTTGTAGTTTACCCGCTATACTATTCTTACAAATGAACCGCTGTCTCTCCCAAATTGCACCTCAACCGACTGTGTCGCGAAGGAAAAGTTGCTCGTTTCAATAGAAGCGGTCTTATCGAGAGTATTGAATGTTTAATGTAGCAGTGTTTCATTTTTACAAGCTCCATTTTAATCTCACCTGAGTGCATGTAATTCATGCCAGCGATGGGCTAAGAATATCCAAGCTTGTTTTGAAGTGTTGTAAGAGAAGAAAGGATTTGATTCTTCTTGTTTGTTCATAGTTGTTAAAGTAGTTAGAATAATATAAACTACACTTTTATTTTATTTTGAGTTAATTTATTAGAATCTTTTCATTTACATTATTACTGGAATGGCCTGTATTTGCATTCAAGCCATTGATTTAAAAACTAAGGATAGGCCGTTCAGTACATTGGGTACGTCAAAAAGATGCCTGTGAAAATCGCGCCATCTGTTGGATTTTTACGTCAATGGCGGCCATGAAATCGTTTTTCAATAATGCTAAAATAAATGTTTATTGACTTAAAGTTATATAAGTTTTACTTAGCGGTGATAAGAAATGTTATCTTTTTTTTGTATACTTTCGGTCATCTTTATTGCACCCACGCACGATACAATTAGGCATTTGTTGACGACTTACAGACTGGTGCGCTGTGACGTCACAACCGCTGCATTGGTCCGCGGACCACTTTCCTGACAACACTTTTTGTACTCCCCGCTCCGTCTATATATTTGACGTCAATGATTCAAGAATATATTGAAATTCACACCATCTAACTTAGTAACTTTTGGCGGATATGACAAATAAAACTATTTAAAGTACTATAACTATAATCATGATACCGAGCGTGGGCCTTGGTCAAACAATTATTTCTATTCATGCGAAAGATACATACATACTATATAGATTTCAACGACAAGACTGGAAATAGATTTAGGAGTAACCGCTATGTCAAATAGTTAATTAATGTCTCAGATTAACCGACTAAGAGTTCATCTCAATCCTCGATTATGTTTGGCTCTTGAAACATTTCGACTGCGTTACCACGGAGGTGGGGTCCTAGTGTTAGCGGAATTGATTAGGTATATTTATTCAGTTTTCTTAAAGTTCTTTAATCTATTTATTTTACGTCCTTTAATAAAAAATTATTCAGAAAACTACAGGGGTAACTTGGACATAAGTGCTCGAATCGCAACTTGGGGCAAGGCCTTCAGGTCATCTGAACACCGCTGGCTTAATTTTATAAAAGTAGTTATGAGCATCAACTGTTTTGTGAACATATCGTAGCTCAGACAAAATGAAGTTTGTGTGAGTTTATGGATGTATGTATAAAATTAATCAACCAACTTGCATTCAACTATCGTAGTAGAATAACGCGCCTGCTAAGCAGTTGGAGAACTGTTTAGCAGCTGAGTTATAACTGACAACGTGTCTCTTCCACTTTAAGTTATGTACGGTAGGTTTTCTTTATTGGAATATATGGCGAGACTTGCATGCCGTTCGCTTGATGGTAAGCGATACGACCGCTCATGAACAGTAGCACTGCGCTCGCCATCCTGAGACATAAGATGTAAAGTCTCAATATGTCCAGTAGTTACTCTGGCTACAATGACCTTCAATCCAAAACACAACACTGCATTTAAACTGCTGTTTGGCGGGAGATATAGACATTGCGGTGGCACCCAGGCGGCTTCTCACATATGAGAGACCTACCTCCAGTAATGTTATATACGGTAATAGTGATAATTTTGTCTTAATTGCCCGCTTACACTAACACCGTTCCCTCTCCAAGACGTATCTGCCATCTGGCCGCTGTTCAGTGTTCAATCGGAACACGATCGCTCGTTAGAGATAGCCGTCCATTGAACGATTACCGCTTACACTAAATCATCTTCCATTGTTCCCGCCCTCGATATCTTCGGTTTGGTGTTTTCATTGATTTATTTGTTTCTACATTGGCTATTACTTTTATGTTGAGAGGGCAATGTATTTTTAAGATTTGAAATATATTTCATTTTTCATTTCTATTTTGAAATGATCTTTCTGAGTATTTGGGACTGTTAATTTTCCGGATCATAATTTCTAAATTATATATCTTTGTCTAGTATTTCAAGCTTTTGCAATGCATATTCTTAATTTCCCTGGACACGAAATTAGTTTGTGGAAAACTTGAGTTTTTAGCATGTGATAAAGGTTGGTTGGGTAAAAAATGAGCAACTATAGAATATTTCTAGGTGAATTTTTAGATGATTTTTTACTGTAATACCAACCTGTTTAAAACGAATATGGCAAAGATATAATTTACTACATTCGCAGTGAGTCAGAAATTACGAGGCATTACAGTTTTTAAACCATTCACGCGAGATGTACTACCAACAAATTACTCACATATATAAATGAATACCCTTGCATAATGGTCTCTTGTTGGCGTAAATCGACGGCACGGTTAATTTGCGTTTTGCAATTTTCAATTGAAAACCCGTAATGTATCAGGAAATATTCCAAGAGTTGTCACTATAAATAGATTTTTTAAAATCCGGAATGAAACATATTCGACCAATCACATATAGGTATAGAATATAGAGAATTTATTCATTATTTCAGAACCTAATATATTACTATCGTCGTCATCTAAATGAACAATTACATTCTAAACTCTGACCTCTTCTCTTTCTTTTTTTTAATATCGAAAAATCATCTAAAATTCCTTCCTTTGTGAGTCTATGGGTCCAAAACTATATAAATAACCATAATAAGCATTTGAGACCTTAAGGATTATATGGGCAGTTATTAAATATAACTTACGACAAGTACAAAACAATGTTTATTGACATGAAAGTCTTACATAGCTTCAGAAACACAAAAAATAATGTTTTGATAATAATTAAACAAACTTACAAACTCTTGAAAATGGCTCATTAAGGCTTTTGAACATTTAATGACAACGCGAACTAGATATGAACGTCAAAGTACCAATGTACCGAATCCATTACTCAACGCAATGCTTTGTTAGAGACGGCTTTTGTCTCTGAGTTAGTGCACTGTGTATTGCAGAATCTTGTTATAAACTTGCTTAGAGGTTTTCTGGAGATATTGTGAAAATGTAGTAACGAATTATACTGGGTATCTCAAGACTGCTACCGAAAACGAAGTCGGGTGGTAGTTTTAGTGTCTACAAACATAATGCAACTAAAAATTTATCAAAGAAACGCGGCAATTATTTTTTATGATTTTTTAAATATCATCATTTTTGGGTGGTAAATCCATAGTTTTTGCTAAAATAATTATTTAAACTCTTTTACACCTTAGATTATTTATAAATAAAAGGGTATACACTATTATTTTAGGAAAATATGTATTTACCACCCAAATATGGTCATAGGAAAAAAATAACAAAAAAAAAATTGTCGCATTTTTTTTGCAACTTTTTCTGTTGCATTGTGTCTGAAGTCGTTTAAACTACCACCCGGCTTCGTTTTCGGTAGCAGTCTTGAGATACCCTGTATGTAAAGGTGAAATCAAACTATAGTATTTCGTCTTACGCATAGAGTAAAGAAGCAGCCATAGATATTAGGTGCGGCTAACTGGCCAATCAGGACAATGGAACATACAAGGTCATGTCATAAGCGTACAACTGATAATGTGCACTCAACAAAATAATCCATTGTTCAGATCGGTCTAAGACGGGTTTCTCTAGTATTTATGGCCGATTCTTTACTCTATGCGTAAGACGGAATACGATAGTTTGATTTCACCTTAAGAATATTCGTTAATACTGCGTTCATACTAAGAGACTTTCTGGGAAGACAGTTGTCATTTCATTTCAATTTATTAAATTAGGAAATTAAGCCAGCTGTGTTAATCAACCTTAGTGATAGAAGTTCCAACACAACAATATGCTACATAAACAGTGCCCATTGGTTTTCTGGAAAGACCAATGTCCAATTTATTTCCAAGATTCCTAATCAATCTAGACCTTTTCATTTAACATATTGGTATTTAGGCCCCATTTAACATATTGGTATTTATTAAGACGCGTCTTGGCAAGCGTAGTGTAGGACGTGTGATGTGTCAATATCCATACTTTCAAGTAGATCGAATGAAGTTCTTTTCATCATTACTTCATGTGGAAGATAAAAGATAAATCAGGTCTTCGATAAGATTGTATGTTGGATGTATATTCATTGATATTTTAGATTGTATTCGCCAAACAGCAGTGTTGTGTTTCGGTATGAAGGATATTTTAGAAAGAGTAACTTGACATGTTGAGACTTAACATCTTATGTCTCAGGATGGCGAGCGTATTGGAATGAAAGAATTGTACTGAAATCTAAGGTGTTGTTTAGTTTTACTAATGTTCATGAGCAGTCGTATCGCTTACCATCAGGCGAACGCCAAGCTCGTCGCGCCATTAAGTGCAATAAAAAAATATCGAAGTACTAACTCTGTTTTTTTCTTACCTTCTCACGCGACGTAATGCATTCCGTCAAGTGTATGGAAGCAAAACCTGATGAATTACATAACATAAAAGCAGCCGGGCTCTCAGCTCGCGATGTTAATACGCTTTCATTTAGCGAACGCCTTCTGAATTCAATGGGAATGTGGGAAAACCTCATTTTAATCTTGAAGATTGAGGTAAAGTTTGTAATCCACAGAGTGTGGGCGTGCATCTATGACACGTTCAGTTGCAGCAGCCGTTATTTTGTGAGAATTCTCCTCGAATTCGCGAAAGAGTTGGCAACTGGCGCGGAAATTGCCAATGGTGGAGCATCGATTGCGCTGTCTTTCTAGTTTTCTGGCTCAGTTGATTTGAACCGCGTTATATTTTTATGTTTGTTACACTCGTGTTGAAATTTTGAGGTGGAAACTTTATAGCTGTTTACTATATGATACGACGATCTTAGCTTTTGGTGTTGTGTTATTCGGTTAAATCAATATCAAATAGTTTCAAGTATTCATGTAGTATCTTATCTATATGGCCTAACCAATTTCAATCGTATTCTTGATTGTGGAGGAGGCCCATACAGTAGGACGTATATATGATACAGAGATCTTACAAGGATTTACGAGTAGGTAGCCAAAATTAATATTAATACGTAACAATACGCGTGATTAATCAGAAAGTCCTTAAGTCTATTACATTCTAGTGCTCGTTTGTTATAAGCCATGATATCCTAGGTTAGGTTACCCATTAAAGAAATAAGTTTTATGAATGCAGTCCCAGCAATATTTAGATATCTTTCAAGAGTTCTTAGTTCTTTCATAAGGTCAGCCATAAATTCATTAGATTATTTTACAGGTAATGGCTCTGGGCATTTTAAAATTTTAAACATGTCAATTTAAAATTTCCTGTGAGACTGGTAACGTATAGGCCGTTTACAATCCTTTCCAAAACTTAATGAAATATTTTGACAAACATTTGATCATGCATTTGCTACATCTTTTCTACATTCACAAGAGCATTTCCTGTGAATCTTACATCTTTTAATAATACACAACATATTCCACATTGAACCGTAAGAACGACCCACTTCAGTTAATCACGTGACGTAATTCCCACACAGAAATTAATAAGAATATTTTCGAGTAAAAGAAATTCCTTTATTCTCCCACGCCGAGCGGTTAATTAATGGATGCCGAGGCAAACAGCGTTATAAATCTCGAGAGGAATTCTCAAGATCGAATACTTAGGTATTTAGGTCTCTGAGAGATGGATTAACGGAGAATGGGATCAAAAGGGTGTGTTTAGTGGATTGGGTTGGTTTGTTTAATAGCACTCAATGTAATTCATAAAGATTGTTAAATGAAATTCTTGGTTCTATCGACGCTGTTCACGATAAATTCAAATCATTCGTAATTTAGCGAATCTTATTAAAATGGTAATAAATATTTTAAATTAGGTCATTGACTCAGTTTCCCTTACTTCTAAAGTAAGGAATTGTAAAATGAATTGAAAACATTCCCATTATGTAAATTTCTTGAGTCAAAACTAATATCCTAATGACGATGACTAAATCAATGTAATAAACCGATATAGTAATTATGTACGTACAGGATAAAATAGAAGTACAGTAAAATACTAAATATATATTAAACAAAACCTAATGCTTATACGAAGCAAACATTTCGTCCGGTATTTTAGAGCTTTGCCAATATTTCGCCATACCGGGAATGCGGAGGCGCGATATCCCAAATATCTGAGGCCCGTGCTCGACGCGGCGAGGTCTTTAACTGCTCCGTTATTAAATGCCGTATTTTCCTGGGTTTTATATCTAGTATATTTATACTAACTTAATTGGTACTTCGTGATATTGAAGTGAGTTGAGTTTTAGGTGTTAGGTTTGTCAAAGACATACAGTAATTTAATTGTTATTGTTTTATTGTTGTATCAGACCATATAAGGCCCACTACAGAGTTGGGTGCTAAGGGCATCCTTTAGAATTGCTAGTACGATTGAGAGGGGTGAGGCCATATAGTCCAACACCCTGGCCTAGACTTGGTTCACGTGCTTTGTCATACAGATTTTATAAATTGCTACCAGCGTTAAAATGCGTGGTGATTGACTATCAATACACACATGACTCCAAAAAGTTAGAGGTGTGTTCTGGGATTTGAACAGTAATTTTATAGTACTTTATTAAGCCTAGAAATATACTTTAAGCTCGCTAATATTGTGTTTTGTTGGGTTAATGATGTTTCTGCTCTTCCTGCCCCTTTTTTTTCTATCACTAAACTAATTAAGTTTCCTGGGGCTAAGGCGTTAGTCTCGATAGGCGGATGTAATCTATAGGAGTTTATGTCTAGGTTTGAATTTTTGTGGCTGAAAATTATAATAAAGATGAATAAGAAGTGAGCACTCACTTCTTATTAGAAGAGACTCCCTTTTTTCCGATACAGCAAAAAAATACAAAATGCATAAATTAAGGTTATTTAGAATCGTAGTTTATATTTATAACCTTTGATATCATTTGAGCAATGTATATATTATTTTACCATTCCAGAATTGAAATATGATTTATCCACTCTCTTTGGCCTTTGAGAAACGTAATGCTTATTTATAATTGTTGACTTGGAAGTTATTTATTACAATTCCATTTTGGTTCAAAGGGGAGTAGTGAATTTATTATTTGTTTGTCACTTCCTGATTTCGATATAAATTTTATGACAGCTTTAGCTGTGATTTTCTTTGGAATGAAGTAATAAAGTATTAGCAATTTCTAGCGGTCCATATTATATCTTTTATAACGTGCACGACTTAGCAATCTGCCAAATCTAGAATCTACGCTAGCTTTGCGACTTTGATGTGGACATTTCGTGGTTAAAATTATCTACGTAAATACTAAATATGGGTGTTCCGCTTGCATCTCTGCCTACCTCTTCTGGGAAAAAAGGCGCGAGGTTATGTACTTATTTGCGTAGACTATGGTGATAAATATATGATTATTCGACTCATATTTAATACACATTACCTTTTCTTCAATTACAACAGCTGTAAGTTGGCAATATTATTTGAAACTGTGTCACAGGCGTCTGATATTAAATTGACACGTGCCGCGCCGGGCAGATTAATGGAAGCGGTTGTGTCGAATGGTTCATAAAAAGGTGATCTTACCTGCTACCTCCTAATGAATTTGTCTAATATTATTATGGATAGATTTGTTAAAATTTGATCCTAACAATATCTATGGTATGTGGAGTCCGCCAACTCGCACTAGCCCAGCGTGGTAGACTATAATATGTACTCCGTACTCCTCTCAATCGTACTCTCAATTATAAAAGAGGCCCATGATCTACATTGGAATGTATATGGGCTGATGCAGATATGCACGCAATAATAGTTTAGTGACCTCAACTTTTATTAATTTTTATCGAAAGGTTACGTTTTGCATAATCATAAAGAGGAAGAATTTTGAAAAGTTAAAGTTAATATTTAATAGATAGTGGTAGGAGTAATAGAAAAGGATGCAACCTGAATGACGTGAAGTCTATTCCATATGATGCATGCATGCGGTAGAGAAAATGAGTTTCCTGACTACACTAATAATAATATTAATATCTCACTCATTTCACAAACAATTTTAGTGCCGTTTTCGAATTTATGTTATTACACGCGATATTTTTAGGAACCATTAAATACGGCTCAATATCATACCTTGGACAAATCCCTATTCATCGTACATCATGCCATATATCATATCTATTTAAAGACAGGCATAATTATGTAGCCTTCCTCCTTACTTGGACATAAACAGGCTGGTCTCCCAACGATATCCATTTGTAGATCCTGATGTATCACTTTTTCATAATCCGTTGTCGTCAATCCTGTGCATGTTGGTTCAGTAAACACACATAACCCATTTAGTGTTAGTTTTGATAGCGCAGTGTCTAATACACTCGCTTTAGGTACAATGCATTAAATTTACATGTGTCTGGGACATGCTAATGGGCCCTCGGCGAAGCGAGTGTAATAACGCTCGGGGCCTGAGCTGTGCTGCTAATGAATTTGACTTGCTCATTTCGGTCATAGTTTCATACATTTGTGTAGGCTGCAAGGTAAAATATCATTTGAAAGTAGATTATAATTTAAATATTGGTAGAGCAAAGCAATACTTGAATTGGTTAGATAATTAAATATGTACCGAAAAAAAATTAACACGGGACTATCCCGGTGGCTTAGTTGTTCGGTACGGTTACAAAGCTGAGGTGTCGGGTTCGAAACCCGGGTCTGGCAAAATGATATTGGATTTTTCTATTCATTACCAGTACGGAGACAGAAATTTGTGTCCCATGGCCATAGGATCACTCTCTAGGACATCGTGGTACGGAATATACAAAGGGAATTATGCGTGTCCTTTCACCTCAGCTTACTCCTTCTGGGAAAAAGGCGTGAGTTTATGTATGTACATATGTGTGTAAAATTTAACAAAGGTTAACGTACATTTAGATCCCAAAGATTCAAATGAATACCTATATATACTAATACTGTTAGAGCAGAGTATAATCAAAGTCATATCTTGTCGGTATTAAAAGTACTCAGGACATTGGAAATTTATAGTTCATTTAAATAGGAACAAAACTTGAAATCAAGCCTTTGCTCTCACTGTCTATTTGAAGTTTATAAATAACTGATGAAACAGCAAAATAATCCTTATTAATTAAAATAAACAACTTAGCCACGCAATCATTATTGTAGCGTTGTTTCAAAGATATTTACACAGCAGAAGTGTTGAGTACAGCTACACTAAAATAAAGTGCTGGACGGGAATGCCTCGGCAGCCCCTGACATTCGTCAAATTCATTACTGGCCCATTACAAAACCCTTCGTGAAAACCTCTTGAGAAACATACGGGAGTATCTTGCGAGCGGGAACGCCGCGGCTAACGCTCGTCGTTGGTTAAAGTGGAGCCTATTTTTAAACGTTGTACCGGTGAGTGTATCTTCATTTTAAAT
Source organism: Hyles euphorbiae (assembly GCA_023078785.2). NCBI lineage: Eukaryota > Metazoa > Arthropoda > Insecta > Lepidoptera > Sphingidae > Hyles > Hyles euphorbiae. The sequence continues at coordinate 16,640,767 of CM041051.1, forward strand.
TTAACAGCGGTACGTAGATTGCCGGATTCCTACTGCCACATTACTCTATGCTTTTTCCTTCCCGCTTTACGGGAGTAAAGTTGTCAGCTTGTTGTGTTGCTAGTTCTTCAAATCGGGAGTATTAATTTAGTGTACCTATAGCGTTACTATCGCAGCTTAATCGCGCGCCGTGCCTTTCCGTGTGTTTCCACTTAATTTGTCACAAGAAATGTACAGAGAATTATTCCTTCTTTATAATACTTGAAATTACAGAGCAAACCTTTTATTTAACACGCCCGCGGTTTTTATTTATTTTTTTAACTTCCCCCTTTTGACCTCGTAAATTACGGGACACAAAAGCATTCGAGTTGGGATATTCTAAAGAATTTGATTATGATGAAGGTAGAGAGAATTCGGCATAATTTTTGAATTATTGGTTTTAATATTCATGTCTTTTCCCCTTTGCCTTTTGGAATGCTGAAATGATTATTACTTTCATTTGTTTCATACTTAGATGGCTTAGAACTAAGGATTTGTTACAAAGATATTTAGCTTATAGTGTTTCTGTTGGCAGTTGATTGGCGTTAAGTCTTTAAGGGAAATCAATTCATCCCGTATTAGTTTTGTTATAATAATACGTACGCCCAACAGTCACATACATAGTCCTGACCACACACTAAGATCAAGTCTTCTGTCATTCTATCTTCGGTGTTTTTCAAAAATGTTTGTCTCTGTGCGGGGATCGAACCTGGGGTCTCACGTTGCACTGCCGGCGTCTAACCAACTGCACCACGAAGCCTGTCTGAATGACATTTTCCTTTTATCACATTTTGTAATCTGAGAATTAAATTCACAACATCAAATATCAGTCAAAATAAGCTGCTTTGCTATACCCAGAAAGCAACGGTCATACTCTTCCATTTTTTGCATTATTTCTACGTGAAAATACAGTGTGTAAAATAATCTTTTTGTAAAGCCCTTTCCAATTTAAAACGTGAACACAGATTTCAATTTGAAAATACAGTCTGGTGAGATTGTATTTCTGGAAACAATTGGGAGTGAGAGAGCTAACGTTGTTAGACCCGAGCGCTGACCCGGTACAATTATACACAGATGTATTTTAGGTGTTAGGGCCTCTTTTATTTATGAAATAAAATTATACCTATTTTATAAATACATCAGCTCACGTATACTGACCCTGTATATTGTATTTATTTATTTAATCCCTTTTTGCACTGTACAGAAAAACAACAAAGAAATCACATTGTAATAATAATAGTTTAGTATTGACATATGGTATTTAACCACATATTTCTCATGACACCAGGTGGCATTAGTTCGGTTCGGGAACTTACCTCAGCTGTTTTACACTCGTACCTATGCAAGTTGTCAAAGGCCTTGAAAACTAAATCGTGTTTCTTGACTACCAGATAGTATTTTTTTCAGACTTGGTAAATGTTTCCTGGGGTTGTTAGGAATATTTACATTAAATACCATATTATGTCAACACTACCCTGTATATTTCCCAAGACACATGCCATAAGTAATACTTCCAATTTGTTACACCTATTTTCCAAAATGTGATTTTGTAAGAGCTTTTCGCCATTTCTGGCACTGATGGCAATTAAGAGTAGCTTTTATAAGATTTTTTAAACTAAGAGACACACTGAAATTAGATTTTTCGTCAGAGAGCCTCACGGCTTACAGCATGTGGATAAATCCACTTATTTTGTACCAGGAGTTACCAGGTATTGGAATTCAAGTCTTGCGTCGTGGCTATTAGAAACTACGAGAAACTTTTCAATCTCATAAACACCCAGACTCGAAAGAAGTACTTGTGGATTACACAAATATTTGTTTCGGTGCGGGGATCGAACCCGCAGCCTCTCGTTTCACACCCGGCGTCTAATCAACTGCGTCACGGACGCTGTCAAATTTTAAATAAGATTATTGTTGACGTAATCCTAATGTCAATTTCACATTAATTATAACTATGTTATTTTATATATTATCACAAAAGAGTCATTAATTTTAATAACATTGTTTTCCTTTCAGGCACTTGAAACCCGCTGTGGCTGAAATTGGGTGAGTTCTTAAATAGTTTCGTAGGCAGTTCTGTGAATTATGAAATAGTTTAACTTCCACTTAATTAAGTCTGGACGGTCGACGGTCTCGGATACATTTTATAATTTATTGTTGGGTATTATTTAGTCTCGTGACAGCGAATTTGGAAGTGAAAATTCGATTGTTTTCTGTTTGGTATAGATTTGGCTCGGTCGTGGATTTATTATACCGTTTCTGTAGACCAAAAGGGCTGTTTCTTATAGATTATGAGAGTTTATGTTTATACGAAGTGTCATGAATACGGGGGCGGTACCACTGTCTATCAGTAGATCGACGTCACAAGACAGCTTCCTTCTTTATCCTTTCCGATCCCCTCTCAATTTGATGGGCCGGGAAAATATCCACGATCCAAGGGCTATAGATGTTCATTGGCGGCTGTGATCACGTACCGTTCACAGTTTGGATGTCTGCTGGACCAAAGCAATAAAAAGTGTGTTTTTGTAAATGAATTTGTTGCAATTGCAATAAATTCTGAGTTCTGACTAAGAATCTCTAGTATTTCGAATCACTTAAGGTTTAACGGTAACATTAAGATCCAGGATTGTTCTTTCGTTAAATTAGTTCTCATTATTTTTATGTATTATCGTCATAAAACTAACACAGATAACAGAGGTGGAACGCAGAAACGACGCCATATTTCATTATTTAGTTCCTCCCTTCGCAGACCCTAAACCATAATTCCTGGTGTTCGATAGTGCAAGCTAAGTGTGTTTGTTCACAGCAATAAATCATAATCACCTAGGCTTTGTACATTTACATATTACTTACATTGTAAGTTCTCGTCAGCAGTTATAGTGTGAAAAATTCCTTCAATTATAATTAATATTTCTTATCTATTTCGAAATATAAGATCATCATAAATACTACATGCGAGTATTATAATTTTTATTGCGGTTATAGGCGAGACGAGCATCTCTGTTGATGGATAGGAGCAAAACTAAATTACACATGAATAACAAACCTATGATTGACTTTGCACTGCGCTCGCCATCCTGAGGCATAAGATGTTAAGTCTCATTATGTCCAGTAGTTATTCTAGCTACAATTTCCTTCAAACTGCAACATAACAATAACTTTAGATTACAGTGTTCACATTTTAATCACCCATAAATTCATGATCGTGGATGAGCCACGCATTTACACTGATGTTTGGCGGGATAAATAGATATTGTAAATAAAATTCATTAATCCCATAATTTGATAGATTACCCAACCGTCTGGCCTTTCACAATTTAAACAAATATTCCAACATTACAATCCTAAATTGTGGAGCACGTAAAGTCTAACAAAAAAGACCTAAATTAGATTAGACAAAAACGAATACAATAAAGCGAACATTCCGTTATTTGCTTTCGTTTTTCCCTTACGAGTGCTCTTCGACAAACAGAAAGGGTCCACCGATCTTTGTTTCTGTTAAAATATGGCCTGGTATTTTTCGTTTAAGTTATTATTTGAAACAACGTGGTGGGATGAAAGAGTTTTGTTGAAATAAGGCGGCTTTTAAACCTCCAAATGATTTCAATCTTGTATTCAAAATTATAAATATTACTGGTGGTACATCTCTCATACGTAAGAGGTAACCTGGATAGGTACCATCGCAATGTCTAATTCTTCAAACAGCCGTGTAAATGCACGCTTGTATTCCGGTTTAAAGGACACTGTAGCCAGATTAACTACTGGACAGAGACTGGATGTGGCGAGAGCATTGGAATGCCAAGCATTGCTTTGTATCTCATGGTGTTGTTTGGTTTTGCTATTGTCCATGAGGGGTTGTATCGCTTACCATCAAGCGAATGGCATACTCCTTTCGCTATTCATCAAAATAAAATAAAACATTCATGATAAAGTCCCCGTGGCGTAGTTGAATAGAAACCGGCTGTGAAAAACGAGCCTTTATGTGTATCACAAGTATTTGTTTTGGGTGTGGATCTTTGTGAGTACCAAAAGTCTTAACTTTGAAAGTAAAGTCCTAACTTTTGAAAGTAACCTATGTATCTTATTTATTTATTTAATCCTTTTTTTCACTGTACAGAAATACTAAAAATATATTAGACAATAAAAATAATAGTACAAGTGTCGGCCTTATCACACTAGGTAATTTCTTCTTCTTCTTTCTAATGGGATGGATATATTAACAGGAGATAGAAAGGTATCTTAATTTGGGATTAGGACTGTTTATGCCTGTATTTGTTTTATTCAAATAGTTCTTTACTAAATTACTTGGGCGCAAACTAACTCTATCACAGAATTAAAAAATGTATCTTAAAAATAATAACGCATGAAACATCTCTCTCTTTTCTTCGAAGTATTTCTTAGAGCAGTGTCCAAATTAACCTATCTCATAGTGTGTAAAAGGGGCGTCAGTTATAAGGCTAACAAACCACATTGTCACTTCCGAGCCATGCATCCTGTTTGTTGGCTCGAGTCCAGCCCGGCGGTCGTTACTCGCCAATATTTTGTCGCATATTGCCCTCACCGACACTGTTTAAAAATTAAACCCGCTCTAAATATTCAAATATGTAGCTGTCGCTGCGAATTAATGTTTTCAAAGGGTGTTTTGTGGAGGTAAGTTTCTGGTTGCTTTTTGTTGTTGGCAAGCGGACAGTCTGAGAAGCGATGTTTCTTTATTTATTAGAGTGACAATCTTGTACTTATATTTATAATATTTGTATTCCTTGCCAAATGCCGGCACTTTTAATTATATAAAATTATTTGGAAAATAAACAGAAATATTACACTTAGATAACAGATGAATGTTTTATAGAATAAACTCAAATTTCAACTTAATATATAGTATAAAGAGAGTAAATACTAGCATTATTTAAAATAAAACGGAAGAAAAAAAGCAACGATAGAAAGAAAACAAATAACAATCATCAAAATCAATATTTATCAATAATATGAAGAAATATTTAAAGCATTGAATTCAAAGCATTTATCCAAAGCATTTAGAAATGCAACTAATTCTGAAAAATGTAGCTAGCATTGTCGTGTTAATATGCCTTAGATATAGCAATTGATACTAATCTGAATGTTATCATACTTAGTACAAAGTACAATAAATCGTATTAAATCAACGTGAAATGTCACTAATGAAGGATGCATATAACTTGACCACTTGTTTATTCTTGACCCTACGTGTTGCCCATCCAGTTTACCAATTCAAGAATTCAATGTTAACTTATAAACCTGGGTAGGTTTAAACCTTCAAACTACCTGGGTAGGTTGAGACCTACAAGCAGATTATTTTATTAGTTTACTGTATTTATCGATGTAAATAGCATTTGTGTCTAAAATATTGTCTCCCGCAGGACAAGCGCAGTCTAATGCGGAACCCATGATAAATGAATGCGCACTACGTACAAGCTACTCGACTAATAAAATATTTACTACCATCCTTTATACTGTGGAACAAATCTTAACCTATTTTGAAAGCTTCTTGGCTGCAACCTTCCTCGGTAGCGCGGCAGCTTGTATGTAGGGTTCATCAACGGTATTACGCAATTTGTTATTGTTAATACTCGTTATATCTTTCTTCAGCCACATGTTCAGCAATAGACTTCCATTGTTAAACATGGGCAATCTGATCTCCACATCGACCTGTTGGAAGAGTCCTGCATACATCGACATCCTGTAATAACAATAATTGTTAATACGATGTCAAAAAAAAATAGAGATGAATCTAGTTATGACTTAACAAGATTACAAAGTATGGCCACTGGTAGGACAAAACTTGGTAGCGACCGCCGTCTAAAATGTCAGAAAATCGTAATATATTTCGCGTTTAAGATTATTCTGTGATTACCCAGATACGACCAGCCTGGCATAATTGTTTCGATCGGTGAGCGATAACTATCTTGCACGTATGGATATTCTTGATGGATATTATAGATATTCTATCCGGTTTGCGTTTTAAATTAGGTTCATTTCAGTCATTATGAAACAAACGGGCCACTAATGTATTACTTTTAAAGCTAGTCGAAAATGTCTTAAAATGAAAAAGAAATTAAACAGTGGAGACAGTAAACCGAGAGCATTAAGTGGAGAAGAGGCCATTAGCGGCAGATCAGGGCATCGCTCACCTTCGCCAGAATTCTTGGGCGAGCTCCAAAACCGTGTTGCTGAAATGCATACATTTATTACCTATTATTTACGTCCATTATACGTAATTGTAACATAATTAACTGTGTATCAGAGGCATTTACAATATACTTTGGGGTAATTATACTTTTAGAAATATAATGCATGTTGCCTTGAAATATTTGCTGTTTGTTGAGTTGAAATCCATTAAGAACGGATTTTGTGGAAGTAAGACTAGATAAATTTCCTGAAATAGCTTCATGGCATTCTAACAATTCTCTCTTTGTGTCTCTATCTTTTAATTTTAAAAAGAAGAAACAAAATGAATGGAAAAATAAAAATGAAAACTCTTTATTATTTTCTATTATACATCATTTTATTCCGCAATATCGAACAAACGACCAAATTAAATTGTAAGTAGCAGTAAGCGCATATTACTTATTGTAATGTTAACATTATTTCCATGCAAAGTCAAGCACACAAGTAAAGTTCATCGAAGCAGTTTTGTAAACTTTGATATTGCCAATTTCTCGTACACGTGATGAAATTTGACGGTTGTTCGTATGTTAAATAGCCTTTTCATGTAAACCGGAAAATTGAATTTTCTTTGTAGTTTGAAACCTACGTCATGATTTTTTTATTTTGGTATGTACCCAACTGTAACTTATCTAATCTTAGTTTTTATTTTATTTTTTATTTCAATGAATAGCGAGACGAGCATGCCGTTCGCCTGATATTAAGCGATACGACCGCTTATGAATACTAGCAAAACTAAATAACAGCTTGAATTGCAAAGCAATGCATGGCATTCCACTGCAATCGTCAACTTGAGACAAAAGTTGTTACGTCTCAATATGTCCACTAGTTACTCTGGTTACAATGTCCTTCAAGCCGAAATACAACCGTACATTTACACTGCTGTTTGGCAGGCGAAATAGACATTGCGACCTACCCAAGGGGCCTCCCAAAAATGATAGACCTACCACCATCAGTCAGTTTCTCGCCATCACGGTATTGCTTTCTGCTAATGTTGTAAATCCAAACATTTACACGTAATAAAACATTCCTTTATTGAATTTGCTGACACTTTTGCGTTCCTTATTTATGGTTATGGATCATTTACGGATAAAAAAAGAGTAGTAAACAGTACAATTGTTTTTTTATTACACTCTATGTAAAACCGTGTTACTAATATGATCAAGACCCTTCTTTTGCTCCCCCATAATGGGGTAAAAACCCAAAAAATGCTGTGTTAAATTATATGTCCCCTAAGCGTTGAATATTACAAGAAAGTTGAACAACCTCATCTCGTATAAATCCCTTCATAACTTTGATAATGCGAGTGCATTTCAGTGTCGCCGGGTGGAGTAAACGACGTATTAATTCACTACGCCAGGCAACATGTAAATATAATCAAAGTATGTACGTAATTTATTATGCTTGTGGTAGATTATTCGTATCTGACAGGATGGGAACATGGCACTCTCTTCATAGAGACATCTGGGTGTTCGTGAGTTCTTGAGATCTCTCATCAGCTACAGCAAGTCCACTGCTGAACATAGGCCTTCCCAAAGATCTCCACATCAAACTGTAGGAAGCGGCTTGCATCCAGCGACTGCACCCTTAACCAGTTCGCCAGTCCACTTTGTACGCGAGGATTTAACTCTTCACTTGCCTTTACGATCTAATTCGAGTTTCGAAATGTGTATACACTTTGTTCATGCTAGGAAAATAATCTCGACTGGTGTGATAACTTTCTCTCGACGGATGATATTCAATTTGGATTGTATTTTCTATTAAGTATCAGATATATTGCGATCACCTTTTGTGATTTTTCTGCAGAAAATCAAGTAACCAAAAGCTTAAATACGACAAACTTATTTCTTTTTACCAACACGATGTGCAATATAAAATCTAAAAAACTTAGAAAATGCAAGCGTTCCATAATGACGGAACTTGATATGATATGCTGCATTCGTGAAAATATTTCCATCTCTCAGGCATGCGCGTCTCCCGGCTATTGTGAAAATACCGCACAATGGAAAATACAAAATAATTCGCGACTTGGTTTTTATTCAATTTTTAGCTTACTTCTAAGACATATTGAAAGGCTTGGTGTTTAAAAATATTCTTACTTTAAAGAACTTTGTAACAGTGTTCGTGGCAAAGTAGAAGAGAAGTGTTTTAAAATGGGCTAATGGGAGTTTTGTCATCGCAATCAGACGATAGCTGCGAGTATGAATCTCAGGGCACTCCTCTAACTTTTCCGAGTCATAATATGTGTATCTACCCACGCGGCTTCCCACATATGAGAGACTATATTTTCAGGTGGTAGGGTCTCTCATAAGCCTGGGTAGGTAGTACTGAAATGTCTATTTAGCCCGCCAAACAGTAGTATAAATGCATTGTTGTGGTTCGGTTTCAAGGACATTCTAGCCAGAGTAACTACTGGACATATGCGAACGCAGTGGAATGCCAAGCCCTGCTTTTTAATTCAAGATATTGTTTGGTTTTGCTACTGTTCATGAGGTCGTATCGCTTACCATCAGGCAAACGATATGCTCCTCTCGCCATTGCCTGTAATAACACCAAAAAATATCCTACCGCCACCAAATTACAAATAAACACCAACAAATCATGAATATATGTGTATTTATAGTCAATCACCACGCACTAAAACGGTGAAGGAAAACATCGTGAGGAAACCTGCATCCCATAACGATTTATAAGAAATTATATGGTATGTAAGTCCGCCAACCCGCACTAGGCCAGCGTGGTGGACTATATGGCCTAACCACTCTCCATCGTATTCTCGATTGTAGAGTAGGCCCGTGCCCTGCAGTGGGACGTATATGAGCTGATACAGTACAATAACAAATCCTAAGGCAAATCCAATAAAGATTAATTAAATCCCATTCACAGGATTCTGTATAGTTGTCACGGATGGGAGCAGTTGCATCTATCGGGCAGAGTTATGCCGCGTCACATCCGCAACGGATGCGGAAGCGGACGTTAAATATGAGTTTAATAATCCGCAGATGCGAAGGATGTCGCTCGGATTGAAATTAATGGTAGTGTATTGGGCTGATTTGGTTTACTGCCAAAGTTTGGGCAAATCAGATAGCAAAAACCTTCAACCCTGGACCACAAAGGCTTTATCGCCCCCAAATCTGGTTTCAAACAAAGCATGATTAGTTATATTATAGGGTCAAACGAATGCGGTTTTCCTCATGGTAAGTGATCACCACTACCCCTGAACATCCGCAACACCGTAGGGCATGGATATGTGTTGCCGGTTTTTCAGGTGTTCCTTTGTTGTATTTAAAGGTAAAATAAACAAAAACACATTCTTTCCACAACGCTATTGATTCAGTTCACGGTACATTCTACCCAAACAGGGGAAAACAGATGCGAAATAAAAGCATTTTGTCACAATATTCCCCCGAAACAATCTTATATAATTTGTTTCGGCAACTTTTTCCTTTATCTCATACTTTTCCCGTTTGGAATAAAAATAACTTTTTGAACTTTGATCATATTATTTTATGTTTCACATTGTTTCCATTCGACGAGCGACATCTTGCGTTGTATAATTTGCGGAATAACTATGGGGAATGAGGAATGTTGTAAATTGTTTTGGTGAATATTATTGAACCGTTTGTAGGACATTGTGGCCAGAGTAATTAATTACATATTGAGACTTACTATCTTATGTCTCAGCCCTCAGGATAGCGTGCGCATTGCTTTGTAATACATCGTTTTGATTGGTTTTGTAACTTTCCATGAGCGGTCGTATCGCTTACCACCAGGCGAAAGGAAAGTCGTCTCACCATTCACTGCAATAAAAAAGAACCAGTAAAGTTGGCATTTTAATGTTATATAGCTGGCTATATAATTAACTGTCTTGGCGCCATAGGGGGCGAGTATGTGGCATTTACAATGCACCAATCGATTTGATGGTTGTGTGGTCGACGAATTATTCATTTTTGATTCTAGGTATTCTGAAAATATAAAATACCGGAACTACGTTGCACTCATATGTTTTAAGACACTTCACTAAAAGCCAGGGCACACCTCTGACTTTTCGGAGTCTTGTGTGTATTGATTGTCAATCACCACGAACAACAACGATGAAGGAAAACATCGTAAGGAAACCTGCATACCATAGCAATTTGAAAGAATTTCTATGGCACGCCAACCCACATTAAACCAGCGTGGTTATGGCCTAACCACCCTCAATCGTACTCTCAATTGTAAATGAGGCTCGTGCCCTGCAGTGGGACGTATATGGGCTGATACAATAAAGTGATACAACTAATATCGGGGTGGCATGATGTGTGATTTATGGGGATAGAGAACCAAAGTTTATAGTAAAAACCATTTTACCGTTCATGGCATACCACTGCTGGGCATTGGAGAGGCCTATATCCAGTAGTGGAAGCGGAAGGGCTGATGAATCATCATCAGATGATAATGAGAGAAAAACAGAGTAAATTGGAAGCAATATTTTTACAAAATTATTTGTGGTTAATAAATGGTTGCGCTAATGTGAATAAAATTATTTGAACGAACGGTAGACACGTGGTGTGTGAGCTTTAAGAGCGTGTGTATGAATGTGCGAATAATATGTTCGTAATTTCGGATGAATAGCCTATAATATTTTGTAAATTATTCATTACTAATTAAATAATACCAATTACCTTTTAAAGGTAAAAATTACTAACAATACTATGCAAATGACTATATTATTGTAAGCGATTCTGGTCTAAAACATTCAATTTACTCAGCTGTCCTCGTGTGCGAGACAGCGATGTCACAGCGGACGCGGCCCACTCCGGAAAACAGATACATTCGTTTATTAAACATTAATAAATTTTTATTCCCTGTTCAACTTTCATTTCTTCCCAACTCGGTAAGTAATGTTCAATTTGAGCCCCTTGTAATGTCTGTTCTTTTATCTTCTGGACAATTTAACTGTTGTGAAATGTGAATTGCTTTTTTGTTGCCTGATTTGTTTAGTTTTGGGGTGTATAGAGGTTTATTTATTTATTATTTTTACACCAATGAATCTTAACAAAAACCCAAATGAAACGACATCAGGGTACAAATGGCAGCCGTATCGCTCAAGGCAATCTCTTTCATAAACTAACTAACCAACTTACCTTTCATAAAGGTAAAGTATTCGGTTCCATTCACTAATGAAATAATCGGATTGAGTGTTTTATATTTGTCCGAATCAGGCTCTATTGCGATAAGCTTCATCATACCTAAATTTAGAACATTTGTTTCGAAAAAAAATAACAAAATATACGTCATAGTTCTTCTTAATGCAATTATCATTATCTTTACTTACAGTATGATGATGAATACCACTCTCTGTGAAGTATTTTATCGCGACTTGCATCCTGAATCCGCCTGCATCTTTTATGAGTTCATCATCTTTGCGCTTCGCTTCCTGAGAAGTTTATGGCTCATTCCGCAGCCGTTAATTTCGCAATATGCTTAAAAAGTTTCGGTATTAACACAGACATCATCATAACTGACTCGGTGGAGTTGTTATATTACGGTATGGTCCCAAAGATGAAGTCTCGGGTTCGAATTCCGAGTCGGGCAAAGTAATATTTGATTCTTCTTCTCACTATCAGCCCGGATTCAGAAATTTGGGCTCGATATGGCGATAGACTTTCCCCCTGCCTCATCGCGGGATGGAACATACAAAGCGAAATGTGGGTGTACTGGCACCTCTGCCTACCCATTCTAGGATAAAAGGCGTGAGTTTATGTATGTATCACAATAACGACAACAATACCTTAAAATGACACGAAAACAAACCAAAGTTACCTCGTGTATAAATGACCCCTATATGAAAAGAAACAGACGGAAAGCTTTGAAAATTATTTCAAACATATATATTAACAAGAAAGGGTAATAAACAAACCAACGTACATCGTTTTAACTAAAATGGACACTCAAACTAAAAAAAAACATGAACAAAAATGGACACACAAACTACAATTTAAACGAAAAACTTGAAAACAAAAAATAGTTTTCTTTTTGTTCAGTTTAAAACGAGTTCAAACCTAACAGTGACTACGTTAACGGTTAACCTTTGTTGTCTAACTACGGTTAAAGTTACGGAGCGTGCAGACTGCATCGATCGGCTGCTTAACTATTCACGTGCTTTCCGTTGACTCACTGGTGGCCATGGGTTTTGTAATTATGCAATTTCCCGTCATTTTGATAAGGTGTGTTTTTGATAAATTATAGGATATAATAGTGGCATAAAAAGTGGTTTTTATGGTATGAAATATTGTTTTATACTTACCGAATCAGGAGCGTAGCCTGCTGAATGTAGACGCGCTGTGGATGACTTGTAAATGAGAATGAATTTAAATGTTGTGGTACTGTTTGTTAAGACTCCAGCTGTAAAACAAGAGATCGCGAATTCGATTTTAAATGCAAAGTAGTAAGCATCATCATACTTATATCGGGCGTGGAGAGTCTTTTGTGATACCAAAAATATGTTCTTATTTTATTTTCCCACCACGTTTCATACTCTCAAAAGCGATAATGTACCTAATATCGCAGGCTAAAATCTTTTCTCCAGCACACTTCATAAATAGTTGCCGCTTGATTCATTAATTAACCTATTTTAGTTACCTATCTAATTATTATTTTTCGAACGTCTTTTGAATTCAATTCAATTCATTCATGTTTACAATTTCCAGTATTTTATATTCGTTTAAACGCAAAACGTAAATTACCAACTCGTTTGGTTGTCCAACGTTAATTCATCTTCTGTAGATTTTACGATCTTATTCAAATTTAGTTTAAGACTATTTCAGTTATCAAATGTTTTGTCTCTTTCGAACTTCTTTTCACTTCAGTTTGTGTGAAGGAGACAAAACATTAGAAAAATGAAATAGGTCTTCAAACTGTCTCTGAATAAGGCGGTAATACAAACACCCTACATTAAGTAAATTACTCGTTAGATTTATACAATATAATACACCCGCGTAAAAACGTGAAGATACGCCATAAAAGAGTTTGTAAGTGGATTACGCGTCCATTTTTAACCAAACACTGTACCTCTCATTATGTTGAATGCGGGAGCCATTCTGTTTGTTTAGGCACGAGCTTTATCTATATGAAGTTGGAAAATTATCTACTTATGTGTTGTGGTGTGAGATTAAATATAATTTATTTGTTGCTTTGTAGAACTAGAGCTAACGATTTAAGAAGTCGCTGGATGCAGGCCACTTCCAACAGGTCTATGTGGGGCCATGTGGATCTATGTTCAGCAGTGGACTTCTTTTGTTTGATAATAGAGAGAGTGAGACCTACTCCTGATTAGGACAATGGAGGGGAATGTGGTTGATAGGTTCTCTGCTGGTTTCATATTTAAATTGCTCTCCTTAGTTATTGTAATTAATAGTGAATGTAATTTTTAATTTTTACAGATTAAAATAATAACACAAATATATGACTTTTTAATATAATCTAAATGTTCACTACGTTCAAAATTCTCGTGTTGACATTCATAGTAGAGTTATTCCTTTCATTCACCACTGAAATTACCTACCATAATAATGATGAACACATACACGTAACTCCGAAACCACATGAGGAGGCGCGGTTTGTCGTCTGGGCTTTTATTCGTAACTTCTTCTACAATAGGGATTTAGCAACGATTATTTTTTATATTATTTTTCGTAACACAAATACCATTAAAATAAAACATATATCAAAACATAAGCCTAGTGACTAGTTTTGTTTTGCATCTTTTTTCTCTTAGTCCCTATACAAGATTGTAAGCTTTTGTAATTTGTTTAATTATGTTTTTTTTTATTAGTGCAGCGAGGTGTACAATAAAGAGTATAAAATAGAGTTATATAACCTATTCCGTTGCCTTAGACCAATCTTACCTTAGACCGTAGTCAACCATCCTGACCTATGGCCCAGGTTGGCGAACTTTATACACTATAGATTGGCAAGATCAGAAATATATTTCAGAATATTATCATAACATAACTAAAATGTTTAATAACTAGTGAAATAAAATCCTTCGTTTACATTATTCATGGCCACCGCATGGTAACTAGGGGGCGCGATCCGATAATGTTTTTGAATAACTAATGCTGTAATTGAAACAAAATTCTGTTTTATTTACAATTTTTATTGAATATAGGTGGAAGTAAGCCTTTCTACTCAGGTATAAAATGGGAAATAGTATTAAAATTCATTGGTCTAGTATAGGTTAGTGCCCTTTTACAGTTGTAGGGTGACAAAGTACAATTTTTGATTGAGGCACGACATAGGATAGTTTCTGATATCAATTTACTTTATTTATAAATACTTTATTTTACACCACACAGATTAACAGAAATTATATTAAATCGTATTTATGTTGGTATAGTTATAATAAAATTAAAAGTCATTACCTGAAAAGCTCATTGCATAAGAAAATTTTCAATTTAATCTCAAGTTGAACTAGTATATTTATTTTATTTTTATTAATACAAATTTTGTACATTACAAAATTTCAGACATAAAATATACAAAAAGGGCCTAAATACGAGTAGCAAACGGTGGTCTTATCGCTGTCGGTGATTTCTTCCAAACCGCTTTAAGATGGAATGGAATGAAGCATAGAAGAAATGGGTGGTCACAGTATATAGAGAAGAACAGTGACAATAAAAAAATATGTAAGAGTGATGAGGAATGCATTTTTATTGAACTAGTTCAAACTTATCTAATACTAACGTAGTGGAAATATTACGGACAGTCATCATTTTATTGTATACACTACAACAGACACGTAGAGCATACTAACCGTCTACCAAATTTCATCTAAGTATAGTAAAACCATCCTTTATTACTCTTATAAATATTCAAACGAATTAAAACAATCGCATAAACCGGTAAAAACCGGAGTGCCGGGTATTTCCGGGTGTCTACGTGTGAACACGTTTCCCGGTGGCCTGTTATGAAAAATGAACCTTGTAATTTGGGCGGGCGGCCATGACGGATGAGTGACGGCACGCGACGCGGGGAGTAGGGGAAGGGGGGGGGGGGGGGGGGGGGGGTTGGGGGGCTAAATAATTGATAAGTCCGGGGTCGATGCACTACTGTTTTGTGGTTTTGGTTGGAATAGACAATTTAGTCAGTTCCATTTTGAATTTGAAATTAGAACTCTTATTTGTTTTTACATTTTATTTTCTTTGTTCGAATTTAGAAATACTGTCATTAGAATAAGTGACACTGACAAGGCTTTGTGTATCGTATGTGGTTTTTTTTTGTTCCTTACGGAAAGGAAACGGCTAAGGTCAAAGACCATGCTGCCAAGTATCGTATATGAGGTATTTTGTGTAGAGATGTATACGAAACATCGATACCTGTTACTCAAACCGCACTGTTTCTTAGGAAGGATTTTAGTAGGATTTTACTGCGGGCTTCACATTGCGTCTGTAGCTGTTAAGTGTTCTTAAACATATCGAATGTACATTTTAAAAACGTTGCTTATAATATTAAAAAATAATCATCTCAGTGAAATGGAACGACGTGAATAAAATGTAATTGTTATTAGTATGATGAAGTAGTTGCCTCATTGGGCTTGTGGTGGGTTGTTTCTTTTGTGTAGACTAAAAAAAAGTTACTGAGACTGGTATATGTCCCGGTATAAATAAGAAATAGAACAAAGGACAAAACAAAGGAAAAACAATAGGACGATTATTATTATTAGCTTTGGATAGCCATTACTTCTGTCTACCCCTTTTAGATACGAACACAGTTTAATTTATGTAAAGTGCAAAATCATTTCATCACATCTACCGTATAAAGTCCACTGTTCAACATAGCCTCCCTTAGGGACCATTAAACGGGCTGGCGAACGCAGGATATAGTTTCGTGCACAGATAAAGCTATTGAAAATAATCTGAGTGAAATGAAACGTTCAGAAGTATTAAAGCACCATTAAAATTGAATAATGATCGACCAAACGAGATAATTGTTTGTAATTGTAATTGCAATTACAACTAAAATGGAATTTAATTATGTCTGTTTTCATCACGATTAAATATTTATTCAAACATATTGCTGATGTTTAATTGTTTGTGGCAGATATTAATTTATGCTATTAATACGTTTTGTTCAATTGTTTTTGAATTGAACCAATGCATATTGTTTGTTTAGATTATTTTAAATATTATTTAACTGATAAATTATATTTTCTCTCAGTCGACACTGTCCCATTGGAGAGCAGATTTTGACAGTCTTACATAACAGGTCCCTTCAGAACAGTTAAACTCATAATTATTAATTTTTATCACTTGTATTGAACAATAACTAACTCTGAATACAATAAGTAACTTGGAAAAGAGGTCAATGCGTTTAGCTCCAGTTTGCGACCTATTCCTCACTTTTCCCATATCACTGACAACATAAACATCTAAACTACCACTAAATAAAGTCTTCGCAAGTTGATGGAGTTTTTGTGACAAAACTATGAGGAAACATTGTGTCATCGCAGTTTTTGTTACCGACGGGACAGAACGTGATTTTCGCAGTTATCAACTTGTAATGAATTCCCAGAAAAAACATGATTAATGACACTTTTTGTGTTCTGGAGCGTATGCTGTGATAGTGGGTTGAGGGATAGTCTCGTTGGCTGTTTCAGTACTAATTATCCTTTGTAAATGTGTTTTTTATTGTTTATCTGACAAACGAGCCTAGGGAACACCTGATGGTAAGTAATAACCTCTGATCATCAACATTTACGATAGTTGGATGGTATATACGAACAGACATTAAGCCGGGTAGCCAGGGAGAAGAAAGGAGAAAAGACAAACAGTTCTCAGCTTACTCCTATCAGCATTCCATCATTCCAAAAATCCAACTTTAATGGCTTGTAGCAATCTCTTTAGTTTTAGACTTCTCCTGGCAAGCATTTTCGATGTATTTCGTACATACATCAGTCCAAATATGGTCCACTTCTCGGCCCAAGCCACTTTAGACGAGAGGGCTCGGGTCCGTTTGGTGGCCGTCACGCGCATTGGTCATACGGCTGTCCCAAGGCGAGAAGCGACTCGATTTGGATCCTGTATTGGCCAGACGCGGGAACACCAGTCGTGGGGATAATTAGTTTAAGTATTGGGAGGACCATTTATTACATGTGCAATGTTTTGTGAGCTGTAAGCCTCAAGTATTATTTCCGTAGGTAGGAAACTATAAGTAGGACAATTTTTACCATACATCACTCCTTAATATTACTAATCTATTATATTAATTTATGTAGATCAGGCTAGTATAAATCGTACACTTTTTTTATTGCAATGAATGGCGAGACGAGTATACCTTTCGCCTGATGGTAAGCGATACAACCGCTTATAAACAGTAGCAAAACCAAACAAAACCTTGAATCACAAAGCAGTGCTTGGCATTCCACTGCGCTCGCCATCTTGAGACATAAGATGTTAAGTCTCAATATGTCCAGTAGTTACTCTGGCTACAATGGCCTTTAATCCAAAACACAACAGTGCATTTACACTGCTGCTTGATGGGAGAAATAGACGTTGCGGTGGTACCTCTCCAGATGGCTTCTCACATATGAGAGACCTACCATCAGTAAATAAAAATATATGATTTGCATTTTATTGCACCTTAAGCTGGGAATAAGACCGTCTCACTTTCTTTTTCGTGTACTCATCTAATTATTTCAACATTTAAAAAAAAGACTTAAATCGCGCGTCTCTTCCTCGCGGGCCGTGTACGCGTGATATTTCTCGTTTCATTGAATTTGCGCGTAATTTATTTTCCACTTCACACGCCGTCCCTTGCGTTTGTCCATTTCGTGTTCTCTTGTAACACTTGAAATATAACGTTACGTCTGCATTACACGTAGCTCTTTTATTTTTTACTGAGTTTTTTTCGCCTTGGAAATAGAAAGAGGTGAGTAATTTTCGTTTGTTTGTGCCGAGTTACTTATATACTTACGATCATGTCTGTATTCTGAAAAGACACTATGGGGCCCGACGCAAAAGTCGACGAGTATAGAAAAAAGAAATAAAGAAAATTGATTTATTAGTCACAGACACAAGATAAAAGTATGTAGCATGCCAGTGACATTGGAAATCAACTACCTACTACAAGGTAATAACAACTTAAAACTAAAATAAAACAAAACCTATATTAAAATTAAAATAAAGAAAGAGAATAAAAAACTAGTACCTATAAACAAAAACAAAAGTGAAAAAAAAAATAAAAAAAAAACAGTTTAATTAGCATCTGTATATTTATATAACACTAGGTTATTATTTATTGCACGGACGAAGAAATAGAAAACATTAATTAATAATTCATTTCGATCATTTTAATCTAAAACAAGAAACAAAAATGAATGGCAGTCTCCGCACAACAGTGCTATCAAATGAGCTTAAAAAAATATGAAATTTATAATTATTTTCAGTACTTATTTTTCAGAAATTTAATCATGTATTTTCATATTTAAAATAAACTTATAAAAAGCGAATGCACCGACTTATTAATCGAATCTCGAGGCTCGAACCCCAGGGCTTTGTGATGGTATACGATGAATCGTGAGTATTCGCCGCAAAATAAATTCGTGGCGAACTGAACAAAATCCTCAAAAATAGAGCTATAAGAAATTCCATAGGGAGAAATATTCTCAATTTAAGAACAATAGGAAAATACCTGAAATAGTTGTTTTATATTCAAAACACTGGACCGAGGTTTTACGGTATTCAACATTTCCATAAAATATTCAATACAAACACGATATCCAAACAATTTCGTAAAGATAAAACGAAGGACGTCGAAAATAGTTTTCTGTTCATTTGGTGGTAGATCTCATATGTTAGAGGCCGCCTGGGTAGGTACCACCGCAATGTCCATTTCTCCCGCCAAACAGTAATGTAAATGCAATGTTGAGTTCCGATTTGAAGAATATTGTAGCCAGAGTAACTACTGCATATGTTGAGACTTGACATCTTATGCCTCAGGCTGACGAGCGCAGTGGAATGCCAAGCATTGCTTTGTAATTCATGGTGTTGTTTAGTTTTGCTACTGTCTATGAGCGCTCGTATCGCTTCCTATCAGGCGAATGACATGCTGGTCTAAAGCATTCACTGCAATAAAAAGAAAATACAATATCAACTCCATTCCAGGTCCACAGCTGAAAGTAGGTCTTCCTAAGAAATTTCTCGTTTTGACAATGTTTCATGGTTACCTGTATCAGCCCATATATTCTTACAGGCCTTTAGCAGGCAGATGAGCTTGCGGACCGCCTGATGGTAAGCGATCACCGATGATATACGTCCCACTGAAGGCCACGGGGGCCCCTCTATAATTGAGGGCACGATTGAGAGTCATTAGAACATATTATTATAGTCCACCATGGAGGCCAAGTAAGGATTGGTAGGTAGACTTTACATACCAAATAAATTCTTACAAATCGCTATGGTATTTAGGTTTCCTTACAATGGTAAACACTGTTATATTGCACGGTGATTGATTATTATCAACACACACATGACTTTGAAATACAAAAAGTAATTGTTTTTGTTTGATTAAATCACTGCTTGAAGTATATTTTATTATACTTCAATTTTGTTAAATTGCTTCCAATAACTAGTTTGTGCCCAAAGTAAATACAAATTGCCGGTAATGTAAAATATGAAATCTCCGTTGCCCCACGAGCCGGTTTAATTTCCGTTTTAAAATCGATTGGGGCTGAATTTGTGATTGAGCGAATTTGGGGACGAATTTTATTTTCGCTTTTTCATTTTTCTAAATTAATTTTGTTATTGGATTTTAGAGTTTTATTTATAAACCGGTATATTGGACATTTGGTATTTATTTTACTTTAAAATGAATGTGAAAGTTAATATTCATGATGGACAGAAGGATGATAATGATATGTATGTAACGAAATAAATAATTTTGCTGCATTGTAATGTATCTGACATGGCCATCGGCAAATAAAATTGGCAAACGGTGGAAGCTACTAGACTTTTGTTTAGACCTATGCCTATCCCTTTTTAGATATTTAAGCGGGCAGAAGCTCGCCGGATATATATTATATTTAAGTATATGTATATATTTTCTTATATTATGTATCTACGAGTATATTTAAGAAAACTGAAGAAATAATATGCTATGAACACTTAAGACAAAGAATGAAAAATGATATATAGATCGAAAAATCTCTCCTAATTTCTATCAATAATACATTAATTGTAATTTATTGTGGAGTCAGGACTATTCATGTAACTAATGGTTTCTTAGATTTCCGCTAATGTTACAAATTAATAGCAATAACACTATTTTTTAGGGATTTTATCAGGAAATGACGGGAAGCCAAAAATTTTAAAATTGAACCAAATTCGTCATGAAATTGGTAAAAATTTGTTTTATTTTGTAAATATGTATGTGATTTGAGAGTATAATTTATTTAATAAAATGAAGCCTAAATTTCAGTCATATGTCAATTTTTAAATACCAATTTTTGAAAAGTCTTCCGATGAGGTAAAATCAATATTGATTTTTATGGTTGTAGTTTTACCCCATTCCCAATGGATTCGGTCGCTTCAATTTTTCCATAATACCGCCATTTGGCTGGATGTATTTTCAGCTCGCGTCGAAATAAGGAGCTTATAGATTTTACAAGCCGGTTGAGTGTTTATTGCGATTATCCGGCCATGTGTACAGTTTGTGAAATAATTGGGACAATTTAATATATTTTGTTGGTTTTTATGTGTTAATTTTACATTAATAAGAAAAAATATAACACTGGTAGGTCTGTCATATGTGAGAGACCGCCTGGGTAGGTATCATCACAATATTTGTTTCTCGCGCCAAACAGCAGTGTAAATACACTATTGCATTTCGGATTGAAGGACATTGTAGCCAGAGTAACTACTGGACATATTGAGACTTAACACCGTAAGTTTCAGAATGCCAAGCATTTTTAATTTAAGGTGTTTGCTACTGTTTTACTACTTATCATGAGCAGTCGTATCGCTTACCATCAGGCGAACGGCATGCTCGTCTCACTGATCATAGCAACAATATATATATATACCGGATATCTCAAGACTGCTACCGAAAACGAAGCCGAGTGGTAGTTTTAGTGACTACAAACACATTGCAACTAAAAATTTCGCAAAGAAACGCGACAATTATTTTTTATGATTTTTTAAATATCGTCATTTTTGGGTGGTAAATCCATAGTTTTTGCTAAAATAATAATTTAAACACTTTTATACCTTAGATTATTTATAAATAAAAGGGTATACACTATTATTTTAGGAAAAAATGTATTTAACACCCAAATATGGTCATAGGAAAAAATTAACAAAAAAAAAATTGACGCTTTTTTTTCCAACTTTTTCTGTTGCATTGTGTCTGAATGCAACTAAAAATTTCGCAAAGAAACGCGACAATTATTTTTTATGATTTTTTAAATATCGTCATTTTTTAATTGTCGCGTAGCAGTCTTGAGATACCCGGTATATATATATATTACGTTTGAAAAATCCCATTCATGACGCCCGACTGCAATTTGTATTCGGTATGGTGACAGGCTTACTTTTATAAAATTTGGTATATAGCGAGCAATAAATTAATAGTTATACTGGTATCAAATCTGCCTACCTCTTCCGAACTCTAGCCGTAGGTATAATAACAGATATTATTTTTTAAAAAGTAAAGCAGTATAAAAATGTATGTATGTATTTATTTAAGCTCATAATATACTTCCCACTGCAGGGCACGGGTCCCCTCTACAATCGAAAATACGATTGTTTCGGATTATGCTACATAGTCGGCCACACTGGTCTAGTGCAGGTTGGACTTTATATACCATAGAAATTCTTAAATCGCCATGGTATGCAGGTTTCCTCACGATGTTTTCCTTTACTGTTATAGTGCGAGGTGATTGTCTATGAATACACACATGACTCCTAAAAGTCAGAAATGTGCCCTGGGATTTGAAACCGCGACCGCCGTGAACATGTGGCAGCCGCATCTGTTTTGTTACCTACAAATATACTTATACCTACAAACAATTGCATTAACAAAATACAGTCCAAAACAAACTTTCACAAAACGGAATGAATTTCGAGTGCATTTTCCTAACTACCCCATTTGTGCGCCGCTCCACCCCACGCTTTCCCATTCCCTTTGTGTAAGTGACAAAAATAACAGTAAAACAAATGAAATTGTCGGAGGCGCCCTACGCTGCAGTTTTGGTGGCAGACGTGTCAGAAGTCGGGTTTATCGGTTCGGAAGGGAGATTAGCGTGGCAAATAAGGGCAACATAAAGAAACGTTTCATTGTGATGTTTAGTTTCGTAGATAAGTTGGACTAGTAATGATGATCGAGCCGCTTAAGTCCCCATTGTTTTGCTGTACAAACTAATGTGTAATTTCTGGTTCATGTTTTGTTTTCTTCCTGAGTAATGTGCTTGGCTAAATCTACAAGAAGCATTAAGAATTTGATGATTGCCAATTAGGAAAAAACGCGTCAGGATCTTGCAAAATCATTAAAATCCATAGTTTCTAGATACTTATATAGTGTATTACTGGAGCTTGGTCTCTCATATGTGAGAGGCCGCCTGGTTAGATACCATCGCAATGTCTATATCTCCCGCCAAACAGCAGTGTAAATGCACTGTGGTGTTTCGGTTTAAAGGATATTGCAGCCAAAGTAACTACTAGACATATTGAGACTTAGCATCTTATTTCTCAGGATGGCGAGCGCAGTGGAATGCCAAGCATTTGTAATGTAAGGTGTTTTTTGCTACTACTACATTTTACTACTGTTCATGAGCAGACGTAACAGACGTAACAAAAAAAAAAGATTCGTATCGCCAAAAAGTTTACTTGTGTGACTCAGATCACGATGCTAACGCAATATTTTGTATTCACTTTATTCCAAAATTGATAAACCACGGAATCCGCCTTTATATTATTATGCTAAACAGGATTTATTTGGTTTCCATAATTTTAACATAATTTTCAATGAAGCTGGCTTACGAATTATAAAATAATATTTTTTTGGTTATGTAATAAATTACTGTATTAATATTGCTCGAGATAAAATGTATACTATATATTTTACCCAGATGGAAATTATCCTACAGCCTTCGTCGATGAATTGACTATCCAACACTAAAAGCACTTTTCAATTGCAACCATTAGTTTCAAAGATTAGCACGTTTAAACAAACAAACTTTCAGCTTTATGCGAGTATATTCAAGTACAGATATGCATCGATATATGTCTTTCTTTTCGGAGTAAATCGTCTCTCACCAATACCAGTCATTAAAGTAAGTCGGAAGCTTTGTGGGGTCCCTAATGGTCCGTACACATTGTTTGATTTGCACCAATAAAATTTGTAAATCACCCCAATGTTTTTCCTTTGTCTAATCACTATAATCTGCAGGGGGTAGACGACCTACCGACATGGGGTAAAAGTATTCACATATCGACGTGCAGGTGTTTGATATAACTAATTGATGTAAAAACAATGGAATTTTTCACCAAAGTGAGTTTTTAGAAAGAAGACGCAAATGTAATAAGATAATCCATTTCTTAAAACGGTTTGATATACGATGATAGTTTATGTTATTACGCCAATTTTAAAGCTAAAAATGTAGAGAATATAATGTAACCTAACAAATTCCATCCTTCACGTTCTTACCATATAATTATTAGATTATATACAGCATAATTTTTTACTCTTGTAAAATTAAAACTACCTAATGATACATAGTCAATTATCACGCACTAAACGGTGAAGGAAAACATCATGAGGAAATCTGCCAGGAAACCATAGCGATTATAAGTTTTTTAATGGTATGTAAATCCGCCAACCTACACTAGACCAGCGTGGTGGACTATATGGCCTAACCACTCTCAATCGTACTCCCGATTGTAGAGGAGGCCTGTGCCCTGCAGTGGGACGTACCTATATGGGCTGAGACAGAGACAGAATGATACATAAAAGGATATTTTCGGATTAAATAACACAGCACTATCTAAGGAAGGAAAGAATGCGATATAAAATTTCATAACAATTTAAGGATATCTAAAGTATGCGAGCATTGGGTGTATTAAATTAAGTTAATATTACAAAATATTTCAAAGAAAAGTTCAGTAAAACATTTTATTCGTGTAAGGTTATGGCAAAACGTAACATAATAAAAACTTTTTTACCCGACTTCGAAAGGAGGGAATGCCTCAAACTTAACGGTGAACGACGAGTAAGATAATTTAAAAAGAAAATAATATATTCCAATTAAAATCTAATTTCATATATATATATTTTTTCTTGAGTGAATTCAATAAAGATAGTAGGTATTGACGTATTCGGGAGTATTCTTTTATGTAATATTTAATTTATTGGATTGATTATAGGTTATCGCTATCCATATAGATCTAAAATTCTTAACTACTGTATCTGTATCAGCCCATATACGTCCCACTGCAGGGCACGGGCCTCCTCTACAATCGACTACCGATTGAGAGTGGTTAGGCCATATAGTCCACCACGCTGGAACTACTGATCATATTGAAACTATTATGAGACTTGACTTAGTATGGCATTCCTATGTATTTTATTGTATTTGGTTTTTTTACTGTCCATGAGCGGTCGTATGGCTTACCATCAGGTGAATGGGATGGCGTGTCGCCATTATGAGTGTAATGCCCAAATACTGGAAAGCCAATTAACTTTTAACTCCTGTTAACTAGCTCTAATGACCTGTTAAATTGATTCCAGTTAAATATAACTTCGATTAAACCACTTAAGAATTAAACATTTAATGGGGCATTATTCATCCGATTCGTATTCTCGAAAGCAACTTAAGAGTTTGACAGCTGTCAAACAGTCAAATTTTTAAGAATTTCTAGTTTTAAGCAGCCGTCGTCTTAAGGCCGCCTGCGACCACTCTTAAATTTTTAAATTCTACATAAAATTTACTAAAATGAGTCTCGCGTCGGTTTCATCGCTGTCTGATGACGATATAGCTTCATCAAGGCGAGTCAATCAAGAAAAAAATCAATGCTTTTGACAAATACAAAGAAGAAAACATTCAAACAAAGTGAGGTTCCGCCTGAAGAAAGAAACTGTTCTGCATCTGTGTTCCTTGCTGGAGACAAAATAGAACCCACTACAAATAGAAGTCGATTGATAAAAACTTGCGACCAACTGTTACTTGCTTTATGATATTCTGCGACAGGCAGTTACCAGAAGATTATTGGAGATGTATTTCATGTGGAACAGCCGACTGTACATCACAAAGTTGCAGCAGAGTCGGTTAAACTACAAAATCGTGGCATGAAAATTCCCAACTATCAACAACAATGCCATATTGCGAATGATTTCTATGCGATCACAGGAGTGATTGAAGTTATAAATTTCATACATATAAGGATCAAATCTCCAGGTAATTTCTACTTATAATAATGTATACATAACTATTAAGCTTTTACATGTACACAAATATATGTTTTCTTATCCTATTTTAACTAAATGTGCTTCTAAAATGCCTAGCGTATTTTATATTGTGTAGTAATCATTTAGAGTATCCCTTTTTACTGTACATAATATTATATTATTAATCATAGAATAGAATAATATATTATGCACAGTATAAAGGCACACTCTAAATGATTTCTACACAATAATTTATATATCTTAATATATATATTTCTTGTGTGCGTGTGTATGTGACTGAACTCCTCCTAAACGACTGGACCAATTTTGATGAAATTTTTTGTGTGTGTTCGTGGAGATTCGAGAATGGTTTAGATTTACAGTTTGGTCTACTGGAAAATGTTTTTTCAATTAATTTTATATAAAAGAAAGTCGTGTTAGTTACACTACTTATAACTCAAGAACGGCTGAACTGACTTGGCTGAAAATTGGTGGGGAGGTAGCTTAGAACCAGGAGAAGGACATAGGATACTTTTTATCACGTTCTCGGTTTCCCGAGTTTATATTAGCTTATTAACATTTTCTCATACAAAATGTTCATGGGTTCGTAACTGTCAAACATTTAATGTTCATCCCGTCGATACGGTAAACTCTTCTCTCAAATTAAAGAACGTATTTAAATAAAGGTTTCGAATCGACAACATATATCCACAATATTCGATTAATGGCGTATTTTAGATTTTAAACATGTAAATTAATGACATTAATGAAAAGGGATTGACATTTAAATTGGTTGTCAAATATTAATGCATGCGTTCAGAAATTAATTTTGTGTAACCAAAAGAGAATGTATTATGAAGTTAAATAAATATAGGACAATTAAATAAATACTATTCACACGTAAGAAGATTTACTTCTTTTCAGATAGAATATCACTTGAAAATGAAAAATCTTTATTAAAATAACAATTTTACATATGGAGAATATTGCAGGGGTTTTCAAATTAGGCGTTGCCTGTGTCTTGAGAATACAGTTAAATATAATTATTGTAATTACATTAATTGTGGGTGTCAGTGTGAGAAAGTGCTAATAGTGTACGTTTGTGTTTGTGTGTGTGTTATGTGTTATTATGTTTACTTTTATCACGAATTTTTACAGTGTCTTTTCCTTCGCTAAAATTCACTGATAGAAATATTATACATTCTGAAATGTTATGTCGAAGAAAATCGAAACCACTGAAGTTATTTGTATGAAAATTAATATTTCATTTCTTTATTACGAACAAAAGTAATGGCGTAATATTTATGGAAAAAACAGCATAGTGGGGGTTCACCCCCATAAGGGATGGAATATTGCATGGATAATCAAAATCGCTTTAAAAGTGTTTAATGTCAAAAAATTATAAGGAACACTATTTGGCTATGGAGAAACGGGATATTATAGAGTGGGACGTACGGGAGATGACTGGGTTAGCTGACAGATTTGATAGGACGAAATGTAAATGCACGGTATAAGACGGGATGGATAATGAAGAGAAAGGACGGGACGTATCGGGAAGTGACGGGGAATAGACGGGATGGGACGGAATTGAACAGGACAGTACGATAGCTATGTCATGTTAAGGTATACAAGAGCTTATACGAAAAATAACATGTATTTGGTGTGAAGTAAAATAAAAAAATATCTGCATCCAGGCAAAGGGGGGTCGGGCTTTTTTGCTATGGTAAATAATTCAATTTAATATTAATCATATAATAACTAAGCCATAGCTTAGCGTGGTCGGGTCAGCTATGGTATCTTTTAATTGATTTCAATGAATGTAGTCGGAGTAATAAGTGCGTGGTGGCCTGTTGGTAAACGGACTAGACGCGACTGCCAACATGTTCACGGTGGTCGCGGGTTCGAATCCCAGGGCATACCTCTGACTTTTCGGAGTCATGTGTCTATTGATAGTCAATCACCACGCACTAAAACGGTGAAGGAAAACATCGTGAGGAAACCTGCATACCATAGCGATTTATAAAATTTCTATGGTATGTAAGTCCGCCAACCCGCACTAGGCCAGCGTGGTGGACTATATGGCCTAACCACTCTCAATCGTACTCTCGATTGTAGAGGAGGCCCGTGCCCTGCAGTGGGACGTATATGGGCTGATACAGATACAGACTGTCGGAGTAGTAACAGTGTTATAATATCTCCGTAGCAAAATAATGATTTAAATCTGGAGAGATGGGATAGAATAGAATATAAGTTGGATAAAATGGGACAGAAGAATAGGTACAGGATGGGATTGGAATTGGATAAGCAGTTTAGACAACGGCTGTCATGTTGATTTGAAATAAAATATGGACTGGAATCTATATTTGCACCCAGGCGAAGCCGGGCCGGGCCGCTAGTATATATATATATATATATATATATATATGCTTGTTGGAATCAAAACATTTAGCAGGTAATTGGCTCTTCCCCAGCCCACTGTACCCCATATAACCAAGCTCTCTAAATAGTTGTAGGGCTAAATATATAATATAATATAATTAATCATACAATGATTTGTAGGTACTGATTGTAGCTATTCAGTATATACTGGAACAATGTTCAACTACAATAGTAGTTTCCTATAAAGAATTCAATTTTATGAATATATTTTTTCAATTTACATAAAATTATTTGTAGTTTGAAATAAGAATATTTGCTAGAGCTCTAATTTTTATTATCTTGTTTTTAGGAGGACCACAAGCAGAAACATTTAGAAACAGAAAAGGCCATTTTTCTATAAATGTGCAAGCAGTCTGCGACCCTAACTTGAGGATAAGAAACAATATAGGCCGATGGCCAGGCGCGGTGCATGATAGTAAAAATTTCAATGATTCTCCTTTATGTGCATTTCTGGAAAGGGGAGACTGAAGAAGCTTACAATCAAGACCATACTAAAACAAGAAACCCAGTGGAGAGGGTCTTTGGTTTTACAACAAAGATCTTCTTGTCTGCAAGTTGGGCTATAAGTTTTTGAAAATTAGCTTACTATTATAGAGGCATGTGCTGTGTTACATAATATAGCATGTTCCCAGAATGATCATATATTGGAGATTAATCTTTCTGAATCATTTCCACCAGCTCCACATAGTATAACCAATGAAAATGTTGCAACAAGGAATAATATAATAAAATACATATTTTAAACCGTACAGTGCATTTTATTGAATTACCATGGAATGAATACAAATAAAAATGAGTTATGTTTTACTCCAGCTCCTGAAACAAAGGATTATTTATAGTTATACACATTGTACCATACTTTATTTTCCATATTTATTACATAATACTACTATATGAGGAGGAGATAATATATAGGAGGCATAATATGAGAGAAGCCTATAGGTACCCAGCAGTGGGATCCTACAGGCTGTAGATGATGATGATGATTTAAAATGTGTGAATAATCGATTCATATTATATGTTAAATAGTTAATTATCATATAAATTCGTTAAACCTTAGAGGAATACGTGTATACTTACCTGTTTATAATATCCAGCACAGCTTCTTTCTCATATCGTATTTATTTACATAGTCTTCTCCATTTGGTACTTAGGTGGTTCTGCAGCCGTTGTTTGGTATTTTATATACCTATTTATTGAAAAGATATTCCAAAAACTAACTTTCAAACCGAGTGCAATTACAACATGACAATAAATAAAATAAACAAACATCATAATATTTTTAATAAACTCGCTTCGGATATAGGGATTAGGGACATAAGTTTTTTCACCCACATGATTTTATTAACAGATTTTTAAAATAATAACATGGCAATATATAATATAGCTTTAAACATAATCGTAACAAAAGTAAAAACGTTACAATGATTCCTCATATTAAATATAAAGGGTTAAATTTCCAATTTTGAGAAATCATCTATGAAGAATATTGCGTCAAATGGAACGTTTATATTTATACAATAAAAATAATTGTAACTGAAAACAAACTTTTCGTTAAACTGTGGAAATTTAGCTGGATGTTTGCTGAGTAGACCGATTTAAGAGCTAAATGGCTATCCAGTATTTCGTTTCGAAATTTAACGAAACCTCAAAATAACGTCATATCAAATGAGTCCGGTGGCTGAGTAGCAATCCAGTATTTGGGGGTAAGTGTTCATGTAATCTTGTCTGTTATTGTGTCTTTCTATCAATGTGGTACAACAAGTATGCAAATAAATCAATATAAAAAAACCTATTAAAATATAAGAGGAAAGAGATGGAAGAAAGAAAGGCATATTGGGCTCAGATTTTCCGTAAAAATTAAAATCAGTGCTGAAAAATATACGTTTCTCTAGCGTGTGTGAATTAACTTCAGTTAATTACTTTATTCATATTAATTTATCATTGTATTTGCTTGCAAGGGAACTGGTTATTCGCTGGTTTCTGATAATAATTTGATTCATTGGGAATTAATTCATTTCATTGCTCCTCATATCGTTGCAGCGAGTGAGTATACTTATAGATTGCGAATTATGAGTCGCTTCTATTTTCAGGTCTAGTAATCAACTAAATTTCAGTTTTTCTCTTTGGAAATCGGATTTTTCCTTAGTAAATGTATTTCTGAATGGATCAAACAATCTTTGATAGTAATCGTTGTTACGATAAGAAAATTGATAAATCTAACACTACTTAAGTAGTTTAAGCTTAGCTACCTAACAACGAAAGTAAAAAAAGTATGTGTTTGCGTGCAAGTCACGCACGGTAGAAGCGAAACATCAGAAACGTAGCCTACGGAAAAATTAGATAAATATAGATTTTAAAAAAGCGACACCATAAAGTTAAAAACATAATTATAAATAGGATTTATCTTACGAGAAAATGAGATAAAAAGAGTACAATCATCCTACAATCATCGTCCCCTCTTTCATTTTTTTTTTTTTATATATTTTTTCAAGATTTTGAGACCAATCGGACCAATAAGTAAAAAGTTCAAAATGGCGGCCATTTTGGAAAAAGTATTTCCGTTCCATAAAATTTTGAACACAACGAATTTATAGAAGTATTCATTATAACATCGCAACAAATTGAGAACCTCCTCAATTTTTTAAGCCAGTTTACAAAATAATAAGCATTTAATAAATTACATTATTGGAACTAGTATTGCCTCACCTTATTGCTTTGGAGATTTAGCCGTAATCTTATTGCATATATTTAAAAAATCAGTAAAATGTTTTTCATGTACATAGCTACATAAAAAATGTGACTCATTCAGTTCAGAATATAGTTTTAGTAGCAAGACAATACTAATTTGATTGGATATTAATTACATAGAAACCACTACGCTAAGAGCAATGTATTTCCAAATTACCTTTTGACGCAGAGGGAAAATGTAATCTTCATAATTATAAATAAATCGAAAATTAATTGTCAGAAAAATAAGGCAATTCCCATTGATTGGTATATATTGATAGGCATTAATCGCAAAGTTATTGTATCGACTGGTATTATCTGCAAAGGTAAGAAAACTTATTTATTCTGATTTAATAAAAGCAAATAAATAAATTAACCATGACAAATATCTGTGTTATTCACAGATGTTTGTTTCGGGTCTGAATATTTGTGCGATTTAAGTATCTTGTAGTTTTTTGATAGCCCCGACACAAGACTTGATCTTACTATGGGATCAGGACTATGTATCTGATGGGTGTATTTATTCACTATTAATAATTATAATCTACTTGATTTGTTGAACTTACTTACTAGTTACTTTTATATTTGGCATTGCCTATGTTCTTTACTACATGTTTCTTGGTTAAAAATCTATACTAATATTATAAAGCTGCAGAGTTTGTTTGTTTGAACGCGCTAATCTTTGGAACTACTGGTCCGATTTGAATGATTCTTTCAGTGTTGGGTAGTCCATTTATCGAGGAAGGCTATAGGCTATATATCATCACGCTATGACCTATAGGAGGAAATCAGTAGTGATATTTCTAGCAAATACGAGGAAATTCTGTTCGTTTTGCATGCACCCGGGCGGAGCCGGGCCCGACCGCTAGTTTAACATAATGTTACAAATAATATGCCTTTTAACCAATAAATTATTTTAAGTTATTTCACACAAGAGGAAATACTGTTTATAATTACGAAACAATAGATTAGATCTAAACCAATAAATAAGTATTAATTAATTACTTCGAATTAGTAGAAAATTACAAAAAACTAATTATTGTTCACGTTTAAAATTTGGTGTTTCGGCGGTAGGTATTTATGCTTAAACTATGAAATATTTTTTTTGTTCAAAACACTAATTATTTTTTATGTCGTGACCAGGCTAGTAACGAAAGACTGACGTGCCAACTAAGCATAAAAATGTATATTTAATGTTCGGTAGTGGTAGAATTTTTGTTAGCGAGAGAAGCGCCTTTTTATCACCTATATTTATTGTACCCCACTATTTTAGCTTCTATATTATTTCCCGTATCATGTAAAAGAAATATGAGCAAAATTCTCATTTTTTAAAGTTAGACTTCTTCATCATTTTATTGTATCAGCCCATATACGTCACACTGCATAGCACGAGGCACGAGCCTCGTCTACAATTAAGAGTGGTTGGGCCATATAGTCCACTACGCTGGCCTAGTGCAG
Source organism: Hyles euphorbiae (assembly GCA_023078785.2). NCBI lineage: Eukaryota > Metazoa > Arthropoda > Insecta > Lepidoptera > Sphingidae > Hyles > Hyles euphorbiae. Next base: position 16,673,032 of record CM041051.1, read on the forward strand.
ATTGGCGAAATTTACATACCAAAGAAATTCTTACAAATCGCTATGCTATGCAGGTTTCCTCACGATATTTTCCTTCGCCGTTATATTTCGTATTATTGACTACACACACATGACTCCAAATATCATGATTCCCAAGATAAATTGTAACGGTTTTTGTTTATTCCAGCAAGCAATCTCGATCTATGTTAAATATTAATCTTCATAATATTCATACGGACGCCTCTGGTGTTTCATTCCACTTATTTAAACCTTAAGATAAAAGTTCTCAAGTAAGGTCCGACTAATTAGCGTGCATCATCTCGAGGCGTAAGTGGCCCTTCAGATTTAATAATTAGTCCGCCCTTGTTTACTTTCCATTTTGGGAGAAAAATGTTGACACTCCTTAATTTCGTCCTTGCTTCAATTTGGTTAGCGTTAAATACGGCGGCTTGAATATTCGTATCCATCGCAGAAGTAAAATATTTCGCTTTTTTACTTTAGTTATAATTAATTTGAGTTACTTTGTTTAAAAATGGTTTTCTTCTTTTAATTTAATGTTTAAGAACTATATTTGTTCGCTTTTATAAAAATAATAATTTTGTAATGATAAATCAGAATTACATTTCTTTCTCCTATAGTGTGAATAGTAAAAGTTACAGAATCTTCGAATTTTCTAAGGGCTGCAATTGCAGTCAACAATAGTCGTAGAATACTTGAATACAACACCCTATAGTAACTACAATGGATATTATAGCAGGACTATCATATTATTTATGCACATAGTATTTTATAGTATGTATATTTCAGATGAAGTCCGCTTTGGTAGTCCTGTCTGTCGCCATTGCTAGTGCGGCTGCTGATATGTATATAACTTATCCGTCAACAACTCAGGCTCCTATAACCAGTACTACTATGAAGATAGCCGCAGAACGACTTCCCTATGATAACCAGTACGACCAATACCCAGCCTACCTGCAGATCGACGAGCCATACCCGCTCGACCAACTCTACCCGGGGTTCGACCACAGATACCCGTGGATTGACCCCGTCTACCCTGGATACCCGCAGTTTGACCCCATCTATCCGGGGTACCCGCAAATTGACCCTGGCATGAACCCCATGTATCACCGCCTGCACAGGCCCCAACCCTACTATCCTGAGAAGGAAAAAACAGAATGAGATGAATGATAATAAAATACTAAACATTTTGTTTGAATTTTATTTTATTTGATGCATGAATTCGCACTACATAAGTATGTTATGTTATTTTGTTATTGCGATTAATGTCAAGACGAGTATGCCTGATGATAAGCGATATGTTCGCTCATGGACAGAAGCTATGTTTGGCATTCCACTGCACTTGTTACCCTGAGACATACGATTTTGAATGTCAATATGTCCAGTACTTACTCTGGCTACTGACCTTCATACCAGAAAACTGCAGTGCAAAACACTGCTGTTTCGCAGGAGAAATAGACATTGCGGTGGTACTTAACCAAAATCTCCTACTAAGAGGAAAAGAGGTTCAACAGCATTACTTTGCTTTGCTTTGTTGAATGTTATACTTTATCACCTTCGATCAAATATACAGGTTGAGATTGACATACTAGATACAGGGTCTGGAACAAAATCACGCCAAAAGAGCACACGCTTATTTGTGTTCTTAATTCTCTTGCCATTTTTAGACCGTTTCTTATAATCTAGTGTATTATATTTATCGAAGTTTATTACAGTCATATTTTTAACAACATTTATATATAAATTGCCTACTTTTAACGAAAGCCAGAGGTCTTCGCATGGTGTTTCCCATTGATTACGTCGAAACACCTCATGGTTTTTAAAAACACCAATCCAACCAAGAACGCCGCCGCCTTATTTTTTTATTTTAATATGTGCAAGTTGAGGATTTGTCACGACGAAACACATTATAGCGATGGTCAAATAATTCGTAATCAAAGACTCCATTATTTAGCCAGGATTGTGTAATGATTATAATATAGTAGTAATTATTAAGTACGTTTAAATAAAAATAATGAAAGAATAAACATAAAAATTAAAGTTTAAATAAAACAATGAATAAAAAAATGAAGATGGTGAAAAAGGCCTTTCATGTTCGATTCCCAGGTACACTTTGTGTCAGTTTTCCGATACCGGCGTGAGGACGGCGTGTCACATGTCATCATCATAATCATCATCCCAGCTACAGGAAGTCAACTGCTGACTAAAGGCCTCCCTCAACGATCCCAGCGACTTCCTGCAACCTCGTTCGTCCTTCCACCTTGTAGGCGGGTGTCCGACATTTGGATTCTGCAATGCCAGGGACATAGACAAGCCGCCATCAATTGTGAATTTAACACTTTCTTTAAGACAGACGTTTGTCGTTCAAAAGACAGGCCATAGCGCTCTGGAAAGGGTCATAGTCATACCATTAAATCGATTATATCGCGGTTATTTTTACTGGTGGTCGGTCTCTCATACATATGTGAGAGGCCGCCTGGTAAGTTACTACTGCAATGTCTATTTCTCCCACCAAACAGCGGTGTTTAATGCACTGTTGTCTTCCTGTTTGAAGGTCAGAAGCCAGGATAAGTGCTGGACATATTGAGACTGAAAATCTTATGTCTCAGGATAGCGAGTGCAGTGGAATGACAAGCGTTGCTTCTGTTCATGAGCGTAAGCATCGCTTATCATCACGCGAATGGAATGCTCGTCTCGCCATTGATGGCAATAAAAAAAATAACATAAAATACTTCTGTAGTGCGAATAAATGCATCAAATAAAATAAAATTCAAACAAAAAGTTAAGCATTTTATTATCATTAATCTCATTGTTTTTCCATCTCAGGATAGAAGGATAGGGGCCTGCGCAGGCGGTGATACATGGGGTTCGTGCCAGGGTTAATTTGTGGGTATCCCGGGTAGGCAGGTTCAATCCGCGGGTATCTGGAATCGAACCCCAGCTAGAATTGGTAGGGCGGCGGGTTGGCCAGTGGGTAGCGGTCGTACTGGTTATTGTAGTGGTGTCCTGCCGGGGGTGGGATTGTCCTCGGAGTAGTCTTGGGCATAGTTACAGGAACTTGAGTTGGTGGATAAGTCATATACATATCAGCAGCCGCACCAGCAATGGCCACAGCCAGGATTACCAAAGCGAACTTCATCTGAAATACATTTTTATAATTTAGATTACATATCACGTTGTTTTATTTTTATGTGGTTAAGACTAAAGTTATAATTTCCAAGTGTTAATTTACTATAACACATTGTATCCAAGTGGTTTTCAAATACATATTATGAGTTAATAGTTAATAGTTTAAAGCCTTTATTCATAAAAACCCGCTAATCAACCACATCAAAGTAAATTAGTTAAATCGAGCCAACATATTGATGTCGTCGTCATGGACACTCAAATATACTAATCGAAGTGCATTGCAGCTTATTGTCAACTATTTATTTATTTATTTATATATGCTTTATAGTACACCAAAATAAAAGACGCATACAAAATACTTAAAAACTAAAGGCATGGTTACAATAGGCGGCCTTATCGCTAGCTGCGATCTCTTCCAGGCAACCTATATATGAAAAGTTTTCTTACCTTCGCAGATACCCAGTTGATACTACAACGCTGAGACAAATTCATATCAATTTATACCAACTAATAGGAATTTATTAATTTCTAAACGAATTAATTTTACATTTATTTATGATTATAATGCTTTTGTAAAATTTAAGTGTACATTTTCCCTCCGATAGCATTTAAAAGCAGTTTAAAAAATATCATTATGTGTACAACGTAATAAGTTTAGTGTTTTTTAATCTCCACACAAATCAGGAATGAAATCTATTTAGGTATAAAAAAATTAAAATATACATAATAAAGTAAAATAAAATAGTTTACGTACTAGTATGGCACATGAGTGGGTTATGCTCTATATTTTCCTATCATATCCTATCATATAAATGGAAAATTAATTGGTTCAGAAATTAAGAAATTCTTGTTAGTTGGTATAAATTGATATGAATTTGACTCAGCGTTGTAGTATCAACTGGGTATCTGCGAAGGTAAGAAAACTTTTCATATATTATTATTGATAATAAGCTGCAATGCACTTCGATTAGTATATTCGAGTGTCCATAAGGACATCATCACTATGTTGGCTCGATTTAACTAATTTACTTTAATTTGGTTGATTAGCGGGTTTTATGAATAAGAGGGTTAAACTATTAACTTATAATATGTGTTTGAAAATACTCAGATACAATGTATTATCGTAAATTAATACTTGAAAATTATAACTTTAATCTAAACCACATAATAATAAAAATACGGGATATTTAATCTAAATTTAAAAAATGTATTTCAGATGAAGTTCGCTTTGGTAGTCCTGGCTGTGGCCATTGCTGGTGCGGCTGCTGATATGTTAACTATGCCTACGACTACTCCGAGGATAGCCCCAGAACGGCTCCCCTATGATAGCCCGTACGACCGCTACCCAGGCTACCCACAACTTGATCCAATGTACCCGGAGTACGACCCCAGATACCCGCAGATCGACCCCGTATACCCGGGATACCCGCAGGTTGACCCCGTCTACCCGGGATACCCGCAGGTTGACCCCGTCTACCCGGGATACCCGCAGGTTGACCCCGTCTACCCGGGATACCCGCAGGTTGACCCCGGCTTCAGCCCCTACCACCACCAGCCAAGGCCTCCTCTACCTTACTATCCTGAAAAGGAATAATCATCATAATTTAATGGTGGTCTTACTACCCGTACAATGAAAAACGAAAGAGCTGAATTATAATAAAAGTCTTAATTGTTTTTGCGTTTTTTATTATTGTTTCATAATGTATATAGAAGCATTTTGTGGGAATTAATTTATGTTTAAATTTACATACACACAAGGTAAAAACACACAGTACCTTACCTTAAATTGAAGGAGAAGATTTGTATATTGAATACCAGGGACTTTCAGGTTTCAAGGCCCAGTTGGGTTAATTCTGAATTATCATTTTTAATTAATATATTTTTAAAACTCATAAACTTACGATTGTGAGAAAAAATAAATATATTAAAGATTTCAATAATCAACGCAAATTAATTAATTATTTCGTAGATTAAAATTCTGATGCACAACCAGATTGAAAAAAGTACAGCATTCACAGCACAAAAGCAACAAATAGTGGAATGTAACAATTTTTAATTAAGCTTTATTTAAACAATACTTATCTAAAAAAAAACACAACAATAATTTGTAAATAAAAACATTTTTTTGCTTACTATTTTGATATGCTTACTGTGATATTTTGATATGTATTTCCGTTGCGGCTATGACAACAAATATTAAAAATAAAAAAATAATATACTAAGGGGGGCCCCCATATAATGAACGTGTTTTTTCGTATTTTTTGCTCCATATTAATAACGGTAACAGGTAGACACTTAAAATTTTCACAGATTATTTAGTTGTAAAAAAGGTAAAGAAAAGGTAAATATTATAGGAAGCTCCCATACAACAAACTCGATCTTTTAAACTCGATCTTAATAAATAGGAACAAACGTGATTTTTAGGGTTATTTTATAGATGATGATACGGAACCCTTTTTTTTAAATGTCGGTTTATAAGAGAGCGGCAAAATTGTCTTCCGCCCTAGGCAGCCGACATCCACGATACGCCACTGAAAGTACATTAGAGGATTCCAACATATTGTAGAGGCACATTAGTGAAGTTTTACGTATCGGGTCCGAGCATTCGAATTTCGTATCGTAGAGTAACCTTCCAGACTAGTTAGCCCAATCGTATCAATGCAGCTTACACAAACTGCAGGAAAGCCACACTACTTTTAAAACTACATACATACATAAACTCACGCCTTTTTTCCTGAAGGGGTAGGCAGAGGTGCTGGTTGCAACCAGTACACCCACGCTTCGCCTTGTATGTTCCGTCCCACGATGTAATAGGTAGGCCATATTGGACACACATTCCAAACTCAGGGCTGATAATAAATGAACATTCCAATATAACTTTGGTCGAACCGTTATTCCAACCCTAGGCCTCAGTTTTGTAATTATACCGGAGTACAATAATAATATTAATAAAATAATAGTGTATACCCTTTTATTATTTAAGGGTTCAAATTATTGCTTTTGCAAAAACTATGAATTTACCACCCAAATACAATTATTCACCCAAACAAATTATATAAAGAACATCCCAAAAATAATATTTACTTGCATTGTGTCTGTAGTCACTCAAACTGCCATCGGGCTTTTCGTTTTCAGTCTGGGTATACCCTGTATACAGTTATGCAGTCGCTGGATACAGGCCGCTTCCAACAGGTCAATGTGGAGATCCTCGGGGGAGGCCTATGTTCAGCAGTGGACTGCCTGTGGCTGTGATGATGATGATACCCTGTATACCTATATCGTAGTCACTTTTCATGGCCGTAACCAGAGTTTTCCCAATTTCCAATATGAGTTTCCTCTTCCACTACTTATTAATTCCTGCTGTCCTCCCGATTTGATGGGCCAGCAACACAGGTATGCTCGAAGCATTGTGGATGTTCGTGGGCGGCAGTGATGATTTGCCATTAGGTAAACTGTTTGCTCCTTTGCCAGTCCTATAGATACTATATAGTTCAATATTATTCAATATTCACATTACAATAATTCAGTCCATCCAAAGATTGCGTGGAAGAGATAGCTAGTGGTTAGGCTGCCTATTGTAACCATGCCTTTTATTTTTAAGTGTTTTGTATGCGTCTTTCATTTCATCAAAATAAATAACTAACAAAAGTAAAGGATAAGGCTTTGACCTGAATTGGACCTGTTTTGTCTTAGACACTTGATATTAAATACGTCTTTTGGAGTCAATGCCCGGGACCAATATCAAATTACTTTTTGATGTGACCATATTAATGGATAAATAATTAGTTCACAAAGTTACCATTAGATGGTATAAAAACGGTATTTCTTATGCGATTTTTACAGTATCAATTTGATATTATTAGTAAAGGTGAGATTATTTTTATTATTTTCCTGAATTTATTTGGTTAGCGTATTAAGAGATTTACGATTAATTCGGACAGTATTTCTTTTACTTGAAATATTAGATTATTTCACTTGTTGTACATAAACTTGTATTCTTTGTTTATAAAATAACGTGACGATAATAATCATTAAAAATGATTTTACAATTATTATGGCAAAATGTGGTGAGGCATAATTACATCGAATAATGGGCGATGCGTAAAATGTACCTATGATGAACATTATATTTATCTTCATTCGTTTCGATTTTCCTACAAACATAAAAAAATATCAATTCATGACGACTTTATATGAAATTATTCACGTCTTTCAGATGAAGTTCATATTCGCCATTCTAGCCATCACCGTGGCGTCGGCTTCCGCCAGCCTTCACTGGGACCCGACCGGTCAATACCGTCTGATTGAGACCGAACCAGTTCATCTCAAGATGGACGCGGGCGTTCTACCCATACAATACCTGTATGGCTACCCGTATCCGTATGGGTACCCGCAGATCGACCCAGGCTTCGCACCCATGGCTCTGAGGTTTAGCCACCCTTTTGTTTACTCCTATAAACAGGCCGTGAAGGAGTGAATGTATGATAATAAAGAAGATAATGAGTTTCTTTTTTTGGTTGTTATTTATTTTTGAAAATCTTTTGAAGCGTTTGCTAGGTCGAAACATTTGAACTGACAGTCATTTTATAAATAAAAATGATTATTTTTCCGACCCAAATATCGACCAATAGAATTGCACCATTCGACGTCACGTGGTACAACCTACATGGTATTATACTGATAATTTTTTGAAAATTTTCTCTGGTAGTTGCTATATATAAAAAACAAAACATGATCCAGTCAAATTAACCACACGTCAAACTGACAGGTTGAATTCAATTGTGAAAATTGGAGATTTTGCATGAAAATGAGTTTGAAATTAAAATTTGGGACGGAAAAATAATCCCCCGAATACCACACGAGCTTCAAAATTATCTGGCATTTCCCTCAAGGTTCCCTGCAAACAAATAAAGTCGTCAAGTTTTGACTCCTTCATTTGTTTGCAACGAACCTATCGGGAAATACCCGATAATTTTGAAGCTCTTGTGGTATTATATGTGAAAATTAATATTGTTCACAACTATGCCGCATGTGCCAGCAATCGGCCTCCTCAACCATTTTACAGGAAAGTGATCAACCCGGCACACGACGCCACTGGAAGCACAGACTTTTAAGCGAGCATGACATTTCTAATCGCTGACAAAGCTAGGACAAAGCAAAATAAAATGAGCTAAATTAAATATAACATAATTTATATTATACAAAACATACTAACATCTCTGCGCAGAACACTACATATTTATTTTATTCCCAATCCTTATCATAATCTAGATATTATAAGACTTCATATTGCATATTTTTTGCTTGATAAAAGCATTTTTTTAAAATAAATATGGCTTTAATATATTTCTTCAATTGATTGTACAATTTACACTGTACAACAATTGTGACTGTACAATTTAAGAATATATTAATGAATTACTGTAGGTGTGGTAAAAAATAAGGTGTGATTACGATACTCAGCGCCAGAAATAAAATAACTATTACTTTGTACACATCATGTTGTTAACAGACATTTTACTGGTGATAGGTCTCTTATATGTGTGAGGCCGCCGGTTACCAACGCAATGTCTATTTCTCCCACTAAACAGCAGTGTAAGTGCACTGTTGTTTTTCGGTTTGAAGGACATTGTAGCCAGAGTAAATGCTGGACATATTGAGACTTAACATCTTACGTCTCAGTATGGCGAGTGCAGTGGAATACCAAGCACTGCTTTGTAATTCAAGGTTTGTTAGATTCATGGGCGGTCGTATCGCTTACCATCAGGCAAACGGCATGCTCGTTTTGCTTTCGTTTGCAATAAAAAAATAAAAAATAATATGTCTATGGGCATACATGCGTATAAGCTTACGCCGGTATCCCAAAGGGATAAACATATATTTCACTAGGCTTTCCCATAGTTTGCAATTATTTACGTTTAAAAATACAATACAGTACGACCGTTAAGCTAGTCATTCATTCTAATGCTAAGCAATACATAGGCCTTTTTTATAACTCGATATTGCAAACGGAATGACCTTAATATCTAGGAAATTACGAAATACACCTTACACACACCACAAAAAGATAAATATTGCACTTAGTATTGTCAATTTAAATAAATAAATGAATATATCCAACAGTCACATGCATAGTCATGACCCCATACGAAGATCGAATCTTGTGTCGTGGGCATTACAAACTACGAGAGACTTTTCCGTCTCACAAACAGCCAGGCCCATAACAAATACATGTGGATAACACAAACATTAATTGTTTCGGGGCGGGGATCGAACCCACGGCCTCTTGTTTCACAGTCGGCTTCCAACCAACTGCGCCACGGAGGCTGTACTTATTTATTATCATTAAAGAAGATGGTTATCAAAACTATACTCGACCCCACATCCGTAATATGTAATTATAAATCAATTAAAACTTTCGATGACACACTGGAACAATCAGATAAGATAACAAAAATACATATATAACGGTAAGCTAATTTTAACCGTCAGTTTCATATTTACTTTGAAACAGATTACTTGGCAGAGGTAAGATGACTTTATTTTTAGTTAAATTCAGATAAAATAAAAAAAAAACATAATTATTATAGCAACAGTACCCTATATCTATTTTAATTCAAATTTGAAAGGACCTGGACAGTTTCTGCCTAGTTACTCTTTATCATGCACAGAAATAAGGCAATAATGACATGAATTTAAAAAATCAACTATTAATTATAGAATATGTCACATTTCTGTAGAACTTGAGGGAGTAAAATAAATTTTAATAAGATTTTGCATTGATATCTACTCATTTCCGCCATTGTTGGCCCCACATAAACGTTTTGTTCGCAGTAAAGCAAGTGTAGGAAAATAATAATACCTTTTCGTAAAATGATCCTAAAAAATCTATATGTAGGTAATAAGTTATATTCATTAACAATACTAAATATATATATATAAAGTCATTTTTGCCATATATACTTACACATAATATATTCTCCCCATTTTTACACATTTTCATTGCAACAACTAAACGCTACGTTATAATTCTTGACAGGAGCCGAGCTTTTGAGTTTTGTACGTTATCTGTGGTAAAATACGACTCCAGTAGGGATGTGACTTGGCTGGGGAGAAATCGATTTTTATATTAATTGATTTTTTTTACCAAATAATAATCAATTTTCCAAAAATCGATTTTTTTAGTCAAAATAATCGATTTTAAAAAAAATCGACTTTTTGATAAAATAATAAAACAACTCTACTCAATAATCAAAAGCTACTAGTCTGTATGAAATAATTATTTATTATACAAATAAAATATTTTTGAGCAGATTGGACTCTTTATAATTCAATCTTGTGTTATGTTAATAAATTACTGTTACTACAGAAAAGTAAATCTTGGTGATCTAGCAACCAATCATCTCTATAAATACTACAGTCTTTATTTGTTAATCAAAATTAAAATAAAAACTTACTAAATGTAAATAAACAAAAACAATCCACTTCTTTCATGAAAACAAAATAAAAATCTTCAACTAACGATACGCTTCACTAAATAACAAAAATCATCTATATTTATTATTCAAAAATAACGGAATAAAAAGCTACGGATGCATCAACCTACTGCCATAAATCACTTGGCAAAGATTAGAATGGAGAAATAGAAGTTTGGGTAATCGTTTGCTCAAGATGCGATTCCTTGTTTAACGAACAACATATCCAACTTTAGAAAAAAGGCGCTCTGCTGGAGCTGATGAAGCAGTTATTAGTAAATGCTTTTTAGCTAACTTTGCAAGTTTAGGGTATGCTCCTTCATAGCTTTTCCATACAGCCAATGGGTTAATTTTTAAATCAGACAAAGGAACAGCAATGTATAAATCCAAAGCTACATAGTAAGTAATAAGTAAGTGGTAATTCAAAGCTGCGACTATTGAAAAAAATCGAAAGTATGAAATAGCGAAATAAAAAATCGATTAATAAAAAATCGATTATTCTTGGTCAACAAATCGATTAATAGAAATCGAATATTTTAAAAAAAGTGATCGATTTTTTTGATTGATTTTAAATAATCGATTATATTTTCACATCCCTAGACTCTAGCGCTCATTGAAAGTTATTGTTTCTATTTTGTGCCAAGTTCAAGGGTTATGTTAATTTGTGAACCATTGCTACAAGAACTGGGATTGCCATTTAAAACGATGAGGTGCATTAATTGTGGAATAGCGACAGGGCGGTTAAAGCGACATGCTATCTCCACATTGTCAGTTCATTCCAGAACGACGCTTTCACGATGGATATCAATTGAGGTACTTAGGTCTACTTATAAAACATTACTAACGCTTTTCTCTTGATTATAAATAAGAATAGAATAATTTATTTGTATCCAAAATGTGAATTATTTACATTATGTTTTATTTCTATTGGTCCCAAACTATGCGTGCCTGTATCTTTGAAACCAAGCTATGTAATATAAACATCGAGTGAGATGACTACAAAGTTAACAGGGTGATGTAGAGTTAATTATCATGGAAAACATTCGTATGACTTATATTATACTGAACTTAACTTATTTTTCAAAAAGTTGAATAAAAATAGCGACTTAAGTACATAACAAAGTCACCAAATAATATAATTATACAAATGATAAACATGTAAGGTAGTATGTAGTATTATTAATGATTATTGATAAGTGAAATTCAAAAACCAATTGATAGGTAATCTAGAACTAGTTGTGGGTTGGAAGGGGAGGGGGGTAGTGCCCCATCTTCCCTGGTACCACTCCCATGGAAAGATAATGCAACATTCTGAGAAAACCCAATGAAAGTAATCAAACCTCAACCCAAGCCCGTTCACCCTTATCCTGTTATTATGCCAACGTAGCAGGTCGTAGATTTCAAGTAAACATATTGTAACATCTTATTGTAACCAAGTTCCACAATGAATATATTTGATTTGATTACACAGAAGAATAAGTATACAACTTTAATGTCTTCATTCAACCTAGGAATAATGCTTGTTGGCCATCCTTTTAAAGATGGACTTAGATTTGGTCCTTTTTAATGTTACTAATAAAGTATTCCACAACTGAGCAGCGTGTGCAATGAAAGATCTATCTATGTATAAAGCAGTTTAGGGTGGACAAAAATATTTAAATGATTTATTGTAGTTATTAGTATTTAAAATGGATATTTATCACATCAGCAATGCTATGCTTATAATGTTAAACTTGTATAATGAAGTATATTTTTTTCAGCTTCCTGCAGATGGACATATTTGTCATTCGTACTACCTATTATTAACTTCAGAAGGTACATCTGATCGGTTATTGGGCCATAACATGGTATGTCTTGGTTGTGGCCGATCAGTATAGAATAAAAAGCATCATGTTATTGAAGCTGGGAATCCACTTGTACAGAATTTTCATATTGCTATATCACTTCAGGTACTTATTTTTATTAGATAAATATTGATTTTTATATTTTATACAGTAAACAAGAACACATAAAATGCTGTATACACATTATTATTATTATTTATTATTTAAATCTTAATTGCGCACTTAAAAAAATTACAACATACAGAAACTAATAAATAAAAAGTACAAATGTTGGTCTTATCCTTGGTCTTATCGCTTAAAGCAATGTCTTACAGACAACCACGGGATGGATTTAAAAGAAGGAGAAAGAGAGGGCAGTGTAAAATAAATAATTAAAAGAGAGGAAACTAAATAATACTCATACTAACTAAACATAAAAATACACCAACATAACATACATACATGATAAATAGCATAAATACATACATATATAATACTACATAAATATATATAATAAACACAAATTGTAAAATGATTTAGATGCAGGAAATAATATTATCTACTTAAATCTATTTAATACATTATTCTACATATATTGAATACATTATTATATACTAAAACAAACAAAATTGTTTTAGTATATAATAATAATAAAAAGAAGATGTTTTGAAGATTTAAATTAATATTAAGAATTATTTGTTTTAGGGAAAAACAATGAATAATGTTTGCCATCCCTGTTGGATGAAGGCTAATAGACACCATGATAGATTGAGAGAAGAAATGAGTCAATCTTTAGACAATGTTATGCACCAAGAAGATACATTGATACTCAGTCCCGTGCCTCCTACTTTACCTCCTCTTCCCTCAGTTACACTACCATCCCGTAACTCATCTCAAATAAAATTGCCAAACTATAAAAGGGCGTCAAATACCTCTGCTCATTGTATATTTAACAGATGTAATCACAGGGCATTTTTTATGATTCCTAACTATAGGTATGAAAATGATGTTGTTGAATGATCATCATTTTTATGTACCACATAATTCTAGAGTGTGTGAATCACATTTGTATGCAGGTGAGTGGAATGAGTTGCCACAAAATATCACAACATTTTCTTATTTTAATGCCAACCAAATAAAGGATATTATCAACATATCAAATTCCACAGGGGAATTAATTAATTTTGAAAACATTCAAGATATGCCAAACCATGTCTGTCATTATTGGACAGGACTGCGATCAAATGATTTCTTGAACCTTTTTAATGGTTTACCTACACTTAATGTAAGGAAACCAAAACGAGCTCTATATATTTATCTAAATTGCGTATAGGAGAAAGTAGTAGAAGGTTGTCGACAATTTTTAATATTCCTAGATCAACTTTAGAACTCTTAATGAATAAAGTGAGAACTTGCCTTTATGATCATTTTGTACCACAACATTTAAGACCGCAACATATTAGTCATTCTGATATTGTTGCCAGGAATTTACAAATACCATATGCACTTTTTAGTGATCCAGAATCAGCCCTGGAGAGTAGACCTGCTATAGCTATATTTGATGGCACTTACATTTTTCTTCAGAAATGTTTAAACTATATGTTTCAAAAGAAAACATAAAGCTTACATAAGTATGATAATTTAGTCAAACCTTTTATGATTGTTTCTTGTGATGGACACATAATTGACGCTGTAGGTCCATTCCCAGTAACTCAGACTGATGCAGAAATGATGACCAGTTTGTTTGAAAATGAAAATGGGTCATTTCATAGACTTTTTAAACCCAATGACATTTTTGTTCTTGATCGAGAATTTCGGGATGCAATTACTACTTTAGAAAGTTATAATTAAAGGGTTTATAAACCAGAATCACTAAATGAAGGTAAAACTCAACTGTCTTCTTCACAAGCCAACAAAAGTAGACGGGTAACTCTTTGTAGATGGGTTGTGGAGGTCGTCAATGGGAGATTTAAACGGGATTTTAAATTGTTTAGGCAACGGTATTTTAATCAAGCCGTCAAGATAGCAGCAGCTATTCTAAATAAATATCATCCTGTTCTTGTAGATAGCCCACTGTGTGGGCAAATTATTCAAAGAGCATTGCGATTTATGGACGAAAGGTATTATTTAGGTGATTTTGTAAATGATTACAACTTAAATATCTTACTGTATCGGAATAATGTTTGTCCGCCAGCTTCATTTTTAGGCGATATTTTTGTACGTATTGTTGAATATTAATATAATATAGTCGCTCTAATGTAACATAGTTCTGACACCAGTAATATTAGGCTGGTTGATCTTGTTGCGAGGTTCGGGATGGCTATAGGGGAGGTTGGAGGCCACTATGAGGATCTTATCCTGAACGATTGGGAACTCAAAGAAAGAGGTTCTATGCTCACTGGTGTATGCGAGTTATAAACAATACATTACACATACTGTCTGAGAGAGCGCTCTTAGAGCGTTCACTGCAAGTATTAGTTACTGTATACAGATTCATTGATTCATTGGGTGTATTCAGTCTCAGTTAGTGTCAGTAATATTAGGTTGGTAAAGATAGGTTCGGGGTGGGTATAAGGGTGGTTGGAGGCCACGATGAGGAACTTATCCTAAATGATTGGGAACTCAAAGAAAGAGGTTCTAGGCTCACTGGTGTATGCGAGTTATAAACAATATATTACACATTCTGTCTGAGAGAGCGCCCTTAGAGCGTTCACTGCAAGTATTAGTTACTGTATACAGATTCATTGGTTGTATTCAGTTTCGGTTAAGTGTCAGTAATATTAGGTTGATAAAGCGAGGTTCGGGGTGGCTAATAAAGCGGAGGTTGGAGGCCATGATGAGGAACTTATCCTGAACGATTAGGAACTCAAAGAGAGAAATTCTGTGCTCACAGGTGCACGCGAGTTATAAGATAACGAACTGCGCCACGAAGGCTGTCAATGTATTTTTTAATAATAAATATGTGTTTTGATAAAAATGATTTTTATTTATTTCATCCTTTGGTGTATATTATCTCCCAAAGCACCCACTGTATTGATTGAGACTTAAATAATTATGCTATGTGTGGGAGGATTGCAAGTAATCTTGGCTGCCAGTAGCTCATTTCACGCTGCGCCAAGTGTTTAAAAGAGGACGCGGGTTCGATTCCCGCACTAAATGTGACAGACTAATGTGAATCACTTGTATTTGTTTCGGGTCTGGGTGTTTGTGAAACCGTAAAATCTCTCGTAGTTCCTGATACCCATGATACAAGGATCGGTACTAGTGTGGGGTCAGAATTATTTATGTGACTGTCGGGTGTATAGGGTGCGTGTGTTCATGAATAATCTATTTGCAACTCACGAGTATAAAGAATTAGTATACGTAAGACTGCAGGGCACAGCCCTCCTCAATAATCGACAGTATACATTGTAAACTTAATCTAAATCTATTGACGCATTCATAAAAATAAAGTACGACGATGAAGATATATTTTTTTTCATGAAAAAAAATGCGTCTGCAAGGGCCCTGGATTCGTTAAGAAGACAGGTTTATATATTTCAATGATTTTATGTGTTTTAGTGTATTATATAACTAGCGGCCCGGCCCAGCTTTGTCCGGGTACAAAAAGATTTCTGTACAATAATATTATGTACGTATTATACATATAAACCTTCTTCTTGAATCACTCTATCTATTAAAAAAACCGCATTAAAATCCGTTGCGTAGTTTTAAAGATTAAAGGCGACTTTGTTTTATACTATGTAGTGATTTCATAATTTTATATATCTTTTTAATTATTAATTGGGAGACAAAATCTATTTGTAAACGTATTTTATCAAGTTCAATAAATTGACAGATAACCTACAAACCTAACCTCAAAATAACATCTATTTTTGTAAATATCTAAAACCCCTAAAGTTCCTAGGCTTTGAAACTTTTAGTGTAATAATCTTGGAACTAACATTATCCCAACAATGCAAAACTCATTGATGTACAGGACTAGGCACAGCGCCATACTGAAACTGTCCATGTCCTTTCATGGACAAATTGCATTGAATAAAACTACTTTTTTACGGAGTTAATCGTGGATTCCATTTAATTTTACTTTATTTAGGGTTAAAGAGTTTATTCAATATATATTCGTTTCAATATAAGAAACCATTAAGACGAATTGCATACAAAAATGAATTACGGAAAATAATAAAATACTATTTGTTTCAGATGAAGCTGCAAATATTTCTTGTACTAGCAATCTTTGCTTATGCATTCGCTGATGAAGCCAGCATTGAAGAAGATATTAAGGAAGATGTTAATGACGTCGAAGCTGTGTCTAAAGAAGATGGATCGAAAATTAACGAAGAAGACAGAATTAATGATGAGCCTATTGATGGTGGAAATCTTGTAGATCCTCCGAAAGATGAAGACAAAGACTCAGTAAAAGAAGAAGGGAAAAAAGGACCAATGATATTGGAATGGAGAGCAGTCTACGGAAAGTACTCCGCCGATACTCCTTACAGCCCATTCGGTTTGAACTGGCCCGATACTTGGATTGGACTTCTTCAAGCCTTGCACCCTGAAGGAATTAGAATAACCTCTTATGATCCTGAATATTTTTACGGTCTTAACGGTTTTTACCCGGAATATAAATAAATATAAAATAATCTTTATTGTGCTTTGCCTGAATTACAATAAGAATTATCAGTGATGTCCAACCTAGGCAATGCTTGTCTTGTAGCCATCGAGAAATAATAATAAAGAAGTTGTATAAATATGCGTTGTTTCCATTAAAATGAATCAAGTGTAATGTGCGTTTTACTTGTATCCCTACAGGTAATAAAAATGATTTACCTACTGTTATTTTTAAAGATCCCAATATCGTGACTTGTATTTTCTATAAGGCTACGCTATATCCGATATTGGCATGTTCTTTAATATTGCAGAAGAGGCTCAAAAAAAATTAACTTTGTTTTACACTGGCCGTCGAAAATAATAAATATAAAAGTATACGTATAACATTTTACGCAGATACATTCATGGACAGCCGATGTATCACATGTAGTGCGAATATTGAACGTTCAGCCACACTTTGATGAATCTTTTATGGATTCATAAACACAAAAACAAAACTGAGTTAGACCGAGATATATAGGGTATATCCTGATTCCAGACAGCGACCGAAAACGAATGTAGATGTTGGTACTTTTGATGCAATACAACAAAACAACGAGAATTTTATTGATTTTTTAACATCGTTGTGTTTGGGTGGTAAATAAGAAATAAATACATATACTGAAGGCGCAAGTAAACATACTAAGTAACACTGCAGCGCTGATTTTCAACGTAGAGTTCTCGTAAGTACGAAGTTTCCCTCCAATAATAACACATCCATTTAATGATTAAAATATTATTATCTACTAGTAAAAAACTATGTATTAACCAACTAAAATAAGGTGATACTTAAAAATAGTCACTAAAACTACTACTTAGCTTTTTTTTCGGTCGCAGTCTGGGTAAGCCGTGAAAATACGGTTAAAAATAATTTATTGAATCCATTAAGATGTTCTATTTAGATTCAGTTATTTTTTTTAATGTACTAGCCGGTTTGGTAAATGGTTTTCACTGGAGAAGAAAGAATTGCCCCAGCGACTTTATCGACCAGAAGAAACCTCTTAACGTTTTCTGCTATTTAAAGTGATGTCAAATTCCGATGCCTGTTTCATTAGCCGGCCAGTCTGACATGCTTGCAACTATAATTACTCCTAGGTCCTTGCAAATTACTGCACCGGTATGGATACAAGGTAATTTCAGTGTCCGCCACACACATTAAATGTACTATATATTATGTACTGTAAATTGTAATTCATCAGTCTACCAAACCTACGACTGAACATAGCACTACTCTAGCCCGAGATTGTGAGGACTTATGTATGACATAAGACCATCAAGAAAGCCTAGTTCAGCACACAACAAATATAATCTTATTTTTTTTATTGCAATGAATGGCGGGACGAGCATGCCGTTCGATCGACTGATGGTAAGCGATACGACCGCTCATGAACAGCAAAACCAAACAACGCCTTGAATTACGAGGGGCGATCAAAAAGTAATGATAATAAGTATAATAAAACAACGATTGTAGTTTAAATTTAATTTATTTTTCTACATAGTCTCCTAACAAGTCGATACATTTAGTCGTTTTCTCGTTTCTCCAAACCTAAAATACCCTTTAAAAAAAATCTGTATCTTGACTATCCCAAAATGCCTCTACAGCATCCATCACCTCGCTATCATCCTTAAATTTCTTGCCCCTGAGGTGTTCCTTGAGCCTAGGAAACAAATGAAAATCGCTGGGGGCTAAATCTGGAGATTAGGGCAGGTGTTCGACCAGTTCGAAGCCTGCTTCTCGAATGGCAGCGATCGCAACTTCGGCTCTGTGTGCAGGAGCGTTGTCCTGATGAAACAGGACTTTCGCTCGGAGTTTGCCCCGTCTTTTTTCCTTTATGGCGTCTCGCAGTCGTCTTATTTGATCAGCGTAGTAGGAGCCTGTAATAGTAGCTCCCTTTTCCAGGTAATCAACCATTATGATTCCCTGAGCATCCCAGAAAACGGACGCCATAACCTTGCCCGCCGAGCTCGAGACTTTGAATTTCTTAGGAGTCGGTGAGGATGGCCTTTTCCAAGTCATCGATTGTTGTTTGGTCTCAGGATCAAAATGATGGATCCATGTTTCGTCCATGGTCACAAATCGTGACAAAAATAATTCTTGGTCAGCCTGGAACTTTGCAAGATTGGCTCTTGAAATGTCAACTCGCTTTTTCTTTTGTTCGTCCGTTAACATTCTCGGGACCCAACGCGCGGAGACCTTCTTCATATTCATTTTGCTGGTCAAAATGCTTTGGATGCTGCCATATGAGATCCCTGTGACCTCAGCTAAATGTCTGATGGTTACTCTACGGTCTGCTAACAATTTTTTTCACGTTTTCCTCAGTGAGGGACGAGGTTGGGCGTCCCTCGCGATGTTCATCTTCTGTGGATGTTCTACCCAGCTTAAACTCTTTGCACCACCGTGCCACCGTAGAATATGGAGGAGCAGAGTCCCCCAGTGTCTGGACCAAATCCGCGTGTACCTCTTTGGTAGACATTTTTTTCAAACAGAGGTACTTGATGACGCATCTCACTTCGTGTTTCTCCATTTTCGTGTTGTCGCTCCGACTGCTGGTATTCAAATGAATGTAGCTCCTCCAAATGACGTCCTATTTATAAATTTTTTTAGCTGGGAAGTGGTGAAGGATTGAAGAACCGAAATGTTTTTTTTTTCAATTTTTATCTTTATTAGAATTACCCGTTTATCATTACTTTTTGATCACCCCTCGTACAAAGCAAAGCTTAGTATTTCAGTGCGCTCGCCATCCGTTTAGTCTCAATACGGCCTTTAGTTACTCTGGCTATAATGTCCTTCAACCCGAAACACAACAGTGCATTGACACTGCTGTTTGGCTGGAAAAATAGATATTGCGGTGGTACCTACCCAGGCTACTTCTCACATATGAGAGACCTACCGACGGTAAAAAATCTTATGATCTTTGTTGGTGTACAGTTTTCCTGGAGATGTTTTCGTTTATCGTTGAAGAACATGGTAGCTAACTATCAATACATGATTCCGAAGCGTCATTAATATCGATATATACATGACTGAAAAGTCAGAGGTTTGCTCTGACATTAGAATTCGCGACCATCCTTTCCGCAGCCGAGTTAAGTCCCCACCACACACGTATTGGCACCAAAATCAAAATATTTTTTATTCAATTAGTCTTTCAAAAGATTTTTTGAATCGCTTATTTCTGCTACCTCTGCTTCGGAACTTGTAGCTGTGAAGAAGAAGATTGAAGAAGAAGAAACGGCACAGAAAGAAAGAAACTCCTTCAGCAACATCGTCTAGTTATTTTCTTTCTTTATTTTTATAGCCTTATAAAATTACAATGGTTATTGGATATAATAGATCAATTGAAAATCAGTGAAACGACGATATCATTTCATTTTGAAGTTAAGGCTCATTACCCTTTATCCTAGCCTGATCTCGATATCGGGGAACTATCAATTAAAAAACAAAAAGAAATTAGCGACTACGGAGACCACCCACACTAAACTTTTCAAAAACTGACCACGCTAATATTATATTTTACTGGTGGTTGGTCTCTAATATGTGAGAAACTTTCTGGGTACCACCACAATGTCTATTTCTCCCACAGAGTACACTTTACATACGAAGATGGAGACGTCACTCAATCAATTCAAGGCGCCCTCTGGCGTTAAGTAAGAAAAACAATCCAGTAATATGTCTATACTTACTTTTATTACGTTTATAAACGAAAATAAAAGATTTAGGGAGGTTTGGACCTGAATTAGATCTACCGGAATCGATTTGAATGTTGTCTATTTGGAACATATTATTCTGTATAGAAATGCGAACATAAAAAATCTCATTTCCGCAGGAGTATGCATTTTAATAAATTTAATAATTGTTTTAAAATAAACAAATCAGCAAATAAGCTAATAAATGTTGTTTGAAGTAATTTAGGGCCAATAATATCCTCGTAAAATATAATCTACATAAAATGGAGATACCCGTAAAAACAAACGATTTTTTCGCCCTCTGGTGTTAAGTTAGTCAAAAGATGATTATAATTCGTCGTCGTTTGTTCTAAGTAAAACCACCGTGATTTTTCCCGCCAAACATCAGTTAAAATGCACTTTTGGGTTTCGGTTTGAAGGATATTGTAGCCAGAGTAACTATTGGACATAATGTTGAGATTAACACCTTATGTGTCAGGATGGCGCGCGCAGTAGAATGCCAAGCGTTGCTTTATAATTCAAGGTGTTTGGTTTTTCTACTGTTCAAGAGCAGATACGTCAGCTTATCATCAAGCGAACGGCGTATTCGTCTCGCCATTCCTTGCAATAAACAAATATAAATGGTTTATCCTGAGGGTTTATCATTTTTAAGCCGATCTCATGACAACGTGCGTTCTGTGTTATTAAATCTATTAGGTGTGGATTGTATGGTAATAACAAAATAACCAACACTGAAAAAAGGTTGTTCTCCATTTTTCTATTACACCTAATTTCTAATTTATTATTTTATCTAGCGCATTTATCGCGTCATTTCGGTGGCCAATCATCAGATCCTGTATGTAAATAAACATATTAGTAAGCACTAATGTTTCAATAATAATTTTATATTTATTACCATTAGTTCTGACCGCAAATGATTTGTTAATATACATAATAGCTTTTGAAAACGTGACGCTAAATTGATGTGAGATTTGAAACACGTGAAATGATTTTAATAATTAATGATTTTATTTATATAAATAGAACTCGTTAAGTATTATTTTAATAGAAGTTGAGGGGGAATTGAACAAGGTAGTCATTTATATTTTTTTTGTGTTTGTGTTGAACATTTGGGTTTGTGAATATAATATCATGTAATTTGTTGAGCAAATATTCATAAAACATTGACATCATATTTTATCTTGAGAAAATATTATGATCACTCTTATGATGAAAATGATTTTCATATTTTAATTTGCAGCTGTTGTTTATTCGTTTCATAAAATGTACATTTCGTTAAAGTTTATTAAATTTATAAAATTAAAAAATCATTAATTTATTTTAAATAAAGCTATATTTAATCATACACGCCAATATTCATACGTCTTTTATCAAACAAATTACATTTTCAGATGTCGAAACTGATTTTGGCTCTATTGCTGGTCGCTTTCGTGGTGTCCACGTCTGCGTACGTGGTCAGGAGAGTAGTGTACCAGCCTCAATACCTGTTCCCCAGGTACTATCATATTCCAGGGGATATGTTCAGCGACCCTTACTTCATGTCCAGGTACCAAGCGATGTATGTCAAGTGAAGAGTTAAATAAATAATATGAAAAAAATATTTGCAATTTCATTTTTATTATTCCAACAAATAACGAGACAAGCATGCCATTCGTCGGAAAGTAATACGGCCGCTTATAGATAGTAGCAAAACCAAACAACACCATGAATTACAAAGCAATGCTTAGCATAAGATGTTAAGTCTCAATAATGGAAAATTGCGGAGTACAAAATTGTAGAAATATAAAAAATACACCCAACAATCTCAAATTACTGACCTCATACTAAAATCGATTATTGTATCGAGGAAATCAGAAACTACGAGAGAAGTATGCATAAAATATATTTGAATAACTTAATTATTTGATAACTGAATAATAACCCTGTTTCACCAACATTTCGATTTTTCTATTTTCGATCAACCTCAGAGAAAGCAGATTATTAATTCGAACTAAACTTTGGTATTCGTGAAATTGAGGATACTTTTCGAAGAAAAATGGAAATTCTAGCTTCCTTTAATGTACTATGATTGGATATTGTGAAAAGATCACTTTGTATTTTTACATGTACAATATGCTGAAATGTTTTTTATTGTTTATAAAGGATTTTATGTATTGCAAAAAATCTTACTTTAAAATGCTGAATCATCTGATTTTACCATCAAGTCAGTTCAAATGGAGTCCCCCTTGGTATTAAGGTAATCGGTCATTTATGTTAAGTTGCCGACATCTGTATCAGCCCCACTGCAGGGCACGCTCCTCCTCTATAATCCAGAGTATTATTGCGAGGGGATTGGTCATATCCACCACGGGCCTAGTGCGGGTTGGCGGACTTTACATAACGTAGACATTCTTACAGTCGCTATGGTATGCAGACTTCCTCACGGTGTTTTCCTTTACCACTATCGTGCTTGGTGATTTATAAGCTATTATAAAGAATCATGACACAAGACAGGTACGTAGGGAAGGGTGCCTGTGTAGATATTGAGCGTATAATTTATTAAAAATCTTGTTTCTTGATTCTTATTTTATACTCAAGTATTGATCAAAACGAAATAGGCTAGATAAAGAATAAGATTTAAAACAAAATTTATAGATGTAAACTGGGTTACCGGATAACAAATAAACTGATGTAAAAATATATATATGCTTGATAATATTTGATACCCTAATACAATATAAATTATCATTATTATTGTTGTAAGTTAATATAATACTTATACAGTCAACGATCTGTGTTAATTGGCTTAGTCATGCTAACCCAAATATTTTTACTGGTGATAGGTCTCTGATGTGGGATAAGCCGCATGGGTAGGTACCACCTCAATGTCTATTTCTCCCGCCAAACAGCAGTGTAAATGCACTATTATGTTCCGGTTTGATGGATATTGTAGCAAGAGTAACTACTGGACAAACTGAGACTTAACAGCGTCTCTCAGAATGGATAGCATAGTGGAATGCAATACATTGCTTTGTAATTATTCATGATGTTTGGTTTTCTTACTGTGCCATTTAATAAAACAAGTGATTGACAGCCTCCGTGGCGCAGTTGGTTAGATGCAATGACGTTTTACAAATAGACACGTCATACACTAACATAATGGCACAAAAAAATGGCGAGATGCGTATTGTTATTTCAAATTGGTTCGAAGAAAGAGTAAAAAAGCAAGAAACATAAGTAAGAAGAAGATGAATAGACATCGCTAGTTACGTAACAATAAGTGCCGCACGGTTATTGGCCAAAGCGCGTGTGACGTAGCACCAAGCATGAAGTACGGGATGACGTGGCAGGAGCTGTCAAACGTTGCCATGAGAGCGAATTTATTAATTTTATTCAATTAAAAATTAAATTAGTGCGTACTTGCGCACTAAATAAAATATTTTTTTTGTTTCACAGTTTCAGAATCATTTGTACTTTTTTTTAAATCACTTTAATCTATTCTTCCGCATTTCGTTTCGAGAATACAGATAGTCAGAGAAACGTGTATCCGCGACACTGGTTGAAGCGTGACTGATTGCGCGTGCGGCAATTACCTCCCAAACGGCTTGCCATTATAAAGCTCGGACAACGCATCTATGCTTTATAAACATCTTAGGTTAGATGCCGCCTGTGAAACGAGAGGCCGCGGGTTCGATCCCCGCACCGAGAGAAATGTTTATGTAGCCCACAAATATTTCTTCCGGGTCTGGGTGTTTGTGAGACCGAAAAGTCTCTCGTAGTTCCTGATACCCACGACACAAGACTCGATCTTAGTGTGGGGTCAGGACTATGTATGTGACTGTTGGGTGTTATTATTATTAAGTCTCGATGAAATATACAGATATGTTAAACCAGATGGTACTTAAAAAAACAAAACAAAATATAAATTACCAATATTTCTTTATTTACATTTTATTCACACACCCGTTCACTTCTTAAGATAGATCCGTCCATAGGGATACGCCGAGGGATAGTAGGACATGGCGTACCGATAGCTGGGGTAGTTGTATCCAGGGTAGTTGTAGCCAAGGTAATTGTATCTCGGGTACATATAACGGAACTGGTGTAAAATGGGTGTCACGACCACTTCAGACTTCTTCTCAACTTCCACAGCCGGTTTGGCGATGGCAACCGCCACCACAGCCAGAAGAAGGACGAGGAATAATTTGTTCATCTGAAATGAGAAAAAAGTAATATTTTTCTTTAACGTACATTGTTGTACATCTGAGTAAAGGTCACTTAATTCCTTAATTTTCCCTATTCGCTGCTGTTAGTTAAAATAAAGAAGTTAAAAATATTATGGTTTGATTTATTTCTTTAACCTATATTTTTGTACTTCTGGCTAAAGATCACTCAACTTTTTCCATTTGTCCCTATCCGCTGCTGTTAGTTCAAATCTACGGTTAAAAGTATGCTATTAAATTATCATCATTGTTTCTATTAGGAAGTTCTGACTATACCACGTTAGTCCAGTGCGGGCTGGTGGATATCCAGAGCCTCATTTGTTATTTAGCAGGGTGTACCACGCGAAGGTAAGGTTTGGTTCCTGGGAGGTGTTAGTGAGGATCCCAAACATTCCGTACTTAGGGGAGGTCTTTACTTAGTAGTGAGTTAATATAATTATGATTATTCTGCTTTGGTATATGGTATAAAGTGGTAATTACTTTTGTTTGTTTTAGTACACCGAAAATAAAACGAGATTAAAATAAAATACGATGGAAAGCACAGAGGTCTTATCGCAGTAGGCAAGGCTGAAATAAATATAACAAAAAGAACGTAATGTCGAATTAAGAACCTCCAGAAAAAGGAGGTTTTATGAAGTCGATTAAAAAGTAAAGTGATTGTTATTCCTTATAGTAATATCAAGATAATTTCCTTTGGTTGTTAAATAATTTAATATATATTAAGAACTTTCACATTTCTCACCTTGTACGAAGTCAAAAAGATACCCAGCTACACTGTCACTCAGAGGAGAACGTAAACATTTATATGAACAACGTAATTACACATCACATTAATTAATTATAGTTTAATTACGAACGTTTGCGGCGCATATTGTTCGTACATACTGACCGCCATTAAAACCATATTAATATTTGAATTATTAATTGGCAGTTTAATTCTGTGACAGTAAAATGATAGACCTGTTATAATAAGGAAAATGGTCTTTTCTTTATTTATATATCGTATTTTTATTGAGAACAGCAAAGAATATTCAGATTTTTTATCTCACTCCCTTCTATTCGTTCCTATTTATGCAGAATGTGGGGTGAATTAGGATAACCTCAATCCGTAGGAAGTAGGCCGCAAATACAAGTTATACAAATCATTCAAACATTCACACATACACCCACATTTACACAGTTTTCCCCAACTCTTATGAAATTTAATTTCACTGATCTCAATGACTTTATACTAAGTTTAAATATTTTATTTTGGTCTCTAAGTTGTATTAATATTATGTTGTTCATTGGAATAAAACTATTACTTACTTTTTACTTTAATTTTTATTCTCTAATCTAATTTTTATTGTCTATTACTCCCGCTAAACAGCTGTGTACTCGTAAATGCAATGTTGTGTTTCGGTTTGATGGAAATTGCAGCCAGAGTAACTACTGGACATATCGAGACTGAACTTCTTATGTCCGATTTCGATTACTTTACAGCTTTTGTGATCACGAGGCAGACTGGAGTATTCGTCTTCAATTCAGTCATTTCAATGTGTGACATTCGCGTAAATCTAAGAAAGTATAATATTATATTGTTTTTTTCTTAGTTTTAATAATTTTCACGGATCTCAATCTCATGTTTAAATATATTTTTAATCTCCACAACGAATTAGATAAATTGTATAAGTTATAGTATAATTTTAAGATTGTTTTAAAGTGTTCTTTAATTACTAAAGTGTACAATATCCGACTCTACTTATGCATATCATGTAACTGCTTGTTCTCGATGGCGACAAGAGGGGCATATACGTAAATTATTGGGACATTTGAAAGATCAAACGATCTTGATATCTCACATCGAAGACACATTTTACAAATGAAAGTTCCTTAATAACACGAGAAACAGAAAACAAAATAATTTTACTAGTATAAATTGGCTCTATAACACAAGACACAGAAGACAATAACGAAATTCTACTAATATAAATCCGAATCAGTTTAAAAAGACAAAAGACAACCAAAGCATTGCACAACAAAAAGAATCCTTCCAGAGACGCCAGGTGTCCCAATGTGATTTATATCGGGACGTTTGAACGGTTCCCATCGAGACTCGGGACTCAAAATTTCACAGACTGCCAATTGGAGTTTTGCAAGAATTTCGCGAAATGTAATCACAGGTAACGGGTTCTTTGCTTTATTTCTCGGTGGCAGGTGCGACGTGGAATATTTTGCGCTAGTCTACAAGTAATGTAGTTTCATACTTTCTCTCTGTAATGCTGAAAGTTTTAAGATTTTTGATCGGGTTTAGAGCAGGGCTATATTATTGGATGATTGTTTTATGTGGTGATTTTTTTACTCGATAATTTTATATTTCATTTTGAATGACAATTTATGTATGCAATTTCGTGTATTGTATTACCATGTACTAAAACGGTGAAGAAAAACATCATGAGGAAACCTGCATACTATATATAATATTATAATACTATATATAATCTAAAAATAATAAATATTGTGGAGGAGACAAAAAATTCGATAACTAAAATAAGTTTAAAACTTATTAAAAAAATAATAATAACTTTAACGATCAAACCTGTTAAAATGTGTACGAAGTAATAACATGTAAAATTGCACTCATATGACCAATTAATATCATCATCCTTATAAATAACACGCCACCTCACAACAGAACCCGCCCCTAGTTGATAGTCGGGTGGAATATTAATCATCCCTAAGCACCAATTCACCCCACCCATCTTAGAAGGATTTAAAACAAATTAAACGGGCTAAGTACTACGTTGTTTACTTACATTTTAGTAAAGTTTTAACTTATTGGAAAATACTTGAGGTAAGTACGCTTAGCCGTCGATGAGTCTAAGGAAACTTCTCAATAAATCCTTTCTAGATCTTGATTATGCAGATTTTAAAGCTTGTATCCGTTGAGGCGAGATAATTCATCAAATGATTTCTCCGCGTAATTGATATAAAAAGCTAACGCCAGTAGTAATAGGTAGTTTTTAAACCTAGTGTAGCTGTATAATATTTAGTTCCTTCGCTCAAACAGAATTCAGAAGGCGTTGGAAAGGCACAGAACATTCGAAAATTTAACAAACTGTCTATAATTAAGGCCGTATAAAGTTAATATTGCTAGTTTGGTTTATTATAGGATAAAGTTCATGTCCACTATTTCTGGTATCACTACATAGTATAAAACAAAGTCGCTTTTTCTGTCCCTATGTCCCTTTGTATGCTTAAATCTTTAAAACTACGCAACGGATTTTGATGCGGTTTTTTTTAATAGATAGAGTGATTCAAAAAGAAGATTTATATGTATAATATGTACATATTATTGTACAGAAATATATTTGTACCCGGGCGAAGCTGGGCCGGGTAGCTAATTTACAAATATTTCGTCCCTTGAAAGTTGTTCAGCCACAGACGTTTCCGCTCCATCCAACTTTACAACTTTCCTTCCTCTTTCTCTTCTAGCTGTCTTTTTAAGACAGCTAGAAGCTAGCTAGCGGCTACTATCATCGTTGTAAGAGGTATCATTTTCTTCCACTGGAACATAGAAGATGCATAAATGACTTATGTTTTCTAATGAAATTGGCCAGAGGATCTATTGACTGTCCTTACCTTCTCTCAAAGTTATCGATGCGCACCAATCAGCTGAGCTTTAGATTAAGACCATTATTATGCACACCATCCACTAATACAAATTATAGAACAAATTCGTTTTTAATACGCAGTTCAAATACTTTTAATAGATTAGACCCTAAATTGGATATTGACTTATTTTGTACAACAATAAATAAAGTTAAACATGTATTAACAAAAGAATATTTCTCAAGTTATAATTATGGCTGAACATATAATGTTTGAAAGTGTAAATTCAAATAAGTATTTATTTCAATATTAATATATTATATTAGGTACTACATAGTTAATAAGAATAATTATAAGAGGTAACAATCGTGTTTATAAATCGGTGGAGGCTTGTAATTAGCTATAGTTATATGTAAGATTAGTTATTTGTATTTGTTATTTGTCTGTAAGCTTCTCTAAAATAAATAAAATAAAATAGTATTCGATCTTAGGTCTTTTATTGTGAATAAATCTTTCAGCACCATCTGGATGTTTTTGGATTTTCAGTCTTCTGTAATTGCCATTGTATCTGGATAAGTATCTTATTGATTTACAGATGTTCTCTATAATTCATCTATCTGTAACATAGTCATGGTAGCTATTTCAATCCCTTGTTAAAGATAGATAGGATATAGAGAAGGGCCGTTAGTTACGTATTATGCTTAGTACCAATAAGTGTTATGAAAGCAAAGATTTACAATTAAAAGTTATTCCACCTCTTCATTTTTAGTAGATTAAAATAACCGACAGAGCAAATTAAATGAATTCATTCAAAGGCAATCTAGCCGACCTCAGGGATTCAAACAGGAGCACAAAAACAGCAATTTGTACACGTTGCTAATTTAGTCCGAAGTTGTAACCATGGCGTAATTGCAACATTACATACAACGCTTTTACACTGCCAAACCTTTGTATGTAAATAGGTCCTTGGAGGACGAAAGAGCCAAGAAATCCTAATTCCTTCTGCAAACGATGCTTATGTGTTTATGTAAATAGGACTTAACCCTTGCAGGGGTCGGCCCCAAGGCTCTTGACTCGTTCAAGTGCGGGAAACCGATGTTTCGATGTAGGTTTGTGTTTGTTCGATACAGTTAATCTGTGTTGAACGTCTGGCTTTGTTGGAGATTTCATTGTGGTGTTTCGGATGTTAAGACGGTTGTTTTAAAGGCGTGAGTACTTGAGTTTTGAATTCGTAACCGGCTGGATATCGACCATTAAAATAAGTGTAAATCTCGTATTATTAATACCGTGACAATTATGCAACTGATTGTAAGGTGTAGCGCAATCCAGCTAGACTGTTTAACAGCAAGTATTGGTCATATTTCACCTCTCTCCGGTAACCACAATTATATCGGTGTGAACAAACGTAATAACATCAAAATATCAACATGCTTTAGACTTTAGTCAATCTTGAAATCTCATAATATTTGTCATCAAATATTAAACTTCAAGAAAGCTGTGCTCAAACGCTTGGTTTAACTAAACGTCTGTTAACATGTTGTAGATTATGTCACTCGAAAATTCATATAATGCTATTAATATGGTTTTCAATATTCGCTTAATGGGTTTGTGTTTCAAAGGGTAATATCCTTCAGATAATGTATTAGTCGGGTTCGATTGATTTACATTGGTAAGTACTAAGTTCCCAAGGGTCTAAATTTACATCCTTGTGAAGTAACTCTTAGCGTTGTAGGTATTATTACCCGGGTTAGGGATAGCCTTCAAGGCAATTTTGGCGAAAATGAAGAGACCCGACGAAAGGTCCCGAAATCTAATTAATATTATTAAGAGGAAATATTTGATTTTTTCCATTGAATAGACTCTGAAACTACTTGACTGATTTGAACAATTCTTTCACTATTAGAATCCTATATTATGCCTAATGAACATAAGTTGTAAAATATTTTGAACACAAGAGTGTATCTGCACCCGGGTTGAGTCAGGCCGGGCTGCTTGTAATGTTGAAATACAATGTAATACTTGAAATATTAGAAGTACTCGTTTTAGTTTATTTTGAGTTGGCAACATTTATTGTATATAAAAAAAATTCATTATTTCCACAAACCTGTCTTCACGTGTCTATTGTTTTGCTTTCTGTTCATTATTTTGTTGCTTGTAATATTTTTATCAATAAAGGCCTTTAAAACGACTATAGGTTATTGGCCCAAGCCACGAATATATTAATTAGAAGATTGAAGGCCAAAAGTAAAGCAGAAAAAGAAAAATTGCAAAAACGTCAGTGTGTGGAGGTTATGAAAAAACGTGCTTAGTAACCGAGTTGCACGGAAGGAAAATCTGTTAAAATACACGATGGACGGGAGTAACACACATACAGTTATTAGACTGGAAGGAATTAAGAATTGGAATGTTTGGAAATTCCAAACAATGGTATTATTGCGAAGTCAAAATTTACTTGACATCGTTGAAGGTAAACGACTAAAAGGAGGAAATTCAGAAGAACAGAAAGCGTGGCAGACTATGGATGCTAAGGCTCAAACTTTTTTAGTGACCAGAATGACGGAGGAAGTGATGATACATATAATAACTTGTACTACTGGAGCAGAGATGTGGCGAAAATTAAAAAGTATTTTCGAACAAAGTAGTGAAACAAGTATTCATATAATTCAGCAACGATTTTTTCAATATCAATATGAAGAAGGAATGGAAATGTCAGTATTTTTATCAAAAATACAAGAGTTACAAAACCAGTTGAAGCAGATGGGTGAAGTCATTTCCGAAAAGTTTGTTATTACAAAGGTGTTAATGTCGTTGCCAGATATTTATAAACACTTCATATCCGCGTGGGAGTCTGCGCCGGACGATAAACAAACATATGATAACCTTGTTTGTCGTTTGTTAGTAGAAGAGGAACGATTAAGACAAAAAGGAGAAGTCGCTTCAACATCGTCCGCGTTTGCATCAAAGTTAAATGTCCAGAAATATAGCGTGAAGAAAAAGAATGTAAAGTGCTTCAAATGCAATAAGATGGGGCATTATCAAACTGAATGTGTGAGTAACGTGAACAATAATAATGTAAACAAGAGAGAGAAAAGATGTTACTATTGTAATAAGATTGGTCATAACAAAAGTGACTGTTGGTTTAAGAAAGGAAAAGAGAAAAATGCATTTGTAGTGCAACATACACATACAGAATGTTATGAAACATCAAAATGGTTGGTGGATACAGGTGCCAGCGAACATATGTGTTGTGATAAAAATTTGTTTTCAACTTTTACGCCAATAACTATGCAAAGATCTGTAATAGTAGGTGACGGTACTCAGATAAGTGTCATCGGATGCGGACAGGTGGAGTTAGAAGTTTATAATGGTCATAGATGGATCGAAACAACCATAGAGAATGTATTATGTGTGCCAGATTTAAAAGCAAATTTATTCTCAGTAAATTGCGCAGCTGACAAAGGTTATGTCATGGTGACGGATCGAAATAATTGCAAATTTTTTAAAAATAATGAAATACGAGCGTTGGCGAATAAAATCGGAAACATGTACATAATGGATGTTCGTTACAAATCTGCCTTTGCAAATGTAACCGAGATGAATTCAAACATTAATGAATGGCATGAGAAACTTGTGCATCAAAATGTAAAAGATGTAAAAACCGTGTTGGCAAATAACAACATTAAAGTATCGGATGAGGGCCTAGAAAAATGCCAAGCCTGTTTGGAAGGAAAAGCGCACCGCTTGCCCTTTAGTCTCAGCGATACAAAAACGACCAAAACATGTGAGCTAATACATGCCGACGTGTGTGGTCCCATGGAGGAAATGTCTGTTGGAGGATCAAGGTATTTTTTAATATTAAAGGATGATTACTCATGTTATAGAACTGTATACTTTCTTAAGAAGAAGGGAGAGGTGGTAAGATGTATTAAAGATTTTATTAACAAAGCAGAAAATGTGTCAGGTAATAAAGTAATAAACTTCAGAAGTGACAATGGTTTGGAGTTTATAAATAAGGAATTATTCAATTTTTTCTCAGATCGTGGTATAGTACATCAAACTTCTGTTCCCTATACACCTCAACAAAATGGCAAGGCAGAGAGGGAGATAAGAACTTTGACAGAAGCAGCAAGATCGATGCTGTGTGCCCGAAATCTTCCAAAGAAATTGTGGGCGGAAGCAGTGAACACTGCAGCTTATGTTATAAATAGAACTGGTAAAAGTAAAGAACCAGGTAAAACACCATATGAAGTATTTGCAAATAAACGATTTGATCTTAATAAATTACATATTTTTGGCACACCTGTATCTGTCCATATTCCAAAAGAAAAAAGGAAGAAGTGGGATGCTAAAAGTGAGACTGGAATTATGGTAGGTTACGGAGAATCCGTAAAAGGCTATAGAATATTTTACCCAGAAAAGAATGATGTGCTAATTAAGAGAGATGTTATATTTTTAAAACCATGCATTGCGAAACAAGAGAAAGTAAATCTAGAATTTGTAAATGAAATACCAAGCAATGAAACACCAGTCCATAATGACCCAAATTTAATGGATGATAGTATTACAGTTTCAAGGGAGACAGATGAGACGAGACATGAAGATGAGGATAGTTTATATAAACCAGAAGAAACAAGTGATGAATTCAGTGAATGCGATAGTGGAAATGAGCCGCTGCCAGCTTCACCTCGTCAAAGCAAACGTGTCAGAAAACAAACACAATTTTATAATTGTCAAAATGTCTACACTGTGGAAACAGAACCGAGCACATATAAGGAAGCCATGGAGAGAAGTGATGCTTGTCAGTGGGAAGCAGCTATCAAACGGGAACTGGAGACCCTGAAAGCGAATAATACATGGACAGTGTGTCAAGTACCTGAAAATCAAGACATTGTTAGTAGTAAGTGGGTTTTTAAACTTAAGAAAATTGATAATAATATTCAGTATAAAGCTAGGCTGGTTGCCAGGGGATTTGAACAGAATGATGCATTAGATTTATATGAAATTTATTCATCTGTTACTAAATTGACAACCTTTAGATTATTTGTTTCAGTTGCTACTAAATTAAACTTAGAAATACATCAAATGGATGTCACTGGAGCTTTTCTATATGGGGATATAAAAGAAAATGTGTTTATTAGGTTACCAGAAGGGGCCTATAATGGTTGTGAGAATATTGTCAAACTTAATAAGTCTTTGTATGGACTGAAAAAGTCACCTAAGTATTGGAATGAAAAGTTTAATGAAGTAATATGTAAAGAAGGTTTTGTTAAGTCAAAGAATGATCCGTGTCTGTTTTCAAAATGTAATGAAAATGATGAAACCTATATATTACTGTATGTTGATGATATTTTGATGTTTAGTAGTAATAAACAATTGATAAGTGATCTTAAGTCAAATTTACAGAAAGTATTCAAAATGAAAGATCTAGGATTAGTTTCAAATTATCTTGGTATTAGAATTAAACAGAATTTTAAAGATTGTGTAACAGAATTAAGTCAGAAATCGTATTTAGAAAGTGTATTAAAGAGATTTAACATGGAGAATTGTAAGCCTGTATCTACTCCTATTGATCAAAATTTTAATAGAAACATTTTAGACATAAAGGAATGCAAATCAAACAAACAAATAGAAAATATATGTAGGAAAATGATAGGGAGTTTAATGTATGCCATGTTAGGCACTAGGCCGGACCTTTGTATAGCTGTATCTATATTAAGTAGATACCAGAATAATGCGAGTGATGTATTATTATCTCATTTAAAAAGAGTTTTAAGATATGTTAAACACACTTTAGATTATAAGTTAGTTTACAAATGTGATGGTGATGGGCTTGTAGGGTATTGCGATGCAGATTGGGGTGGCGATTTGAAAGACAGAAAGTCTACCACTGGTTATTGTTTCAAATTTTCTAATTGTCTTGTATCATGGTGTTCAAAGAAACAGTACTCGGTGAGCCTATCATCAACTGAGGCTGAGTATGTTGCAGTCAGTATGGCAGCTAGTGAGTCTTGTTGGTTAGCAAATTTACTAAAGGACTTTAATATTGTAAATGTGTATCCAGTACCTATATATTGTGACAATCAATCTGCCATAATGGTTGCAAATACTGATAATATTAAGAGACTAAAACATGTTGATATACGATATCATTTTGTCAAAGAGTTGATTAGAGATAATAAGG
Organism: Hyles euphorbiae; assembly: GCA_023078785.2. NCBI lineage: Eukaryota > Metazoa > Arthropoda > Insecta > Lepidoptera > Sphingidae > Hyles > Hyles euphorbiae. The sequence goes on from CM041051.1 coordinate 16,707,764, forward strand.
TATGTTTGATATATGTAAACACTGGAGATCAGATTGCCGATATGTTCACAAAATCTTTGAACAAGGAATTATTGCTTAAATGTCTAACTGGATGTGGTTTAAAGTAAATTGATGTTATTATTTTTTATTGTTTGTTCATTCAGTTAATGTACATGTATTACATTGAGTGGGGGTGTTGAAATACAATGTAATACTTGAAATATTAGAAGTACTCGTTTTAGTTTATTTTGAGTTGGCAACATTTATTGTATATAAAAAAAATTCATTATTTCCACAAACCTGTCTTCACGTGTCTATTGTTTTGCTTTCTGTTCATTATTTTGTTGCTTGTAATATTTTTATCAATAAAGGCCTTTAAAACGACTATATGTAATTCATATATACACACGTAAGTAGTTTCAAACCACTCGAGATTTCTTGAAATATTTACTAAAACGTCCAGTGCGCAGTCTAAGTTGTATTTTGCACTATGTTTATCACCAGAACCAATCTTAATAAACCAACAGACAACAAATGAGTTTGGTCCAACAGTTCTCAACTTTAGCAATAAGCTACGGTTAATCTCAGAGCTGAAGGTGGTCCGAAAGACAAGCGTCTGGATTTCTACCGGCATGCCAAAGAGATTATATGCTGATTATTGGACAATCACACCTGCCCAAATAACTACCACCGTACAAAGCGGTAAGGAACTCATCTTGATGTCCTTTGTTAGTGTTCCGCCTTCGGCTACAGTTTTTTTTGCTCTCCACTTGATTCTTTCATATTTTTTTTTATTGCTTTGAATGGCGAGACGAGCATGCCGTTTGCCTGATGGTAAGCGATGCGACCGCTCATGAACAGTAGCAAAACCAAACGACACCTTGATTTATAAAGCAATGCTTGGCATTCCACTGCGCTCGCCATCCTGAGACACAAGATGTTAAGTCTCAATATGTTCAGTAGTCACTCTGGCTACAAGGTCCTTCAATCCGAAACACAACAGTGCATTTAAACTGCTGTTTGACGGGAAATTCTAATTGCTAATGCCGTCCAGCTAGAGTACCGAATGGCATCAGACAGCGGTCCCATAGTATTCCGTACTATTATGTCGGCTTGCTAATAATTGTCTGGGCAGCATAATTGTGTAGCCATGGGACAATACAAACCTGTTGCTTCACATCGGTTTCCCGTGATGAGCCTGGAACTGATTGATACTAGTAGAACCGACTGATTTCTAACATTATTCAAGGTATATTACAATGTGGCTGTAACACAAAATATACCAATATTCTATTAACAACAAAACCTAAACTTTGTAAGTCAGGATCAGGCAATGTGAAGTCTTTGCCTACCCCTTTGGGATATCTACAAGCGTGACGTTTTTGTATGTATATGTGTATGTAAGACCTTTGCATGAGATATTATTTTCCCCTACTAACTCTTCTATCCACTGGCCTTGTGAAGCTTCTCGTGAAGTTTCGTTAGTCTCCTAGAATTTATTACACCAAAATTTATTATTAAGATATTTCCAGCTTAGTCTGAAATGTACGTTGTAGTGGAATTTTTCATACGAGGATTTAGCTTCGGAACCCGAAAAATGTCTTGTAATATTTAAGCCTGCGCTTAGTTACAGGAAAATAGGAAAATGAGGTAAATACGATTTCTTGGCCAGCTTTAAAATATTTATTTTTAATGATACGAGAAAGTGACTACTGCTATTTTGATGGATATTGTACTGAGATTGAAATCCCGCGAATACTGATAGTAGTCTCGTGGATTTTTTTATTGCACTGGTCCAGCAAACGAGCAAACAAGTCACCCGATGATAAGTCGCCACTGCCCATGTTTAATTAGTTGTGGTTGTTATAACTAATTAAACACGGATGTGGTAAATGATGATAATTCACGTTGATTTCTGATGAGTCAGTGATACCGTTGAAGGAGTTGCGAAGGAGCTTGCAGATTCAATCTGAGATGACTCAGTTATGAGAATGACATCAGCGTGTCTCTAACATTTCCAATTCGGAAATCTCACTCATCACAGGAATCACAATAGCCCAAGCATTACTTATGTTTGGTTTTATGTGCAACAATATTGCCAATCATCATTCTTTTTTGTCCAAACCCATTCATACACCAGCAACTGTCTCCATCAACGCTCTGCTACTTAACGTGCTGTTAGGCAACCGATCCTGATAGTTCGTTTTGATTTAAAAATACGATATCCACAATAAAACAGGTTTATTAAAAGAAATTAAACTGTTACAATTTTAAAAATAAAGCATATTGAAGAAAATTGACTCAGCATTATTGCAGTGGAATATTATAAAAGCCAACGTAACGTAGAAAAAAATATGCTAAGGTTTCAATAAATATATCTATGGTAGGGTTGTCACAGTACGTCGTAAGGAACATAATCAATTTCTATGTATTTATTTCCTCAAGTCGCTGTATCTTATAACTTGTACCGATGCAAAACATCTATGAGATATAACAGTCACAAATCAAGAGGCTTGTACGACGACGTAGACGCGGTCAGTTCTATGGGCAACTGAATATCAATTGTTGAGAATTTTAATGAAAACAACAAAATTGGTACAATAAGCTACTTCCGTTTTTTTTATGGTATTTACCTACCAAAAAGTATCCAAATCTGAATTTTTGGAAATCTAGTCAGAATGAAGTAAGAAGGAAGGAAGTGCGTGGTGGCCTGTTGGTAAACGGAATAAACGCGGCTGCCAACATGTTCACGGTGGTCGCGGGTTCGAATCCCAGGGCACACCTCTGACTTTTCGGAGTCATGTGTGTATTGATAGTCAATCACCACGCACTAAAACGGTGAAGGAAAACATCGTGAGGAAACCTGCATACCATAGCGACTTACAAGAATTTCTATGGTATGTAAGTCCGCCAACCCGCATTAGGCCAGCGTGGTGGACTATATGGCCTAACCACTCTCAATCGTTCTCTCGATTGTAGAGTAGGCCCGTGCCCTGCAGTGGGACGTATATGGGCTGATACATACATAATCAGAATGAAACAAGTTACATTTTAAATTTTATAGTGGGGGTAAAAGAAAAGGGATGCAAAAAACGAGTGACGTCACTAGGCTTAAACATGAATTACAATTTGTACATGTATAAGACATGGTAAGATTTGATGTCTCCACTTAATTCGAAATCTTTAATTTCAAAAACATATTATCGCCTCATGTTACAAGCTATTTTAATTCTGTTTTGACATAAACGCTTTAAATGTATGGTATTTGTGTTTGTATGAAAATAATACAAAAAAACGATCATAGGCAAATAACAATACGTAAAATCAATTCAATCGCAGATTTGCTTTAATATTTATATTTTTTTAATTTTCCGACGTTTCAAATACTATACCGATTTCGTTGTCACGGGGCGGACTTAATTAATTCCATCAACAATGTCTCTCTTGAGTGGAATGTCCAGGTTTAGCCGACTACTGTGGTATAGGATGGAATAGCGTTTTGCTGTAGAACGTACATATTATGATATATCATTTTACATCATTATATAATACACAATACCAAATGTATATCAAAACACCCACAAAAAGGCTCCTAAAAACACGCAATATTTATGTGATACAATGTAGTGTTGAGTCTCAAGTTTATGTGGATTACGTTGAGCTCCGAATAGGGAATTATGAACGTTCAGTCGTTGCGTCCCTCGCAACACTTGCGCGGATTATCGCCACCCGTGTGGATAAACAGTAGCCCACGTGTGGGGCTATGAAATAAAGTTGTACAACACATTGTACCGACATTATTATGCTAATATTATTATGGGATTGGAACATTTTAGAAGCCTCTGTGGCGCAGCTGGTCACGCCGGCTGTGGAACTAGAGGCCGTATGTTCGATCCCCACACCGAAACTAATCTTTGTGTGAACCACAGGTATTTGTGCCCGGTCTGGGTGTTGTTGATATCGAAAAGTTTCTTGTAGTTCTCGATAGGTGCGACACAAGACTCGATCTTAATGTGGGGTCACGACTATGTATGTGACTGTTGGATGCATTAATTCATTATTTTGTTATTTTTTATTACTATGAATGGCCACAGCAGCATGCCATTCGCCTGATGGTAAGCGATACGACCGCTGATGAATAAGACGAAACAACACCATGAATCATAAAGCAATACTTCGCATTCCACTGCGCTCGCCATCCAGAGACATACGATGTTAAGTTTCAATATGTCCAGTAGTTACTCTATAAGTGATTATCTACACTAATATAATAAAGAGGAAAACTTTGTTTGTTTGTTTGTTTGGTTGTAATGAATAGGTTCAAAAACTACTGGACCGATTTTAAAAATTCTTTCACCATTCGAAAGCTACATTATCCACGAGTAACATATGTAGACTATATTTTATTTTGGAAAAAAATAGGGTTCCGTAAGATATTTGGATTTTTCGGACACAAACTGAAAAAAATCAACCAAAGAAGTTACTTATTTTGCGTACGCTGCCTAAACTACAAAAGATAGAACCATAAAATGTTGTAATTAATTGTAGATCTTATAAATATCTACAAAAAAGTCCGCGACACACTATACCTATCTATGTCGAGTGAGGCACAACAACCACATTTTTATTTAAAAATCTTGAATTTTTTTTGACTACATTTAAACGCGTTTATTTTACTCATGCTATTAATCCTTATCAAAATAAATTATTTCATCAATAAGTACAGTTTATGTTGATAATATTTGGTCTTTGAATGATTAAAATTGGACGTTTGGTTTTGAAGTTGTGGTGGAATTAAAATATTACGATTTCTGCTGCACAAAAATTTCATAAGGCAATCTTTATATGTACATGTATATGGAAAGACGGGATATAATAGAGGTACGGGAGAAGGCTGGGATAGCTGACAGATTTGATAGGATGAAATATAAATGCACGTTATAAGACGGGATGGATAATAAAGAGAAAGGACGGGATGGATTGGGAAGAGACTGAACAGACGGATGAGACGGGATTGAGCCGCACAGTAGGACAGCTACGTCAAGTTTAGGTATACAAGAGTTTATACGAAAAATAACATGTATTTGGTGTGGAGTGGAATCAAAAAATATATGCACCCAGACGAAGCTGGGCCGGGCCGCTAGTGATATTATATAAGTGAAAATATATACTGGGAAAGGCACTGCAAGCCGAAATACAGGTATTCACCTAGTTCGGCTTCAGAGGTGCCCAAAATATAACTTGTGTCACATTAGTCTTAGGGCCTTTTGTTTGTTTAAATGCTGTACCTCAAGTTTTATGAAATAAATAAAAAAAAAAAATGGTTGCCTGTAAAGTCGGTTTTACGGGCGAAGATTTTACGTGACAACGTCTTTTTCTCGGTAGAATATTTATTGATATGAATATAATTAAATTGCACAATAGGAACAAGGAATTGAATGAAAATAAGAATTGCACAAATTTTAACTATAGAAATATATTTTGTTTACTAAAACATTGTACATGTAATGACGAATCTAAGCACTCCATATTTTCACTACAGACACAGCTGACGATACTTTAACCACACGTGTGAACTTGTATTGTGACGCTTTCTTGTTTTTCCAACGCCAAGAACGTTCGAGAAAGACAAAGACAGAGACACAAGCATGCGCCGATTCAATGCGCCTAATTCTCTAGTGCTGCGCGCGCGGCAGACCGATCATAGTTGAGTGGGAGAGAGACGCAAGGCATTCGGCGGGCCTCTCTCTCGTTCGGTGACTCATCGTAACGTTACCGGGCGTTACACTTTTTCATAAGTGACTCCCAGCCGCAACCTAATTTAAGACGTTGTCACGTCAATAAATTTTTTGGAGGTAAAATATTTTTTTTTGGGGGGGTAATTTTTTGCGTAATTTGGGATTTCTGGCGGGGTCAATTTGTAGCCCTCACCAAGACGGTTCCGAGGATACCAAACTCGGTGGGTCTACGATCTATATTGGCCGAGATAGGATTGGGGGGGTGAGGTAAATTTTCGGGGTGAGTGTAAGGGAGGGGGGGGGGAGGAAGGTTTCGTGGGGAGGCTAACTTAAATTAATTGTTTTGGAGGTAAAATATTTTTTTTTGGGGGGGTAATTTTTTGCGTAATTTGGGATTTCTGGCGGGGTCAATTTGTAGCCCTCACCAAGACGGTTCCGAGGATACCAAACTCGGTGGGTCTACGACCTATGTTGGCCGAGATAGGATTGGGGGGTGAGGTAAATTTTCGGGGTGGGGGTAGGGGAGGGGGGGGGTAGGTTTCGTGGGGAGGCTAATAGGCACTATTTCGGAATAAGGGTGGGGGAAGGCAGGGGGGGGGCTATGGGACAATTTTGGAAAAAGTGGGTGAAACTGAAAAAAAATATAATTAAATTGAGTGGGAGAGAGACGCAAGGCATTCGGCGGGCCTCTCTCTCGTTCGGTGACTCATCGTAACGTTACCGGGCGTTACACTTTTTCATAAGTGACTCCCAGCCGCAACCTAATTTAAGACGTTGTCACGTCAAAAATATATGTAATATATCAACTCCTTATAAAAAAATTCTATGGTATGTAAGTCCGCCAACCCGCACTAGGCCAGCGTGGTGGACTATATGGCCTAACCACTCTCAATCGTACTGACGATTGTAGAGTAGGCCCGTGCCCTGCAGTGGGACGTATATGGGCTGATATATATATATATATATATATATATATATATATATATATATATATATCAACTCTGGCTACACTGTTCTTCAATCCAAAACACAACAGTGCAATTACACTGCTGTTTAGCCGGAGAAATAGACATTGGGATTATACTTACCCAGGCAGCCCTTCACATAATATGAGAGACCTACCACCAGCTGTTCTGTTATAACTCATAAAATAATACCCGAAAACCATCGATCAAATCGCTAACTCTACGGCCTATATAATAAATTCCCCAAACATTCCGTGTAGCCCGTAGCGTCGTCCGGCGAATTGTTTAGCGGTACGTACACATACGTCATACATACGTCACGAGTCAGCTGTCACATTGTATCACTTCGATGGTTGTGACCAGACATAGAGTGTGGAATGGGATATATTATAGACCTGGCGGATAAATTAATGCATAATATAGTTACACATTTATTGTTACACATTAATAAATAATGTACATTGATTTATTAAAAACGATTTATAACAATAGCACGGCGGATATCAGACTCCACTCCTCCGGCCCAATATTTCGAATTTGTAAAGACGTCAAGCAGGGTGACCCGTTATCACTAAAACTATTCACAAGTGCTTTGCAGGAGATTTTCAAATCCTTATCAGATCTCTGGGTGGAACGTGGCATTAACATCGAAGGCGAAAGGCTCTCTAACCTCCGATTTGCGGATGATATTGTCCTTTTCGCCTCTTCGGCCGACGAGTTGCAACAGATGCTCAACGACCTGAGCAGGGCAAGCCTTGGGGTTGGATTGATGATGAATCGGTCAAAGACTCAGGCTATGACAAATAGCTCCACATCGAGAATTGTTGTGGACGGAGATGAGATATTATATGTCGACGAGTATAATTATTTAGGTCAAATAGTCTCCTTCGACAACAGACAAGACCGAGAGATCCAGCGTCGAATAGACAATGCGTGGAAGGGCTACTGGTCCTTGAAGACATTTCTTAAGGGAAACCTTCCCATTTCCCTTAAACGTAGACTCGTCGACATGTGTATCTTACTAATTCTCACATACGGAGTTCAAACCTGGTCTTTGACCGAACTTCAGAGGTCCAGGCTTGGGGTTTGTCAAAGAGCTATGGAACGCAGCATGATAGGCGTAACACGCATGGACAGAGTGCCCAATAACACCTTGCGCTCCATAACCAAAGTGAAGGATGTTGCACTGAAATCGGCCGAATTAAAATGGGATTGGGCAGGTCACGTCACGCGAATGTACCCAAAGAGGTGGGCAAAGATTTCTACTCAATGGGTGCCTAAGGGCAAGAGGCCACGCGGCAGGCCTCGGAAAAGGTGGCGCGACGACCTCGACCAATTTGACAGCACTTGGGTGGCATCAGCAACTCATAGGGATAAGTGGAAGGAGTTGAGGGAGACCTTTGCCCAGCAGTGGGACAAAATAGGTTAAAAAAAAAAAGTAAATAATGTATGGTGATTAATCAATGAGAGACATTTTGGATTCACATTAATAAGATATAAAAGATAAAAGTAACATTTAAAAAAAAAGAGCTTTTGAAAGACCCAAGTAAAATAGTAAAAATAATTCATAATGAGTTTAAGGTTAGAAAATGAAGTGAAAATACATTTATTTTACTGTTAAACAACTAGGGTGCTTGAGAAATTTCTGAAGGTTCTCCTTAAGTCAATGTCACATAAATTATTGTATTTTCATCGGTCATCGATAAGAATACAAAATTGCAAGCCAATCTGACATTTTGAAGTGCTTGAAAATCTACTTCTAAGATTCCGTTACATACATACATACAGACGTTTTTCGTTTGTCAGTATCAAGATTTTACTTTTCCACGACAATTGAAGATTCTTTACTGGAAAACCACTTTTATTACTGAAATATTTGGTGCTATGGAGAATTATCTCTGTATTATGTCTGTATTGCACTTAGCCAATCGATGTATCCACAAGGAAAATAATGATGAGCTCATATACGTCCTATCAGCCAACCTATCAGTCAACCTATTAGTCCACCACGTTGACTTAGTGCTACATACTATAGAAATTCTTACAAACCGTTATGACATGCATTCCCATTTCATTGTCATTTATTTACTGTAACTGTGCATTGTGTTATAGTGCAAAAAACGATAAAAAAAAAAACATGCTGGTTTCCTCAAGGAAAACAAAGAAAAAAAGCCTTTTAAAACAATTTTGCTCTCTCAGCATTTAGCACTATAGTCTTGATATATCGTATTGGTCAATGTGTAGTCGAGCGTATGTGTATGTCTGTGACATGTCATATGTCTTCACGCTTGACGTATATAATGTTTCATTGGCGCCAGGGAATAAAATAGATTTATGTCAGGAAAATATTCCTTAGTTGAATATGGGAGTAAATGGTTGTGGGCGTTATGTTTGAATATTAGTCAGTCGTGGAGACATAAAGAATATGGTCGAGTATATATTTATATGAATAAATTAAGTGAAATTCGTGGTTTTGCACTGAGGTTGGTTGTATTTAGTTAATTTATTCTATGTAAAGTATTTTAGTATTTTTTTTATTAATTTATTTTTAATGTATCGTTAATAATACACAAGTTTTGTAAATCCCGAGAAGATAAAATAAACCAGTACTTTCCGAAGAACTCATGCATAAAAACTTCTATATATCATATAATATACATAAAGGTTTTTGAACTGAAATAAATGCACCCAACAGTCAATTATATGTCATGAGTCCAACCACTGCGCCAAAACAGTCAAAGAAGGAGCATCATATCATGATCCCGTCAGTACACAATTACTCCTAGAAGAAGAATTTCCTGCATGTATAAAAATTTCGATGTTTAAAATTATAATCATGCAACGCCATCTCTTGAAAGACTTTGTAAACGCAATTCAATAGCTCCACGGGTATAAAAATGATTTAGTACTTTCATAAAATAATAATTATTTCACGAAACTCAATTTATCTCCGCATTTATTAAAACTATAGCGGAGCGTAAATTTTGACGCGGCGAAATCTTCAAGAGCTCATTTTGAGTTCATGAAATTCCTTTAGAATTAACGCACGTGACGATTGTTTCAGTACGAGCATTCGCTGTTGTTCCATATTGTATGGATTGAGATGCGAACATTTGTAATAATGTAAAAAATAAAATCTTTTTAAAATTGTCTGATTGCATTGATTATGAATCCTTGTGATAGAGAATATAAACAAAATTATTTCAGCCTACACTGCCTAGGTGGCGTAGTTGTTCTACGATACGGTTACAAAACTAAGATCTTAGGTTCGAATCCCGGATCGAGCAGTGATATTGGATTTTTCTCTTCAGTATCAGCCCGGAGTACGGAATTTGTATCCGATAGGTATAGCAATTAACAATAGGTTCGTCTCTATCACTTCGTTGGAAGAAACAGACAAGGAATTCGTTTGGTTCCTGGTTGAAAAAGAAAAAGGCGTGAGTTTATGTATGTATGATGACAGGCTCGTCCCGTATCACATAATGAGATGGAACATATAGGGCGAAATGTGGGTGTACTAGTAGCACTTTGGAGATAAAAGCATGAGATTATGTGTATTTATTATGTATATATTCACACATAATTATTATTTCCAATTGACACCATCCTTCAAAATTCGCAACCCATACATGCTGCCACTAGAACTGTGAGGCTAATAGATCTACTAAATACCTCAACACACAACACAATAATTCAATCGTTTATCCATTAGCATATTCAATGTTGTAAACAATTAAATTCCGGTGTAGCCGCAACCGGCGCGGTATGCACGTAATTACATTAACTATGGCTGTTCTAATGGTAAATAGTACGAGATTTAAAAGTGCAATATACAAAAACACTGAATTAAATTGTATAAAAATATAATGTATTACCTGGTTGAAGGTCTCTCATATTATTTGAGAGGCCTTCTGGGTTGGTACCACTGCAATGTATATTTCTCCTGTCAAAAAACAGTGTAAATGTACTATCGTGTTCTGGTTTAAAGGAAAATATAGCCAGAGTATAACTACTGAACATATTGAGACTTAATATAATATTATTTCTCAGGATGGCGACTACAGTAGAATGCCAAGGATTGCAGTATATTGCATGGTGTTGTTTGTTTTTGCTACTGTCCATAAGCGTTCGTATTGTATACCATCAAGCTAATGGCAAGCTCGTCTAGCCATTAATTGTAATTAATTGTTGATATTCCGGTTTTCTAAATTCTGATTATATTTCTCCGTATTCGCCGTAAGTCGGTCTACTCGGCAGTTGGCATACTCTGTTGTACGCGGACGTTTATTTAACGTGAAATTCCGGTTGAAGTAGCGAGTGCTCTTTACCGGTCGACTGTGGCGCGTGTCTGTCGCGCCACAGTTACATTACTACGTGACTTAGCTTAACACGATGCTATGTCGTATTGCACACTACTATTTAATTTAATTCATATCCAAAAATATGCTACTATCTGCATTCTACTTGGCAGATACGCCACTAGTGTCAATTAAAGTCCATTTAGCTCATTGCTGCCTTAAACTTTCAAACAAAGTATTCGTATAATATACAGACCAGTACGCATACCCGATTGACCCGTCTGATAAAATAAATCCAAAATATTAGGGTTGTTGTTATGTTGTCTTTAATCTCTTACCTTTACACGCTAATAGGCTAATGACAACATAAGCCACTTCAAAGAAATCCTAAATGATGGATAATTATCAGTTAGTCGTCTTTACCATGTTCGTCTCAAATCAATCGGCAGTAGTTTTAAAACTTTTCAGTAGTTCGCGTTTATTTACAACTTAACGCGATCCGAGTGCTCTCTACCGGTTGCGCTCGTAAACGCGAGACTTAACGATATTTTTACGTGACTCCTATGAATGGTTGTAATCTAGATTATAAGAAAATATTTTGCAATCAATCAGTAGAATAATTTTATTTACGTATGGATTTCCTAGTCCATGAGAAAATCTGTTTGTTAATTGTAAACCTTCCTAAAGAATCCAAAGAAACTTATAAGAAACAGTCAGTGTTCCAGACACGAAGTTCGTCACCCATCAATCGGTATTTTTATATACTAGGATAAATTCTACAGGGCACCTTAAAGTAAGCCCAGTGTAGTCCGGGGATATCCACCGGTGCAGCATCTATGCTGGCCTGATTAAATTTTCAGTAGTAAGTTCACGTTTATTTACTGGATATTTCCAGTTAACGCGATCCTAGTGCTCTCTACCGGTTGCACTCGTAAACGCGCGACGTGACGATGTTTCTACGTGACTCCGAGTAACACGCTGAAACGTCATGTCTTTGTGTTCATACAACTTTATATGTTTCTTAATCAGGACTTATATGGCTTAGACGACATTAATATCCTTCTATGATATATTTTGTACGGTGTGTAAGTAGGTAACATAACACTGGTACTACGTGTACGGTCGTGAAATAGAATAAGTGCAAACTAAATTATAGCTGATTTAAGGGTAAAGAAAAATCGTGAGGATATGTTCCATTCTGTCTGAGAGTTGTTCACAAGAATGAAAAGAGTATACTAAATGAACTAGCGCTAATACAAATTGGCTTGTCTAGTCTAAATTCCATACATTCTGATTACATTCTCAATAATGGAATGTGTATGCGCAAACACTGTAGCATTAAAAGTTATGTGGTGCTTAATCTGTACAAAAAGGCACTTCTGTAACTACCAAGCAAAGCGATGGACGAAAAAAAGTTCATAATACACTGGTTATTAAGAATTATAATAGGATTATTTCCATAACCAAAGAAATTAAGCGTGAAGGATAAATCAACTTCCGGACTTGCTAATAAGAGACTGCTAGTTTGGTTGAATGTTTGGCCGGCGTCCAAGAAAATTAGGTTTGATCTAGATTTACTGTGAACCTAGATGTCGCCTACATTTTACACTAACTTATTAAGTTCCTAGCGATAGCTGCTGATTCAAGTGGATGCAGGAGTGGACTTAAAATTAAATTTTGTACGTTTATAAGGAAGTAAAAAAATCAAAAATTCTGATGTTGGTGGTATCTACGTCTTTGTTATGTAGGAGACTGCCTGGGTAGGTACCACCGGAATGTCTAATTCCTCCGCCAAGGAGCAGTGTAAATGCACTGTTTTGTTCAGGTTTGAAGGAAATTGAAACCAGATAAACTTCTGGACATATCTCAGAATGGAGAGCGCAGTTGAATGCCAAGCACTGTTTTATAACTCATGGTGTAGTTTAAATATTATGTCTTTAAATGTTATGGAGGTATAAAGAATATAATTTACAATTTCGAAATTCATGCATAACCCAAGAAGAAACGTAATGAAACCCGTATATCTTCATGGCCTTATGTTAAGAGTCTTTGTGATTTTATATTTTCCTTAACGACAAAAAGTGAGGCAGGAATATTATTACATAGCTTCCGAGACTTTTATGCCAAGTTACCAAAATAGGCCACACGATGTTTTCCGCTTTAGCAAATATGGTTCATTTTATTTGCTATCGTATATTATATTTCGTTTCGATTTTAATATTGTATCTCACCGTTGGGAGATCTCTCAGTTGTGAGAGCTGCCTGGGTAATGTCTGTCAGCAGTGTAAATGTACTTGTGTTCCAGTTTATTTTTTTAATATTATTTAGTTTTGTCTCAGGATGGGGAGTGCAGTGGAATACTAAATATTGCATGTAATTCATGGGGCTGTCTTGTTATACTACTCCATGAGCGGTAGTATCACTTACCATCAGGCAATTGGCTTGGTCGTCTCGCCATTCATGGCAATACAAAAGACTGAGTTACTGATAAAATAGCAAATATTAAAATATACAAATATCGAATTCAGATCAACCTTCTATTAAAGTCTCTTGAATATGATTTTCAGTCGGACTGACTTCCTAACATAAAATAATATTTATAGTCTTTGATATTTTCACATGCAATCAAGGCTTTGTTTCACAAAATGAGAAAATCAATCCACAAAAGGAACGAGCTCGCCGCGAGAATTAAGTTTACTTCTTTGTTACTGTTCGGATCAGAATGAAGGCATAAATGAATGTTCATTGAAATATTTCGACAACGGCAGCATCGAATTTGTAATCGCTAGATATAACCCAATTTTCAATCATAATCATTGAATGGATCATAAATAAGGCCTTCAGTAATTAATTATGATTATTTATCTTATAAACATGTAGGTATAATGCGATGTACTCTTTGTGTACAGAGCACTTAATTGGTAAGAAACTCAACCTTTAACTGTATCTGTATCTGTATCAGCCCATATACGTCCCACTGCAGGGCACGGGCCTAGTCTACAATCGTAAGTACGATTGAGAGTGGTTAGGCCATATAGTCCACCACGCTGGCCTAGTGCGGGTTGGCAGACTTACATACCATAGAAATTTATATAAATCGCTATGGTACGCAGGTTTCCTCACGATGTTTTCCTTCACCGTTTTAGTGCGTGGTGATTGAATATCAATACACACATGACTCCGAAAAGTCAGAGGTGTGCCCTGGGATTCGAAACCGCGACCACTGTGAACCTTTAACTAGATTTCGATAAAAGTTGCCAGTTGCAACAGGTTTTAGTTGCCGTGATCGTAAATTTTATAGAATTTTTACAGATTTCTTCAACTTAAGTCGCTCTCTTACAACGCCTAAAAAAGAATCACAATACGGAAACCGCAGGTAAATCTTAGTCTTCAATATTCTGATAAGTTAACTACATATAAACATGTTTTTCATAGCTCAAAGTTTAACGGAGGTAGTTAGAAAACTATTTATTCAAGTGCTCTCAGATTCTAATATATTATCTTGATTACTAATTCAAAACCAGTATGTAAAACTTTTCCGTGGAAACCTATGGTGAAAACCATTGAGCGTGTCACTTTCACTACGCCCTCTTGCGTTACAAGGCTGCACTGCTTTTTCAATAACAGATATATTTTATTGATAAGTCTCACAATCGTCGTATCTTGAATATCTTTTATTTATTCTGCTTACAAGTTGTTCACTTCACAAAGGGGGAATCCATTGATTTCCTATCTAATGCACAAAAGGAGAAAAACTTTTTGATGTAAACATGAAGGATGGCAGTTGATTTCGCCTTTGTCGAAGTTTTGGAGCATCGTTCATCATAATTAAGGATCGTCGTGGCGTGAAATATGAATCGGAATGGAAATGATTGAAATTCAGATATTTTGTGCTGTGTTTTGTGAGTCTATATTCAATTGTATCAATCTTTGGGCTAAAAATAGATGTCATGTATACCAGGAATTTTTAAAAACAAATCTCTTTCTTATCCAGAATTTAGTCTTACGTCGCTCTTAAGCCTAAACACAATTTCTTAATATAATAATCTCATAGATACCCAAGAGAAAAACAATCTATTAATTTCACTTTAGTATATATACTTCTAATCCGACCTATATGTCAAAAATTGTGAAGATATGTAGATGCTTGTTACGATTTCACTCAATTTCTACTTGATAGATTTTCATGTAACTTTACATCACACATGAAACATCAAAATAACATTTATGATTTAGGCTATAATTACCAGCTAAAACCTTTTCTAGGTTCTCATACATAATATGTATGTACGTTTGCTAAATAAAACAATCCTATAAAATTGCGAATTTTGGACGTAATATTCTACTCCTTATTTACGTTAAGTTTTCTGTGTACGAGACGCAATCTCTTTGGGAGCGAAAAAAGTCCACACTACGCTCCGGAAAAGTTCAACTTTGAGTCGTCAAAGGGCAACAACCGCGTAGTTTCTTTGAAAATCCCATAGAGGGCGTAAATGTAGCACTCAGGATATTTGTCTAAAACCTTTCTGTAACCTTATTTTACTGAAAGAGAGCTGGCTTTTTGAATATTTGCACAGACAAAAAGTTTCGTCGAAAATAAGTGTCGTGAGGAATATGTATGCAAACATACAGCATGCTAAAGATATGACATTTTCATTATTACGTTCTTTGTGGCTAAGTAATTGATAGAGTAGTAGATCATTTACATGTACAGTATCTGTTCAATCTGCCCATATACATGGCGGCGCTACGTCACCATATTCGCAATGTACGTCATCAAGCTCTCATAGTAATCCATACAACACTGACAAACGTGTCTATACACGGCCAATCAACCTAAGATTTTCACGCCGAAAAAATTTGTGTGTTTAAGAGGCCTAAATGAGTTGAAATGCGTGGTACGGCCCAAAAAAAATCCTTTGTAACTTAGGTGTCACGGTGTCTTTGGCCAGTAAGATTGTACGTATTTATTCTGAATCCCTTCTAGCCGCTATTTTGCGAGGCTATTTTCAGACTAGACAACCAAGTATAAACAGAAGAATGTACAGGCAGGCACTCAATTTTTATACACGCCTGCGAATCTCCCTCGTACTAAAAATGCTATTGTATACTTTATGAAAATTCCTTAAATGTTAGCGTCAGCAATTCTGAAAATAGCACATTCAAAATTCAACTCTGCGTCCGATATCCGTTGGTTTGAAATTGAAAAACCATGATCCAGTTATTCTAGGTTATAGCAAGCGCGTTAGGCATCCCGTTGGCTATGAAAATACTTTGTTAGTGAGGGTTTTATGGTGTTTAAAACTGGTTACTGTTATTTTTGTTGCTTTCTTATTACAGTCTTCATTGTTAACTGGTAGTTTGTATGTTCATTTTAAGACATATAAGCTGTGAATAATGTGGTCTCTACTTGAAATCTAAAATGTGAATTCCCGTTTTTTATTCGAAAACTATTATATATTTGGGGTCAGAATGCTTTTTATAAACTATTAATTGTTTCTCCTGTTGTTTTTTCCGAATCGTAATAGCTACGATTGGAGGGGTTGTAAGGCTCTCAATTACTCACACTTAGCACGAATGGGACAAAATTTTATTGCACCTTATATTCACTCATAATCTTACGCCTTTATCCCACAAGGGACAGGCCGAGGTGCTACCAGGCCACCCATATTTCGCCTTATATTCCGTCCTACCAAGTACCATGGCCAGGCGAGCGTATCGCCATTTATTGGAACTTAAGGGATAATATACGGCTGAAAATAAAACAATGGTTATTATGGACAGCATATATTAAAGCCGTGTTTCAAATGTCATGTCGTGATTGCCTATAATTGTAACAGCAATTTAACTTATTTTTATTGACTACAACTAATCATTGACGATTGTATGTTACGTTGGCGATCCTAAATAAATCAAATGGAAATAAAATAAAATAATTCCACAAACCCAAACGTATTACTTCTCAAAAAAGTTCTTAGATGATGATGATGCTGATTTTTAGATGATTCAAAGTATGAGATTTAAAATATGTTGTCTAATATAATTTTGGTATTGTTTCAGCCAGTGCGGCGGCCGCGCGGCGCGATAGTTTGATGGGGCGGTGACGCAGGATGCGCCGCACGCCGCTCGCCGCGTTGCTGCGGCTCCTCATCATAGCTGGTAACATTATAACTTTATATTCTATATCAGCCCATATACGTCCCATTGCAGCGCACAGACCTCCTCTACAATCGAGCGAACGATTGAGAGCAGGCTAGTGCCCGGGGAATAGCACGGCGAGCACCGTGAACATGTTGACAGTCGCGTCTGATCCGTTTACCAACAGACCACGAACTTTATTACTACCACTAACACTATACGAATATTACTACTTTTTATTTTAAGAATTATGTATATATCAGCCCATATACGTCCCACTGCAGGGCACGGGCCTCCTCTACAATTGACAATACGATTGAGAGTGGTTAGGCCATATAGTCCACCACGCTGGCCTAGTAACCATGTTGGCAGTCGCGTCTAGTCCGTTTACCAACAGGCGACCACACACTCCAACAGACCACCCTAGACTAGAATTACTTAAGAATTAGGGGCCTAATGAATAAGCTCGGATAAGCTAGATTTAACTTTAGCCCATCGCCTGTCTGGATTATTTTGAATTGAATTCGTATACAATATTAATACTCAGTTTAGTTATGGAATGGTTTGTCCGTCTCAAACGATTTTTGAAAATCTGAGCGCAGAAGACAACACGTACAGGCAAGCGAAATGTCGGATGTCCGCCAACAAGTTGGACGGACGGCCTGGCTAAAGTTGCAGAAAGTCGCTGGATGCAGGCCGCTTCCAACAAATCAATGTGGGATCCTTGGGGGAGGCCTATGTTCAGCAGTGGACTTCCTGTGGCTGAGATGATGATAATGAAGAAGATAATACATTCAGTCACATATATAGTTTTTAAAACTGTCTAAGACTGGTCTCTAAATAACATCGATAGTGATTTAAAAACAAAAGCTTTTCGTGCGATGTAACAGCAATTTATTAGCTAGCGACAATTTATGGGCCGAATTTATGAGTACGCCTCCTAGGTTTTATGGCCACGACCTTATAAAACTAGCTTCTGGCGTTACGTGACTTAGCCTTAATTATTTCCAAGGTGTGTTTCTACGTAGTAATATTGGGTTTAGAATTGATAGATTGATTGGTTAGTATTAAATAAATGAATAATAAATACACCCAACTGTCACATATACAGACTTTACCTTACACATCACACACATTTCATTTTCATTTCCAGAGATCGAGTCTTGGGTATCAGAAACTACGAGAGACTTTTCGATCTCATAAACTAGCATACCCAGATTAATGACATATTATTTAATTATTTTAATATTTGTGCACCAGAGTGACATTGTGTTTATGTTATTGGATCTATTTCTGCGACCAAGATTCAACGTCATAATTTCTAGACATGCGGGAGTTATTGGACCTGGTATAGAAGTTTCTGGCAACCTGTTATTTTTTATTTTGTAGGAAAATATACATAAATCTACGTCTGGTTTTTTAATTGCAAATTAAAAAACGGCCTTCTGAGGGTAAAATCATGCAGATCAAATAACTTGAAGGCGCCTTGTCGTCCTCTCTCAATAGAGTAGACAAGAAAAGGAACAAAGACGGGAGGTAGATAATGATATTGTTCGATAAACGTGCAGTTAACCATTCTACGACAAAACTACACTTCCAAAAATAAGACTTGGTAGATTTCGGACGAAAAATGCGTCACTTATTATCGGTCGCATAACGCCACAAAAGACAAATACAGGGTATATCAAGGCACAACCGAAAACGAAGCCGGGTAGTTTTAGTGGCTCAAAACGCAATGCGACTAAAAATGTCGCCAAGAAACGCGACAATATTTTTTTTGAGATTTTTTAAACGTTATCATGTTTAGGTGGTAAATCCATAGTTTCTGCTAAAATAATAATTTAAATCTTTGCGTACTAGCGTAGCGTCTTCAAAAATAAAACGACTATAATTTTACGAAGATAGGAAAAAAATAACAAAAAAAAACTATTGGCTTTTAGGAAAATCAATGTAACCCACGAAGATGGGATATAAAAAGAAAAAAAAATCCTTTCGTTTTTATTTGCAATATTTTAGTTGCATTATGTCTAAAGTTACTAAAACAACCACCCGGCTTCGTTTTCAAACACGTTTTAAAAGATTCAACCTTTCACACTCAAACAACTAACGCGTCAGATATGCACCGACCCTAAATCCTAAACGTAATATAAAGTTTAAAAGGAGTTTTTCGGAAGTAAAAATAAAAGAAAAAGAGTAAAACCGGCAAGTGTAAACAAGGCACCTTATGATTCGTGTGCACGTATTCGAAATGATTTTCAAAAGACTTTGTTTATTTAGGTCGGAAAAACTGGCGGCATATACAATTTAATGAAAATTATAATAATTTTTCAACATTTCCACATTATCCTCTTAGCTTTTTATCGCTAAACCTTATAATTTATGTAAACATTACTCAAGAAACGTCCAACGTGGCGAGACCCCTAACTTTGCTCATTATACGAACAATATAAATGGAGTAAAAGGCCTCGTAGGGGTTAAGTAACGCTGGTTCTTGCGAGCGCGCTAGACGCATCAATTATACGTTGGTTTTGTTCAGGAAAGCTGAGCGGTGAGAACGTTTTCTTCCGTAAATGATATTTTATTCAATTCCCTTTATTATTACATTTTAAAGTGGAGCAAAATATGTTGAATTATTAAGAATTTTACTAAACATTTTTATAAGATCTTTCAGTAGCCTAGATGAATGCAACTGAACTGAAACCATAAAGGTCGGAATCCGAACCCGTGTAAAATTTATTTATTTAATCTTTATTGTACACAAACAAAAGAACATAACAATATAAAAAAAATAACATCTATTAAGAGTACAAACGGCGGTCATATAGTTAATAAGCGATCTCTACCAGACAACCTTAGGATGGATATAAAAGCTATATAATTTTTTTTTTATTGCACGATACCATATTATAATAATAAAGTAATCTGAAACGATTGGATATGTAGGCAATTATATTTTAGTATCTACATACATTTCGTTTAAAAAAAATCTTGCATCTTAAATATTATCCATTGGAGGGTAGTTTGTTTTCACTTCCTATCACTAGGTGGTACTGTCCGCACAGTCTCGTGTTCGCCTTCGTCTCGTGAGGTCTCGGCTCATGTAAATATCTCAAATTCAATAGTGCTGTGGACAATTTGGCGATATTTTGTCTAACTAACCATCCACACACGATGCCGTTCACTTTGTAAGTTGTTCGAGATCGGGAATGCGGTAAGTGGCATGTTGTACATACCTTCACTTCTTTATTCGGTTATTTAAATTTCATCGTTGTATTTTCTTCTATGATTGGAATCCATCATTCGTGAAGTTTGTACAGATTATAATCTCAATGATTATAATTAATTACTGGAATAACAGTTAAGGCCCGGCGCCCATTATCGGCATCGGCAAGGAAAAGGATCCTTCGGCATCCTACATGCAAGCGCACACTATCGGCAATTATGCTTTGGCATGCTGCAAAGTTCTTAGGGATGACGAGGCGTCCTTAAGGATGCCGCACTATTATCTCTATATTATCACAAACTATCCCCCGAGTGTTGCCTCGGCGCCGGCGGCGTACCGAAGGTTGCCGAAGGATGCCGAAGCATCCCGAAGCATTCTCAAGGCTGCCGATACACCAGCCTCAAGCATACCGAAGCGGTATTTTTGTTATTACGACCACATATCACGAGAATTTCTACTTTATTGCCATTATGTTATAGTATATTGCTATTTGCCACCTAAAATCCTCAGTCGTACCAATGCCGATAATGGGCGCCGGGCCTAAACCCGAAGTATGTTTTTTTTTAAATCTGACTGCCCGTACTACGTTTTGATCGCTAAGCATTGGGTTCGAATCCCGGGTCAGGCAAAGTGATATTGGATTTTTCTATTCATTGTTAATCTGGAGTCAGGAATTTGTACCCAATATGGCGGTAGGCTCGCCCTCGATCACATCGTGGTACAGAAAACGCAAAGCAAAACGCGGGTGTCCTTTAAGCGCCTCTGCTTACCCCTTCTGGGATAAATAAATACACTGACTACTTTACCATATTATAAATAGAAGAATATTTTCCGAACCGGTCACAAGTTCGTCACTTTGTAAAAGACTAATCGTGGATGAAAATAGTACCATTAACGGATTGGCTTCGGTCCAAAAAGTTTGTCTTTTGTCAGCGTTAGTGTTAGTGTGATTATGAGCGTCAGCATAAAAGTCCGTAATATCGCATAATGACAGTATAGTTTGCCTTAGAACGCCTTAGAATGTGTCTACTGGCTGTTTATATAAATATGGGATTATGGTTTCGATTCTCGACATGTTTCAATTATCTTACGTTCATGTAAAAAAATGCTTTTTAGGCAGTTGTGCTAACGGCTTTTAAAATAGTATGCGACTACCGACGTTTATAATGAATTGATCAATTTAATTAATTAGTTGTTTAAATTAATAAATTAATTGTTCAATTGATTTATTGACATCTCAAAATTAGAGGAAAAAGGTTATGATAAAGAGGGGGGGAAACGTGCATCAATTTAGATATGATCATTAATATGGACTATACACAGTCAGGTCATAAGTATTGTCACACATTAAAAACTTTTCTTTTAAAATGCTGGCCACAAAAAGTTTATTGAATTCGAATTTCGAATTGTTCATGAAAATAAAAATGTATACTTCTTAGAATTTTACTCATTTTTAAATATGGAGTGGACGCTTAAAAAAGACCGTGTTGCAGTTATTGCGTTGCATCGTTGCGGTTACGCGCCAATTCAAATTTTTGACATACTGAAAAATTTGATTATAACCAAAAGATTCGTTTATCGTACCATCAAGCGATACATTGAAGACTCTAGTGTAGATGACAGGTCAAGAAGTGGTCGCCCTCGGTCTGTTAGAACTCCAGCAGTGATAAAAGCTGTGAAGGCGCGAATTCAAAGAAATCCCAAACGTAAGCAGAAACTGTTGGCCCTTCAGATGGGGTTAAGCAGAACCACGGTGAAAAGGGTGTTAAATGAAGACTTAGGGCTTCGGGCATATCGAAAAAAAACAGGACATCGTTTGAATGCTCGTCTAATGGACCTGAGACTGAAGAGATGCCGCGCTTTGTTGAAGCGGTACGCGGGAAAAAAATATCAGGAAATTCTTTTTTCAGATGAAATTTTTTTTACCGTAGAAGAGAGCTACAACAAACAAAATGATAAGGTGTACGCACACAATAGTGAAGAAGCGAGCAACCGTATTCCGCGTGTCCAACGAGGTCATTTTCCATCTTCGCCCATGGTATGGTTGGGAGTTTCTTATTGGGGCTTAACAGAGGTACATTTTTGTGAGAAAGGTGTAAAAACGAATGCAGTTGTGTATCAAAATACAGTCCTGACGAATCTTGTGGAACCTGTTTCTCATACCATGTTCAATAACAGGCACTGGGTATTCCAACAAGATTCGGCGCCAGCTCATAGAGCGAAGAGCACACAAGACTGGCTGGCGGCGCGTGAAATCGACTTCATCCGGCACGAAGACTGGCCCTCCTCCAGTCCAGATTTGAATCCGTTAGATTACAAGATATGGCAACACTTGGAGGAAAAGGCGTGCTCAAAGCCTCATCCCAATTTGGAGTCACATCCTTGATTAAGGCAGCCGCCGATATTGACATGGACCTCGTTCGTGCTGCGATAGACAACTGGCCGCGCAGATTGAAGGCCTATATTCAAAATCACGGAGGTCATTTTGAATAAACTTTAGTGTTATAATAATCTATGTTTTGTTAAGTTCATTTTGGTATATAAATGGTTACATAATGAATAAACTTGTTTCAATTATTTTATATTAAACATGTGACAGAATTTATGACCTGACTAGGCATAGCTGAACCACTTTCAATCGTATAATCGATTGAAGAGTAGGCCTGCATCCTACAGTATAACGTATATGGGCTGATACAGTACAATTTATTATAATGAACACGATGAGATATATTCAATTTTTCATGGTTAATCGGTTACGTCTAGATTTCAGGTTGTTCTTTTATGCATACATCTATAAGCACGCGCCTGTTTTCGCGAAAGGGTAGACAGAGAGGTCGTTAGCATTACCTGCCATCACTATATAGTTGTTATTGTAATAGGTGACGAGTCTACGCTAGTTATAAAACGTCCTGGTCAAATCGTACAAGATAAATCAACTGGAAAACAGGAGTCCATATGTTTACTTATACCTTAATTTACTGAAGGATTGCGCTTGCAAAGCAAGTTTTACTTTTTGTTATTTTCTAGTCCCTATCGTCTTAGAACTGAAGAGTCTAGCAAAAACGATCCCAGATCGGAATTAAGAAGGAACATAAATATCCCCTCGCCGAAAGAACCGCTCCACTGGGAAATACAGTTAGAGAATCGCATAATATCGCTGTGTAGGAGATTGCCTTGTTTCCACTTAATTCTACGTCGGTGTAAATGAGAGCTTTATGTATGAGCTTGTAGGGGAGCGTTCGATGCTATCAGCAAATGCATATACATTGCCAAGTTTGTTTTGATAGATTGAGTGTTGAATGGAAGCGGAACGGCAATGGTTGTGCGCGTGTAAATAGTTTCGTATACTGAGATTGAAAACTAGTTTTCCAAGTATTTTTCGTTGAATGTTGATAAATTAAGGATTGGTTTGAATGGATAGCGACCTTGGTGCGGCAAAAATTTACATGGTGGCCTGATTTTTCGTATCGGGTTTCAGTAAACCAATTAGAGTGAAGGTCACCGTGGTGATGTAATCGGGTGTATTTTTTGATGGATTGGAGTTTTGGTTATTAGTAAAAGTTAGCTGTAGGTTAATTAAGTTACAATGCAAATGGATGAGTTTAGCTGATGTGATACCATTATTTTACAGAAAATCGACGTCAAGTTACAACTTTGCTATTTAGTTAGTTTTTATCTTATAGTGTTGTCGAAGACCGACGTAGTTTTACACAACTAGAATTTCAGATTTTGCAAAATATTTACTTAAATATTTTTAACAGTAAAGAATCTTAGATAATACATAAACGTCACGTGAACCCATAGAGGTAGGCAGAGACTATTCATCTCTACTTTACTCGCTACTGACATACCACTTTCGTTTGGTCCACTTTCACCAACATACAGGCTTATATAGGCTTCATTACTGGCTTTGTTTGCAGATAGGATATTTACTGTATATCTTCATGCATCAATTTTATGCAAAAGTATCGCCAGAGTCATAAAGCATCATACAAAGTAAGTGTTTACCGATTAAGCAGTACCTCTACAAGCGTGACTGTCAAAACCGTTCGCGCCAATAACTTACCCAAAATCCGCTTAAAGCGCTGAATGCCTTAACTTGTAATGTGCTAGACATTGTAATTTAAGCGGCTCATTACACCGCTTGCAACACAAAGGCGCGTAATTGTGATACTCGAGAGCATGAGTCGGTGAATCGCGCGTTCAAGCTATCGCTTTAATGTATGCAAATCATATCGAGTTAGGTTGTAGATGGTTATTTTGTGACTTGAGAGATGTTGATTTTTTATGGGTAAGGTTAAAGGTGCTTGTTAAACAAGACCCTGGCAATTCCATTTAGTCCTGGTCCTATACTAAAATAGCGTGTTTTATGTCGCGGGTATAAAAAAACCGCAAGATTGATTTTGGTATAGACCTGAAACAAATATTTGTGAGTGCCTAGGCATATTTTTTTTTTGTCAATGCGCGGTAATCGAATATGCAGTCAGTCTTTTACTTTGTCAATGTACTGAACTAACTTCTTTTTTATCACAATTTAAGATTGTGATTTTTTTACGTTGTTATCGTCATATCATACAGATATACAACAGTCTATCGAACACAACAAAGCACAGACTAAATAAAACATAACTTTACAAATAAGTTAAAAAATTGCGATTTTTTACAAACAGCCAAAATATCATAATACATTATTAACTAAAACATATAAACCACAACATTTATAAGCTTTAAAAACACAACAACTATGAGGCAATGCTTAAAGAAAAATAAGGAACTTTTTTATCGCAGTAAAATTTACTTTTTCTGAGAAATGTGATTATACATTACCCGGCCTTTATGTGATGAGAAACTTAAACATTACGCGAGACTTTACAAAAATTCTATTAAATTTTGTCAAAGCAGTTTAGAAGTTACAAAGTCACGAGAACTTGTTTCGCAAAAGAATATTTCATTTTCGAGTAACCGTTTTCTAAAATGGCTCCAAACAAATTGCTTGCAATGTAACATTCACTCTTTCAGCTGAGAATGTTTATATAACTATACAACATTACTTCACGGCTATATCTCTGAGGGAGTAGGCAGAGGTGCGACAACTTTCCACTTCTTATTTCCGTCCAAGATGTAATAGTGAGTAAGAGTAGTACCTCACATAAATAAAATTCATAAAGAACATGTTATTTTCCTGTGTTATATTTTTTGCATGCCTATTTAGAAGTTGTTTTTTTAACAATACTTTTTGAAAATGTATGTACTTTAATTAAATATTTGTAAGGAAGCATTTATGGTTTCAGGGGATTAATTACTAAGACAAAAAAATAACACTTCCTGCAATGAAGTACGTTTGAATCTCAACTATTGAATATAACTTTTTTTATCCTTTGAACACGGTGTAAAGATTAGGAGGATGCTTCATTGTGCTCCTGTTATTGTCTATTTCAAGAAGGGGTGACCACTTACTACCTGGCCGTCAGTCTGTCGGCCTTTTAGCTATAAAAAGTCCTTAGGCAGCACGTAGCATCCTTGAGCGGCTCTTGCTTTATTGCACACCGCACTAACATCAGTTTCTCTATACTTTATAGATTAGTTTGTCAAACAAGTTGTGTTCACCCTTTAAACAAGTATGGAAGGATGCATGAAATCAGCTATACAGCCTGATATTAGGTATAATCTATGGATTTGCGTAACTTCGACTCCATTAGAGGCCGATTGATACCACGGCAATGTATATTTCTCCCGCCTGTGTTTCGGTTTGAAGGATATTGGTAGCCAGAGTAGCTACTAGACATTGTGACTTAACATTTTATGTCTGAGGATGGCGAGCGCAGTAAAATGCCAAGAATTGCTTCTATCCATGAGTGTTCGCATCGCTTATCATCAGGCAAATTACAAGCTCGTCTCGCTATACATAGCACTAAAAAATGCCGATTAAATGTAGATTTCAGTCTTTATTTTTATCTGCTATAAACTGCACCCTTTAAACCAATGATGATAATTATTTTCATATTTGAACCCACTTTAATACACATTAAGTGCACAGATGTAATACTCCACAGAAAACATTCGGCTAGAAGATAAGAATAAATCTATCGAAGTAAATTTTATACGTCGGACGTACTCGCTGAATCCAGAAGTGGTTTGAATAAATCTCAGTAGAAATTCAATCTGTAGGGGCGAAGATTGGCGGACCTCTCGAAATTTCGACTACAAAATACCTCTTTACAAAGAAAACGATTGAAAGGCATTGAAGTACTTTCTATTTGTATTTATCGGTGTTCTTGAGCGTGTTTTCGGCTTATTTTATTTAAAATGCTTAGTGTTTTTCAATTTTTGCATCATCCTGGAAATTTCGTAATTTTCTTTCGTGTTATGTGGTGGAATGTCAATTCATAAAATATATTGTTAGGCTATTTTCTCGATCAATCAGATTCTTTTAATAGATTCGATAACCAAATCATATTTTGTTAACAGGCGGCGTCACATTCGTCAACCCATACGCGAGTGACCGGACGGATTTGAACCAAGTATGGGTGGAGATCCCATCATCCTTGGTGGCCCTAGGTGGCGACGTCCACGTCAGGGTCCACGGAGTGCTAGGCACCGGCCTCAGGGTCCGCCTCGCGCGAGACGACGACGAAGGCCGGACACTACTCGCCACCATGCCTCTAGCCCTCGACTCTGAAAGCCGCATGACCATCCCGTGCGGATACTTCTCACGAGGAGGCATCTACTACCTAGAACTCATAGCTGACAAAGAAACCTTCATAAATGAAGACTACAATGCAGAAAATCTGACAAATAATGTTTTGGATGATGTGGAATATACAAAACGACAAGTTAAAGACGATTTTGAAAAGAGCGCAGATATAAATAATGTAGTAATAAGTGATACGACCTCAGGAACTACGGAAAGTAAAGATGCAAAGGAGAGTTTGACTAAAAGAAGTATTAATGACGTGAGTGCTAATAATTTAGAGCCAATAAGTAATTATATTGATAATAATTCAAATCATAATTATGAAGCTATTCCAAATTTGGAAGTTACTGGCAAGAAAGTCAAAAGAGACGTGGACAATGAAGGCAGCGTAATGGAAACGGGGGATAGTGTTATTAAATCATGGAAATTTGATGTGTTATGGCCATCAGCTAATCTAGATGTAACTCCAGAGCACATACAAACGTATCCAGAGAGGCAAGTGATGGCTATTATAGAATTTCCAAGAGTGGTTTGCACGCCTATAGAGTCTAGTGCAGATTTCTTCTTGGAGCTGCTGTATTGTGGACATTCTAGTGGAGGAGCAGTTCTATGTGATGGGAAGAATAGCAGCTCACACACCCACGCTTTGTATTCAGAAGAGGTATGTAATTTTATTTTACCGTCTTAAGTCCAAATCTATTAGTATCTGGATATGTTATATTATTGTGTAAGCTGGGTTCCATATGTTAGTCTTGTCTCCTTCCAACCATGACACGATACTCTGCCGATTAATAAGAAATAATTATAATATTATGGTTGATGAAGCAGAAAGACCAATCTTTATCAAATTGTACAAAAAAGGAAACTTCCATCTGTGCGAGGTACATACTTAATATTCAATACTTTTAAAAGGAAAGTTTTTAAGCCATTGAATTCAAATTAATATTATTTATTTTACAGTTTTTCTTCTTGGAATCTTCAATTTGTTTTAAAGTTTTTCACCTTCAACGAGAGCCAAGTACTTTTTTAGCGAAGTATTTTAAGTAATTTTAAGAGTTTAAGTAATTTTGTGGATCTTATTCGATCATATGGTAATACTCCAATTGTGCAATATCATTCGTCAAGTATTATTTATGAACAATTCCAAAGTAACCTAATAAATGTTTTTAACATCGTCGTGAACCTAAACCGAATATTTTCTTTACTAAAATGTGAATTTCAAGTGTAACCATAATACTTAGCAACACAACAAAATATTTTATCGTAGAGAAGCATTCTTGCACATTAAGTTAATTGAAATGTTGTCTAGACAGAGAAACAAATTGATTCGATTGGCTGGCTTTTTGAACATGTACTGACTCTATTATAATTTTCTTTTGTAAGCTCAGAAATGATCCTATATCATTTGGTCGACTAAGTTATTAAACATTGTCTTCACTCTCAACTATTTCTGTGTTTGCAGATGCATGGTTTTCCGGGTCGTAGGACAATGACCCTGAGATGTGAGTTCTTTGGCCAGGCTGGAGACTACGCCCTGACTCTTCGACCTGCCGCGGCAGCAGGACCCCAGGACTCCGCTACTGCTTTTATCAGGGTATATCAATTTGCATTGTATTTGGATTAGCAATATTTCTTGCACGCTTCATAAATGTAATAAGATTAAGATATTGGAATCCTCTTTTGCAAAGTAATCTTATTAGTGTTCTGTTCAAAAGAACTACGCAAAGTTATGGCTTGTAGTAAGATCTTATTGTTGACGTAATTCTAAAAACGGATTACTTTTAATTATTAAAAAAAAACTGAATAACTATTTTAAAATTGTCAATTGATCCTTCGGGGAGGCCCATGTTCAGCAGTGGACTTCATGTGTCTGATATGATGATGAATTGAAATATAACAGAATTTGCAAAAGATATAGAGTAGATATTATTAAAACTTATAATATTTTGCTTAGTATTCTGGATTTTGTATCAGTCAATTGTAACCTCTTCAGTTCTTTACAAGTTTTGCAATTTACGTTGGCAGACATTTTAACAAATATTTTCTTTCACAGGCGGACTGGTCCGACCAATTTGTGCTGAATGTCCACGGCGGCTCAGTGTTCCCGTGCGTAGAGGGCGTTAGAGTGCTGTTCCAGTACCCAGAGTGCGCGATAGAGGGCGTTGATCGAGTGCGCGTCTTCGGAAGAGACTCGGACAAACTGCGGTACATTGTGGAAAGACGTGTGCGCAGGTATGGAATTACTGTTATTTTATTTCCTATTTATCTATGTTTTGAAAATTTTTTTTTTAACAAATTCTACGGGTAGAGATGATGGATTTCTTCTAAAAGGTTTGTCTTATATTATTGTTTGGTGAGGAACAGAGACTAATAATTTCATTTTTAATTCGCAAGAACCTATTAAAGATAAATGTTTTCAAACTATATCCGAATAATGAATTGTGTTTTGAAATTAAAAATTCTAAGTTTTAAAGGAAAGAGTCAGTAAAGTTTAGGATACAATCTATCCATTAAATCACCACCCATCAATAATTTATTAAACAACAATTTCATTAAAGCAGATATTACTTATTTTATTCAAATCCGTGTACAAATAGTAGTGTTTACATGATTCAGACCGCAAATTAGAACCGTGGACGATGCGGTCGCAAGCCGCGCTAATTAAAATGGGCTCGGTTCAGGAATTTTTTCATTAATACGCCTGCGGTTACCGGTCTGCGGTTTAACGGTGATGGATGCTCTGTTATTGTTGCTTATACGGATTGAACAGCGAGTCTTTGTTACGGAAATTAATCTTTGATGTTTAATAATGATTTGTTGGCTGGCAAATTAATAAGTGGGACATGGGTGCTTTTTATACGCGAGTATCAACAATTTCTAAAGGAATTGGTGCCTTGCAAACCTTACAGTATAGGGGTTTAACGCAAGTTATCTGATTGAAGTCATGTTCAGAGATATTTTTTAGTTACATACAAAACTGCATAGCATCCGAAATGTGCAGCACTGTATCAGACGTGGATAGGCTTATTTCAGTGGCGTGCCTAGGGTTGTGGACTAGGGCAAGCCCAATATTTTTTTTGTTAGAATATGTATTGGTTCAGGAGCAAAATGGTATTAAGAAAGAAGAACGTGTTCATCATGCGATAGAGAGCGAGCCTATGCGATGTAATTAAATAAAAATAGACCCCAGATTCGAATCCGAGACCTCAACTTTGCGCCATCGAGGCAGTCCCAGACCTACCACACGATCTATATAAGGTTAGGATAAAAACCAATAAAATAATAACTATCTTTATCAACGTTATGAAAAAATTTATTACAAGTTGTTTCGAAAAAATCTAATAGATGGCGCTATTTCCACGGCCATCTATTTAATATTGCCAAAATACTGAAGGGCCCATCATTAGTTTTAAATAGATGAATAAAACAAATGTGTAAGTTAAATTACTTATGGGCATGCATACGTAACTTTATATTGTAATTATTTTGTAAATTAATAAACGGCACTACAATAGCACAAGTACGGCGTCGTGTTTAACTTCGCGGCCACAAATTATTGTTAATATATTCATGTTATGTTTTTGTGTATACATGTGATTTTTTGATTCATCATGAGCCCTGAAAGGAAGCTAAGGAATATCTGAAAAACACTACGATTACTGTCTACGCGAGCATAATGTTTTGAAATCTCATCACATATTATGTATATGACGCATAAAGAGGTTTCTATACGCTGTTTACCGGAATTATGAAAATATATTAATGCATTCACATGTTTTTGTCAATTACTATAAAAGTACCAGTTAAATTATTTAAATCCATAGATGTAGTAAATCTATGTTTAAATCACTATAGCCGGAACAATTCCAAAAATTTAAGTACATCGTTGGAAAAAAATATACAACACCGACAGTATAACTTATTAGTATGAGAACATCCAGCAATCTATGTAGTTATGTGCACTGATCTATAAAATTGTATTCTATAGTTTTCACTCCTTTCGAGAAATACACAACAAATCAGGCGTAGGTTTTCGACCAGATACGAGTAGTTGTTTGTCTACGAAATGTAATGAATTTACCTTTTCCTCGCCGATCAACACTTGCACACACTTCAAACCATCACAAGGCACATTTTCACACATTATTATACATAATAAACGTAAAATACTATAATGAAACAAAAACTAAACGTATATGTTCAGTTGTTACTGGATAATCGTCCGCTCGAAAGACATAATAATAAGCGTGAAGCTAGCCACAGGTCCTAAATTATAGACAATTCCAAATTAAGTATTCTAATTCTAATATATTAATAAAAATATTTAAAACATCATAATACGGTCTCAAAAAATATCTATTTATTTTATATATTATCCAATATAACTTGTAGCAAAACACAAATATTTTTCGATAAATTTGGATCTTAATATGACATGTCAAGTGCACAACTTCACTCCGTGAAGCCGGGCATTTTGCTTGGTACAAATTGCATAAAAAAATAGCTATATGTATAGGTACGTAGTGTCATGGTAATAGCATTTCACCCAGAGGTGCGACTGAGAGGGCAATATACGCCAGAAGCCAGGTAAAAGCACACGAGAGAGAAAAAGATAGATAATACTTTGGTGTGTTCCATCTTTTTAAGATATTGCGTCACGCGTTGATTTTGAATGAAATAATTTTATATTAGTTTTAGACCGCGGCGCTCGCTTAGGCGAGTTGCCGGGC
This sequence comes from Hyles euphorbiae, assembly GCA_023078785.2. Lineage (NCBI taxonomy): Eukaryota > Metazoa > Arthropoda > Insecta > Lepidoptera > Sphingidae > Hyles > Hyles euphorbiae. Next base: position 16,739,532 of record CM041051.1, read on the forward strand.
GCGGCGCGGGTGTTCCGTCGCAGACGCGGGGTCCATTATGGCGCGGTAAATTTAAAAATGATAGACGTTTTGCATTAAACGAATATATTTTATTTAAAGTACTGATTTGTCTTTAGGATTGAGTATATGCGTATTAAGTAAGGCAAGCCGGGCTTTTGGGCTTGTATGGAAGTACCGCCACTGGCTTATTTATCTATTTATAACTGTATCATCCTAATGCATATTGTGATCCCAAAACTGTACAACGAAATGATATTTAAAATGTCTATTTCTCCCTGCCAACAGCAGTTTAAATGTATTGTTGGTCGTATAAAGCACCGTGGAATGCCGAAAATTGGTTTCTAATGCATTGTGTTGTTCGGTTTTGCTACTTTCCGTGAGCTGTCGTACGCTGTTGCTTGCCATCAGACAAATAGCATGGTCATCTCGCCATTCAATGCAATACAATAAAGATAGCATATTTTAATGTATTTTTATCTTTTTCTTTCCACAGAGGTCAACACACGGCGTCGTTCGACTGCCGGCTGTTCAGCGAGCGGTATCCGGAATACTGCTTCGTGTACGTGTCACAGGCGGTGACTGGAGCAGTCGCTGACGTAAGGATGGACTGCCTTCCAACTTCGCCATTATCAGGTATCTGTGAAATTAAATGTATTTATTGGTTATGTAGGCAATTAAAGAGCTCATAAGACAAGTCAATACACATAGCACTTAATCTCTATACTCGTATACAATATATTTTCTTTACTTAGTATTATTTATATTCATTTCTCACTTTCATTTATTATTAGTTTTTTATTTAAAGTATTAGTTACCACTTATGGTATTTTTTTTTTAAATATGCCTATGATTATATGTTAGTCAAATAAAATAAAATAAATTAGGAAGGGGAATATATTAAGGAAATGTTATTATATCAGTCTGACAAATGAGCTAATTGCATTCTGTTAGAAAAGTGATTACCGTAAGTACGAAAAACAAGTAATCTACTGACTTGATACTTGGTTCTTAAATGCGTCCAATAAATGGGAGGGAATGGGTAAATTGAGAACCACAATAAGAGTAATGGCGAAAAGGTTATTTACAATCATCATCATCAGCCTATTCACGTCCACTGCTGGACAACTTCTCCATGGTTATTATTTATAAAAACAAAAAAACAGTTCTAAATACTACACTGTCTCTTCCAATACACTTACTATCAAGTAAATTGATGTCCCAGCCTCGTCAGTATAAATTATTATTAGTATACACCTATATACAGGGTGATATTAACATATAATATGAAATTGAACTAAATCTGAATCTGTACTTCAGTTCGATTCGAGAACATAAAAAGACGGTACCCGTACGGCTTGATCAAAAGTCTTGAGAACTTAAATCGCGATTGTTGTCAAAGCTACCAGGCAACCAACTCAGTACCCACCAACCCGCCAATCCGCACTAAGCTAGCTGGCGGACTATATGGCCTAATCACTCTCAATTGAACTCTTGATAGTAGATGTGATTCTTACCCTGCAGTGGGGAGTATGGGCTTATACAGATAGATACAGAAATATATCCTGTACAATGGTGTAATAATATTCTTCTTGTCCAAGATGGCGGGGCAGGTGGCTGGGGTCAGTGGTCGCCGTGGTCAGCGTGCCCAGCGCCGGCACACTGCTCCACACGCACGCGGAGTCGGCACAGGTTCTGCGACTCACCGCCGCCTGCTTACGGAGCTAAGTACTGCGAGGTAAGGAAGAAAATCAGATTTTAAAAAAAAATAAAAAAATAACACGCAGCAACCACATACATAGCCCTGAAAACATAGTAAGATTGAGTTTTTTATCGTGGGTATCAGGAACTATGAGAGACATATGGTCTCATAAACACACATGATCGAAACAAATATTTGTGGGCCGCAAAAACATTTCTCTAGGTGCGGGAATCAAACCGGTGACTTCTCGTTTCTCAGGCGCCACGGAAGGTGTCATGTTAAAAACCAACAGCCACACAATATTTTGTACATACAATAAAGTCTTATCGGACAGTAAAATTGCTGTGTAAATTGTATTCAGGTCAACGAGAGACTTTGGTCACACAAATATTTTTTGAGCGCGAGAATCGAATTCCTGGTTTTAGTTCACATTCCATATCTTAATTGCGGGACGTGCTTGTCAAAATTACTTTCTGTTTACCCAACAAAATTTTAATTTACACCAATATTTTAAGTATAAAATATAATTATAACTCTTTTGGTTAAATAAATTAACTACATTATCACAGTGGGATGATGATACACTAAAGAGTGAAGAGTGTGATTATTATCAAAGAAATAAGTATAATCTTACATCAATCCTTACTAGGAAATCTGTGAAGGGCAAGTTCGATTAGATTAGTGATTTCGATACACACCCACTAATAATTACAACCTACTTGTTATTTTGATATCAAACGTTACCTATCAAACACTCAAACGTTGCCTAGCAACCGTTTATATAAAGTTACGTCAATACTCGCGCATACCTGTCATTCACACCCGTTTTGTACACTACGTTTACAATAATATAATTACGAAATGGCACCAAAAAAAGATAAAGGCAAGGATAAAGATGACGGAGGAAAGGGGGGCGGCGGAGGATTCACAGAAGTTGAAAGAACATTCCTTGAACTCCAAGTTACCGACTGTAACCGAAAAATAGCAAGACTGAGGTCGACTGTCGATGAGTATGAACAAAGAAATGAAGAACTGCAGAAGGCCTACGATAAACTTGATGAAGATAGAGCTGACATCATTGCCTACCTCAAGAAAACTCTCAACTTAAAGAATGAAGAAAATATTGAACTGAAAGACAAGGTCAAGGGCCTGGAAGAGACGAGAGACATAGAAACCGCACAGTTCAAGGAAACAGTTAATGAATTAGAAAGAAACTTCACCATAATGAAGGACCAGCTTACTTCAGAAAATAAATTACTAGCAGGAAAGCTTAACACGTTGGAGGAATTCAGAGCTATAAGAGATGACTTGATGAGAAAATTTGAGAAACAGGAACAAGCATTTAAAGACCAGGAAATGAAATATAAAAGAGTTATTTATGACGCTGAAAAGAAGTTTGTCATTGGAAAAGACAAGTTGAAGAAGGAGATGGAAGCGAGGTTATTACAGCTAGCACAAGATTTTCAAGATGCCACGGAATTGCGAATTGCAGCTTCCACACACAGAGTTATTCGAGAAAATATAGCAATCAATAACGAATTAGATAATATTTTGTCCACTCAAGCTAAATTAGCCGAACAGAATGAGAAATATAAAGACAGTGAGAGAGCAGCACGTGTAGCTATGGAGCTAGCAGAAGAAGAGAGAGACAAAGCTATCAACAAGAATGTTGTTCAACTTAAAGTGATTGATCAGCTAACAACTGCTTTCCAAGAAATAAAGAAAGAAAAGGCGATGTTTGAAAAGAAAAACTTTGATTTTGAATCATTGCAAGCTAAAATACAAAAACTGACTAAGGAAAACGAAAACTTATGTTTGCAAGTACGTATATTAGAACAAAACTTGCACGCTAGAATTAGCGAACAGAATAAATCAGCAGTTGAGGCTTCGAAAGCGCTTAAAGAAGGTGTTAAGTTAAAGAAGATATTAAAAGAAGCTGCATTTTCAATACAAGCAGCTCTAAAGCTAGATCAGTGGGCAACAACAGATCCTACAAGAGAAATTATGGACCGTCAAATATTACTTTCTCGTTTGTTGAATATCATAACACAGTACCGCGAAGTGGAGAAAGCAGAATCCATGGAAACCCTAGCTTCAATGGGCAAAGTCTATGAAGAAGGAGATCTCGGTTTCATACCAAAACCAATAGCTAAAAAGAAGTCAGCCGTCTCTGCTGCGATCTCTGCAGTTTCTAAAGAATCTATAAGCGATAAAGGCATTTCCAGTTCTGCGACTTTATCTTCCACCTCTCTGGGCAGTATTAAGACGATTCCTAGCGTAAAATTAGTTCCGCCTTCATCGGAAGCCACGGTCGCTCCGAAAGAAAGCATACAATCATTTGTAACTTCAACAAAATCCTCTGAAACTGAAAGTGCAGAGGAAGAAGAAGAGAATGAAGGTATGACTGATATCGAAAAGCAGTTGGCTGCAAGTAAATTGGAAATACAGAAATCCATCATGAAAGATCTGGCATATTCCCAGATGGCTTTGCACTCGCAAGCTAAGTTTGAAGAGGAACAGAGGAAGCGAAGTTCTAAGTCAGTCATAATATTGGAAACTGTGGAAGATATGGAGGCTGGAGCAGAAGACGCTGAAGGTGGACAGCAGAAAGAAACCGTGGAGGGAGAAGTAGTTCCAGGTGAAGAGACGAAAGAAGATGAGGGACAAGAAGGAGATGAAACGAAACCTGAAGATGCAGACACGACAGAAGGACCGAAAGAAACGGAAGAGTAATATTTTTAGAATTAATGTTTGTCATCTTTGTAGAATGTGTATTTTTTATAACAAAGGTTTGTATTTTTCAATGTAATTCGGATATTTTTTAAACTAATAAAAAGTTAACACAAAACAAACTTTTTCTTTCTAATTTTTACCAGTCCTTAGTAACGTTCCATTCCTTTATCCATGCCTTTGTAGCTTCATAATGAAGGGTAAGGGTAGGTATATAGTATCACAAGTTTCAGTGTGACTTGTTGAGTATATTTATTAGAAATATTTAAAATTGGAACAAACAATTAATGATTTATAACGACTAAATACTTTAGGAAATGTATACTAACTGTTTCTTTGACTCCGCCATGCAGTTGGATAAAGGCAAGCTGTGAAATGAAAGACCGCGTTCGGTCCCCACAAGTCAAATGTTTGTATGGCCCAGAAATATTTATGTCGGGTCTGGGTATTTATGAGACCAAAGAGACACAACAAAAGACTTATTTTTTCTGAAAGTGGGATTAGAACTATGATTATTTTAGGTTGTATTTATTTTATTTATTCATAAAATCATTTCGTTAATTTTTATGTACATCATCTTTAAAATACTTCTCCCCTCCCTCAGGGTCAAGCAGTAGAGCTAGCAGCGTGCGAGTGCAGTGCTCGTCCTTGGGCTGGCGACTCCTCGGTAGTAGTTGCGGAGGTGGGCGCCAGATGTCGCTGTGGCTGCGTGCTGCACTTGGCTCCAGCTGCTCGCCTGCTGGCAGGATCTGCGAGGGCGTGCCCGGCCAGGTCGTTCTGGTTGTTGCAGGTATTTGATGATGCATTCGACTTTAATTGCGTTTCTTTTAAGATAGTTGATAGTACTTCAATCTGATGGAACATTTGGGTTTTTATTTCTTGACAATATGGTGGTAGTTTGTCATTAAATTTACTAAAAGAGTCCTATGTAATGCAACGTTGAAGTCACATGTGACCTGGATAGTAAATCTATATATCCCAGTGTATTCAATTGACTTTGTTATTTTAGTTATTGGAGGGATTAATTTATAATACTTACCTTACCATACAAATATTGCCATTTATATAAGCTTATACTAGTAATGTGTCAATATTGATTTATTCAACCTGGTGATATTTTTATTTTCTCTGGAGAAATTGTAAAATTCGTGATTTAATTCACACTTCCAACGGGTCAATGTGGAGATCCTTATAAGAGGCTATGTTGAGCAGTAGACGTCCTGTGGCCGAAGAGACAAACATAGTCGTAAAATTATTCTGCAGTATAAAAATAATACAGCTTGGACCCCATATAATGTTTACGCAAGTTCATAATGTTACTTTACACAATGCCATACAAGACGCGGTTAAGAACGTCAATTTGTATTAGCCGGTCGCCGGGAGCAAAGTTGACGGTAACTAACTTAACCACCCGTTTTGACGTTCTCCAAGCATTTGACGGCTTCGTTACAAATTTCATTGTGCGACATTGACTATGGTTCGTTTGAACGGTTTGGTCTAGTGGAAACAAGTTTGTCGGGTAACTTGACTGGTTTGAGCGTGCTAAATGAACAAGCATGGCATTTTATCCGATGACAATCTGTCAACGCCACCCAAAAATACGCTAGCACATATGTAAGTTGTTCCCGGCTCTTCAAAAAAAAAAAAGAGCAGCTGATAATAGACGTAAGTGGAGCCCAGTGTTTTTGGTTCAGTCTAAGCATCTCATAATTCATGCATTTGTAATGCTATATATTTTAGTCTAAAATAGGCGATTTTCTTAGTCTATTTCAATTATGAAATATTTTATGTACCTCAAGACTACAAATAGCTCGATCCATATTCGAATTTTTATTTCATATAGTTTTTTATTAATATATGAGCGCCTTTTAAATCTAGAAAGACACACTTTACACAGCTGTTTTTAAATCATAGCACTAAAAGTAGCTACTCCTTAACTGAAACCCAACACTAGTCAAGTTGACTCCCATGATCACTGGCTCCAAACATTACAAACAAATCACTACACCGCCTGTATTGCTATCGAGCCATTAAAACTTGTCCATTTACACGAAGGACCGGCATTATTTACTCATAGTTATCCGCTTCGGAGGTAACCGTTTTCTACATAGAAATTTGTTATAATACACGCTCAACTTTGGAAACTGTTCGTCCTGTTTCATCATCCACACTCATATTGTCTAGCCAAGTTATGAATAAAGTGTTGTCTGGTTTAATATTCTTCGATGTGGGTATTAATTTGCAAGTATAACTATAAACTTGGGTTATATTGATAATGTAATTGCTAAAGTGTCAATGTTGTTACTTTATTTTAGTAACACGATTGGATAGATATGTTTTGCAAAGGTTTAGTTTATGTCGTGCAAAGTGAATATATAATATATTTTTTATTTTAAAAGATAATAGGTTTTTCTTTTAAAATATATTTCTTGTGCGGAAATATGGATGACGTTTCGCTAAAATTTGGATGAAAAACAATCATTTATCCTGAAATCTTTTTATTGACTTTTTTTATAAAAATGTTTGCCGTTTAAAAAATTAAAAACTTAGCACGGTATAATTGGGGTATACAATTATTGTCGGTCTTTGATAGCCATGGTTGAAATAAAGTAGTAGGCATTCATAAGCAGTTGAAACTGTTGCTTTAAATAAACGGATTACAAGTTCAAATACTGAGGTTAGGAACTCGTGTTTCATTATAATTCTCTGTATCATTTTCGCAGTGTTTATATATACCTTAAACGTGAACATTATTCGCAAATATATGTCAGTAACTGTTTGCAGCAAACATATGTGCTTCGTCTAAACTAATACTGGATAAATTTTAATCAAAACTCCGCGTAGGTATTCCATATACAGTTTACTAAAGCATAATTACAAATGTATAATAACAGCTGCAAACTATATTTATTTTTCTATTTTTAGAAGTCCTAATGAATGTCAGGATTCATTTTATTTTATATGTTACACTAAAAACCACCCTTTCACATTATTATTATATTTTTTGTAGTGAAAGTTATTCGGTTATCCATATTAATTTTTTTTAGTGCGACCTCTATCCACCTTGATGACGTCGAAAGTGCCGGAAAATTAGAACTTTACAAATAAAAATAGTAAATAAGGAAATCGAAATTTTTAGAACAATAAATTTAATTAACACAATAATGGTTTCTTAGATTTACGCGAATGTTACACATTGAAATAAAACTATTATTTACGGATTTTATCGCGAATTTAGTTTAATTTTTACATTTTTAACTTCCCGACGTTTCGATTACTTTACAGCTTTCGTGGTCCGTCCATCCGTCGTTTCAGTCCGCCCCGTGACCACGAAAGCTGTAAAGTAATCGAAACGTCGGGAAGTTAAAAATGTAAAAATTAAACTAAATTCGCGATAAAATCCGTAAATAATAGTTTTATTTCAATTTAATTAACACTTCACTTCAAAAGTACTAAACAAAAATTTGTTAGAGACCCAGATCCATACCTGGGCAAAATGTTCCCATTATATTTGTAACATTGCCACGAAGAATTGCAAGAGATATATGCTGCACCAAGAATGATTCGACACGGTAATCGTAGCCATTCCGTCTCAGACGTCACCCCAATTCGGACAAAATCCTTAGCCTTTTGTGCACTACATCCCACTGACATCAACTGCAAACGGGACAAAAAATAAGCACATTCAAGCGTGGCATATCATATACAAATGTTATTAGCAGTTTATTTTGATAAGAATATAATTTGCAGGCTGAAGAAGGACTGGTGGTGAGACTTCGCATGGAGGCAGTGAGGTTGCCTTGTGCTGGTCAAGCTCTAAGAGCTCGAGATGGAGACTCCTTGGGTTCACCACTACTGGCGTCTTGGGATGGACCCGACAGCTCTGCCATAGTAAGCTAATCAAACCATTATTTTTAACAATAGATGTGATGTATTGTCATAAATAATGGCTGAACATTTACACTTAATAGAAAATATCGTTGCCTTAATTCCAAAATAAAATAATATTCAAATATAACTCATGAGCGACAGCAGTCATTTACCATAAGGTGGGCAACCAGATTGTCTGTCTACAAAGGCAATAAAAGAGACAATAAATCATATCCAAGAACAGCATATAGTTTATTTAACACATTGCAATCCTTATACCTAAATATTAGTTTCCACTCCTATAAATTAGTTCTACATTCAGCCACTAGTCAGAAAATCACGCCCGTCCAACTTGAACTCTTAACGTAAGGATTGGTCCTCACTAACAAATACTGGCGTTTGCTCGGTATTAATAATTTGCGCTCAGACTTATACAATCTGCGGGACCATGGCCAACTAAATCTCAATTTCTGTTTCGACAGATTGTTTGTTAACTACTAAGATCCAGCAATTTGGAACTTGGCTATTACCTAAAATGATTAAATGTCAGTTACACGCAGTGTTTTGGCTATTAAATTCCTTGTGTTTGACTTTGTATAATCAATAGTAAATTAGATTTGGATTTTGGATGTATATCAACTGTTAAATTTGCCTTTATAGTTAAGGTAGTAAGTAACATCTTTAAGTTAGCTTTTAAATATATTTGGATGATAGAACAGTTAATATTTTTTCTAAGAAATCAACGAAAGAAAGAAATATCATTTATTTTCGCAAGGGTAACACATAAAAACAAAAACAATAATGTAAATATACAGGGCTTTAAGCAACATGTTAATATGCAAATAGCTAGACAACAAAGAATTACATACTGCAATGCAACGTAGCCGCACTGTAGCGCTGATTTATTATTTTAAAACATTATCAATTAAAAAGACTTAAATTTTATGCAAAAAAATTAATAACTATAATGGTTTCTTAGATTTACGCGAATTTTACACATTGAAATAAAACTATTATTTACGGATTTTATCGCGAATTTTAATTTTTTACATTTTTGACTTCCCGACGTTTCGATTACTTTACAGCTTTCGTGCATTATTAAATAATTTCTGATTTCTACATACATGTATCGAAAATTAACAATCAAATTATAAATTACACGAATACATGACTAATTCAATGGAGTTTTAAATTAGAGGTTTAATCCCATCAAAGTTGTTGATGCTATATCGTCTGTCTATATCTATATCAGCCCATATGCGTCCCACTGCAGGCCTACTCTACAATCTAAAGTTCGATTGAGAGTGTTTAGGCCGTATAGTCCACCACGCTGGCCACACGCTCTAATGTGGGTTGGATGCTATATCTTATTAAACAACAAATAAAGAACTGATTAATAGTAAGAAAGCTGATAATAAACGATGTTTCGCAGGTTGGCGATGTAGAAACCACGACAGACAGCAGCGGCGTGATAGAGATAGCTGGTGGACGCCACATCCTCGTGGAACTCAGGTCGGGAGACACAAGCGAGCGGTGTGCGGGGGGATTCCTCGCACATGCTACCCAAATAGGTTAGTTATTTATCAATATGTAGTGTATGATGCGTCGTGGCCTGTTGGCGGACCAGACTGGACTGCCAGCATATTCACTGTAGTCACGTGTTCAAATCCCAGAGTCAGAGAGTTGTCACACAAAGTTTACCATAACTAAGTGATAAATACCACATGAAATATTAGTTATTAGGTACAGCTTCAGCTACAGGTTACAAAAGAACAAGTTAAAGGTGCGTGATAGTGGGGTTTTTATTTTTGTAATTACAGAAAAACCACAGAACCACGAACTGATATTCTATCTGGACTACGCTGGTTTTCCATCAGTTGCATTATCGTCACTTTCTTTTATAAGCTATGCGTTAAAATTTTGAACTCGCATTTATTTAATATCAAAATTGACTCAACATAATTATTATAGTACTGCGCCTATTACTCAAATAACTTGCTGCAATAATATTTTATTTTATTATTCAAATGTAAATTTTTTATTTGCCATTCATTGAACTCGTTGACTTTCAAAGTTCAAACGGCAGCATTGGATTATCTGGCAAATATTTTTGGAGTGTTGATAATGTTATCGTATTTAACGATAATCCGGAAATTTATTTATGTATGTATAGGATCAAAGGATATGTCACTAATGATTCTGAAAATACTTAAATGCTGTTAAACTTTTGCGTAATATTGTACGTGCAGACTTATGTTAGATACATTGTTACTCTGTTGTGTTTCGTTTTGAAGGACATTGTAGCCAGAGTAAGTTTTGGACATAATGAGATATCTTATGGCTCAGGGTGGCGAGTGCAGTGGAATTCCAATCATTGCTATGTAATTCATGGTGTTTGATTTTGCTACCGTCCGTGAGCTGTTGTATCGCTTGCCATCATGCGAATAGAATGACCCTCTCGCCTTTTATTGCAATAAATAAAAAAATGTGGCAGTTACTCACATGAGGGGGTAACTCTGTACTCCGACAGAAGTTCAAATGTTCGGACGCTTAACACCCACATACAAGATAAACGCTTTCCACTTCTAATAAATAAGCAATACTATTCTCTATGAAATTATTATTCACCTCGAACTTAGTCTGTGGTTACGATGTACGATTAACGATTCGAACATTTTGTGGAGTATTACACATTAGTGAAGTTTTACGTATGACGTCCGAACAATCGAACTTTTGGATCATAGAGTAACCCCTCTGTTATATTTAACTCATCTATGATCTGTTTGCTTTCTCGCTCACTTATCTATTCTTGTATCTTTTACTATCACCCGTCTCCCTCACAGAGCCGATCCGCAACGCGTCAGCGGCGTGGGCGTCGATGAGCGGGGGTGAGTGGTGGCGCGGGGGCGGCGGGGCGCGGGGGGCGGCCGTAGCTCTCGCAGCCGCTGCAGCGCTTGCAGCCTTGTGTCTAGCGCTGCATTCAGCGCATCGGACCAGGGCGTACCAGCGCGCTGCGGATAAGGAATCGCTTACTGATAGTGATGGTAAAATTTATATTAGTTGAACAATATTTTTGTATTTAATAAATTAGCTAAGGAATTAATTTATTCAGGGTCGCTGCCCGTTACACCATAGTGTTTATCTTGACTTATAATAAGACAGTCCACTAGACCAATTCAATACTGGCCGATAAAGTCGCATAGTATTATTATACAAATAATATTAATTTAATTTCTGATAAGTTCATACCAAGCGTATGGCATTATGCTAAAGAGTAGTGATATAGAGACGTTTATTTTTCAATAAAATTTTAAAGAGCAATCATAACCTCAAACCCATCTCAAATTTATCTTAGCTTTTGATTCTCAACTTATTATTCCTCTTGCCAGCATGTTCAGCGTCTCTAGAGCTGGGTGTAGCCACTGCTGGGTCTCGCAGCACTTTGCTCTCTGAAGTGGTGGGAGGCAGTGTCTCCCTGCGCCGGCTGCTACCCTCAGGCAGGACCAAACACACCAGGCTGAGGGACTGCGAGAGGACCTCCGAGACTGTGGAGAATAGGTGAAGTATTTTTAATATATTGAGTGAGAAGGAATGGAGGAGAGGATGTGGAAGCTATTTACACAAATAATAATAAGATAACATACATAAACTCACGCCTTTCCCCAGAACGGATAGTCAGAGGTGCCAAAGCACCCACATTTCGCCTTGTATGTTTCGTTCCACGATGTGATAGTGATGAGAGATGTGAAGCTTACACCATATCGGGCACAAGTTCCTGAGCCCGGGCTGATAATGAATATAACAAATTAGATACAAATTCCTGATAATGAATAGACAAATTTCATATCACTTTGACCCAGGACTTGAATCCGAGACCTTAGTTTTGTATCCATACCATAGTACAACTATCAACCGGCGTGAAATGAAAAAAGGCGAAATATAGCAGAATATAGACGAAATACGAACCGAGCTCTGAAAATATGTATATTATCAATTGTAAGAATTGTTATTTCTCGTGTTTGTCTTTGAAAGCTGTTTTGTCTCCCCTGCACATAGTGAAGGTAATTGTATTACCTCATTATGACTATCCCGTTCCAACAAACGCCTACGAGATATTAAGCTTCTTGCTAATTTTACGTTCAAAACATTATAAATATTCCACTAAACAATAAAATTTTGCTGCTTAATTAATTGCTATCATTGTTCATTACAAATACGCCCTCGATAAAACAATACAAACTTTACAGAATTAATTTGGCTTCACGAAAACCAGACTCATCAACAATAGGAACAAAGAATGGGGTGTTGCCCTGCTTATAAAACTAAGAATGTACTAATTAACAAGCCCTTTTTAATTGTAAAACTTGCTGTGAGGGTGATAAGGGCTTTGTATTGCCATTGTGTGAGCACGTATCTGTATATTTTTGCTGGGGAACATAAATTCTCCTTGTTAAGATTTTGACTTTCTAATAGGTATTATGATCATTAAAAGATTGGGGACTGGTTTTTTGGGGGCTTAAAGTGGTTGTGAATTTGATAGCCTTTTGAGGCAGGCGAGAAATTAGGCAGTTAAACGAGAAAATTTTCTTTGTAAGTATCCGACCATAAAATTGTCTATGTTTGCGTATTATGGCGCCCAAGAGTTCTTTGTAGTTTTAAAAATTCATAAATCAGGATTTAAAATTATCCTAATGTACCAACACGCCATGGATACCTGGCGCTGTTGTGTTTATTTTTATTATGAATTCAACTTCCAATTTTTGATAGAAAATGACAGATAAATGTTTTGATATCACTATAATATTTAGAAACAATAAATTAATACAAAAATAAGCGCCAACCCAAAAAATCATTACCAACACATATAATTAACAATAATAAACTGACCAACAGAGACGAGGAAGACCAAGCATCAGATGCAGAGAACGAAGGAGAAGATAACGACAGTGTAGCCAGTGTAGACAGTGGCGCCAGTCAAGCAACGGTGACTCCTGAGACAGTATCAGCCAGTAGCGCCCCTGCTGGCACCAAGACTATGGCGCTGTCGCCGCTGAGACGGTGCCATACTATGTCCTCTACTAATGTTTCTGGACCAAAGGTAATTTGTTTTTTATTTTAGGCTCTGGTTTTCTGGAATTTCACGACAGCAGCCAATAATGATGGGAGTCAGGTTACAGTGACTCCTGCGTCACCAAAGCTTTAGCCGTGTCTTCACTAAGGCAGCGATATACTGTGTCCTCTATAAACTGTTTACTCCAGAGGTTTTAAATTAATTTTCTATAAAGATCTGTTTTCGAGGGTCTAAATTTGTCTTTTGTCTAAACATCGTTTATTTACAAACAATGTCTGTTCCATTTATTTGTTTAGGAGGGTAAATTAATTTCAATACATATCGAATAATAAATATATGTATTTTTAATAATGAAATTTTATATTGAAGATCTCTCTTTATGGGATGTCACATTAGATAATGCATTAGTGCTTGATTTTTCGCTTTCTGTAAGATCGATTTTAATCTTTCATAACAATATTATCTCAGCCGGTAAAAACTTATATGAATCAATCAATATTATATTTTTTTCTTTATAGAGTTTACTAGATAAACCCACGTCCCAGATTACGTCACCACCTCAAACGTCCAACTGCGAGACAGCGATAGTGGAACTCAGCACGAGCGTAAGCAGTGTGAGCGAGAGGGATGATACCTGCAGTGAAAAAGACAGGGACAGCCTGTGGGATAAAGACAGGACCGAGAGCAGAGCGTCTACTACATCAGCTGCTACTTTGACTAACGTGAGTAGTAGTTAGAAACTGTTTTTTTTTTAATTTACTATCGATTGTTTTTATATTAAACAGCATTACTATCATTCTTTGAATTGAGAAACTTTGCGGAGGATATTTCGATTGTTGTGACGAATATTCAATTTTAGAGGTTTTTCTATTTTTGGTCAGTTAGTCTTTCTATTATTGCTTCCAATGTTGACTGTCTATAAGACAAATATTTTTTGTGATGTATTTAAGGCCTTTATATACTGTGATATATTATCATTATTACTTTTATCCAAATTTATAATTTATAGGAGAGGGTATTTTTAAGTAATGTCCATTTTTCTAGGGCTGGTATTCGCCCGCTCTAAGCGGCGTTTCATCAGCCAAGATTCGCGACAATCCGAAGCATACGAAAGAGAGCTGCAATCGACGCCTGCTCAAGTCTGACCTCAGTCTGACGTCACACCCCGAGATGGAGATCGACTATTACGACTATGAAGTCAACAACGCTGGTAAGGGATGGTTTTACGCACTCATGAATATAAGCCAAATGTAACAAAACCATGCTAGCTAAGAGTTCCGTAGTTGTAACCACCCTAAACTGAAAGGTCTCTACTGAAAATAATGTAAGTAGGATTAATTAGTACGGCAAAATTGTTAATAACAGTCGAAAAACTGTCCATGAAATGTCAAATCAATAGCAGTCCAGTTGCTTATGGACTATCGTATGAAATTTCGGCTGTGCGATTTAATCATGCAAACTCCGTTCATCATCATCATCATCATCATCATCATCATCAGCCTATTCGCGTCCACTGCTGGACATAGGCCTCTCCTATGGCACGCCACTGGGCTCGATCTTCAGCCCAACGTCTCCAACCGCTGCCAGCCATTTTTCGGATAAACTCCGTTAATACAGATTAAAAAGAATTGCATTAGTTGCCATTTAATGTTTTTGCTGTAAATATAGATCTACACATTGTTGCAGGTTCGGTACCAGGCTCTTATTTGGGAATGGATCCAGCTTTCTTGGTATGGATTCCGCCACTGGAGGAAGGAGATATTTTGAAGGAGATCGATGACAATAAAAAACCGATTTACGAGGTAATAATACGTTTATTTTTCTTATTTTGTAATATCCGCGCTGGGAATTCCGCCATGGTATCCTGTGGGAAGAGGCGTTACTTAAGGGGTCATGGGCACACATAGGACCACAGGGTACACTGCAGGGGTAAGATACCTTGCCGATAGTGACTCTGAGATTTATTGCAGATTGCATAGCCTAGTTTTTGTTTCGATTTATTTTTATACATGCACGAAAACCTGACTACAATGCGCCTTATGGTTACCGCAGTGCAATTCAGAATAGTATCAACCGGCGTGAAATGTTATTTTCTCGATGTTCAATTATCGCTGGCCTAATTGTAGATCATAGAAGGCATATTTACGTGAGTCACTGTTACGGGTCTTTACCACTATCTACATATGTGTCGTGGACTCCCTAAAATATCTCTAACGATACTTCAAACATACACAGCTCCGGGAAATCCCAAGACGAGAAGCGGTCTGATTTATGTAAATCAACATACATGTATGAACATGCAATTGGTCCCTATTATACTGGGTATATTAAGACTTCTACCGAAAACGAAGCTGGGTGGTAGTTTTGGTAACTACAAACACAATGCAAATAAAAATGTCGCAATCAATTTTTAATGATTTTTTAAATATCATCATTTTTGGGTGGTAAATCCATAGTTTTTGCTAAAATAATAATTTAGACTCTTATACCCTAGAGTATTTATAAATAAAAGGGTATACACTATTATTTTAGGAAAAATGTATTTACCACCCAAATATGACCATAGGAAAAAAATAACAAAAAAATTAGACGATTATTTTGCAACGTTTTCTGTTGCATTGTGTCTGAAGTCGCTTAAACTACCAACCGGCTTCATTTTCAGTAGCAGTCTTGATATACCCTGTATATATTTTAAGGGCCGTCCGAGATATTTTAGGGAGTCCAAGTGCTGAAGGACCTGTCACAGTAAACCACTTAAATGCACATCCTATAAACTGATACTATTAGGCCAGCAAGAGTTAAACATTTCACGCCTGTTGATACTCTTCTGGACTGCATTCCGATCACCATAAGGTGCATTGTAGTCGCTTTCAAGAGGGCTGTACAAAACAAAAAAAAAAAGCAAATATGAGGCCATGCGCTCTGTTGCCCATCTCAATCCCTATCGGCAAGGGTGCACAGAACCGGCTGTGTGCCTAGCGAACCCAATAACCCTGTAGTCGTCTCTTACGATGTGGTGGAATTCTGAAGCACCTTTACTACTGACTGGACGGGGTCGCTAGGGCAGCCGTTGCCATTCACCCGGCTGTTCCTTCTTGGTTAGCGGCGGTGGGCGGGATCGTTCTGCTCACGATCCTGCTTGACGCTCTCCTTCTACAAGATGACATTCTCACAGAAGGTGAGCATGGCCTGTTACCTTCGACTTTCTACTATGAAAGGAATCATGGCCGAGAACGAGAAGTCCACTCCAACGGCTGCGCGGCGGGCTACGCAGTCCTCTTTGCAGGCTGGGCACTCTATGAAAGCGTGCTAGGCTGTGTCCTCCGGCCTGTTGCCACAATGATGACGTAAGGTAGATTGTTCCCTTCTCGTCCTCCGCCACAGGTATTTGCCGAAGCAGCCGTGCACCGATAGTATCTGCGTCGGGCAAAATGTCATCACGCCGTGGTGTTTGCCCAGCCACTGGTCTAGGGGACGCACTGATGCGATGGACCAAGCATTATCACTGAAATTAACCAGCCTAGTGCCGGTCCTCCACGATGGCTGAGTGGGGAGAGTCCCGTACAACCTTTAGTAACCTCTAGGGGTCGGTAGTTCTCCGTGAAGACAAGTCGCCTTCTGCCAGTGGCAGGCTGACGAGAGGGCTCTTGTGTCAATGTCTCAGGAAAAATAACCAGTCAATTCGCATACCGCCTCATAGGAAATATTTACTGTACTGCGTCATCTAAAGCGAGCGGTAGTGCAGCGAATAGTCAGAGGCTATCGCACGACCTCTCATGAGGCGGTATGCGTATTTTCCGGTTTTTCATCCTGGGAAATCGACTCCGGAGCCCTTGTCAGACTACAATAGGCGGGAGGCAGAGTCCCATCATAGGAGACCGCCGACCCCTAAAGAGGTCGGTTGAGGCCATTTGAACTTCCCTCCGCTCGGCCGCTGCGCAAGGATGGCGCACCAGGCTAGGAAATTCCAGTGTTAGTTCTTGGACCATCGGGACAGTTTGTCCTGTCCTTAACCAGTGGCTGTGTAAGCGCCGCGGTGTGATAATGTTTCACGTGAAGCTGGTACTAAGGGCTCAGTTACTAGTGCAGATACCTGCGACAGGTGGCTAGAAGGGAACAATCCATCGCGTGTCATTATTGTGATAACTATCCAGAGGACAAGGAAACAGCCCAGCACACTCTTTCAGAATGTCCAGCCAGCAGAAAGGAGCGCGTAGCTCTCCACGCAGCTGTCGGAGTGTATTCTCGCTCTCGGCTACGATTCTTTTCATGGTCGAGAGTCGAAGGTCACGGCAAGCCTTACCTTCTATGAGTACAGCATATCCCAGAAGCGTGAAGTGGGATCGTGAGCAAAGCGATTCCGCCCGCAGCCGCCAACCAAGAAGGAACGCTAGGGGAATGAAAACGGCTTACCTAGCGTCCCCGCCCAGTGGCCAAGGGGCGTTGGAATTCCACGCAGGTATCCTCAGTTTGTCGGGGCCGCTGGGTGGCACTCGTCAGGGAGAAGGGAGGGTGAGGTGTTAAGAAGGACTTGTTAGGAAGGATCCGGATGATGTGACTGAATCTCGCCATGGGGGGGGGCCTAAGCACAAAATCCTGGTCGAATCGCCGGGGAAACGACAAATTTGCTGGGCGCTACTCATCTGTCCACCTCACCTGCAACCGGTTATATGTATGAAACCCATTGCGGGGGTTCTCTTGCCATCTACACACGCGGCGAGGTGCCGGTTCAGCCCCTTTATCACCCAGCGCCTGCTTCTTCTCAAGCGGTAGCGGGAGGCAAGTTCCACTCACAACTCCGGTCCGCGCTTCCCACCCGTGCGTTCACGTTCTCGCAGACCGAGAGCATTGCCTACCATCGGGCTCTCAACCATGGAAGGAATCAAGGAGAAGAGCGACAAACCTACTCCGACGACTAAACAGAGTTCTCTACGCTCGACACCCCTCTCCCCTAATCTAGACAATCCGTAAGAGGGTGCTAGGCTGTGTCGTCCTGACAATTGGCGCATTACAAAGAACTCCCTTAAGTCGTCGGAGAAAACCTCTTGTTCTTGTTTGTTCGTCTGTGGTTGCTTACATGGTCTGAAGAGTCTGAAGCCCTGGCAGGCAATACTTTCGTTCTGCAAGAACGTGATCTCACGGAAGGAGAGCGCGGACTGGGATCGTGAGCGAAACGAACCTGCTCACTACTCCCTGTAAAGAAAGACGTGCCGGGTGAAAAACGGCGAAACCGGTGCCCTTGGCCGTGGTTAGATGGCGAGACAATACCACCGCTCTATCGCCAGCTTATCATAAGAAATAACGTACCTGGAGGATGACTCGGGGAGGTTCTTCTTGTAATAACATCCGGTCCTGAAGTGTATTCCCGAGGTACTCCGCTGAGAGTTCAGAACTCCGAGGTCTCTCTTGCCGGTATTGTTGATGATGCCGCCGATCTTTGCCTCTATTACGCCATGAAGTAGGCCGCTCCTGAACTGCGTGTTAAGCATGATCCGCGCTGCGTGCTCACTGAGTCGATCCCTGATATAATAGTTTATCTGAATAACGTATACAACGAAACGTAAAATTTAATCACATATTATTTATTCTTCCCTTAGGAAATTCTGCCACTACAACTCCGCCCAGATCCCGGCAGTAACACAGAATCTCCCGAGGAGCGGCCCACATCGAGCACTCTCAAAAGAAACGACAACAGGCCCAACAAATCTACAGAATCCATCAAATCTATAAGGAAAGTAATTGAAAAAGGCAATATTATACATCCTTTGAACTTCAGCATAAGTGATTTGCAAAACTCGCCCAAATTGCCAAGGCGGAACAAAAAGAAGAAAGTCGAAAGTCCTGTGACAATTCAGATGAATGAACTAACAATGTCGAGATCTCCTGTAAGAGTACACAGGAAGGAAAGTTGCGATAATTCTTCAACGTTAAAGAGAGTTAATGATACAGCGAGAGAAACTAATACTGATACACTGAAAAGATCAGATTTTGCTGACTTAAAATTTGCGGATGAGAATTCTGATTCTTCGAACGATATAAAATTTGCCGATGACTCGCCAGATAGCAATAGGATCGTTGATAAATATAATGTTAAAGTATAGATGAATTTGTATCACTAAAATATAGTTATGCAGTGCGTAAACTGTTGTCAACAATATTTTATTTGAAATCGTATAATTGCAATAAATTATTAGTAGATAATAAAAAACTTTATAATTTTAAAAGCTAATACTTTGAAAGTTGTCTGAAATAAAATTTAAGAAGTTTTCATTTTCCAATAAACAATTTGTAGAAAGTTCTTGGAATATCTTTAACTTATTTTTATTGATGCAGCAGTTTTCATACTGTGTAAAGACTTCGAATAACATTATTCATTTATTTGTAAAATGCTAAATTATTAGTATAAAAACTATTCGTCCATCTACTAAAAACTATCATAAATCATTTCTTACTTTATAGTTTTTATTCCATTATTTATTTATTTTCATAGTTTACCCTATGACGACTTTAAACGCGAAATATCGTCGTTTAAAATCGATTATAAAATAGAAAAAGTTTCATATAAATTGTTTGGCATTACTTTGAAATAAAATCTGATGAAAGATACAAATAAATTAGCATTTTACCTACATGTAGTAGTTACCCCATCCCATTTGTACATACGGACCAAACTGTGAATAAATCATATATTGTTCATATCATCAAATCATTGTCGTGTATTTTTAAACATACGATTATCACAAAAATATAATGTAGAGACATATTATACTGATAGATTTTGATAATCAGTTTCATTGTTCACGGCCTTTTGGTAAAATCATACGGATAAATCTTATGAAAAAAAAATTAAACAGAGGACATTGAAACTACATAACTTGTTTTAATGTGTTTGAGCATATGATCAAACCTGCTGTCTGTTAGTCATGAACTGAAACCTATATTTAGTTATATGAAACTAACAAGAAAGGTCTACTTTCAATGATACGCTATCTTTCATTTGTATTACACATTTTGTAGTAAAAAAAGAAACAATATCAAAATTACGTTCATAAACGAGTCTGGACGTTTTAAAACGCAATGAAATACGTTTTAAACCGCAGCAGGCTCGCGAAGGTAATTTAGAGCCAATTCCCGGAACATCATTAAAAGCCACGTGTTGCAATTTTCATACGCTTTTTGAACGGCACATACTCGTCGTTTTAACCCGTGTTTAAATTCTATCTGTGTCATTATTGTACATTTTCATTTAATACGTATGGCAATTTAGTATATTTTTTTTATTATATTTTGACAATGCATCTGACTCTGAGTTAAACTTTCGATTGAGAAAGCCCCTCTTCATTTAAAACGAAAATTCATAATCCTCCGCATTGTCCTATTCCTATAGAGAACTCTCAAGAATGCACGTATTCAGTAGATATATCGTTTCACACTTAAAACGAGCTATGTATCTATCTTTACAAGTTTAAAGATGTGCCATCATTTATTTACAGCTGAAGAAAGCATAGAAAAATACACAAAAAGACAGATGTGTGGAAAAGTGATTTTCATATGATTTTACTAAAAGACCGTATGATAATTTTAGGCTCAAACACGTAGATACCTTTTCCTGCCACGTATACATTGTATATATACAAGGTAGTGATGTTTCGTATAATTCAAGTATTAGATAATGTGTTTTGAAGATGTTTCATTAATTAAATCTTTATTATACGGACGCGAGCTAAAATTAAAATTAGCGCAAATTCAAAATAATAACGCTTTGTGTAATTAAATTCCCGAATTAATTTATAGCATTTTTATTGATTTAGCTTTTATATTTATATTTTTGTTACTGCTTACATTAAGGATTTATAATTTCTAGTCAACGTGAAATTAACTAAAGAAGTATTAAGAATGCGGATCTTGTACTAATAATAACTTGAAAATTGTATTTATGGAAATTAATTTATGGTTTAATATTTATGTTATTTATTTAAATTTTTGGAAGACTGAACATTTTTCGGGACGTGCAATAATAATAGATTAATTGTGTGTACTTAAATGTACTTTCTGTAATATTTATGTTTATTTTCTATACATTTCACGTAACAGTTGCCAAAAACTTTTAGCGACTGTAATGTTAGTATAGTAACTCACCTATTTCCTTTCCTTTGTGAACGAATTTAAAGGTATATTTGTTCAATTTTGAAGTAAATTGAGAAATATTAAATATTGTACAGAATCATTTTAGAAATGGATTCTGTCAATTTTCATTTGTATTCCGACAAGGTATTGCCACTTCCTTAGTTGAATTATAAATTATTTAATGGAATGGAGTATAATGGAGGCTTGTTTTAAACTATATTTTGGTAAATATGTTTCAATTCATCTTACCTCGTGGCTTTTTGTGTCTGTGCTTATAAATATAATGTGAAGTATGTGCGACAATTATCGCTAACACTAAAATCAACACTTCAAATTAATAAGCACTTGTACAGACAGACCCGCGAGCCAAGGTAAGTTGAAACATGTTTATGGATCTTGAATGCGTAAAAAAAGATTTTGATCGTGAATAATTGCAATGACGATGATTAGGACTGAAAAAAACATCTAGAAATTGTTATATGTGACTCCTTTAATCGTAGTTTTTATTCAAATTAAAATTTACGACGAGCTAATTACTCTGCTAAAAATTAAACCTGTTTCGTTTGGTTAGTGTGACTCTTGAATTCCTAACAATTGGTGGAGACCCTTCCCCGTAAATTTAAAGGGTTGAAAACACCCTCGCGTTCTGCGAATGTCTGGGTGGTAATGAGCGGTGACTGTTAATTAACAATTTGGCCTTTTGTTCGTGGAAATGCTGGATATATACAACTATAGTATATATACAGTACTTGTAACACTACGATTAAAAAGTCACATATAAGGTTTGAGGGAAAAAACATTAAAGGGAAAGAAATGTGATTATAAGACATTTTATATTTTCTAGTCATAACAAATGCATTTTTTGAAATAGCCATTACTTAGGCATAAATGTTTATGAGAGGAAACTAACAATATCTATTTATGAAAACCTAAAACATTTTGGGCCTTAAGTAAACAATTATGTCTGTAAATAATTTATTGCATTTATTAAATTAATAATAGCCCTAAGGATCGATTAGTGTATTGTTTTTAATATTATTGTGAGGCATTTAGTGATGCTAAATAGTTTAAGCGAGAATGTTTTGTTTGTTCATTAATTGCTCCAATAAAACGTTTTTATTTTGTATTTGATATTGGTGTTTTATTTATGATATCATTTTAAATCTATAGTACAAGGAATAAACCCACAGCATAAAGTGCGTATGTATGTATGTTTACGGAGGTCGCGGGTTCAAATCCCAGGGCACACCTTTGACTTTTCGGAGTCATGTGGGTATTGATAGTCAGTCACCACACACTATAACGGTGAAGATAGATTTCTGAGGAAAGCGAAATATGTTAAAGTTCGCTAACCCCTCTAGGCCAGCGTGGTGGTCTTACACGGCTTTGCCCCTCTCAGTCGTACTTTAAATTTTAGAGGAGGTCCCTGCTCTGCTTTGGGATGTAGAAGGCTGATACAGATAAAAACATTACTAGGTTCTATTCACTCGATGCCTACAGGAATGGAAAACGGAAACAAAGTTTAGTTTTCAACTATAAAATAATACACTCTGTCCCTACTTGAAGCTATGGTATACAATTGAAATTCTAGATGTAGAGTGGGATATAAACATACTTGGAAAGTTAAATTTGGTTTTTATAAATACAAAATGTTACTAATATTCTAGAGACCCATTTATACGGAGATATCTCTTGGAAGATACGACTATTATCTATACATATAAATAAAATTGAAGTATCTGTTTGTAAAGTGAAAATAAAAAAAAGTCCAACTACACGATACCTATATCGAAAATGACCTTAGGATTTTTTTTGTCTGTCTGTTTGTCCCGGCTAATCTCTGAAATGGCTGGACCGATTTTGACGGGTCTTTTATTGTCAGGTAGCTGATATAATAGGGAGTAACTTAGGCTACATTTATCTCCCACCAACGAATCTATAATTAAAATTAAAAAGCGAAAAACAAAAAAAAAAACGAAATAAACTAATTAACTTTTTTGTTAAATTCGACGCGGGCGAGGTCGCGGGCACAGCTAGTACAAAAATCTAAAAGTTGCATCGTGTAATGTTTTTTGGGATTATTTTTATTGTTATGTATGACGAGACGAGCATGCCATTTGCCTGATAGTAAGCAATACGACCGCTCATAAACAGTAACAAAACAAAACAACACCTTGAATTACAAAGCAATGCACTCCACTGTACTCACCATCCTGAGAAATATGATATTAAGTCGAAATATGTCCAGTAGTTACTCTGGCTACAGTTAACTTCAATCAGAAACACAACAGTGCATTCACACTGCTTTTTGGTGGGTGAAATAGACATCGAGGTGGTACCTAACCAGGCGGCCTCTCACTTATGAGAGACCTACCACCAGTATTTGCCCTTAACAACGTGGAATACGTCAAACTTATAGATATTATCGTATGGGGTAATTGCATTTAATAGACGATAAACTCTTCGTGTGAATAGGATTTTAAAAACAAATTTCTGTTAGCCCTTTTTATTTTTACTTAATTTTATTATTATACCGAAGCTCTCGTTAAAAAAATACATTGAACTGTAAAAGACATATTTCTTAATACAAATCCACACTTTAATTTATTAATTAAAGAACCAATACATCATATTTGTTTAAGAATCATCAATTCGTACAAACGATGTAACAACATTCAACCCCAAACCTGAAGAACGTTTACACGACTCCTCTATCCCGGGGATTTTGAGTTTGCAGAAACGATTGCAAGAGCAGAGCCATTGACGCCAAGCAAAACAAAATTTCAATTTGATCCGTCTGACCCCGTATCGCGGCGTCGCTATTTCTTTTATACGTTTCAAAGTCCTTGATTGATTAATCCTGGAGTGTTTGTATACAGAATTCGGGTGGAAATTACGTTATTAGGTGTTGCTGATATTACATATATAAACTCAAGCCTCTTTCCCAGAAGGGATAGGCAGAAGCGCCACCCCGAAACCCACATGTCGCCTTGTACACTCCATCCCATGATGTGATAGGAGGCGAGCCCATCACTATGCCGGGCTGGGCTATCGACCCCGGGCTGATAATGAAAAAATCCAATGCCACTCCACCCGACCCGGGACTCGAACCCGACTCGGGTTCGTTCTCAGCTTTATAACCGTACCGTAGTACAACTAAGCCAGCCGCAAGTCAGCCGCAGTCTGATATACTGCCTCGATGTCTTACTTGTATTACTGTATGCAAGGGCGTCGCCAAGGGGGGACAGGTAGGGGCAGCTGCCCCCCTCTAGAGATTTAAAAAAAAAGACGGGTTGCACTCCGGGAGTGCCGGCAGAAGTGAAAACTTGATTATTAACGTTGAGCATGTTTGATATTTTGGAATGGTTAGGGAATAATTTTGCACCAATTGCTTTATCAGTATAAAAGTACTATCATTTATGTGGTAGAATACAATATTCATTTATTGCGCTATCGTACACAAACATGACAATTTATATTACATTAAAAATTTAACACTTTAAAACTATTACAATTATTTTACATTAAAAAGTTTATCTCTCCGAAAAATCAACTTTCATCCATAATTTCAACGACTTTTTCACCATCATCATTACCAGAACTATCATCGCCAATCTCTAAAACTGATACGATAGGTTTATGGTAGCTGAAGTAAGAAACGAACAGTTTTGATTCGAACCTATTTAAATGTCTAATAAAGACCGCATCAATAGTAGTTTTGTATTTCGTTGTGCTATGATTGCGATCATTCGACATAGTTAAACCAAATTCATTATTTAAAAATTCAATTAATAGTTGATTTTTATCGTCTGCGAAGTTTATGTTGAAATCTCCACTCAAAATCATTGGCAATTCATCAAAGCTTTATAAACTGACAGCTAACTGACAGCTGTCTACTCTCCATCCGTCTTACGCTTTTTCGATCAGGTCACGTGTCCTGACGCGAGTTTAAGATTTTATACCCATTACAGAAAAAGTGCTCAACGCCGCTAAAGAAGTTTTCACTTCAAAAATACCGGGGGAAGACCGTGGGTACAGATTGCAAATTACATATAATTTTAGACTGCTGCCCCAGCCTGATCCCATAGTAAAAATAAGAAAAATCGTATTTTGCCTGCTCTCGATTGTCGAGCTCGTCAAGACGATTCCTCTGACTCCAAACACGGGGGGTTTACTTTAAGAAATGACGGAGTTATGCCTGGACAAATATTTTAGGGGAGAGAGGGAGGAATTTGGGGATTTGGTTGGGGCCAATCTGTAGAGCTCACCGAGCCGGTTCCAACGATACCAAACTCGGTGGGTCTACGATCTATATTGGCCGAGATAGGATTGGGGGGGGGTGAGGTAAATTTTCGGGGTGGGGGTAAGGGAGGGGGGGGGGGAGGAAGGTTTCGTGGGGAGGCTAACTTAAATTAATTTTTTGGAGGTAAAATATTTTTTTTTGGGGGCGTAATTTTTTGCGTAATTTGGGATTTCTGGCGGGGTCAATTTGTAGCCCTCACCAAGACGGTTCCGAGGATACCAAACTCGGTGGGTCTACGACCTATGTTGGCCGAGATAGGATTGGGGGGGGTGAGGTAAATTTTCGGGGTGGGGGTAGGGGAGGGGGGGGGGTAGGTTTCGTGGGGAGGCTAATAGGCACTATTTCGGAATAAGGGTGGGGGAAGGCAGGGGGGGGGCTATGGGACAATTTTGGAAAAAGTGGGTGAAACTGAAAAAAAAAAACGAAACAGTAGGCCCAGGCATACATTTTCGCCGCGCTGTAGAGAGGGGATAGCTGTCTACTCTCCATCCGTCCTACTAAGATGTTTATAAAGATGTTTATGTTTATTAAGATATTAAATTGTAAAACGTCATTGCCGTCCTACGCTTTTTCGATCAGGTCACGTGTCCTGACGCGAGTTTAAGATTTTATACCCATTACAGAAAAGTGCTCAACGCCGCTAAAGAAGTTTTCACTTCAAAAAATTCCAAATGTAAAGCAACCAAAATCTTTGGCTTGACTTGCCTAATATACGGTATTTTTTTGCATACACCATACTATTCAATAATATTGACTGCCTGGGAGCCGCTGTCAAAATTGTGTAAGTTGCAATCACATATTTCTCATTATGCATAATATTTGCCCCTCCCTAAGCCATCGCCTGGTGACGCCCCTGACTGTATGCTTGCAGAACTGAGGTTCTGGGATATCGGATGTTCCTATTCATTATCAACTCGGAGCTAGGAATTCGTGCCCGATATGGCGATAGGCTCGCTACCTATCATATCGTGGGACGAAATATACAAGTCGTAACGTAGGTATCTTAGTTGCACCTGTGTCTACCCCTTCTGGAAGAATTTATGTATGTATGTAAATAACAGGAAGTACTTAATAATTGAGCCAATTCACTGTTAGATAAGGTAATGATTTTGACACGTGTTTGTAATTACAACAAAATGTTGAAACACATATAAAATGAATTTTAAGGAAACAGTAAAACAAAACATTATTAATTAACATTATTATATTGGTGTTTAATTACGTAGATCATTTTTGAATAGATTATTTTCCCATTATGTGTCTTGGAATATATTTTGATATATATGATTTCAAAATATGTTCCTCGAAACTTAATGAAAAATTAATTTATGTCATTTACTTTATTGATTAGGAATAAAAGTTGGTTGACTTGTAGAAATTTCGTTATGTGTGTTATAATCTATACTAATATTATAAAGCTACAGAGTTTGTTTGAACGCGCTAATCTCTGGAACTACTGGTCCGATTTGAATGATTCTTTCAGTGTTGGGTAGTCCATTTATCGAGGAAGGCTATAGACTATATATCATCACGCTATGACATATAGGAGGAAAGCAGTAGTGATATTTCTAGCAAATACGAGGAAATTTTGTTCGTTTTTCGTGATCCGATTGGTCGATATTTTTTTATTTTATTTTATTTTTTATTTTATTTAAAAGGTTTGCCAACAATTGTTTACCCTAATTCTTACATAAATATTTGACTACAATTAAATAATAAATCATAAGAGCAACAATTAATTACAGGCAAACACCACATGCAAAACAAATAAGAATATACATCATGAACATCATAGTCTGAACCAATTAGCGTTACAATATTAAGTAATGCAAATAACAGCAGCATAGTGGTTTGATGATATTACATAATATAATTAAATGAAACAATTATAACAAATGCAATTAAAAACAAAAATACAGCAACAAAAAAAAACTAGTACTACAACAAAGAAAAAAAAAAACATAAAAATACACTAATTAAAAGAAACAGTAGCTATTTGTAGAGGCTTAAAGAATAACATAACATTAACACTTTAAAATGGCAAATCAGCAAGTGGAAGTAAGTAATACGTGAATTAGGTATTAATTATTTACTCAGTCAGAGGCGGGTAAACAGTTATTTAACGACTGTAACAACGCAGCAGGTGAATCAAAATTGAAGTCAAAGAGATCACTACAACCGTTTATAATTTTATAATTCGCACCTAGGATCGTTCGTCTTAGTGGTGTGATAGGTTTGCGAGGTAGTCTATTTGGTACACGAAATTTAAAAAGAGACAACAATGGGGGGCAGTCTATTTTGTTGTTAAGGATTTTGCAAGCAAATTTCGCGTCTAAGATTTTTCTTCGTTTCGATAGAGAAGTTATATGGAAATAATCAAGTCTAGACTGATAAGATCGCAACAACTTGCTTTTACCCACTGAATATGCGAGGTGCCACATGAACCGCTTTTGCACTCGCTCAATACGCAATTGGTGAGTAGCGTAGTGTGGCCGCCAGACAACACTACAGTACTCCAAAACGCTCCGGACCAGATTGTTGTACAGTATAATCTTGGTTTTCGTGTTGCGGAACGGTTTACATGTCCTTATTACAAATCCTAGCATTTTAGATGCTTTTCGTATTATACTATCAATGTGCACGTTAAAAGTCATTTTCTTGTCAAAAACAACTCCCAAGTCTCTTATTGCGTCTACTTCATTAATTAAATGTTCTTCTATGTGGTAGTCAAACTTTATTATGTTATGATTACGAGAATATTACACGCTTTATATTAGCTTCACTTGTATGTTTGTATGTTTGTTTGTAACCGACTTCTTTGGGCGCGATTTTGACCCACTTTAAACGGCCAGATTTCGTTCAAATTTTGCACACCTGTCAAAGACCGATGACAATACAATAATTCGATTAAAATATATAATTATCCTGATTAGATTCGCCAGGATTAATTATTCTTATAATTGATGACCATTGCTACATTCATCGCTAGATGGCGTTAACATTGTATTCTTCCAAGAAGCTTATACCCAAATGGAGATTGCATTCCGTATAAAACACTGAAGCACAAAAATTTGACCTTGAATGCAATCGCTGTTGCCTGCTATCCTTTTCTTTAGAGTGACAATGAATGAAGTTCACGTGAAGTTCATTCATTGTTACGCTAAAGAAAAGGATAGCAGGCATCAGCGACGTCATTCAAGGTAAAATTTTTGTGCTTCACTTTTATATACGGAATGCAATCTCCATTTGGGTATAAGCTTCTTGTATTCTTCAAGTGTCAAATGTTACTACTGACCAACAGATGGCGTTATTGAGTGGAAATACAGCCGTAGATGGATGTTTTTAGTCAAAACAATTATTATAATAGTTAAAAAAAACTAAAATACACGCTTTAATAAGATATACAACTAAAAAAGTAAAAATAATTGATACTGAATTTAAGATAAGAAAATGGAGTAAAATACATATATTTTATTGTTACAAAGCGTGGGGTGCAGGAGGATAAGTAATTGTTGTAAACACCCCACGCTTTGTAACAATAAAATATATGTATTTTACTCCATTTTCTTATCTTAAATTCAGTATCAATTATTTTTACTTTTTTAGTTGTATATCTTATTAAAGCGTGTATTTTAGTTTTTTTTAACTATTATATATTTTACATGTTGACACTTCCTGGAGTTAAGGTGCATGTTATTGTTGTTACACCACTTTATCATACGATTCAGGTCACTCTGTAGCTTATTGGCGTCTTCATATGAATTTACCAATCTTAAAAATTTTAAATCATTGGCAAACATGAAAACGTCAGAGTAAAGAAAACAATTAGAAATGTCATTGATAAAGTAGTTGAAAAGTACAGGCCCCAAAATAGATCCTAGGGGCACCCCTGATGATATTTTAGAGGTGGTGGATTTATAGCCATTAAGCACTATAAAGAAGGATCTGTCGGTTAAGTATGACTTCAGCCAATTAAAGTTGGAACCGGCAATGCCATAGGCGTGTAGCTTGCTTAAAAGAATTCTATGCGACACCTTATCGAACGCTTTACTGAAGTCAGTGTAAATAACATCGGCTTGGTGTCCTGAGTCAATGATTTGGATCAGAGTTTCAGTGAAAAGGGTCAAGTTAGTATTTGTGGAACGAGAACGAACAAACCCATGTTGGTAGTCACTTAAACATAGTCTGAGATGATTTTGAATATGGGGACAAACTATCGACTCCAGGAGTTTGGATAGACATGATAGAATTGATATGGGCCTATAATTGCGTACGTTATCGTTTTCATCAGACTTATAAACAGGGACAACCTTGGCAATTTTCCATTTAGAGGGAAATATACCCGATTTTAAAGAAGTATTAAATATTCTGCATAGCGGATGGACTAGTTCCGTTGCACATCGACTAATAAGCATCGGGTGAATACCGTCCGGTCCTGCTCCTTTATCACAATCGATCGATTTCATTTTTTTCAGTAGTGTCTGATGATCTATAGTTGGAATTGTTAAACATTGACTATAATTTTCTAGTGTTGAAAGACAATCATTATTATTACAGGTGTGACAATGATCAGAGCTATAAACAGATGAAAAATAGTCTGCAAACATTTCGCAAATTTCATTACCATCAGAGGTAGTACGCGAACCATCCGTCATGGTAGTTGGGTATACACTAGCGCCACCTCGTCTGTTTTTCACGTGTGACCAGAAAAGTCTGGGGTTGTATTTTATTTCATTCTCTAAGCGTTGTATATAGTTATTATAGCAATCTTTAACTAAGATTTTACAACGTTTACTAATTAAATTTAATTCAAAGGCATCTAGTGGATTCCGATATTTATTGTATCGCAACCTAACTCTGTTTTTTTCTTTAAGCATTTTTATTAATTTATAATTGAACCAAGGTTGATAGTTTCTTTTGCCTCCCCTAGAGACTGGCACAAATCTTTTCATACATCGATATTCTAAACTGATAGTCAGAATTAAATATTTTGACCGCTATTTTAAAACGTGTATGCACCCGGGCGGATCCGGGCCCGACCGCTAGTCTCCTACAGTCTCCTATAATATTCTATACAACATAATTATACGTTGTCTACCGAATCGATCCTGAAACTTCTGAGAGCTGTTTCATCCTCAACTAAAATAGCTATATTATGTATATATATATATATCTTTTTTTCATTAAAACTTTATAGATTAGGATTAGGTATATATAATATTTGTTACGCTTGTATTTATAATGTATATATATTCTTATTTGTTAGGTTTTCAAACTCCCCCACATAACATATAATCTTATATAACGGATGATCCATCGTACGTTTGGTTGTCTGGAAGAGATCGCTAATAGCGATAAGACCGCCAGTTGTTACACTATTTCAAAAAATGAAAACTGTTTACTTGTATGTTATATGTGGTGAACAATAAAGTGTTATCTATCTATCTATCTACCTATTTAATACTTAAATTATAGTCACTTATTCAAATTTTAATTAAACTTTCTTACCGATCGTAGCATAACTCAAAGCGTTAAGGCTTCTCAATCAATACACACTATTTTAGCACATGAAATAGCAAAGGTGAAATTATGAATGAATTATAAAGATTATGAACTTTTTATTCACTAGGCCAGTATAACTGGCTTTGGCCCTTCTCATTCGTACTCTAGATTGGAGAGGAAGCCCGTGTCCTGCAGTGGTACGTAGATATATGGGTTGATAGATATGAACTTTATAACTGGCTTTTACTTGCAAGGTTATTAACATCATTATTTCGTTGTTCTGTCCCCCGCTTTGCACGGAGGGAAGTGGACAATAATTTATTTCCAACTCCTCTTATTAACTTTCGGATTAATTGCGTTGCGGGTTAAAGACAAGTTAGACAATCGCGGAGACTCGCGGAGCTTCAATGCTCGGTGTCATTACAATGAGTGCCACTGTTGATCCTGGCTCACTGGACATCCTGGATCACAGGAGTTACAGTAGTGAGTGTGAGGGCGGGACAGTCTAAAATAAACTTTTTGTTGATGGCTATAGAGCTTGTTTTGTAATTCTGAAGGCGCTGTCTGTTATTTTCTTTCTTTATAATTACAAGTTGTATTTTGTGAACTAGCAAGTAATAGAATCTTATTTTCTTCATTCTATTCTAATATGCATTGGATGTAATAAAGAAGAAAGTCGTTTTCCGACAGGAAGCCATCAGCAGTACATTTGTATGCAAAATACCAGAAGTTGCGAAGTGGTTGCAGGTGTAAGATTGTTCGCCTGAGGAATTGCGAATTGCCTTGGGATATAAGATTTATAATTGTTTGTAGTTGCTACTTGGATTTTGTAATATTAATGCCCTTTATTACTTAAAAATTGGAATAAATTTTATTCTGTAATAGGTATGAATGGTTTTTATTATTTTAGTTTTAGTATAAGATCACTTGATAAGTTTTGCAGTAGCATTTTCAATATTTATAGTGTTATATTATATTCTCAAGTAATTGCTCGTGAGTACGGTGTTACGACTAAAACATATAAAAAAATGCTTCGGATATTAAATATTTTTGGACAAATCGACTCGACTGCCTCGGTGGCGTAGTTGCACTACGGTAACGTTATAAATCTGAGGACTCGACTTTATACCTAATATGACGATATGCTCGCCCTCTATCTCATCATGATTCATGTGACAGAAAATTCAAGGCGAAATGTGGGTGTCGGGGTAGGACCTTTGGCTACCCTGTCTGAGAAAAGTCGTTAGTTTATGTATGTATGCAGGAAAAACAAATAATCTTACTAAAAATATTCAATATGAAGAGCGCTTCAAGGAATCCTACAAAAATGAAAACTGTGGCCTTATTCATGGACAAGTTTTAAAATCTAATTTACCTATGGAATGTTTGTCTTCTTCGCTCAAACAGCGTTCAAAATTCTTTCGCAAGTAAAAAAAAACGTGAGTAAAAGCTACTCAGAGTTCAAAATACAAATAAGGAATACTCAAAAATTTACTAGATCTATGTAACTAATACATATGTTGTTATAATTCTATCTCATTCACCTAAAGTTCCAACTTCCAAGGTTGTTAAGTTTTCCTAAAATGAAGTCTATTCACTTTAAATGAATTACTTCATTTGAATGTTCGGAGTTATCCCAATTACTTGACGAGTTACTCCTTGCGACAGTTTCGTAGGAATGGGTATATTTATGAATATACGGTGAAATGTTTATTATTAAGAATGCCAACATGCCTCGCGACGTATTAATCATAGATTTTGTTATATCAATGAATGGTTAGACGAGCATGCCGTGTACAACCGCTTATGAAAAGTAGCGAAACCATACAATAATTATTCTACTGCACTCGCCATCGTGACACATAAAATGCTAAGTCTCAATATGTCCAGTAGTTACTCTGGCTACAATGTCCTTCAAAGCGGAAGATATGAAACAAAAAACAGTTTAATTTACTCCGGGCCTCGAAAGTTACCTCTTAAACATTATAAATAATTATTTGTCATCTGTCTGTTAATGTTTTGTTTGTCTTTTTAGGATCTGAAAACACCTTATCAATGTACAGAATTTGAACTGTTTCCAAATTCC
This sequence comes from Hyles euphorbiae, assembly GCA_023078785.2. Lineage (NCBI taxonomy): Eukaryota > Metazoa > Arthropoda > Insecta > Lepidoptera > Sphingidae > Hyles > Hyles euphorbiae. The sequence continues at coordinate 16,772,920 of CM041051.1, forward strand.
AAGTTTTCCGCAAAATAACATAGGTAGATTTAGTTATACGAGAATATTTTTTTATAAAAGTTTATGAAAAATGCCTTGAGATATTTTAAAAATGTTCAGCTCAAATATGTAATTTGAAACTGGGACTATACAAGTATCGTTTCAGAGCCTTATTGTATGAATACTTATAACATTTTTAAAATCTGTATTTACTTAATTATCACCTTACGAAGATAATTTACAAAGTAAACCATATAAACGACATCAAGAACACAAAAAATACTACAACATTAAGCAATAATTATAAACACAAAAGCGACAATAACACAATCATCAAACCAATTAACCAATGTTTTAAAAGTAATCAATTTAACTCGCTACATTATGGCAAGAGCTCGTTGCGCTTGGCTAGTGGAGTTGTAAACAGGGATCACACGACTCTCGGGAACCGAGCACTCTGGTAACTCAGCTGAGTTGTGTGTGACTGCCAAATGCCTCGGAGTAGTTGGCGCCGAGAGTAATGTAGGTACCACGTTTGATAAGCATTGGTAATTAAAGAATGAATAAATACAGGTTTTACTAATAAAATAATGAATTCAAAATACAATAGCAATTAAGTTTCATATATTTTACTGGTGGTAGGTTCCATGAACGTTCTTGATGCTTGAATCATGGATATGTTGCCAGCCCAATCGGGAGGGAGTGGAAAGAAAGAAAGAAGGGGAATTAGGAACCCGATAATCGCACTCAACGAACGAAATGCAAATGCAAAGCATCACGTCGATCTATTGTGAGTCAGTGGTACCACCCCAGACGAGCCTATTCGTGCTAGGTCATGATTGACAACAGTATCGCCCTACCATTTTTAATGATCGTGAATCATCATCATCTTTAACCACTAGACTTCCACTGTTGAATAAGCCGGCTGTAAATTATTCTTTAAGGACCAACTTCGAGAATCTAAATTAGAAAAATACACACTAGTTAGTATCATTTACAAAACAAGCTTTACAATTTCAATTCTAGTTAAAGTTGCAATCTAAACTCCATTAGCCAAGTTGGTATATACTCTGTCCAGGTTGTAAGTACATTCAGGGAGCCGCTACCCAATTATATACTGGAATTGGCCGCAGCGAGCCCGACTTTGAATAAATTATCGCCATGACACGTTTACCCATTGGGCAAACATTGAATATCTTGATAAGAATGTTAAGGATGGACCTCTACATTTAATAGTGAGTTAGTTCATAAAACTGGAAAAATGAATGTTTTGTTGGGTAAGGTCCCAAAATTTATTTTATAAACTGGCTTTAGCACTACAAATAAATCAAATTTACCTAATGAATAAACCTAACAGTCACATAAATACTTCTGACAACAAACTAAGATCGAGTAAAATATTGATTTTGGTGCGGGGATAGCCTTTCGTTTCACAGCCAGTGTCTGAAATGAAATGAAATGAAATGAAATGAAATGTATTTATTGATCACGTAGGCAATTAAAGAGCTCTTATGACAAGTCAATACACATAGAACTTAATCTCTATTTACAATATATTTCCTATACTTATTTTTACTTATTTTAATTTCTTGCTTTTATCAATTTATTTATTAATTTTATTTATTTTTAAATTAATTTTATTTTTATTTATAATTAGTTTTATTTATTTATTTAGTTTTTATTCATATTTTATTTAAAGTATTAGTTTTTACTTTATAGTAATTTATTTGTCAAAGAAATACATTATTTACGTTAGTCAAATTAAATTATATTATTTGTGGACCATAAATATTACAACGGTGCGTAGCGGTTTATAGTTACCACCGGATCCAACGCGGCCCTTCCTGAGAAGACCCGGCGAAACAAACTCAGTGGGCTTACACTACCACTGGAACTACGCGACGCGACCCAGTCCTGAGTATATCCAGCGACTAAGACTCAGTGGGCTTGTTTTGGATCCAACTTAAGACAACGACCATAAGTATTTCCGATACGTCCCGTATGTTAAGGCTTACTGCCGGATCCAACGCGGCCCTGACTGAGAAGACCCGTCGAACAAACTAAGCCACGTCAAGCTGTCAATGGTATATTCAATCTTATGTGCTATTCCCTCATAAAACCTAAGCCAAAATAAATGTATGTATAGACTATTAGCGAATTGACTATGGATTCGCGCACTAATTGCTGATAAAAGACAAATCTGTCCACAAACGGATCAAAATCGTCAAATTAATTCGAAATTTACACCAAACCACATTCGACATTCGTGGTGATTTAAAACCGAAGTTTCCCCACATAATTAAAATGAAGAATATGGCCTCGCGGGAATTTTCTGTTATATTGCACTATAAATATATCTACATTTTAAAAAATCTGCGATGAAAAGTGATTTATCTTCTACTTATATTTAATATTCTGAAATGGGCACTCATGTTAGTGACGTTTACTGTTTAATAAGCCTCCGTTAGGCACGATTACACTAACCAAATCAAAATGATCTCCTTCTAGCGACTTCATGTACGCTTTGTTAGCTTGTCGGTTGTATTTTTTAAATGGTTGATTAGATCAGCTGATAGTAAGAGGTTACCGCCGCTTATAAACAAGAGAAACTGTGTGGTGATTAATGTAGGATTTGAATGTTATGAAGAACGATGAGTAGAATGAAACGCTAGGCGAATGACTGATATAGAACGTGGTTTGTGTGAAACAGATGACTTATGAAAGTATTTTAGATGGAAAGAGTTAGAGGATGAATGATTAAGATGTTGAAGTATTGTATTATATTGTATCAGCCCATATACGTCCCACTGCAGGGCACGGGCCTACTCTACAATCGAAACTACGATTGAGAGTGGTTAGGCCATATAGTCCACCACGCTGGCCTAGTGCGAGTTAGCGGGCTTACATACTATAGAAATTCTTATAAATCGCTATGGTATGCAGGTTTCCTCACGATGTTCTCCTTCACCGTTTTAGTGCGTGGTGATTGACTGTCAATACACACATGACTCCGAAAAGTCAGAGGTGTGCCCTGGGATTTGAACCCGCGACCACCGTAAACATGTTGGCAGCCGCGTCTAGTCCGTTTACCAACAGGCCACCACGCACTTGAAGTATGCAAGGACGGAATAAGGGAGAACAGTCTAGAACACGAGGTAAGACGGTTGAAAACGTGCACTGAAGACGAAATAAAGACGAATCTATAAGACGAAATTAAATTGAAGATAACATAACAATCTTTGTTTGATTTGACCCGTAGCGGAACCATTGCCACATTAATTATTTTAGTAATGTTTAGTGAAGGATAGGTCATACCACCCGCGAAAATAGTTTCTTCCACAGATAATAGTATAAATAATTATTTATAGTCCTACTCCCAGAAATTGCTATGCTCATATTTCTAGCAATTTTGAAATTTTATTCGTCAGTTTTAAGACATACAATACAGGTTCACGGATAAAAGAAAATAAAGGTTTCTAGAAATCGCTGTATACACGCCGCTTACAACAGATGGCTATCGTAATCCTAAGTTATGGTTTCAACCTTCATACAACAATATTCTATCAACAGCAGCGTACCAAGAATTAGAAGGATTGTCATATAACAGAACTATTGACAAAACTATAACAATTAAGACATCCAAGAGCAACTTTTACCGAATTAATCCCAACAAAAACTCTTAAACCGTCTACTCCATACTTAACACCCCATTTTACTGTAATGAAATTGCGTCCGTCCCAGCCGTCCTGTAATATTCAAACTAAGGAGCCAAACGGCCCGGAAAGGGCCAAAACGACTTATTTATCCGTATCTTGTTATTTGGACAACTTACATAAACTCACTACTCTATGGCAAAAGACTTTGTAGTAGTTAACTTCCACTGGTAGTAAACTTTTTTTATTGGTGGTAGATGTCTCATATATAAAAGGCCGCAAGATAGGTCTATTTCTCCGCCACACAGTAGGATGAATGCACTGTTGTGTTTCGGTTTGAAGGACATTGTAGCCAGAGTAACTACTAGACATATTGAGACTTAAAATTATATGCCTCAGGATGGCGAGTGCAGTGGTATCCCAAGCATTACTTTGTTATTCAAGGCGTTGTTTCGTTTTGCTACTGTTCAGCAGCTCGTATCGCTTGTATGGAAATTATTAAACATGAACAATTACCAAGAAACTATGCCGGAGAATGACACCCACTTGGTAGATTTAAAAAGTTCTGTTATTAGTGTCGTTGTAACGTAACATCACTGTACTATCTCAGCTCTCATACGTCCCACTGCAGGCCACGGGAATCCTTTACATTCGAGAATACGATGGAGAGGGGTAAGGCATCCAATCACACCGAATTAAGCGAAAAATAATACAATATTAATAGTACTGGCTGTTATTGTAACAAAAAAGGCAACAAACTCGATACACGTGAGCGTATTTCGTACACATTAACATAAGTTTTAGTTTGGGCGCTGCGTTGTCTTCGTTCCCTCACCCTTTAAGGGCCGAACTTTGATTACTGATCATTTGCAGTGAGGTTTATGTTTGAGAGAAACACATATTGTTTAAATGAATAAATATAGATAACACTAATGGTGTACACTTACTACCTACTGGTGGTGGGTTTTTTTTTTTTTAATATTGGCCCGGCATAGTGGCTGATGGTAAGTGCTAATGCCGCCCAGGCAGAGTATTCATTGGCATCGGACGGCAGTCCCATGCCAATGGAAACAATTATGCCGGTCTGCTAAGCTGCCTCTTCACACTACAGCGGAAGGACCCAAGATTGCAGGAAGAAGGGAATACGCGAGAAGGCAAACAATTCCACAGCCTGACGGTGCGGCATAAAAAATCTCTCGTATGTGAGAGGCCGCCTGGGTAAGTACCACCACAATGTCTGTTTCTCGTACCAAACAGCAGTTTAAATGCACTGTTGGGTTCTGGATTTAAGGATATTGAGGCCAGTCTAAGTAACTGACATATTGAGACTTATGTCTCGGAATGGCCAGTTAGTCGAATACCGAGCATTGCTTTGTAATTCATGGTGTTATTTGGATTTGGTTTAAACGTGGATATAATTACATTTATTATATACTAGTGGCCCGGCCCGACTCCGCCCGAGTGCACATACACTTTTCAAAACTGCGGCTAAAATGCTCAATTCCGACTATAAATTTAGAATATCCACCAATTTTTTTTCGTACTTGCTAGATTTTTTTTCGTACTTGCTAGATTTTTTTTCGTACTTGCTAGATTTTTTTTCGTACTTGCTAGATTTTTTACTAGTGCTTCCTTTCTATAGGACATAGCGTGATGATATGAGGCCTAAACCATTTCTCGATAAATGAAGTATCCAATACAAAATAATTATTCATTTCACAAAGTAGTTCCTGAGATTAAAACAAACAAATATATAACAAAAATTCTTCAGCTTTATATGGTATACGACCAAATACTGGAAAGCTATTTAAATATATGTTGTTAATAATAAATATAATAACTTGCGCTTAACTACGTTAATCCCGATTAAATGTACTGGCTAAGTGGGCCGTGCGCTGTTAGGAGCAACTTATTATTTGAATGGCGTTCTAATATTCGGGCGACAGATTTTTATTTATTATAAAACCTGCATAAAACTCAATATACACTCCCAAACAAGTCACCTTCAAAGCTACTGTTTTTTACAAAACGTTTTCCGTTCCTATCCTATCTCGTATACAGACACAAATTGTTTCCTGCAGGATGCAAAGCGTTTCAGGAAGCGTTTAGGGGAGGGGGTGAGAAGGGGCGGCTAATTGCGTCCTTCACCTGGCTGTAATTACAAGGAACAGGGTGGATTATGTCACGCAACCCTTGCTGTATAGTTGGTATTATTTGGATTACATTATTAGAATTAGAGGTTGTTTGCCCTTGTAACTCTGTTATTACAGAGTGGATGCTTGTTAATAGTTAGTAACTATGGTCTGGATGTAATTTATAGGAGTCTTCCGTCTTTGATACAGTGTTTAAAAGGGAGGTTTCAACACTACGATGTCCTTGTATGAAACTCATAAATAACATAATGTAAATATTTCTTAATATGTGCCGGATTGCAAGAATCTATTACTTATTTCATTGTGATTTAAATACATAAATAATATTTAGTATCACGTTATAAAAATAAGATACATTTTTACAGAAAATATATTTATCAAACACTCTATTACATAAAAAAGTGACCTTAAAAATGTTTCCTTCAACATAAAAAAAGTTAATATTTTAAAACTTCCTAATGACTTTCATATTATGCTCGGAATATGCTTTTAAAGCCAGGATCCTCAGCAAAGCCTGTAGTGGTGTAATATTACCGGATAATACCGGTGTAGACCGGATTATAAGGATTGGCGGTCGTTTTAATTCGCGCCGTTCGTACCGTCTCGGGTGCAAGCCCTGATTAATATGAAGTTTCGTGAAGCCTTGGTTAATACCGTGTCGATTAATTTTGCTGCTAATTTATTAGTAAGCCTGGTAATAAACTAAGGTTTTAGTAATAGCAGCCTTCTTTTTTTATGTGATCGTTTAAAGAGGGTTTGATAGATTCTAAGGTCGGTCGTAAAATCGTAAGTTTGATCTCACAGAGAAAGATATGAAGGCTTTATAATTATAGTCGACGTTGCTAAAGACCGTTATCTATAGTAGACAGACCCTGGCCCGCAGTATTTTGATCCAATGAAGTCAAAATCGATGTAAACTATAAGTAAACGGGGAATACAGAAAAATAATAGTTTAAAAATCTAAAAACAAATCTACAAAGTTTGAATGAAATCTGACCGTTTAAATTGGGTCAAAATCGCGCCCAAAGGAGTCGGTTACAAACAAACATTCAAACATACAAGTTAAGCTAATATAAAGCGTGTAAAAAGAAGGAGTAATAAGCAGTGAAAACATTTTATTTAGCGGATTTAATTCAAGTTGAAGTCAAAACCACCTTTTATTCAAACATAAAATTATTCAATTAATGAATGATGCAAAATAGTAAATTATGAATGAACCATTCACGCATTCACGCATGACAGGCTATGTTAATCATTCAATCAACAGTCAAATATAGTCGCGATCACACTATGAATGCGTCACTGAATTAGCGAAATAATAATGAGTGAATAAACCTTACTTTATTTATTTATCAAGCATATCAAATGTCCTTACTGTTTTTTACTCAATTTTTTTACTTACTGTTTTTACGTAATGGTTTAGTCCTGACCCCACACTAAGATCGAGTCTTGTGTCGTGTATCAGGAACTACGTGAGACTTTTCGGTCTCACAAACACCCAGACCCGGAAGAAATACCTGTACCACACAAATATTTGTTTCGGTGCGGGGATCGAACAGGCGGCCTCTCGTTTCGCAGTCGTCTAACTAACTGTGCCACGGAGGCTGACAATATGATAAATATATGCACCATATATACATTTAAGGCTGGTTTTAGAGTAACGCTGACCGCGCGCTGATCGTCAGCCCTGACAGTTGAAATGTATGAGCTTCTAAGGAGCGTTTTAGAACTACGCGTAGTTGTCAGCGCTGACCCCCGACCGTAAGTTACGCGCTGAGCTGCCTATGTCTTTATTAACTGAAATATAAATAGCATCGCAATCTCTAATAAAACCTCTTGTTAAAGATAGATAGACTATAGAGAACGACTTTCAGTCGTTTGTTACGGAACTACCAAGCACCGGTAAACGTGACTCAGGAAATTTTAATAGGATCGGAAGTTGAAGTAAATTTATTCAAAAGTTGGCTTCAACATTGTGATAGTTAATAACATTAGATGAAGTAGTCAATGTAATTAATAATCGATCGGGCACACGGTCCTAACTTTATGAACCGCTTTTGGCAGGTTTTTGCAGGGATGGAGTTCATATAACGCTTAAAAATTCAGTGGGGGTCAAAATACAGAGAAACTGATAAGATGCGTGTGCTGAAGTAACTGAATAATATTGTCATATAATCACATTAGTGTAAAAATAAGTTACCAATTAAAAACAACTACTTAATGAAAAACGAAAACATAAAATCAATACCTTTTGGTTTTGTGCAATAGAAGTATAAGTGAGTAATATAATCAAGCAATAAAACCTTAAATAAAAATTTGACAGCCTCCTCAGTTAGAAGCCGCCTGTGAAACAAGAGGTCGCGGGTTCGATCCCCGCACCGAGACAAATGTTTGTGAGGCTCACAAGTATTTGTCTCGGGTCTGGGTGTTTGTGAGACCAAAAAGTCGCTCGTAATTTCAGATACCCACGACATAAGGCTTAATTGATTTTAATGTGGGGTCAGAACTATGTATGTGACTGTTGGGAGTATTTATTACATATTTCATAAACAGCTTTCACCGTCCTACACCGAATATCCTAGTTTTTCGCTAATAAGTATTCCCTAAATTTGTGCATTTTTATTTACATAGATACTGACCAGGTAACCTGCGTATTTATCAGCTAGAAATGACACTATCTCCACCGCAAAGAAATCAAAACTATACAAAACTTAATCACCTAGGGGCACAATCCTCCAATCGCATTCCTAAATCCGTCCCATAGGACGTGTGCATAACGTCGACACGGTTCCAAAGTTGCCGCAACAAAGCGCAACTCGCCGACTCAGCGACGGGGCGCTCTCGGACCATTTCGTTTTAAACTTTCCACCAGTTTAATGAATGTAAAATGTGCCTGAGTACGGATCTGTGAACGGCGTGGTTCACTTGTATGGTATTGAATTTTGTTTAAAATTAAATGACAAAACCAAAACTTTAGTAAAAAGGCTTTATTAATAAGAGGCTTGAGCTCAATTCAATAATATCCACCACTCAATGCAAGCAACTATTTATTATGAAATGTGAAACTTGTCGGCCTACATAAGGAATAAAATAGCCATAAGTTGTCTACTATTGAAAATGCTCTTAAACAATCGGGATGTGTAATAATCAGAAATAAAATAAAATAAATAAAATCAAGTCGAGGGTTTTAGGCACAGCTCAAGCAACTCACTTAGTATGAATCCCTTGAATTAATATGTTAAAATAAAATATAATATTGGAGTTATTTAAAACTGGAATCTTTTAATAATTTCTAAAATTAACGCGAAGGTTCACTAGAATATGTTCCCGATGTGGTTTCTTCCAAATCGTAGTATGGAAATAAGTTAGTTCTATTTATACCTATATTTACCCCGCTAGAAATAAATGCTCTTTATTAATAATTTTCTATCTCGATTCAAAACCTTGTTTAATTAGCCATTATTGAAATAAACCTGTTCCCAGAAGTAATATACCAAATTTCTCAAAAACAAAATCTTGCCCTTTCAATGGGAACAAAGGCGTATTATTCATTTAAGTCACATCTCAATATTCCATTGAGGAGGCTTGACAAAGACGGACAACTTTTATGCGTTCCAACAAGAATAATGATCGCTCGTTTTGGAAATTATTTCACGCTCAATTTCAAAAGTGAAAGATTTGGTTTTGAGACGCCATGCGTTTAGGCAACGTCAGGTTTTGTCGTATAGTGAAGTAATGCTAATATATGTATGTATGAGTATCCATGCGGTTTACTTAAAATTGTGAAACAGTCCCAATCACATTATTAGTATTGAGGAATGGGTCCTAATACAATGCTTAAATTCAACAGAGGCACACATTGAAATTACAATGAAACGAAAAAGAGGAAAACTCGTGAAAATCTAAGAGCTTAAGGGATTTTAGGGTTTATAAATATGATTTAAAAGAAAAGGATTACATAAAAGGCACAAGTAGTTAAGGGCAAGTTAGGCTGATTTTAGAGTCACGCTGACCGCGCGCTGATCGTCAGCGCTGACAGTTGAAATGTATGGATGGTTTCAGAGTCACGCTGACTTTGAGCTTATAACTTATGAGCTTTCGGTCGGGTGTCAGCGCTGAAAACTACGCGTTGTTCTAAAACGCTCCTTAGAAGCTCATACATTTCAACTATTAGGACTGACGGTCAGCGCGCGGTCAGTTTGACTCTAAAATCAGCGTTAGTAACATCAAGTTATCTGTTAACATCTAAAACTGAAGACCGCCTGTTGTTAAGTATAATGACATTTTCTTTAACTTGAAATTTATTTTTATTAGACCTTCCTATAGAATTGTGACTTCTTTCGAATTACAGTGCAAGCTTTTTAAAATCATGATCCAAAACTCATTAGTCCCAACCAATACCAGTAAAAGGAGTGTAGATCGAACGGCTGATCCAGAAACACGACCACATCCCGCGGGGGCTGTTCCGAGGGCAGCGCCGGGAAGTTTCGGCAGATGGAGCGATCCCTGTTCGGTAATGAAACGTTTAGTTCAGCCTTTATTGAGGCCCAAATGACTTTGTCAATATCGGAAAAGAAATGGGACGAAGAAATATTGACGAAGTTGTAAATTACTGGTGGGATTTGAAATTCTTTGTGTAGTCAACTGTGTAATGTGCTAAAGTGTTCAAATAATTATATTTTTGTATTCTTCGTTGAACAATGAAGATGATAATTTAAAACTACCATCATAATCAACAACATAAAACATTTAAGAAGTCGATATAAATCATCACGACAAAGTACAAGCATTTTGCAATTTGTATGTCTAACCGCAAATCAGATGAAAATTGCTATCATATTATGCTATTTTTATTATTTACCCTCATCATTTTTCATTATTCTTTTCATGCATAATTATTTACAATATCAACCATATATCAACAATTTTTAAAGTGTTTATCTATCTCTCTAGTTACTGCCTCGGTGGCGTAGTTGTACTCCAGTACGGTTAGGTACTACTCGTATGTTAAAGTCTCCGGTTTCGAGTCTAGGTTGAGCAAGTAATATTGGATTTTTCTATTCATATCAGCCTGGAGTTAGAAATATGTGCCTAATATGCAATAGGCTCGCCCCCTATCACATCGTGGGACCGAATAAACAAGGCGAAATGTGGGTGACTTGCTACCAAGAGAACCTCTGCCTACCCTTTCTCAGGATTCCACTGCGTTTGCAATCCTGAGAGTTAAGATGTTGAGCCACAACGTGAAGTTACCCTGCCTACAATGTCCTTCAAACCGAAACACAACAGTGCATTTACACTACTGTTTGGAGGGAGAAATAGACATTGCGATGCCCTACCCAGGCAGCTTCTCAGATATGAGAGACCTGCCACTAGTGAAACTTGGTACAACTAGAGAGATATATATGTGTTTTTGTACGTATATGTAGACTGTAGTTACTTATATCCAAATCCGAGTAAATTATTATCCCGTGTAATTCCCTACAGATGTTTGCACAGCTCCTACACGCAGTAATTTACTTGTAGTGTTTAATGGAGCCGCTAATACAGTACCGCGTAAACATCCACTATAATTTACTAAAGGCATTTATGTGTCTTTGTCTCTACTATGTTCAGGTACTAAAATTAAAATTGAAGTGATGTGTAGGCAGACCACTGATGACTTGAATGATAAACAAAGAGATGAATTGATGATTATAATAATTAATCATTATTATTTGGATGTTGATTAAATTGCAAAGATGACATGCATTTAATTTCTTGATTGAGTGTACAGGATACTCAATTAAGGAAATTAAATGAGAAAGTTTTGTTACAGAAAACTTTACTAATCCAAGGATGAGCATCGATGTAGTTCGATTTTTCGCCATAATTTGAATATACAATAATTTCAAATGATAGTTAATAACTGTGGTAAATAACAACGGTTGAATATGACATCCTATATACTTAAGAGTTAGAAGGGAAAAAAGTTATTTTAGACTTTTCCGCTGGTCTTGATTATTTACATACTTCTATATAACGGAAAGTCTAGTACAGTAAATGTTTATATCTAAACTTCCTGTCCCAAAACCCAACAATCGGCAATACGTTGACTCTATTTCCCTATTCTAATAAAAACACGAGTTGCCTCTGAAGACGTCTGTAGATCATTAGGACCACAGACACGAATGTGAATAGATGGCGCTGGCTCAAATGCATGAAAAGTAAGCGTCCGATTCTGGGAAAAAAGCGTGAGCTATATTATGCATGTAAATGAAACGCCGTTAAAATAAACCAAGCTTATTTTGGACAAATGTTGTTCCGGATGGTATTGACGTATGTTATTTTATTTAACCTAAATGTTTCTTATCAATTCTTATCAATCAAAAGAAATTAAATCCCTAAACCGAAATCATTTTTTGACAAAAATCATGATTTTTGACTGCTGGGTAAGACCACCTCATTAGCACGCCATATTTTTCTGTGCTGTGCCAAGTCAATCCACTGTTTTCTTGCGGCTCTCAATGTGTCATCTGACCAATTAGCAGGTGGTTTGCCCCTCAGCCGGCGTGCCTTTCTTGGCCCCATATAGATATGAGTATATTTACTGCTTAGCTGAACTTCGGTTCTGTTAGGGAACTGACCTGCCCTTAACTAAGCTACAAGCGCTTCTAATCTATTCATTTTCTACAATCGTTAAAGCCTTGAAGTAAGAGATGACTTTTGTTTGTTGTACAACGCCATTGGTTAACTCCCATACAAATGCTATTCAAGATGCAAACGAAACGTCATCGCTTACGTAACTTAGCGGGAGCTGAGCGGTAAGTCTCGTACCTATACAAACTGTACAAAGGCATTGAAAACTAAAATCGTGATTTTGGCAAAACTCTCAGTCAGGTCTTTCAAACTTCTCAAACTTACAATGTTACCTGGGATGTTACATGTGGTTTTAATGAAACACAAATATAATTTTGTATAATTACGGTATCTATACAGATCTAAGTCTGTAAGTCCATGTATTTGGAGGGATCGTTTCAATGTATAGTTAATTCTCGCGTAAGGTCGGCCCGGGGGACCGCCGCGCCGCGCCGGGTCAAAGGCAAGGTTAAATACGGTGAAGATAAAATTGTGTTGAATTATTTACAGTTCTATACAAAACGGAATTGTGAATACGTTGTAAGGACGTGATTAGATATTGTGTGGAGTTTTATAAACAATGCTTCAATTTCCGGAGGTTAACGGGTCAAATGAAATATCTTATGTCAATTATCAATCCTATGAGTAATGTTTTGTTTGTTGTGTATTAACGTTGGTGTACTTATGTCTATTTCTCGCAAAACAGCAGTGTAAATGCACTGCTGTATTTCGGATTGGAGGACATTGTAGCCAGAGTAACAACTGGACATATTGAGACTAAACATCATATTATGTCTCAGGATGACGAGCGCAGTGGAATTTGAAGCATTGCTGTGTAATTCAAAGTGTTGTTTGGTTAACGAGCGGTCGTAATGCTTATTATCAGGCGAAAGGCCTGCTCGAATTAATTGAAATATATATATATTTCAATTACATGAAATATATATATATATATATATATATAGGCCTGCTCGAATTAATTGAAATATATATATATATATATATTTCACCAGCAAAAATATTGATTTCGTATTTGTAACGGGGTGAGTTTGTTATATATCGTTTTTGTTTATTAGAAGGCTATTTACAACGGTGAAAACTAAAACGGGATTGTGAATACAATGTGCACAATAGGAAGACCAGCAGAAAAATAATGTACCGGCGAGACAACTGCGAGAGTCAAAGCCTTCTATCATTATTCGGTGATTTTTATACGCTGACAAAATTTCACCATTTGTCTCTCATTTAGAGGGTCTAAAATATAAGTGCCAAACCGTTTCTCAGTATTCTGAATTAACGAATTTTAGCATAATTTTCAAGGCAAAGGTCATCTAGAGGTTACGCTCTAAAACCTTCTTTCCAAAATGAGCCCACATTACTCCAGAAAATTGGTACCATATTATAGTAGACACGAAATTCCCTTCAAACAATTTTGAAATGATTGGCAAATATAATGTATGGCAATAAGGTCCTATGTCCCTTGATACGAAACATCTAATCCAAGGATACATATCCCAGTTCCACTCAGGCTAAATACGGCTTTACAGTTTATTCCCAGTTATTTTTTACTGCCCCACGAAAGAAGGCTGACGTTATATTAAAAGCGATTTTTATAAGCGGTCGGACGGACTTTTTAGGATATTAACAACCATTGAGGAGTAATTAATTTAAAGATAGCTGTAGGCTGAAGCACTGCGCATTTTATCTTGAAAACACGACAAAGCTAATTGCCGTAAATAACAAATGTTCAGTGTGTCGAGCATATCACAACCCAAGAAAAAGGATTTTGGCGTATCAAATGACATCGAGCTAGAATATTGTTAAAAGTTTAAGTTTCATTGCTTTTGTATTATCTTTTTGTTTCTATTATTTTTGGCCTTAAGTTTCATCGTTGGTATTCATCATATTGCTAATCATTGCCATCCCTCAAGAATACCCCGACAAATTGCAACAAATTTGTATCAAAAAATTTCAAAAAAATGACTAAAATGCTTTTAATTTATATTGCTATGAATGGCGAGACGATCATGCCGTTCGCCTGCTGCTAAGTAAGTACCATTCATGAACAGTAGCAAAACCAAACACCATGACACAAAGAAATGCTGGGTATCCCTCTACGCTCGTCATCCTGAGAGAAATGATGTTAAGTCTCAATGTGTCCAGTAGTTATTTTGGCTACAAAGTCCTTCAATCCGAAACACAATAGGGAATTTACAAAAACATACATAAACATTGCTGTTTGGTAGAAGAAATAGAATTTGCGGTGATACCTACCCAGAAGGCTTCTCACATTTTGAGTTACTTTCTACCAGTACCAATTAATTACCTACTTAAAAGATTTCGCTTCGCTCATACTTTCCGCGGTTCGACCAACACCAAGTTCCAACACTGAGCCCACAATATCTGTTTAATTCAGAGGGTCCACCGCACTTGGCTCATTACGAGATAACCTTTTTGGGGTCTAACCTCTAATTATTCATACCTTATTAAAAGAAATTTAAATTCTTTGTTTATGTAGTGGAAACACTCTGTACTTCGTTGAGAAGAATGTTTTTTCGCTCTAATCGCAATTTGTATAAGAATAATAGACGTGACTGAAGTGTAATTTTTAGGTATTCTAAATTAAGTCGTTTGTAATATTAATTACTAAAATAGTATTTAACAGGAAAAATTTAAAGTTATCTCATTTCAGAGGTTAGAAAAGACTAAATCTATAATATAATTGGATGAGGGTGGAAGTTTTTATAATTATGCCATTCCGTGTTTTACGTTTTGACATTTTGAAGCGAGAAATGAGGTTAAAACATGGTTGAAACTATCGATTTCTTCAATAATATAAATATATTTTTTAAAATTCATAATAAAATAAATAAATAAAGTTAATTACGTTAACTAAATTTTTAGGCTAGAGTTAATCAGATCAATTCAATCAGAATTAAAAAAAATTTAATTTTGCTACCGTCTTGTTACTTACTATAATAATCTAACTGTGCCGTACCAATTACGATAACACAAATACAAATTGATAAATAAAAAAACACTCTATTGCAAAAACTAGGGTATATTCGTGAGACGAGTAAAAATGACAATTCAAGCTTTCCTGAACACAGGACAGTTCGCAAATTCTTTTCCGGAAACGTGTTGCAATTTGTATAAAATTCGGTCACCGACGCTGCCCTGTGTGATAGACACACTGAAAATTGAAAATCATTTTGCCAACATACAAATGGACGTGTGCCTTCGACGTATTTTAATTATATTTTGCGAGGAAAATGTACACTTCGTTTTGGCGGTGACATTTTCCTATTCGGTATATTCGTTTTTAGCTGACTTTAAGTTATTTTTTATT
This sequence comes from Hyles euphorbiae, assembly GCA_023078785.2. NCBI lineage: Eukaryota > Metazoa > Arthropoda > Insecta > Lepidoptera > Sphingidae > Hyles > Hyles euphorbiae. Next base: position 16,788,672 of record CM041051.1, read on the forward strand.
GTAACCTTTACGCTATTAAACAAAACAGAAACAAAGACATACTATAAGCTTGAATTTTACGGTACAAGGCAACTCTAATATCTATTCCTTATTAATATTATAAACGCGCAAGTTTGTAAGTATGGATGTATGAATATTTGTTCCTTCACGCAAAAACTGCTCGATCGATTTAGATGAAATTTGGTAAAAGGATAGCTGACACTCAGGATTAATAGTTAATATGCGAAATAAAACAGTGTTTATGTGCACTGGACTCAATAACTATCTGCACCCGAGCCGCAGCCGGGTCCGACCGCGAGTAAATAAAATGAATAATATTTAATTCAATGTGACAACCGTATAATAGCACTATTTTTTAAAGTTTAAAACGTCTAAAATGCCTATAAAATCCAGACTTATGAAACGATAAAAGCTCAAACACCATTTGTTTAAAAAACAAATAACGAACTGACATTTAAATTTAAATAGAAATGATACATAATGCAAATCCCAAAATAAATCATGAGATTATTGGCTGTTTAATATTTTGTGAATGCGGACGGGAAATGAAATGGCTTAATAAAATGAAAATCCTTTACAGAGTTTAAGGTGAAAGGGAAATTGAATTCTTTATAAGTACAAAGAAAAGAGTTCTCAATTAGATTCACAGTTATGTTTTCAAATGAAAATACTGAGGGTTGAATTTAAATGATCCTTTTGAAATTCTATGAAACTGTATTATGATTTATGACTTCGTGATTATCTACAACTTTTGCCTATTTTTTGGTTGTGTTATATTTTGCGGCTGCCTCGGTGGTAGTTGTACCACGGTTCGGTTACAAAGCCGAGATCTCAGGTTCGAATCCCGGAGCCGGCAAAGTGATATTGGATTTTTCTATTCATCATCAGCCCGGAGTCAGAAATATTTATTGACAGGTTCGCTACCTATCACATCGTGAGACAGAACATACAAGGCGAAATGTGGCAGTCCTGGCACCTCTGCCCCTTCTGGAACAAAGGTGAGTTTATGTACGTATATATGTATTATGTAAAATTATTTTAAAGATAGGTGGCTCCTTGGATCACTTGTGATTCTTCCAGGGACCACCTGTGGTTACAGGAAGAAAAGGAGAAAATATAATAAATATAAAACAGGTCCGGAGTTCTAGGAGAAATTAACTTGAAGTCCAAAAATCATTTTTTTCCTAAACTCCGTGAACAAATTGTAAAATGTGATGATAATTAATTTATTTTATAAAAATCTCTCTCCCGGGATAAAACAGGACAACGTTTAAGAACCAACTATAAAAAATGCTATAATAAATGTTAAGCAGTGCCGTTATCGGGATCTTTAATATTTTCACGGCATTCTCCTTACATTTCAGCTTTAAACTAAAAGCACAGTTCAATAAGACTACATTTTATTTTATTTATTTATTTATACACTTTATTGCACAAAAAAAAATACAAATAAAATGAAAATCACAATAATAAAAGTACAATTGGCGGTCTTATCGCTCAAAGGCAATGTCTTACAGACAACCATGGGATGGATTTGATAAAAGGATAATTAGAGGGCAGTCGTAAAGTGTAAAGAATAGGAGTTAAGACGGAAAAAATAATAATATAAGAAATACAAATAATTACTAAATAATAATAAAAAATATATATACATACATCAATACATACATATATATAACTAATATACATACATAAATAAATACATATTTATATATAAGAGTATCAGTACATACATACAAACAGGAAAGTTATCCACATCAATGTGTAAATGTAGGAGACAGGTAGTGATCTTTGACCATTTTTTTAAACGATGATAGTGACCTCGCCCGTCTTACCACAACTGGTAGGGCGTTCCACAGTCGGACAGCTTTGACGGTGAACGACCCGTCCATAAAATTAGTGGAGTGCACAGTACATTGATGTTTCCATCTCGACAAGTACTGTTGATTTCTCAGTGTTTACTTGCTTTGTTTGAGCCAACGCAACATCGCGGTAGGCTCCAAAACAAACCACGCTCTGATTTCTATTTGATTGAAGTACCGCATTTATATATTCGTCAATATTGATGTCTTGCTTACGAAATTATTTGGAGTAAAATTACGATCGAAATCCTTGAAACAATAGGTCTATTTTACCTATGTTTACTTTGAAATAATATTGATCTCTTATGAAACTTTTGTTCCTAGCCATATACATATTTATCAATGCAATAAAAAGCAAAAACAAGTGGAATAAGTAGAAAATGCAGTTTTGTCGTTTCTTTGATGGATCCAAACTCAGTAAAAACAAATTGTATTTTTATTTATTTTCTGTGATGTCTGTTGTATCTGTTTTGTTTTTTTGATGACCCTAATCAAGCTACCTTAATTAATATAGTCAAGGCTCTAGACTACAGTTTAAACACTATTTTTATTTTACCTTACAAAGATTTACTTCTTCAAATGTAAATTCTTGAACATCAAAATAGTAGGTGCTATGAATGCTCTTGCAAATGAAGTTAATGTGAAAGAGTCGGCAGATTGCGTCTATTGAGTCAGGGCTCATGCTTACACGCTCTTTCCTAATGATTTAAGAGGAAGCCGTGTATGTCTAATGAACTGTCGACAGATTTTTTTCTCTTTTCTTTTCTGTTGTGTAGCGCAGAAGGAGAAGTAAGGTAAAATGATATGGTAAGTTACTACTTCCGCTCATTATAGGATTGAAGGAATTAAAATATCGTACAAATGTAAATCTTAAATCCTGTCATATTATGTGAGGGAGTCTGTGTTCATAATTTTATATATAATACATACATACTAATATACTCGTCATTTGCAGAGAGAGAGAGGAGCAAACAGGACACTTACGTTTTGCTTTTTATTTTATTTCCGTATTGCCATATCAGGCACAAACTACTGACTTCGGGCTGATAATTAATAAAAAAAAAACAATAACACTGCACTACCAAGGATTCGAATCCGAGACCATAGATTTACCAGAGCAGTCTAATTGTATATTAGAACCCTTTAATGTGGTACCTGATTATAGAAGAGTCCAGTGCCTATCAGAGGTACAGTAGGTTCGTGTATAGAATTACCCTTTTTAACACTAACAAACCAGTCAAAATATACTGACCTTTCCACGCCGATGGCACATAGAGGGGAAGTACTTTAAATATTGTAGATAGACAATATTACTGACATCATTTTAACATACCAATCAAATGCACGATCATAAGGATTATTATTCGTCATATAACATAGCATCTTATATAGAAGGAAGATTGATTTTATCAATTTATTTTTCTGTTTTAATTGGTATCGTAAAATGATGGATTTGAATGGACATAGAGGGTTCGTTTCCCGTTTCAGATATTCCTCAAAATTCTTTAAATGTAGTTTAAATTGTTTTCATACTTAAAATGATAAATAGTTATCAAGAAGATAGCTTCTTGCAGTGAAATTATATCTATAATATTTAGGTTACTTCCATGTGGCATCGCTGTGAGACTCCCTGTACGAATTATTTAAAATATACCAAAGTCTATTAAAAGAATAAACTTGTAAAATGCGAAATATCTTATTCCATCAAGAATGCTCGCTTATATAATAGCGGCTGAAATGTTTTATTATCAATAACCGAGCATAGCAAACTGAAAGCGAAGCGGAAATTGCATTCCGGCACATCGCTGTTTCTACGCAAAGGAGATGCCTGGCTTTTAAAGAATAGGCTCTTAAATTCATAAAAATACATATAGGCTCCATCCGAGTATAATATTATTAGTTTTTTATAGATATTGCAAAGAGAATCAAGCATATCAATATCTGGTCATGAGCAAATAGTGGCAAATGAGTTTTTTTTAAATAATATTTATAAAACACTTGCGTGACTTTGAGTAACCAACCTGTTAATACAATCTTAATCTTTCCAGTTCCCAGGATTTATACATATAATTTGTCTGTATCCAAAATATCTAGCTATCAAATTTTCATAGTAGTAACAAAATAAGTCATTAAATGTGGTTACATTGAAAAACTAGGGTCACATGTCCAAATCCCGGGGTGGACGGATTTTTCTATCTAATATCAGTCCAGACACTAAAGTCTTCTCTTTGTGCCCAATATGGCGAAAGACTAATCTCCTTTAAAATATTGGGATGGGTCACGGAACACACAAGGCGAAACGTGAGCGTCCTGGTAACGCCACTGCCCACACCCTTTCTGGGAAAAAGGCGTGAAGTTATATAATAAATATTGTTCGTAAAACATTTCACATATTTTTGTACAAGACGCAAGGACATTTCACACAAAAATCCACATTGTTAAAAGAACAGCATTAACCCGTATCAACGCACGTCGCGGCGAGACCAAACCAAACATTAATCACAACATATTTCGCTTTACAAACGTCTAAAAATATTATTTATGAGCTTTTTTAGAGTTACAATAAATATATTTATCACCCAACATATAAATATATTAATTCATGTGCAATGAACGGCATGCTCGTCTCGCAATTCATTGAGATTTAAAAAACACTAATTTTGTTTTCTCAACTAAAAGCAAACTTTAATTCACCAAATTGTTTTCCGTAATCAACTAATTACCAAGCCCAGAAAAAAAGTAATTCGAATTAGGACCTTTTTTATCCAATCATGTAACTCTGGTCAAAAATAAACATTTATTATGTGATTTTATTGTACAGACGCGATGCTGGTGTAAAATTAACGAAACTCGCCTCCCATAACACTAAACAGAACTCCTAAATGGATTACAGCGTTTAGGCGCGGACTCGAATTTTAATCCTGGGGGTCTATTTTGAATTACCCGCCCATTTACAAACCGGGTAGGTGTAAACCCTTATTATGACCCTTGTTGGAAGAAGGTCATGTGGGGATGTGACCTTCTTGAGCCTTGGTTCAGATAGTGCACTTATGGTTTAGACTACTGGTGTTTTATTTCATTACCTGGATTGACAAATATCGGCATTTCGGATACATTCTGTGTAAATCGGCCGAAAAAGGCTAGCATAAAAATTCAGTAAGTGATTAAATTACTATTACTAATAAAAGTCTTACGTTTGTATACAGACCTACAATTTCATGAATTTGTTGGCGTAAATCCTATTTCTTGTTCGGAAAAAGTCTCGTAGGATAGTAAGTCTATTGATTTTTTATTTCTATGAATGGCAAGACTAGCATGCCATTTGCCTGATCGTAAGATACGACCGCTCATGAACAGAAGCAAAACAACATCAAGAATTAAAAAGCAATACGTGGAAATCCACTGCGCTCGCCATCCTGCGACATAATATTTATGATTATGTTGAAATAAAACTATTATTTACGGATTTTATCGCGGATTTGGTTTAATTTTTACATTTATTGAATTCCCGACGTTTCGATTACTTAACAGGTTTCGTGGTCACGGAGCGGACTATGATTATGTTCAGTAGTTACTTTGGCTACAACGTCCTTCAAACCGGAACAAATCAGTGCATTTACTCTGCAGTTTGGTTGGATAAAGTCACATAGCGTTGGCACCTACCCAGGCGGCCTCTCACATATCCTCCACCTCCTACCATTAAAATCCTAAATTATATCCACTTTAAAGCGTTCTTCAAAATCCACAATGAAGATTTAATTAAAGGCCAATTTACCTGTGAAATTTCAAAAATGGCAATGAACCCATTTTACTTTATCATAATGATATTTCAAAAAGTAAATGATTTTGCCATTTATTGTTTTGCAACCTAGTCTAAGCTAATGATACCAAATGTTACGAAAAGGCTACTTTAATCTCCAGTCATATCCAACTTGTGATAAAAATATTACATTCCTAAATCCTCTTTCTAGAACCTATATAAAAACAAACGTATCACATCGCAATCAAACATTTTAAACCGAGCACTCGCGCTGATGGTTCTACAGCAACGATTCCCAAACTATGGGTCAAGACCCACTGGTGGGTCGTGAACGAAAGTTAAGTGGGGCCTGAATGAATAAAAGTAAAAATCCTGCTCTCTTTTAATTCCTCATTCGAGGGGGCATTTTCAGTTAACATCTGCATTAATATAAATAAAAAAAATAAAATAAAATTAAAACTAAGGTACCAAGATTAATCGGACAAATCAAACTCACCACGAATACAAGTTGATGTTAAAACTATAATTAAATAATTAAAAACAAAAGCACCGCTTATATTAAAATTGCAAGTATAGTTAGGTGTTTAAATATTTCTTAACTTTTTTAAGTAAATGTTGTTCTAAAAATTATCCCCCCTTTATGGCTAAAAGATGAGTCCCGAATTTGACAGGTTTTGTTAGGTGGGTGTCAGTTCAACTTTGGGAACCACTGTCCTATAGTATCGCGGTATAAACCGCGCTTTACAACCCAGTTTATTCCCAATCTCTCACGGAACGCTCTCAACAAATGAAAGCTTCAAAATGTTTATGTTCATTGGTCTCGCCGTGTTTCAGAGTAGACGTGACACTTTTTCAAATGTAAACGATTTGCTAGCTTCTGGTCGTTCGGTAATTTTAATATGATGGTAAACTAATAAATATGTAATCGTTAACTTATTCAAATACTATCGTGTGGTTAGTGAAACTAGACGTTATCGATATTTTTTATTCTTATTGGCGAAAGAAACAAAATGTTTACTGCCTACATAAGGTTATCATTTTGTTGATGTAAACTGCAACTGCAACAATGATAAGGCATAATTTACAAAATAAACCTGTTCTCACAGGAAACTATAAAGATAAGAACGTCACACCTTCCTTTTAACTAGTTCGCTAACTTCCTTCATGACCATTCTAGCTCATTGAAGTAACTTCACGTTTTTCCAATCCTTAAAAGCATTTCATATTCCTATCAGATATAATTCTATGATATGAACCTCTCAGAGTTTTCCAGCTCGCAAAATATCACCATTTTTAAATGGGACCTATCACAACGATATCTAAAATTACCACAATTAATTCAGACGTTTTAAAAATGCACTCTATTACATAAGATTTATGGTCCAAATTGATTTATTCGCGATGCAAAATTTAATTCACACCTGGGATGCCCTGAACCGTGTCTAGACATCCTTACTCATTAATAAAACCTAGTTTAATACCCTGTATTTGAAGCATGGCGGGAAACCTTGGAGACTTCCCATTACTCTACATTGGTCTTTTAACCTTTGAAACTACACATAACTTTTCTCTATTAGAGGGGTAAAATTTAAAAATATTGGAAGTTGTGGAGTGGACAGGCGGTGTTGCTATGATAAATATATTGAGATTTTAAATATACTAAATACGGTGATATTTTGTTACATTTTATATAATGCCTATTTTATTATTTTCAAATCGAAGTTTTAGTAGTCGATAGAAATCTAATAAATAGTTATAAAATAAAAGCCAAGTATACTTTAAAACATTGTACATACAATCGTATACAGCTGGAAGTCTATAAGGGTATTTAAGTTAGTGTAGTTTATCACTCCAGCTTACGTAGTTTCTAAAGTAAAGACATAACATTATTCCCTAACGTTTCTAGACGGGGCACGTTCCTGTAACACTCGTAAAACAACAGACAATGATTGAGATTGAAAATTAAAATCAATTTTAAGTATATAAAAAGCACAAGAGCCGCGATCTTTTAAACTCAGTATATTATTTCTTTACCCAGCGAGGAGAGAACACAAAAAAATATGCACACCTGATAGAAAACAATTAAAACCACCTATCAATATTCACAAAGAGAATCATATAATTATTAAAATACAAGGAAAAGGTGCCTAGAAAATATATATAATTTTACTAATCCTCTCTACAGCTCCTCTGTTCTGGATGTGGTCACGTAAAACACTCGACTCCAACGAAATGTGTACGTAACATGTACCCAGGAACGATATTAGGCCATGTGCCAAAAGTACACGCTTGTTAAATTTTCACAACTTTATAAAACGCTAATTTTGTGAACGGCCGAGGGACATTTCGTGCATGTATTTTTAGTACGGTCATTTTGGTACAGAATATTATGTACAGAATTTTGGTTTTTGAATCTAGTAAGCCGTGTTGGCTAGTATGCGTCATTAGTTTCATTATTTAAAACTGATTTAAGACTTTGCAAAACAATAATGGCTATATTTTACCGATAGATATGTACATTCTTTGAATTTGTATAAGTTTAAGTTTGTTGTTATGCTTGGTATCTTTTCTTAAAATACAGTTTTATTCTTTTAAGGTGTTTTAGAAGGGGTTATGACAATTGTAACTTAAAGTTTAACTAAGAAACGTAATGTTATATGAAGAAATAGAGAATATATTTTATGCGTGATATAAATCTCGGTCTTTTTAAATATGACGTCACACGTTTGTAATGCTCCCAATGATTTAAATAAACGAATGAAACTGATTATAACTTATCAGTTATATTTTGGAGTTGCAAATTGCAAGTCGTATGTAAATAAATACATTTTTAAATGTCCCTATCAAACAATTTGATATAAATCTAGGTCTTTTTAAATATGACGTCACACGTTTGTAATGCTCCCAATGATTTAAATAAACGAACGAAACTGATTATAACTTATCATTTATATTTTGGAGTTGCGAGTTGCAAGTCGTATGTAAATAAATACATTTTTAAATGTCCCTATCAAACAATTCTTATACATTAAAAAAAATAAAACATGTAAAGTCACTTACCAAAAGACACACTGCATGCTCGCCCAAATTCCTGCAAAGAAGAAACGAATTAAAACATAAACCTGGATACCAAAACAAATCATAAAACATATAGAGTTGTAATAAATAATGACTATTCCCAAGTTTTCGAAGTGTTAGCACCTAAACTTTTTTTATTTGCCAAGTAAATTAGCAACAAAAAGTTTTTATGCGTCGGATTGGAGTTTCATTAGTCGCAAGAACAAAAGGATCCAGTTTGGGTGGATGACGTACAGTTTTATTGCCTCGGTGACGAGATTAGAAAATGGAGGACAATTTGCGGACTTTAGTATTTTAGTCTGGATGCAAGCTTACTAGAAAATAGTTAATTTAAAACGAAATTGATTAAATGGAGTTAAAAATATTCCATAGTCAATCCAATGACGCTGACCAAGGCTACTCATAATACCTCTAATTAGTTACCAACTATTAAGTGCGTGGTTGATTATTGGTAAACAGACTAGACGCGCCTGCCAACATGTTCACGGTGGTCGCGGGTTCGGATCCCAGTGCACACCTCTGAATTTTCGGATTCATATCATAACGATGAAGGAAAACATCGCGACGAAACGTGCATACTATAGCACATACGGTATGTAAATCCGCCAACCCACACTAGGCCAGCGTGGTCGACTACATGGCCTAACCACTCTCAAGGCATGTGCCCTGAGTGAAACGTATGTATATAGGCTGACCTAGCTGATATAGATACAGTCTGATATAGATTAAAATATTTAATAAATGGGTTTTAATTTTTTATGATCAAAAATCACATCTAGACGTGTTATTTTTGAAGTTCATTATGAACTCATTTAAAATTTACCAAATCGTTACAGCTACAGCTAACCCAAAAAGTATTTACACTTGAAAATTATTACTGTTTCTAAGGCGGTCGTTCATGGATTATATTTAGCAATAATCTTAAATTCTGCTACAAATATACGGCATCAGTATCGTATTCGAGTTCAGGATCGTGTGAACTGCGAAGCATTTGAACGAGTTATTGAATTTCATCAAAGCCTTCAGCTCAGACATTTTCATATTACTTCTCCAGTGTCATTTGGCTTGACCTATTAACGAGTTTCAACTTTTCGATAATTAATTTTTGTTAGAGATATTTTGAATATTGAATACAAATTACAATCATATTTTGAGTTTTGAGTATTTCTGTATCTGTATCAGCCCACTGCAGGACACGTAAATTCTTTACAATCGAGAGTACGATAGAGAAAGGTTAGGCTATTAAGTGGGGTTAGACCATTACGTTTACACGGATTTATTTTAAAAATCTGTCTATGCAAACCTGTTTAATAAATAAAATACAGATGAATCTGAAACACATCATACGTAGGAAATACGAATAGGTTAACACTATTCGATAACCAAATTAAACATGATTTAGAAAATAATGACACCAAAATGATTTAAGCGATGCCTGTAATATATTTATAAGCCGAAAATATGAAGTAACTCGTTTTGGAGGATCGGATAAGGGCTCATATGGAGAGGCGAGGTTCGGGTAATGGAACGTTCACACGACATCGAGGCACGTTTTACGAGGAAACAAAATGTTGTAGATTTTATGAAAAATATATTAAAGATCGCCTTAATAGTCTTACATGGGATTTGTATATCCGATCAACTTTTGAAATCTCTTTGTAGATTTTCTTAGTTGCAATTGTGAAATTTAATTCGAGCTCCGAAATATAAATAAACAAATAAGTATAATAAAAGTAAAAAAATGAATACACCCAACATTCATATACCTATATTTCTGACCCCAAACTAAGATAGTCACTAGACATTTCGGTCTCACAAACACCCAGACCCGAAACAAATAGTCTTTGGGTAACACAAACATTCGGAGCGGGGATCGAATCCGCTGCCTCCGATTCACAGCCAGCGTCAAACCAGCTGCGCCACGGAGGCTGTCAAATGATTGGTGGGCGTATTTTACACCCACTCATTTCTATTTCGATCGAATGAATCCTATCGTTTTGGTAACAGCTGGCACCAATTGTGAAGCTCTCTGAGTAAGAGTATCCGTGGTTTTGCTAACTGACTAATATAATATAGCGTTAATCTATACTAATATATCAAGCTGAAAAGTCTGTTTTTGTTTGTTTATTACCTTTCATCGAGGAATGCTACATGATATATATACCATCACGCTATGATTTATAAGAGGGAAGCAGAAGTGAAAAATCTAGCAAATGCGAGGAAATTTTATTCGTTTTTTTGAGGTCCGATTAGTCGATATTCTAAATTGATAGTCAGAATTAAGTATTTTGGCGGCCATTTTGAAAAATGAAAAACCCGGGCAGAGCCGGGCTGGACTGCTAGTAATAAATATAGCAATAAATGCAATATTATTAGCGTAATATAAACTCATAAAAATATCACTGCTGATCAGGGCTTTAAGACTTAGATTTTAGCTTTTACCAACTCTGCTAGCCTATTGGTTGTAGGACTCCACATACCTTTGAATTTCTTGTCCAGAACTCTGGTAAGCAGGGCTCTTCGTGATATTTCTTCCAAGGTAAAGTGACCTTTATATTAAAACCCACTCATGCCTCTAAAATGTATGTAAGTCATACATAAAGGCACGCATTTTTCCCAGAAAGTATAGGCAGAGGTGAATTCATGATACCCACATTTCGCCTCTAAAAGACACTTTAATATTAAAAATGTAGTCTACCCTTTGAGACAAAAGCCCTTTTCATCCAGTTTTAATACGTAGAACATTCTGTCTACAAAACACAATCCGTATGGAGTATAAACAAAGAACTATATACCAACATGCCGGAGCGTAACGGTCCATACCGGAGCAATCCCGGCAACCTTCCGCGCAGAAAATAAACTCAAATCCGTTTCCGATACAAACGGACCTTGTTACTTTTAATTTGCCTTTTTTAATTAAACCTCTTTGTCTTTTTAATGCATACGTATGTTTCTTTCGTGCTGTTTGTATGAATCGCGCTTTATTGTTGGAGTTTAAGGGTTAGGTTGAGCGAGTTTAGGTGAAATAGGGGTGGGATTGACTGTTGGAATGGAAGAGACAGTTTTCAAATTCAGAGCATATGCCTTAAATTGAAGACTTATGTATGAATGTATTTAATTATCGACCGATTTTGAAGTTAAGGAAAAACATCTGATAAATAAAAAGAAATCTATAGTTTCTCTGTCTTCATCAGCTTTTCGAAGATTTCTAGTTATTAAACGACATCCAACCATGGACGCATTATCTTTTTCTAATACGTCCATGCGCCCAATCCTGTTCAGGTCACCGTTGTTGACATCGAGATCCTGGTCGTAATATAACCATTTTAATCATTATAAAATATTTTTGGTAACGGAGATGCCAATTTTATTATGAAACTTAGTATCGGCGCGAAGATTGTTGTGCCATGATGAAACCTACTTTTTTGTGTCAGGAAAATATTTTTTTCAATAAATAAAATAATTGAGGACGCCCGGAGTTCATGGAGAAATGTTGAAGTCCATTAAAAATATGTTTTTGTATAGGGCTCTGTGAATAAAATGTACTATTTGATGACAATTACTTTATTTTTATGAAATCTATCGCCCGGGATAAAAAAAGGGAAAACGTTTAGGGATAAACCATAAAAAATGGTATAGTTAAATTTAAGTAGTATTGGTATCAAAATCATTGATATTTTTACCGATACTATAAATAAGCATTATCACTACATAGTATAAAACAAAGTCGCTTTCTCTGTCCCTATGTCCCTTTGTATGCTTAAATCTTTAAAACTACGCAACGGATTTTGATGCGGTTTTTTTTAATAGATAGAGTGATTCAAGAGGAAGGTTTATATATATCTGTATCAGCCCATATACGTCCCACTGCAGGACACGGGCCTCCTCTACAATCGAGAGTACGATTGAGAGTGATTAGGCCCTATAGTCCACCACGCTGGCCTAGTGCGGGTTGGCGGACTAGGCCAGGCGTATATATATAATACGTACATATTATTGTACAGAATCTATTTGTACTCGGGCGAAGCTGGGCCGGGCCGCTAGTCTTTTATAATACAAAATATGTGGACCGGCCAAATTTAGCAGTAAACATACGATGTTAAATTGCGTACTAAATTTTAACATTCAATTGTTGTATGGAAACAACTAATTGGGACTCGAATGATTTACAAACATAAATCCTTTTCGTCGAATTCTAAAATGTTAACTAGACACGGGTGTTGCTAATTGGACGCACAATTTATTCTATAGGATTAATGTAATCACGTACCGAATCAAGGTGTGCCTAATTAGGTTTTAAGGACGTTTTTTGTTTTTAACAGATTTTGTTTTAATTTTTTTCCATAATTAAACACTAATTTAGTAAAATTTAGTTGCCGGGATTTGTTGAGGAGGTTTGAAAGGAGTGTGGGAAATCTTATTCCTAAAGTCTAGAACAGGTATTTTCCTTACTCTTGATTTTCTTGAATAGGTAAATTAACATGTTTCTTAAATTTTGCATACCCATTTAATATCTACATATGGACGCATAGATTGGTTACATACAGCCTCCGTTCGACAGCCTCCGTGGCGCAGTTGGTTAGACGCCGCCTGTGAAACGAGAGGCTGCGGGTTCGATCCCTGCACCGAGAGAAATGTTTGTGCGGCCCACAAATATTTCTTCCGGGTCTGGGTGTTGAGACCGAAAAGTCTCTCATAGTTCCTGATACCCACGACACAAGACTCGATCTTAGTGTGGGGTCAGGACTATGTATGTGACTGTTGGGTGTTATTATTATTATATACCTTACCTTTGGTTATTCGCCGACTGTGAATCCCGCACCGAGACAAATTTTTGTGAGACCGAAAAGTATATGACTGTCGGGTGTATTTATTTATTTTCGAACGCCTAAATGTTACCAAAAATATGATATCATTACAAATTGTAATAAACTTGCGCGAATCTTATGAGATTTTGCAAAATATCACCGATAACAAAAGAACTAATCTTAAGAAAAATCATTACAATAAAACTGAAATGTAAAATTTTATAAGAGCTGGATTCTCTCAGTTCACAGCGAGGTTCTATGAGGTGTTCGTTTCCAATTCTCAGCGCAGTGAAAGACGGCAGAGCACCGCAAAAATTTGCTCATTTCTGCAACCGAGGAAATAGTTTTTCACTCGGGAAAAATATCTCGCAGACTGATTGGAAACTTCGTATATTCGTATAGTTCACATTGGTTTCGAAATTTTAATTGTTGATCGGACTTCCATTCTTCTCATTAGTTTTGATATATTAAGATGATTTTGTTTATCTTAGATGTCAGTTTTTGCAACGAGTAAAATTAGAATGTGGAATAAACAAAACAATATTAGGTTGATGTGATGAAGCCAAAATATTTTAATGATCTTGAGCCCAGCAAAGAATTATTAAAAGCTACCTATAAAAATAAAGTTATATCACTTAGAATGGATTCAACAATAAAGTTACCTGCTTCGAATCTAAATATAACAATCGGTGAACATAAAAAAACAGACGAATTGAGAACCTCCTCCTTTTTAAAGTCGGTTAAAAACTAGACACTTAATGCATCTGCTTTTCCTCAACAAAACTCTCAAAGTGCAACTAATCCTTCATATTCCAAGCGTGAAAGTCTAGACGATCTAGACTACGTGCTTACACATAAAGAGCGATGAGACACTGATTGCCGCGAAAAGTGCAATCCAACCCCCCCAAGACTTGTCTGTGAATGGGCAATATTTGCACTTAAACTGGGCTTAAAGTATGACTGAGCTGGTACTGAAGAGCACCTAATAGCTGTCACTTTGGGGTAGGTAGGGTGTCGTGATGTCTCATTTGGAGAGCAAAATTTGAAAATGTAAAAAAATAATAACAATGCAGCGAAATTAATGCAATTGTATATCGGATACCCGTCATGTCACGATCAAGTAGTTATAGTTAATCTATACTAATATTATAAAGCTGAAGAGTTTGTTTGTTTGTTTGTTTGTTTGTTTGAACGCGCTAATCTCAGGAACCGCTGGTCCGATTTGGAAAATTCTTTCCGTGTTGGATAGTACAATTATCGAGGAATGCTATAGGCTATATATCATTACCACTCTCAATCGTATTCTCGATTGTAGAGTAGACCCGTGCCCTGCAGTGGGACGTATATGGGCTGATACAGATATATCATTACGCTGTGACCTATAGGAGGGAAGCAGTAGTTACATTTCTAGCAAATACGAGGAAATTTTATTCGTGGTCCGATTGGTCGATATTCTATATTGATAGTCGGAATAGAACATTTTGACCGCCATTTTGAAACGTGTATCTGCACCCGGGCGGAGCCGGGCCGGACCGCTAGTGCCGAAATAAAACTATTAAATTGTTGTTTGTTAGGAAGAAATCGGCTCGAGCTATAAGACCGCCATTGCACTCTTTTCTTTTTGCAAATTTTGTTTTTTTTTGTCACTGGTGTACAATAAAGCTTTTAAATAAATGAACAGACAAACGTATTAGAAATGCAGTTTTGTGGGACCCCCGATCCCGAATCCCCGCCTTCCACTTGGTTATTATAGAATTGCGATGCTAGCCAGGTAATTGATTATTATTGAAAAAAAAATATGAAAAAAATAAAAACTACTTTTTGTCACATGGATATTTAGAATATTTTTAAAGTTTGTGGTTTTGTTTTATGAATTGAGGGATAAACGGATCTTTCAAACTCTAGTGTAGTACAGTCAACGAAGCATTTTTTCCTGCATAATTTGCCAGGAGTTTTTTTTTTTTTTCATGAAGAGGTGGCATATGACCCCACTAAGTTAAAAACTCAAAATACTTTCAAAAATGGCGTCCGCTAGAGCCGCCATTTTGGAAAACGCGTTTGAAGCCATATCTCCGGAACCGTCCACTTTAGGCCATCATGCTAAGGACCTTTTTTGTAGATAATTAAAATTTCTAATCTTTTTTGTTCAATATTTTTTTTTTGTACCATTTACCGTTGTCCGTTCGTGATTTACAAGGTTATTAATATTCGTTTCTTGCCTTTTTGCCCATATCTCTGTTAATAATTGTTTAAACAAAAAATTGTTAATGACTAAACTTTTAAATCAATAAATTATTAACAACTTTTCACCCATACTTTATTTTCTCTAAAATCAATATTTTAGAAGTTATCGCGCGTTGAATGGTGTACTACCGAATCAAGGTCAATGGAAACGAAGGATGCATAGCGTAATCATGAAATCCAATGATTTCTCCATGATTATCACGTAATTAATTAAACTAGTGGTCGCCTAGTGGTCGAAATTCGACCAAATCAAGAAGAGAAAAAGTTTTTACCTGTATGATGATGTTGTTATTCAGATAATTCGTGCACATTTTTTGTACCTGAATGTTGTTATTGCAGATTGCTGCTACAGAACTTTCTTTATGCATATAATGATAGTCCGTGTACATTTGAATGTATCTTACTGCTACACAATTTGTATAAGCGCTCAGCATTTCACGTAGTATTCGTTAAATAAATCTTTTCTGTTTGACATTCAACAAAACCACAGTAAACAATTTTTTCTGATTGACATTCAACGATGTCTATAATAAACCAAAGAAACAATTTGACCAAGGAGTATGTATACGTGTACAAATACTTGTGTATGCGTGTGTCAAATGCATGCTGGTTTATTTATTGATTTAATGTACTTTTTATGCATTATTATTAAAATCTTGTTTTATATTACATTTAATATTAGGCTTAATATTAATATTATTGCCTCATTTAAAATTAATATTCTCTTTTAATATTAATATTATTTATTACCTCATTAGGCAAATAAAACCTTTTTTTTATATGTCTATGTCAGAAGAACAAAATGAAAAAGAAAAGTAACAATTTGACACCAGAGTATGTATACTTGTATATGGATGTGTGCGTGAAATGCATGGCAGTGTGGGTAATGTTTCATTTTTTGATTTAATGTACTTTATAAGCATTACTAGCGGCCCGGCCCGGCTTCGCCTGGGTGCAAATATAGATTCCAGTCCATATTTTATTTCAAATCAACATGACAGCCGTTGCCTAAACTGCTTATCCAATTCCAATCCCATCCTGTACCTATTCTTCTGTCCCATTTTATCCACCTTATATTCTATTCTATCCCATCTCTCCAGATTTCAATCATTATTTTGCTACGGAGATATTATAACACTGTTACTACTCCGACTACATTCATTGAGATCAATTAAAAGATACCATAGCTGAACCGACCACGCTAAGCTATGGCTTAGTTATTATATGATTAATATTATATTGAATTATTTAGCATAGCAAAAAAGCCCGACCCCCCTTTACCTGGATGCAGATATTTTTTTATTTTACTTCACACCAAATACATGTTATTTTTCGTATAAGCTCTTGTATACCTAAACATGACATAGCTATCGTACTGTCCTGCTCAATTCCGTCCCATCCCGTCTATTCCCCGTCACTTCCCGATACGTCCCGTCCTTTCTCTTCATTATCCATCCCGTCTTATACCGTGCATTTACATTTCGTCCTATCAAATCTGTCAGCTAACCCAGTCATCTCCCGTACGTCCCACTCTATTATATCCCGTTTCTCCATAGCCAAATAGTGTTCCTTATAATTTTTTGACATTAAACACTTTTAAAGCGATTTTGATTATCCATGCAATATTCCATCCCTTATTTCACCCCTACTATGCTGTTTTTTCCATAAATATTACGCCATTACTTTTGTTAGTAATAAAGAAATGAAATATTAATTTTCATACAAATAACTTCAGTGGTTTCGATTTTCTTCGACATAACATTTCAGAATGTATAATATTCTATCAGTGAATTTTAGCGAAGGAAAAGACACTGTAAAAATTCGTGATAAAAGTAAACATAATAACACATAACACACACAAACACAAACGTACACTTTTAGCACTTTCTCACACTGACAACCACAATTAATGTAATTACAATTATATTTAATTGGTTTCTCAAGACACAGGCAACGCCTAATTTGAAAACCCCTGCAATATTCTCCATATGTAAAATTGTTATTTTAATAAAGATTTTTCATTTTCAAGTGATATTCTATCTTGAAAAGAAGTAAATCTTCTTACGTGTGAATAGTATTTATTTAATAGGCTATTTGACTGTATAAAAAATATTGACTTATATGTTTCCATCCGTGTACATAATTTAATTTTAAAACATATTTCATTATCATACATTAAAAATATTGTATATTTTGGCTAAAAAACACAATTATAATTTAATTTATTTTGAGTTCGCGCCACGTGATCGTAAACGATTTTGATTGGCTATGACGTCAAGCGTTTGTATGAACTACTCACAAACAGGAAATGAATGGGATTGATAACGGCATAGATGCAAATTAAATATTAAAAATACCTTTAAAACGCGTTATTTGACATTAATACCCGTTAATTAATAATATTATCATGTCCAATGTAATAAAATGTGAAGAAATAAATATAATTCTATTTTTTTTTGACAAAAACTAATTGAGATATACAACTGGAGGGGATCTAGACCAAATAATTTGGAACATTTGCAAGGGTACATGTACCCTTACGCTGACAGTCGGCTATGGCAGTTGTCATTTATGCTATTTATTCTAATTGCTTTAAAAATACCGTACTCCCAACTGAAGACATGTAAAAACCATTCCAGTTCACTTGAAAAAAATATAGAATTTAATTCCATACGTAAATTAACGATAATTTGAATAAAGTAGCAAAAATATTAATAAATTAGATTATGTACCAAAGCCGTTTTGACAAATGTCATATTTAAACAAAATTATAGAATAAGATTAATGTTACGGACAAATAGGTAAATATTGAAAATTTCGTTTATTTATTTTATTTAATATATTTATCAGATACATTGGATATTGTAAATATATTTTTTCACTATCATATTTTTGACACAAAAGTATTTTTAGTAGGATAACTCAATACGCTATTTGACTATTTTCTAAAAACCATACCACATTATGAAGTGGAGTCTATAGACCTTACAAATAAAGATTATTTTTAATTACTATATCTATATCATTTTAAAAATAAATTTACAAAATACACTGAATAGTTACATTGTCAAAACGCTCTGTCTGGCAATGTGGCGTTCAGTTCGTAAACATCCATTCCAGAGATTCATTCGCATGTCACCCATTCTCTAATCAACCATAGATCAATCAATCAATCAATAGTCCGAATGAGGTTTTGTCAAAAAAATTTTTTTTTTCTTTCTTCACATTTTATTACATTGGACATGATAATATTATTAATTCACGGGTACAAGTGACAAATAACGCGTTTTAAAGGTATTTTTAATATTTAATTTGCATCTATGCCGTTATCAATCCCATTTATTTCCTGTACGTGAGTAGTTCATACTAATGCATGACGTCATAGCCAATCAAAATCGTTTACGATCACGTGGCGCGAACTCAAAATAAATTAAATGATTATTGTGGTTTTCAGACAAAATATACAATATTTTTAATGTATGATAATGAAATATGTTTAAAATTAAATTATTTACACGGATGGAAACAAATAAGTCAATATTTTTATACAGTGAAATAGCCTATTATGGTTTTGTTATTTTTAAAATCTATATAATAATGTAGCTTTATAAGTTATTAAAAATGTATGATTTTATTGGGCTTTTATATTTCGTTTTACTTTATTCTGAAACATTAGGTAACAAATGTAACAAATATATGAAGTGTCGTATCTGCAGCAATGCCGACTTGATCTATAATATAATCCGCTCCAGTTGTAATACCTCAATGCAAAAACTCATTCGGACGATTGACTGATTGATTGATCTATGGATGATTTAAGAATGAGTGATATATGCGAACGAATCTGTGGAACGGATGTTTACGAACTAAACGCCACATTGTCAGACAGAGCGTTTTGACAGTGTAATTTTTCAGTGTATTTTGTAAATTTATTTTCAAATGATATAGATATAGTAATTAAAAATAACCTTCATTTGTAAGGTCTATAGACCCTGCTTCATAATGTGGTATGGTTTTCAAAAATTAGTCAAATAGCCTATTGTCCTATATTTATTTAACTTTATAATATATTCTCTTTTGGTTACACAAAATTAATTTCTGAACGCATGCATTAATATTTGACAACCAATTTAAATGTCAATCCCTTTTCATTAATGTCATTAATTTACATCTTTAAAATCTAAAATACGCCATTAATCGAATATTGTGGATATATGTTGTCGATTCGAAACCTTTATTCAAATACGTTTCTTAATTTGAGGGAAGAGTTTACGACGGGATGAACATTAAATGTTTGACAGTTACAAACCCATGAACATTTTGTATGAGAAAATGTTAATAAGCTAATAGAAACTCGGGAAACTGGGAACATAATAAAAAGTATCCTATGTCCTTCTCCTGGTTCTAAGCTACCTCTCCACCAATTTTCGACCAAATCAGTTCAGCCATTCTTGAGTTATAAGTAGTGTAACTAACACGACTTTCTTTTATATATATAGATTATTGAAAAATATTAGCATTCTCCACTTCTCCTACACATAAACTATAAGTGTGCCAAATTTTATGCTCCTGCGTCCGCGCAATTTTCGTAAAAAGGGATCCAAAGTTTTTGCATCACGTATTAATATATAGATACTGATGGCATAAGGGAACAAAGCAATGAGGAAATAGTAAATTTTGTTAAAAACCCATGTAAAATTTATTGTAAAAAAGGTATAAAATGAAAATTAATAACATTGTAAATCGCGAACGGTTAATGGTACAAAAAAATTATTTAACAAAAAAGATGGGAAATTTAATTATCTACAAGAAAGGTCCGTAGCATGATGGGCCTAAAGTGGACGGTTCCGGAGATATGGCTTCAAACGCGTTTTCCAAAATGGCGGCTCTAGCGGACGCCATTTTTGTAAGTATTTTGGGTTTTTAACTTAGTGGGGTCATATGCCACATCTTCATGAAAAAAAAAAACTCCTGGCAAATTATGCATTGCGGACAAGAGTAACCCGTTGCTTCGTTGCCTGTACTAGTGTCACAATTTCTAAATAGAATTGATATTGTATTTTATATCATACTTGTATATCAATACAAGTATGATATAAAATACAATATCTAAGATGTGAATATGATATAAAATACAATACAATATCTAATATCATAATTTTTTGTATACAAGTATGATATAAGTATTTTATATCATACTTGTATACAAAAAAATCGCCTTTCGTCGTATCACCTCAGTTTCAAGACACTCCTCTAAATGCCACAGCCAGTATCGGAATTCTTGGTGTCGAGATATCGAGTGACGTTCAGTTCCGCGGTCACCTTGAAAGTAAGGCCAAATTGGCCTCAAAGAAGCTTGGTGTGCTCAACAGATCGAGGCGATATTTCACGTCGGGTCAACGTATGCAACTTTATAAGGCGCAAGTCCGGCCCCACGTGGAATACTGCTCCCATCTTTGGGCAGGGGCACCCCAGTACCAGCTTCTTCCTTTCGACCGCATTCAACGTCGGGCTGCTCGAATCATTGACGATCAGGTTCTCTCCGACCGGCTTGATCCTTTGGCTTTGCGTAGAGATGTAGCTTCACTCTGCATTCTCTATCGCATTTACCACGGGGAGTGTTCTCAAGAACTGTTCGGACTTATCCCTGCTGCTGAGTTCCGCCACCGTACAACACGACAAACCTCCAAATACCACCCACATCACCTTGGAGGTTGGAAATCTACTACAGTACGTTTTTCCAGGCACTTTCTCCCACGTACTACAAATCTGTGGAACCAGTTGCCAGCGGCATCATTCCCGGACAGATACGACCTGGCGACCTTCAAAAAACGAGCGTATTCCCACCTCAAAGGCCGGCAACGCATCTCCATGCCCTATGGTGTTGCAGATGTCCATGGGCAGCGGTGTTCACTTACCATCAGGTGAACCGCATGCTCGTTTGCCCCCTATAATATAAATAAAAAAAAAAAAAAAAAAAAAAAAATAGACATTACCGTATGTCTAAATAAAAAATGGTAATATTTTTAAATACTGTAATGCGAGTTACTGAAAGAGCCCCCAACTTGTATTTAATACCTACATCACACAAAATATAACCTTTTTAATATGAGACGTATTCTTTTGATCCCTACTTTAATAGAAAATGTTGCTTTTATCAAACAATGAGACAAGCAAAGTTTACAATTTATTTAGAATTTCTAGTAAGGTGCTTGTTATTTGTTCGAGATGAACTTTCAAATACTTTGAAGCTCATCATTTTATCCTTCGGGATCTTGTTGAAAGTCTATTAATAGCAAGATGGTAATACGAAAATGTTAACGATAGCTTTATTCGCAACCTTAGGAACGAAATAAAAGGTTCTGAAGTTATACAGTTTCATCATTAGATATAGGTAATTGGGAACTGAAATGAAATTTAAATGAAATTAAATAAAATTTGTTTATTGATAATATAGGCAATTAAAGAGCTCTCTCTTATGACAAGTAAATACACTTAATTTCTATTTACAAAATATTTTTATAATAATTGTATTTAGTATTTTATTTATTAGGATTTTATTTAAATCAATAATTACCTTTTTATAGTCATCAGTTTTTCAAAGAAATACATAATTTACGTTTATCAAATTAAACTTATTAGTGGACTATGTAGTATTATTCAAACGGTATGTAGCGGTTTATTGTTACCACCGGATCTCACGCCGCCTTCCTGAGAAGACTTGCAGAAACAGACTGCGTGGGCTTCACTAAAAATAAATAATACATAAACCCACTGACCACTCTCCATAGAATAATTGATTATGGAGGGGGCCCGTGTCCTGCAGTGGGACGTATATGGACTAATACAGAACATTCCAGATATGCTTAACAGTCACAGGCATGGTCCTCCTAAATTAAGATTAATTAAGTCTCGTGTCGTGGGTATCAAAACTACTAGATACTTATCGGTAGAGCACCCAAAGCCGGGAAATATTTATGGGCCAAAAAAAACATTTGTCTCGTTGCAGAAATCGAATCCGCGGTCTCAGGTTTCACAGCCGGCGTCTAACCAACTGGTGAGACGGAGCAGTATGGTTTTTGAATAAAAAAAATCTTACGTATATGATGAATTCCGCCAACACTTCATGGCTAGCCCGGCAGACTGAGGCAATCCTACTTCGGTAGGAAAGAATGACAGCTTGTAGTGGAGCCAATATTTACCAAAAATACTTATGTTAGATGCTAGAAAAATCAATATTGAAAAATTTTACGTTATAATATAGAAAAGTAAACAATAAAAACCCATTTTAATAGAATGCATCTTTGTTCCAGAATTAGGTACATTCTAGCGAGTAAATATTTGAAAATTAAACGTCCAAAAAATGTGGAACGCTTCACGATTTTGCGTGTCATCCTTGCGCAGGGGCCATGCTAATCTTCTCTGTATCGTTCCAATTTTAGTATATGTACTGCCGAAGCAAGTACACTTGACGCTTGATAATTTTTATTTATATATCATTACAGTTAAAAAATGTCACTAACGCGATGTAGAACTTTTACTGATACTTTAGAATTTGTACAAGAAAAATACTTTTTGTATTTTTTTTATCGAACATATTCATATTAGTATAATTTCAACGTATTTTATGCTTTTTAAACTGTCATATAATAAAAAATATAATATTTTTTACCACATTTGCAAGCAACATTGATAACCAGCGCCATCTTTGTAATACTTTTTGAACTAAGTGAAAAATTTATAACAATGCCATCTGTGCCATATTAGGTGAACTAAGAAATACTCATACGGAACTAAATAGTACGGTATGATTTACAAAGGTGGCGGTGTTCACAAATGCTAGTAAGTCATTCTCACTTTTCGACACTGTTCATGTGGTCATATGATGCATTATTATGATGACCACGACAATTTTTCTGTTAATACACCTAATTACCGAACGATTTTATTGAGTAGAATTACGTTTTATAATTACAATATGAACAATGACGAATAATATTAAAGGTATCTAAGCAGAGGTATCTTGATAACAATACATGCTAGTTATGATAACACCACAGGAAGAAAATGTGTTTGGTATAGTACGAAGCTATATCATGTATCGGTTTTGGTAGCACAAAATATTACGGCAAAAGTTTAAAAAAGTCATATAATTAACTCAATAAACAATAATATGTCAAGTTAACTGAAGTTATTATTATCATTGTCTCTTAAAATAATATTTTTTACAAGACCGTTATTTATAGATTACCCTCAATGTAAAAAATATATAATAATAATGTGAATTTCACTCCTTAACACGTAGTTTAAAATAAATCTAATAGATGGCGCTAATATGTATAGTATGCCACGTAATCAATTACGATACTTGATTTTCCATGAACCGACCCGTAATCTACATAATATATTCTTAATAAAAACTGGCATTACATCATTATTTCTCTATTATAAACAATGACTAGTGACTAGTTTATGAATCTACTGTGTTTACGCCATTGATTTATAAACTTCGCTGAGACATCATGGATTTTTATCCGAAATAAATATAATCTACACGACCCCGGCCTCACCATGGCTGCATTCTTAAATGGTGATATTGCGTTTAAAAACTTCTGATAATTATTTATTTACGAACCAAAGCAAAAATTCCAGTCCTTATAAAAGTAATTGCAATTAACTGCTGTTAAAACATAACATAAAAAAAGCGCGAAATACTCTTAGGTTTTCAAATTCAACCCGACAATCCTAGGCTCATATTTTTCAGATTCAAATCGGAGCAATGCCTGACAACTTATGGACTTAATGCCGCTTACCTCAATTCATAATGACCGATAAAATCTAAAGGGCGCAGAAGAGCAAATGGCTCGTGATACATGACGTTATGGTACGGGAGCTAGCAACGTTTGAAAAGTAAGAATTTTAGGTCAGCTGATTTTGTGATAAGTCGTCCTTCTTGCACTTTCGGTTAGAGTCTGGGCTATCTGGCTGGCGGTAGTGGTTGCGTTCATTAGTGCGCATCCTACCTGTCCAGGTAATAATCCTGGATTTTAAAAGCATTTTAGAAGGCGTAATTTTTGATTTTTTGTTTTTAAATAAGTCTCTCTGACATACTTTTTTTATTGCCAGACATCATTGACATTGCTAACTATGTGCTATACGCGATTTTATAATTTTTTTTTTATTAAAATTTTAAAGTATTTTATAATGTCTGTAATTTTAATATTATGTTATTTAAAGATAAGAAAAACTTAAAATAAATTTGCCAGACATTAATTCGATTGTTAAGTCTGGAATTGAAATGAAAAAGTCATGAAAAGTATTGCAGTATAATGCTAGTATTCGGATAGAGACAGTTGCAGAATAAGTCGAGAATGATACAGAGAACCATTACAAAAGTAAATTACTTGTCACTGTACATGTAATAAAAAATAATAATAATATTCAAACACTACGATTATTTTTCCATTCCAAATCCCATGAATCAGAACTACATAGAGCTGTAGTACGAGCTGATCATAAATATACACCACTTAACCTGTTAGATTCCATGATGGACTTAAACCCGACCACTAACACACAAAAGCTGAATGCCTGGACACAAAAATCTCTCCACGGGAGACACCGCCTCGACTTAACTAATCCTATCGTTGACAAAATAGCTTCAAACGCGTGGCTTAAGCGAGGCGAAATGTTTCCCGAAACGGAGGGATTCATGGTTGCCATCCAGGACCAGACAATCGACACAAAAAATTATAGGAAACACATAATCAAAGATCCTACAGTCCAAAATGATCTCTGTCGGCACTGTCATAGTAGTCCTGAAACAATTCAACATATAACCGGAGCCTGTAAATCTAGAACCCAGACGGATTACAAACATCGACATGACCAAGTAGCTGCAATAGTACACCAATATCTTGCATACAAATACGAGTTAATAACAAATAAAACGTCATATTATAAATATTCACCCAAAATAATACTAGAATCGGACAACTACAAGCTTTACTGGGACAGGACTATTATGACAGACAAGACAATTCATTACAATAGACCGGATATTACACTACACGATAAAAGAAACAAAGCAGTTTTTCTAATTGATATAGCTATACCAAATACCCATAACCTACAAACAACATATATAGAAAAAATAGCAAAATATAACCTTTCTATAGAATTAAAAAGACAGTGGCGAGTTGACTCCGTGCGGACCGTACCAATTGTGGTGCCAACTATGGGTGTAATTCCTAAGTATCTTCATAAAAGTTTGAAGACACTCCAAATACATCCCCTAACATATACCCTCATGCAAAAAGCTGTCATTTTAAATACCTGCCGAATAGTTCGTAAATTCCTGTCAATAGAAACATTTTAATAAGCTCATCCATTATTTTTCTATTTCTTACGTGTTTTAACTATCATTTATTCGTTATCAGTTTCGTTTTGGCCGCAAGCCTGCGTAGCTGATTATTTCGCCAGAAATAGTAGAAATTATTTTAAATACCATATAAATAATAATAATAATAATCATTCTAGTCAGAGCAAGTTTCCAAAAAAAATTAAGCATAAAAAGGAATATAAAATTATATTAAAATTTAAAAAACAACACTTTTTATTTAAATTGTTCTGATTACTAAATGTAAATTATAAATAATTATGTTAGCTTTTATAATTATTTATATTTATTTTGTCCTAGTTTTACTCGTATAAGAAAATGTACTTAGAATATCCATTTATATCTCATAATGTGCGTGTTCGCATATCTGATGTGGTATTGATCCATTTGTCATTCACTCGAGTGATTAGTCATACTCGCTCTTCACTCTGACATTCATTCGTTCGTTCGTTCCCGGCTGTTCCCGCGGTAGAACCGGAGAGATGCGAACACGCACCGTAGTGGTGATAGTCTGATACCGTAAACAACCAATTACTTAGTACAAATATTGTGAAGTAATTAATAAAAGTAATTATGGAAACCAGTGAACTATTATTTCTACCAGAAGAGCTAACAGATCAGAAGAGGGATAAAACCAGAACGCTTTGATTCTGGTGAACAAGTCGACGCCCCATTATTTAAGCTACTAAAGAAAAAGAAAATGCCGAGTAACGAGTTCCCGATTACATAAACGAGCGAGGGACTTTCAGACACAACGACACGAGCCGACTACTGGTTCTAAGACCAAACCCGGGGACATTCCAAGGGAGCGGTGCTGCGAGAATGAATCTAGTGGATTAGAAATCCCTGGTCGTGACCTGTCGCCAGACTGGCGCCACCGGAGTGCCCCATTCTGAGTATTCCACTAGCTCAATGCATTTGTAATCAATCGTTGAATTTTATGTTTGACTTTATCCTTAAATGCAAACGGAACAATCCTGACTGGCATTTATAAATATTGGCCTGACATCTGATGCAATAGGAAAATGTATTAGATCTCCTTTAAAATTTCCCATACCAGGTTCAAATAATTTAGAATATTCAATTTTCAAGTCCTTGATTATTTTTTCTTTCAAAATCTCCAAACATTTTTTTTTTGTTCAAATATTGGAGCCCATTATTGTAATAAGGAAAGCCAATCTTTCCATACTATTTTTGGGCAACCATTTTTAACTAGAAACAATCTTTGTTTACTCATGCTGACATGTTTATAATTTATATTGATTTCCATACATGATTTTAGTTGATGTAAATTTAGAGCCTTTATTGGTGAAAAAAATATAAATGAATTCCGCTGCCGTTCCTAAACAATAATGTGTTGAGAAATACTGCTGAAAAAGTCTACATTACTTACTAAACGTTTTCAATTTATAGATTTTGAGGTTATGTTCTATTTGACATTTCCAATTGAAATATTATTGTTTTCTTAAAAATGTTATTTGGTGAAGTAGGGCTTTGAAATAAATATTTACCACACTTGTTTTACCAAATAAAGCTATTTTTTTTGTAACAGATTTTGCGAGATTCGATGAAAAATATTTTTGGTCGGCTTAAAAGACCTTACGCCGTTGCTGAAAAATACCTGACGGCCATACATAATAGTCAATAAAGCTTTTTATTTTATTGTGAAACTTAAACATCGTTACACAACTATAGTTAGTATGCTGAAAACTCATGAAAAATAATAATATTATTATTATCAAGTATGACATTTCTAAACGCGTTATTCATGCAAATACGATTTCGCCATTGTCCTTTAAAAAAAAAACCCCTAAGTGTGTTGAAGTTCATTAGTGAAAATTAGTGAATTTTACATTATGTTGTTTTATTTCTAAATTTGGAAAATATTTTTGCTTATCAGATAGAGAAATTGCACTCACATCTGCTCCGGTATCAACTTCAAACAATATAAGTTCCCCATTCACTACTATAGGCAATGAAGTCGATGGATTGTTTTTTTCTCGATTGCCAAAATAAAATTTGTCAATTTTTTCTGGTTCCAATGCAATTTTCTCAGTTAGTTTGCCTTCTTCTTCACCTGTGGATTCAACTAAGTTAACATTTTTAACTTCGAAGTTTTTATTTTTACGACATACCCTAAAAACATGTCCTTTAATGCCGCACTCACGGTAGAATTTTTCCCGAAGTGAACATTGTGCTTTTACATGCCTTTTTTTCACAACAGAAACATGACACATTTTGTTTAAATGTTGTTGATGTGTGATTGTGTTCTGTTGGTGATTACTGTTTCTATTCTTATTGAAGTTTTTTTCTTGTAGTTGAAATATATGAGTCTGTTCTTTTTCTTTTTCCTGATTGAATGCTAACTTATATGCTATTTCCACAGATTTTCTTATGCTAGTTAGACTCGCTAATGGCTGATCAGCTTGCTTCAATAATTCGAATTTCACTAACTCACAATAAACACCATTTAGCAACCTTTCTTTTATTTCTTCATCTTAGCTCTTAAAGTTAGTTTTTGAAAGTTTTTTTCTTTTCTTTTAAATTCTACATATTGCTCTATAGTTTCATTTGGTTTTTGACAACTTTTTCTAAATATGGCTTGATGAAATGCATATTTTTTTTTTTACGGGATTTTAATATTTTCTCAGTCTTTTGCATATATTTTCATATGTTTCTTTTACTAGTGATGTCGGTATACATAACCTTATTAAAAGATCATAAATTAAGCACAAATTGCTTAATTTTGTGATTAGTAATGGCACTTTCTTTTCTTCGCTAATTTCGTTTAATAAAAGGAAACATTCATATCAGTCGACAGGCATAAAATATTCGAATACATTACAAATACAAATATGTAGGAAGAATGTAGTTGCAAATTTATGTCAATATTTTATTTTAATTATATTTTGTTAATTAATAACACAAAATATGTGTGTTGTATGTATGTTTTGAAACAGTGGATAGTATTTAGACCCCATTTCTTAATATGAATCACTTATTGGACTATTCGAACCCATTGATTGTTATTGAAGACTAATATCATTTAAAATTGATTTATATTCTTACGCGTCGCATCGGTTATGAAAAAAGGAGATCTCTATAATATTCGTCCAGAATTATTGGAACGGATATAAGTGACTATCATGAGAACATACCTATATTTGTTTAATTCATTTTCGACACGAAGATTTCAGATATTTCAAATGCGGTAGTCATTTTTTTGAAAACTTCTGTTGTACCATTCCTTCTGTCTAGTAGTCTCGAAAAAAGTTTATCAGCTTGTTTATAATTCATAAATGTTATAATAAATTTCAGACTGATTGAACACTGATTGGCTGATTGTCAGAATTGTACACTTGTAAGAGTACTTAATTTCATTTACATCATTTCCATTAATTATTCACGTAAATAAAAAAAAAAGAACATTACAAAAATACTATTGCTATGACAGCATTGATACTTAGGCAGTATCTTAGGAAAAGCTATTATTGACATGAACTGTCTCGTCTGTCTAATAATCTTTGATCATAATTTGTAATATGCAAGTAAACGTACTAGATGTTGCTACTGATCTTTTGACAAATACGGGACAAATAGTTTATAAGGCGCGCCTCGTCTATCGGTACAATATAAGTCAATGTTGACACGTCATTTTTTTTACTTTTTGAGAACAATCCCAATTGATCTCAATTATTGTTATAACTTTCAGATGATATTATTGGTGCGTTTTTCGCTCGTTGCCAATGTTATATTTGTAATTATATATTTTGTATTTTTAATAGTCTTGTTGTAATTAATTAATACAACGTTATTTTGCACACTTTATTATTGACACATGACACATTCATAGAGCTAAAGCAGGGAACCAACCTACCTCCTTGTTCAACCACATTATTATATTAAGCTAAATATCTAAATATATACTTTTCCTAATATACATATAATGAACTAATGCAGGACAAACTATAAACATGCAGGGGTTATAGTCTGTAAGTAAGTAGTTCGTGTGCATATACACTTACCAAAAGCAAAAATTCCATAACAATGTATTAACTAGTATTATTCTGCTGGGACATGAAGGGGCCACAGCATATTATGTGCCTATATTAATATGGCAAGAGTTAGTTTATGATATTGTTGTCGGTATCGTGGACATGTAGGGGCCATTAGTATACCTGAATTGCTGTAGACATGAAGGGGCTGCAGTAATTCCCTCAATATCATTATAAGTGTTAATAGTCTTGTCAGTACCGTGTTGTAGACATGAAGGGGCTACAGCATGTTTGAGTTATTATGGATATGTAGAGGCCATCGTAACTCCTACAAAGCTATTAACATTAAAATACTATCTGAAAATACTTATTTAATATTGATATTTATGTATACCTATAATTAATTATAATATTATGTGCCTATATTAATATGGTAAGAGTTAGTTTATGATATTGTTGTCGGTATCGTGGACATGTAGGGGCCATTAGTATACCTGAATTGCTGTAGACATGAAGGGGCTGCAGTAATTCCCTCAATATCATTATAAGTGTTAATGGTCTTGTCAGTACCGTGTTGTAGACATGAAGGGGCTACAGCATGTTTGAGTTATTATGGATATGTAGAGGCCATCGTAACTCCTACAAAGCTATTAACATTAAAATACTATCTGAAAATACTTATTTAATATTGATATTTATGTATACCTATAATTAATTATAATATTATGTGCCTATATTAATATGGTAAGAGTTAGTTTATGATATTGTTGTCGGTATCGTGGACATGTAGGGGCCATTAGTATACCTGAATTGCTGTAGACATGAAGGGGCTGCAGTAATTCCCTCAATATCATTATAAGTGTTAATGGTCTTGTCAGTACCGTGTTGTAGACATGAAGGGGCTACAGCATGTTTGAGTTATTATGGATATGTAGAGGCCATCGTAACTCCTACAAAGCTATTAACATTAAAATACTATCTGAAAATACTTATTTAATATTGATATTTATGTATACCTATAATTAATTATAATATTATGTGCCTATATTAATATGGTAAGAGTTAGTTTATGATATTGTTGTCGGTATCGTGGACATGTAGGGGCCATTAGTATACCTGAATTGCTGTAGACATGAAGGGGCTGCAGTAATTCCCTCAATATCATTATAAGTGTTAATAGTCTTGTCAGTACCGTGTTGTAGACATGAAGGGGCTACAGCATGTTTGAGTTATTATGGATATGTAGAGGCCATCGTAACTCCTACAAAGCTATTAACATGAAAATAATATCTGAAAATACGTGTTTAATATTTATATTTATGTATACCCATAATTAATTATAATTACGCAAAGGATAATATAATTTCCACGGATATATAAATGTTAACTGTACTACTAAAGTGTATTCATTAATAGATTATTGTACGATGTTACAGCTATAAGCATGGTATGGTCACGTCCTAAGGAAACCGCAGGTGTACGTCGGTAATGTGTGCCTGAGCCTCAATATTCCTGGACCTCGACCGCGGGGTAGACCAAAGAAGCGCTGGCTCGATGTCGTCAAGGAAGATATGAGGGTCAATGGCCTTACTATTGAGGATGCCGAAGATCGGGCGAAATGGAGGAGAATTTGCCGAAAGGCGGACCCTGGCACCGGCCGGGATAACGCCCGGTAGAAGAAGAAGAAGACTTTACAGCTATAAGCACCTTTGATAGCAATTTTTTGTTTGATAATTTTTTTTTTTGTTTTCGTTCAATTTTTAATCTTTTAATTTTTTCTTTTACATTTCACGAGACGTGAAATTGTCAGGAAAGGCCGATTGTTAGCTTTTATAATTATTTATATTTATTTTGTCCTAGTTTTACTCGTATAAGAAAATGTACTTAGAATATCCATTTATATCTCATAATGTGCGTGTTCGCATATCTGATGTGGTATTGATCCATTTGTCATTCACTCGAGTGATTAGTCATACTCGCTCTTCACTCTGACATTCATTCGTTCGTTCGTTCCCGGCTGTTCCCGCGGTAGAACCGGAGAGATGCGAACACGCACCGTAGTGGTGATAGTCTGATACCGTAAACAACCAATTACTTAGTACAAATATTGTGAAGTAATTAATAAAAGTAATTATGGAAACCAGTGAACTATTATTTCTACCAGAAGAGCTAACAATTAATATTAAGTTTTTCAAGTTGTTTCAGCCCATAGTGACGTCACAAAAAAAGAGGCATCTTCATAATCATCATCATCATCGTCGCTGTCTTTGTCAGTGTCATTCATATCATCTTCTTGGGAACTTTCATTATCTTCTAAAACTCTATCATCTGTAACAGAAAAAAAATAAACAGTGTAATTCTTCTTGTTCGTTATAAAACATTTTAGTTATTATTGATGAATATTCCATTTTACACTTACTTTGAATAATAATATCTGCAACTGAGGATGGTAATTGATCTCCCAAAAACCAGACAAAATCATATTTGTCACCGTTAATGGTTCAACCGAAAGCCATTGGAGATAAAGATGTTGGATGTTTTGAGTGAGCATTTCTCCAAATTTTCGTCACGTAACGAACCCTCAATAAATGCTGTTGCAATTCCACTTTACAGGGTGGCAAACTGGATGACTTCAGCTGTCTCTGTCGGAATACTAGCATCATACTGCAATACTTTTCATGACTTTTTCATTTTAATTCCAGACTTAACAATCGAATTAATGTCTGGCAAATTTATTTTAAGTTTTTCTTATCTTTAAATAACATAATATTAAAATTACAGACATTATAAAATACTTTAAAATTTTAATAAAAAAAATTATAAAATCGCGTATAGCACATAGTTAGCAATGTCAATGATGTCTGGCAATAAAAAAAGTATGTCAGAGAGACTTATTTAAAAACAAAAAATCAAAAATTACGCCTTCTAAAATGCTTTTAAAATCCAGGATTATTACCTGGACAGGTAGGATGCGCACTAATGAACGCAACCACTACCGCCAGCCAGATAGCCCAGACTCTAACCGAAAGTGCAAGAAGGACGACATATCACAAAATCAACTGACCTAAAATTCTTTCTCGAAAACGTTGCTACCTCCTATACTATTATGTTACAAGCTTTATACGAGCAGACGTTGAGAGCTATAAATTTTGTACTAAATCCTCCCGACGTTGTTTATAAAGACATATTGTTCTATTGGAGTTTGTAAGACAATAATTTTGTTTTCAATCGTTGAATAGACTTGATGTCACAGGTTCTGATTTCAAATGTATTTCGAACAGTATTTTTCATCCTAAGTATAAGATATTGGTGTTTGCTTATTGATAAAGCTCTTTATTCAGTTTCAGTCTATTATTAATTTAATTAATTTGAAAAGCCAAAAGTGTCTAGGGGTTCGAATTTCTATCGGTTAGTGAAATCGAACTTTTTATTGGAAATATATGCATTTTTTTAATGCTATGAATGGCGAGACGAGCATGCCATCGCCTGCTGGTCAGCATGACCACCGCTCAGATAGTAGCGAGAACAAACAACACCACGAATTAAAAAGCAATGCTTGGCATTCCACTGCGTTCTGTTACGACGGGTTTGAGTTAAAGGTTTTTAAAAAAGAAAATACGAAAATAGAAATTAAACAACCGTCAATTAGGACGTCTGAATGGACTGGAATATGGAATGAGACTGAAGTGGGTTGTATGATGGATGGATGTTTTTATTAGATCGAGAATGCTGAGGTAGCAGAAATGAATAGAGAGGTGTGCAGGTAAGGGAACATAACATAACTATAACACCTCCCTGGGGTGGACTAAACATCGGGGTGTATTATCGATGTTTAGGAAGTTTAAGGGTGGAAGTAGGAAGGGAATGTTTATATTCTAGTTCTGATACTAGGGGATGGAGTATTATTGGTTTCGGGAATATTTCTGATATTTCTAACGGGGATGATAGGTTCCGGATCAGGAGATGGGTTTTCAGGTAAGGTTACAGGAGTGGATGCTGAGGTTTTAGGAAGGAAACGGGTTAGACGGTTGTTTGATTTAATGAAGAAATACAATTTGAGAATACAAAAAATGCATATTATACTAGTTACAATTATAGTTAGGATTGAGTAATGAGTCTCATATTTAATAAAATGTGGCTTGTTTATCAATTTGTCGGCTTCGTCCGACATGGATTTTAATTTTGATTTCAATTCTGTTGTAAAAATATCTAAGTCTAAATTTTCTATTTTCACGGGAGCCTCATTATTCAATAAAAGCTTGATCTTATCTAACTTACAACAGGAATCATTTATAAGATTAAAGTCTGATTTGTTTATAGTTAAATTTAATTTTACACTGTTGAAATTTGGAATTAGTTTTGTATTTTTGCAGTATGCAATACAATTATTTGGAATGTTAAGTATTCCAGTACCTACGATATTTATATCGACCATTTCTTTTTTAGGGCATTCTATATAGAGTTTATTGGTCTGAGATTGTACATAAATCCAATTATTATTATACAGTTTCTTCCACAAATCTATATGTCCGTATATGAAGTCTGTTTTACACTGCGTTGGTAAAGCACTTATCACTTTCGTCATGAATTCACTTTCACAGCTCGGGTTTGCGGCGGTCACGAAAACGGTTGACACATCACAAATACGGTTCCGTGGACTTATCATGATACATTCCTTTAGTGAGTCTAGATTACAGTAATCTGATTTATCTCTGGTCATTGCTATGTACTTATGGCTAGGTACAATGAAACTATAAGAATTTGGATTAACGTCATCATGTGGTACCGGTAAGGCGATATTATGGAACAATTCAAAATCCTTAGGGGATACTAAAGGTATTCTTAAAACAAACATAATTTTGTTATCGAGGCTGTAACATATTACGGAGGATATATTCATTAAGGTATGTATATTATTTATTGACAGGGTAACAGGAAGCTTAACATCTACAGGTAAGTGTCTATAGTTATCGACGATTTCTTGGTATAGCGACATGGGCGGTAATATAGCTGGATGTAGGATGTTTTGACTAGCTAACAGGATGGCGTTTGTTATGTCTTCGAGCTGGAACGATAAGGTAAGTATGCAAGCTTCTAAGCTGTTTAAGATTGAGTTAATGTTTGTTTTGACTATTAATTCGTTGGTAACGAAGGTCACGTTTTTTAACTTAGAGGAGAATTCGTCGATAGCTATTTTAAGACTGCCCTCATTAATTTTAATTTCGTGTAAAGTATTATTTATTTTAGTCAAAAAGGAGGATGTTACTAATATGTTATCTTTTATTAATGAGCTCAATCTTTTTTCATTATCTTCAATATTTCTAATAGCGTTATCATATTTAATAGCATCATCTTCGTCTAAAGTACCGAATATGGTTTTGGATAGAGTGCCTATACCTCCTATCCATGCGGCTCTTCTTTGTCTTTTTGTTACAAGGTGAGATATTGCAGAGTAACTGGTAACTATATCTTTGAATCTGACTGTTAATGGTTGGAAAATGTTATGACATTCTAAATTGTTGGACGCTTCGATTTCGATCTGACCACACATGAAACGTATAGTGCCTAATATAGCATTTATATTTTGGATATGGGGTTCAATATGGGAGATATCGAAAGGCGTAACTATGTCTAAATAGCTCACTCTAATATTAAGTTCACCAATTGGATCAAAGAAGATTCCAGAACTCGCGTTGATCTGTTGGATATATTCGGCATGACCGTGAGTCAGTATGCTGGAAAGGAAACATGCACATAAGGAGTTGGTTCGACATGAATATAGATCGTATATTTAATTTTGTATAAAAGGTAGGTTTGTATATTCTTGTAAAATTATATAATGTATATAAGGCTCATGTGTATATAAAGGTATGTATAAGAGGTGTATAAAGGTAAGTATAAAGTATATAATAAAATAATGTAAGATTTATGTTGCATCTGGTGTGTTAGCATGTTTAACTTCGTCGAAATGGTGTTTTACATGTCTTCTGTTGATAAGTAATGACAATGTGTGGTTACCGTGGACCTTAACCACTTTGTAAGGACCTTTCCATACCGGCGATAAGGCTTTGCGTGATCTTACGTGGTTTTTTATTAAAACATAATCTCCAACTTTGTATTCGACGGGTCGAGTATGGGAGTCATAATACTGTTTTGAATTTGCTTTTGATTTTTGTATATATTCGAGAGCCTTGTCACGGGTATGTTTCATACGGTGTTGCAACATTTTAACATATTCAGGGTATGTTGTAGTAAATGATTCGTTGTAAACGGAATCTGGAATGTGTGGTTTATGTCCAAACAGGAGTTCATAAGGAGAATAGTGTGTAGTGCTATGAATGGCTGTATTATAAGCCAGCATTGCGGTATAGACATATCTCGGCCAATTGTCTTGGTTTTCATTAACGTAAGGTTTTAGATATTCTTTTAGGGTTGAGTGTGACCTTTCTAGAGCGCCTTGCGTTTGTGGGTGGTAAGGTGTGGACCATAATTGTTTAATTTTCAGGAACTCACACGTTTTCTTGAATAATTCTGCGGTAAAGTTTGTGCCTTGGTCAGTAAGTATTAATTTCGGTATTCCGAACAGAGATATAAAGTGAAGGAGGCACTCGCAAGATTCTTCGGCGGTATTACTACGAAGTGGGTATGCTAGTGAGTACTTTGTGAGATCATCTTGCATAGTCAAGATGTATCGCAATTTAGCGGTTCCAGATTCGGGTAAAGGGCCTACAATGTCGATAGATAATCTTTCGAATGGGGACGTAGATGTTGAAGTGATAATCATAGGCGCTCGGTTAATTTTACGTAAGCTTTTATTCACTTGGCAGGATTGACATTTTTTAATATAGTTATCTATATCACTGCGCATTCCTTTCCAATAATACTTTTCCTTAATGCGGTTTAGCATTCGGATCGAACCGAGATGTCCTGCAACAGGTAAGTCGTGGTTGTCTTTTAGGATTTTGGGGATTTCACTCAAAGATGGGTATAGGATATTATTGTGGTAGATGTGTATCTTTATGTTAGTGCCATCAAATAGGTAAGCGAACATATTATAGATTTTTACGAAGGAATGTCTGTCAAAAGGATTTTTGAAATCGGAAGTGCTGACTTCGTTTATTGTGGGGTATGACATTATTATTTCGTCACGCACATGTTTGAGTGATTTAAATATATCGGGATAGGAACAGTCGTCGAAATGATGTACTTTTATAAATAGGAATAAGTATGTTTTTTCCGAGATTTTGAGTGGTAAAGAGGTATGTAACGTTCTTTCTAATTTCAGGAATTCTTCACGTTCGGGTTCTGGGCAGTTATTTAGGACTTCCTGGACATAGGGTATGGACTCATCTGTATCTATAGAGGTAGGTATGATTATTAATTTGTGTGTCCCTTTAAGTAGGTTTTCATTATGTTCTACAATGGATGTGTCACAGGGTGTTCCGGATGACTTAAGAAATTTAGTATAGGTTTCGTCGGGCAAAGGTAAGTTTTCAGGTACTGAGGGAGACGCGCTCGGGTGAGGTTCGGCAGAAATAGGTAAGTTTTCAGGTATTGGGGAAGTTTCGTCTGGGTAAGTCATACCACCAGGTAAGGTTTCAGGATTTTGCCAACTCGTGGAAGGCTGAGGTTCTGTTTGTTCCAGGCTTATTTCAGCATGTGGTTCTAAGGATTGTTCAGGATGAGGTAAGTTGGAGTTTTCGTTTTCAATATTCTCTCTTAGGATGTCAGGGATGTTAGAGGGTGGATTAATGTCTGGTAAGGGCAGGATGTCGTCTAGTGGATCAAGTGGATTTAGTGACATCAGATCGTCGGGGTTGAAGGATGGAGGAGTGACTAAAAGGTCCATGAGATCTCCATCTAGATCTCTATTGGGATTATCAACAGGAGGGTCATTGTTAGGGTTACGATCTGTGTTTGTGTTTTCGGGATAAATAGGGTTTACAGGGTATCTGGAAAGGGCGTCCGCAGCTGAATTTAATTTTCCTTTACGGTAAACTATGTCGTAATCGAATTCTTCTAATTTCAGCCTCCAGCGTTGAAGTTTACTACTAGGATCCTTGTGATTGAATAGCCATTTTAAGGGTCTATGATCTGTTACGATAGTAAACTTACGACCGTAAAGATAAGGGCGGAATGTTTTACATCCATACAATATGGCTAACAGCTCCTTTTCAGTGGTACTGTAGTTGCATTCACTTTTATTGAGAGTTCGTGATGCGAAGGCTACAGGTTGATCCTTGCCGATGGTGCCTTGTGAAAGTACTGCACCAACAGCGTGATTGGAAGCATCACAGGATAGGGTAAAAGGTTCGGAAAAATTGGGGTAGATAAGTAGTGGGGCTGAGGTCAGATTATGTTTTAGGGTGTCAAAAGCGAGTTGTTGTTGATTTTCCCATTTAAATGGTACATCTTTTTTCAGAAGATTAGTAAGGGCTTTTGCTGTTTTTGAAAAGTCAGGGATAAAACGGCGGTAATAGGAAACGAGGCCCAAAAATGATTTTACGTCCTTGGGATTTTTCGGGATTGGAAATTCAGTTACTGCTTTAATTTTTTCGGGGTTTGGCTTAACGCCGTCTTCAGTAATGATATGTCCTAGATAACACACTTCGTGTCGTAAAAATTCGCACTTGTCCGGTTGTAGTTTTAAGTTAAAATCTCGGATTCTTCGGAATATCATTTCGAGGTTTTGGATGCTGGATTTAAGGTCATGACCGTAACAGACTACGTCATCAAGGTAGACGAAACACCGTATACCTTGAAGTCCAGACAACACAGAGTTCATTAGTCTCTGAAAGGTTGAGGGGGCGTTTTTGAGCCCAAAAGGCATTCGTAAGAATTGGAAATGTCCCTCCGGGACGGTGAAGGCTGTCTTGGCTTTGTCAGATTCGTTTAATTTGATTTGGTGAAATCCTGAAGCGAGATCTAGGGTAGAGAAATATTTGCTATTGCCGAGTTGGTCTAGTATTTCAGTGATTTGAGGTATGGGGTATGTATCGCCAATGGTGACGTCATTAAGTTTTCGGTAGTCAATTACTACGCGCCACTTTTGTACGTTTGAAGCGTCGAGTTTTTTGGGAACTACCCATATGGGTGAAGACCAAGGGGAATCAGAAGGCTCGATTATATTTTGTTCTAACATTTTGTTGACTTGGTTTTTGACTTCGACCTTATGGATTTCAGGAAATCTGTAAGATTTGGTGTGTATCGGGACTGAGGTTGTAGTTTTAATTTCGTGTTTTAGGGCGTTAGTATAGGAGAGTTTTTCTCCGGGAAGGTGGAAAATGTCGGAAAAATCGGAACACAACGGTAAGAGTGCATTTTTTTCCTCTTCGTTGAGATGCGATATGCGTAATTGACTTAGGACTTCCTTGGTGCGATTAAAACTGTTCTTACTATTATTGATCATATTTACTGATGCGGGATGAATGGGGTTATTGGATTTGGAGATGTCAATGGGTTCAAGTTTTAGGTTAAGGTTTGATTTAATTGTTGTGGCTCTCTCGGATGTGTTTACCACGGATATATTTATCCTGTTATTATCCTTAACACGTACTAGGCAATTTGCGATTAAGAGGGTTTCTGAAAGTTTCTGGTCAAGTACTAAACCCTCTTTTACTTCTGGATTTGAGACGGAGCATTCTATGACAGTTTCAGTTCTTGCAGGGATTAAGTATGCGGGATCATGGAAATGTAATTTCAGGGATGATTTATCAATGTGGAGTTGGTTGTCGTTGTAATTTATATTGCAATTAAGGGCGTTTAACATATCTGAACCTATGATTCCATCATAAGGTAGGTGTATAGTGTCAATGACATGGAATTTGTGGGTTATTGTGGATTTGGGAATTCGCATTTTTAATAGGAAATGTCCTCGAGTGTGGATAGGTTGGTCTGCTGGATCAATGCCTTTTAACTGGATGGTTTCGTTAATGAGTTTGGGATATTTTTCGATGCACGAGTGTTTTAGTAAGCTTACGGATGATCCTGAGTCTACTAGGAGGGATAATGGGATATCTGATACAGCGGTGTCGATAAGGACATGAGGTAGTAAGGTTTTTGCAGGATTGTTAGTGATTTCAAAAATGTTAGATTTCGATTTGTTTGGATACAGTGATTTCCCTATCATGGATTTAGTAATGTTATTTTTGGAATTGGAAGGATTTGGAATGTGTACATGAGCTTGGGGCTGGTTACCCTGTTTGTTGTACATTTGTTTTGAAACAGTGGATTTAGTAATGTTATTTTTGGAATTGGAAGGATTTGGAATGTGTACATGAGTTTGGGGCTGGTTACCCTGTTTGTTGTACAATTGTTTTGAAACAGTGGATTTAGTAATGTTATTAGTGTCGATTTTGGACTGTTGGAGCCTCGCACGACACTGGGACGAGACATTGATTAGTTTTTTGTTGAGTTATCAATGACATCTTGTCCTTCTTCAGGGTTGCCGGAATATGTGTCATTTGTGTCTGCGGGCTCGTCACAGACAAAGTGAACGCGTTGGGGTGTACGGGGTGAATTTTGTTGGAAGTTGTTGTATCTATTATTATTGTACTCCCGTTTGCGGCACTGTTCTATACTGTGTCCGGGGATTTTGCAGTACCGGCATATTACGGGGGGTGAGTTGTTCGTTGGACGGTTAAAATTGGGGTTTCGTGGTGTGTTTGGGTTTTGGTTATAGTTGGGATTGTAACGGATAGGATCGCGACGGATGGGTTTTTGGAAGTTCGGTCTCGTTTGATGGGGATTATTGGATGAACTTTGCCGAGATAAAGAAGTTTGAACTTTTTCCTCAGAAATTGCCAAATTGATAGCTTCATTCAGCGTTTTTACGCTTTTGCATCTAACAAAGTTGGATATTCTGGGTGATAGTCCCATTTGGAATTGGTGAAGGGCCAGTTCCTCCATAGAGGCCTGGCGTCCCACCATTTCTCTATTTTTATGCCCGTGGGATATAGCAATTTCGGTCAAGAGCTGGGATAGGCACGTTTCTAATCTCAAAGCGTACTGACTGACAGATTCATTGTGTTGTTGTTTGCACTCCTGCATTTCCATTATCAAATGGGCGTAGTGCTTTCTTTCACTAAATTGAGTTTTTAAGAAGTCTTTTAATTGTTGCCAATTGGTAAACTCTTTTATAGAGCAGGCTGTTTCTGCCTTGCCCTCTAACTGGCATAGAATATATTTAAATATAATGTCCTTTTGATTTTCTGTGGCCAGATCGAACGCGTTATTACAGTTGACTAGGAATGAATTTAACTTTTCCCTATTACCATCATACGGCTTGATAAATTTCAATAATGTTGTGAGATCTACTTCTTGTTTGGTTGCTACTGTTTTCCTTTTGGACGCTGCCCTAGTGGAAGGTCCTTGAAGAGGAGGGTAATTATATTGTCCTTCCTCTTCAGTGTCAGTGATGGCAATTTCTGGTTTTTCAAATTTGGGACTCTGCGATCTCTCAGCCATTTTACAAAATTACAATGGTATTTGACAAATATAAGATAGTTGTTAAACAATGATTATATGTAAAACACGGAAATAGGAGATTGCAAGTATCAGTAAGTTGTGACAATTATAAAAATATTAAAGGACACGAGATTTGTATTAATGTATGAATATAGCAATGACCAAGTAAATTTTAAGATATTACTCACAGGAATGCGGGAAGTACGAATACGAACATTTCTTGAAGTCTTGATGTCTTGGAACTTGGGCTGTAGTGGTGCGTGTTCGTTGACAAGCCTCGGGGTGTGGTATCGCTGCCTGGAGAATTCACACCGGTCACAACACGTGACAGAGGGTGTGACTCGCTCTGCTTCCGGAGACGGCTGCAGCACAACGTTGCTCAGCAATGGTCTTCTAGCAGGAACACGGCGATGCACAACCAAGTGGGCCGGGCCAGAACTCGGTGCGGAAAGTTCCGTGCACGATGGAGTTGGCACTTACGCGTCGCGAAACACAGGTTTGAGCTTTAAATAGTTCCAGAGACGTACCAGGGATATTTTAAATCCCTTTCCGCTGCCACCAAAAATGTTACGACGGGTTTGAGTTAAAGGTTTTTAAAAAAGAAAATACGAAAATAGAAATTAAACAACCGTCAATTAGGACGTCTGAATGGACTGGAATATGGAATGAGACTGAAGTGGGTTGTATGATGGATGGATGTTTTTATTAGATCGAGAATGCTGAGGTAGCAGAAATGAATAGAGAGGTGTGCAGGTAAGGGAACATAACATAACTATAACAGTTCGCAATCCTGAGACATCTGACATACATAAGTTGTCAATATGTCCAGTAGTAATTCTGGCTACAAGTCCTTCAAACTCGAACATAACAGTGCATTTACACTGCTGTTTGGCTGGAGAAATAGACAATGCAGTGGTACCTATTCAGGCGGACTCTCACATATGAGAGACCTTCCACCAGTTGAAAATGAATTGTGTTTGGTAAATCATTTAAATTCTAATCTAACAACTTCATATTATATTTATTTAATAGTGCGTGTGTGTGTGTGTGTGAAAGAGAGAGAGAGAGAGTTTAGAGCGAAGGGAATTAACTGCATTTACACGAAACCGCACCAGGTCAAAATAACCTAAATACACTAACATATTGTCAATAGTTAATTAAAGTATACAAACATACGTAATGATTGTTTATTTGCTATAATAACGTTGTTATATCTCGGCACGTGTCGATCCCGAGGGAGAAGGGCGTCGTATTGTCTCTCTGCCTACCCCTCTTGTAATTGAAGAGTTGATTATAGGATTGTTGGAAATATTACGAGTAATATTATTATGTTAATTTATTTTTCACGTTAAGCGTCGATATTACTGTTAGCATTCTCTATTTCGAACAAAATTCTCGACACACATCTTACTTAGATTAAGAGATTGACAAAAGTATTAAAAATATTCCTGGTTTTGATACTACATGCATATGAAGTAAAAAAACTCAATATAACAATTTCGTCTGAATATTTTCGTATCCTTAGTTATGAATTATTATTTTTATTTTATTCAAATCTCTATTGTTCTAGTACTCTGATGTATTATATAATTTATCTATAAAGTTAATTCTTAAAAGAGACTTGCAGATGTCACTTTTCGGAGTCATGTGTGTATTGATAGTCAATCACCACGCACTATAACGGTGAAGGAAAACATCGTGAGAGAACTTGCGTACCATAAAGGTCTGTAAATTAATCTATGGTGTGTAAAATTCGCAACTCACTTATAGTATAGGATCCCGCCATACATCGACCTTCACCGAGATGTTTATTTGATGAAACCTATTTTATATGCAATTTAATATGTCAATAAATATATTGTATATGGGTTGCCTTGCAAATTTCAGTCCAGAATACGATTAATTAATTATTAAAAAAAAAATATTTTTTACACATTTCACCTGTTTGATTATTAAACAAATTCTATACCAATCGAAAGTATGAAACCCATAGAATATGTAAACGTTAGGTTGCCTATTTTTTTTCGGTCACAACCCTCAGGTTGCCAGGTAACACAGAACACAGCATATACGAGTCTATCGCTGTCCTTTTCATTCTCAAGAATAAATAGCATGCGCACCCTCTTTCTTTATGAGCGGACTTCGAACAGCTGCTATGCTGTGTCACTCGGAGCAATATTTCACTTTTCTAAATTCGACAACCGCAATTCGGGACTGATTTTTCGCAGGCAACCCTATACCACCGTGTTCATAATAAAATGATCTTTATTTTCATTTAATTTCCATTCAATAATCAGACCGGCGCAAAATGCTAGTAGCGATTTACCTGTTTATACCTGGCAACCTGAGGGTTGTGACCGGAAAAAAATAGGCAACCTAACGTTTACATATTCTATGGGTTTCATACTTTCGATTGGTATAGAATTTGTTTAATAATCAAACAGGTGAAAGGTGTAAAA
The DNA here is from genome assembly GCA_023078785.2 of Hyles euphorbiae. Lineage (NCBI taxonomy): Eukaryota > Metazoa > Arthropoda > Insecta > Lepidoptera > Sphingidae > Hyles > Hyles euphorbiae. Next base: position 16,832,743 of record CM041051.1, read on the forward strand.
ATTTTTTTTTTATTTTTAATAATTAATTAATCGTATTCTGGACTGAAATTTGCAAGGCAACCCATATACAATATATTTATTGACATATTAAATTGCATATAAAATAGGTTTCATCAAATAAACATCTCGGTGAAGGTCGATGTATGGCGGGATCTTAGACTATTACGGCCGATGCCAATAATCAATCGAAAAAATTACATTGAAGTCAATCTGGATTGTTTTCTACTTTTCGATTGGTCTCTTGTCATGTGGCCATAGTTTTTTCACTACTGAGATTGATTATTGGCAATATAGTATCAGAAAAAATATTGAACTGTCAATCTAAAACGGCATATTTTGGACTGCGATTATTTATTGGCAGCGGCTGTTAGTCATAGTGGTGGACTATTTGGCCGCACCCCTTTCCTTCATACTCTCGATTAAAGACGAGGGCCGTACCCTGCAGTAAGACGTAGTTTAGATTGATACAGATCCCAAGTCTTCTGTGTTACATCAAAAACAAATTAATAAAGCGACCACTCTTAATATTTTTTATAATTCCCTGCATTTCCTTTCTTCATTGAACCGTGACCGATCTATAATGGAGGAAGTACACATATCAACACCAATCGCAAGGTCCATCGATACATCTAATTGGTTAATTTAAAAAACCATTAGAGGGAGCCACCTGCCTACGCAGTGCGCGGTCAGCGTGAAATGACGTGTCTATACCTTTGTGGTTATAATGGACTTATTAAATGCATCCATTTTTTAAGGAGTTTTAACACCTGATATTTGTATTGAGAGTTGTTGATAGCAATAACGGCCTATGCCAATAATCAATCGAAAAAATTAGATTGAAGTCAATCTGTTTTGTTGTCAATTGTTTTCTACTTTTCCATTGGTCTCCTGTCATGTTGCCATAGTTTATTCACTACTGAGATTGATTATTGGCAATATAGTATCAGAAAAACGATTGAGCTGTCAATCTAAAACGGCAAATTTTGGATTGGGTTTGTTTATTGGCAGCGGCTGTAAATAAATGACACCCAGCAGTCACTTACATAGGAACTACGAGAGACTTATAGACGTTTTGTTTTTAATATGGAAAGAATTGCTAATGTTGGTCAAGAAGTGCACTGCACTGCGGCTGGATATTTCCGTTGTTGAAAAGAGGTGTTGATAGAACCTAATAGTGTGGTAAGTATTGCCTATTAATAAAGGATAAGATAGGTCAGGGGTGCTCCTATCTAGTGGTTATGGCCTGTCCTAGAATAGGTGCTACGAGTACGCGACCTCGGCCCCCCGAGCTACTGCAGTCACTACAAACATTCCCCTCCATGACTGCAGTATCCACTCCTACAGGTCATACTCTCCTTTCCCATTATATCCTCTACTCACAAACCCTATTTCCTTTCCCCCGCTGATGATGGGCAGCAGCGTCGTCAGCGCGAGTCCCCTCCTGCGCTCGCCAACCCGCCTGCCAAGCGTGGCGAGTATTGGCAAATACCCCTCAAATGGCAACACAAAAATTGACCAGGCCCCCAGTCCCCGGCAGCCCCACTATTCCTGGCGATGGTAGCAGCCATGGTTACGGTGGGGCAGGGGGTGCTAAGAATCCCCGGGTTGGCCCCGGCTACCACCCCCGACGACGACTGGCCCTGGTAACACACAACATACGCACTTTGAGGACAGACGAGAAGATTGTCGAACTGGAAGAAGAATTGAGCGGGTTACACTGGGATATTCTGGGGTTATCGGAAGTCCGAAGAATCGGGGAGGATACGATAACCCTGAAGTCTGGTAACCTGCTCTTCTACCGGGGGGACGACCAACAGTCCCGAGGAGGTGTCGGATTTCTCGTCCACAGGTCTCTCATCAGCAACATCGTATCCATCGAAAGTGTGTCGAGCAGGGTAGTATACCTTATACTCAGAATATCTAAAAGATATTCGTTGAAGGTCATACAGGTATACGCGCCGACCTCGACACACCCAGATGAAGAAGTAGAGGAGATGTATGAGGACATAAGTCGGGCCATACATACTTCCAAAACCTACTTCAATGTTGTTATGGGGGACTTCAACGCAAAGCTGGGCAAGAGAAGCGATGCAGAGTTGAAAGTGGGGCAATTTGGACATGGGCAACGGAACCTCAGGGGTCAGAGGCTGGCCGACTTTCTGGAAAAAGAGGGACTCTTCGCGATGAACTCTTTTTTCCAGAAGCCGCCTCACAGGAAATGGACCTGGTTGAGCCCTGACGGTTCTACGAGAAATGAGATAGACTTCATCTTGACGACGAATAGACGGATGTTCAGTGATGTCTCTGTGATCAACAGGGTGAAAACCGGTAGTGATCACCGAATGGTTAGGGGCACATTGAATATCAACGTCCAATTAGAAAGGCGCCGCTTGATGAAGTCTACGCTCCGACCTACTCGCGCCCATATCCAAAACCCCGAGAGCTTTCAACTCGAGTTGACAAATCGCTTTGATTGTCTAAAAGAAAACCTTGCAGTGGACGAGTTAAACAGCGGTTTGGTAGAAGCTGTCCATACGGTGGGATCTAAGTATTTTAGACCTCGCCGTAGAGATAGACCACAAAAACTCTCGATCCAGACTCTTGACCTCATGGCCGAACGTCGATCTTTGACGCTGCAGTCATCCGTTGACGCCGAAGCATATCGGCGGCTCAATAGACGGATCTGGAAGTCCTTGCGACACGATGTCCGTGCTCACAATATTGTGAGCATTAAGGAGACAATTGAGCGGAACGGAGGCTCCAAAGTGTTTGCAAGAGACTTGTCTATTGGGCAAAGCCAGTTGTCTAGGCTGAAAACGGATGATGGCCGCGTGGTATCGACTAGGGCAGAGGTATTAAGAGAGATCGAGAGGTTCTACGGACAGCTTTACACCTCGGTTGCCGAACCTACTGTTAGCTCGGCCGAAGACCCGAGAGCCGAGTTAATCCGACACTTTAGCGATGATATCCCGGACATCAGCCTGTTTGAGATTGAGATGGCCCTCAAACAACTTAAAAACAACAAGGCGCCGGGTGAAGACGGAATCACTTCAGAGCTTCTGAAAGCGGGCGGAACGCCGGTACTGAAAGTCCTTCAGAGGCTCTTTAATTCCGTTCTCCTCGAGGGCTCAACGCCGGAGGCATGGAGCAGGAGCGTGGTGGTACTGTTCTTCAAAAAAGGTGATAACACTTTGCTGAAGAACTACAGGCCCATCTCGCTCCTGAGCCATGTCTATAAGTTGTTTTCAAGGGTCATCACAAATCGTCTCGAACGCAGGTTTGATGACTTCCAGCCTCCCGAACAAGCCGGTTTCCGAAAAGGCTTTAGTACCATAGACCACATCCATACGCTTCGGCAAGTTATACAAAAAACCGAGGAGTATAACTTGCCGCTTTGTTTAGCGTTTGTGGACTATGAGAAAGCCTTTGATTCGATCGAGACCTGGGCTGTGCTACAGTCTCTTCAGCGGTGCCACATAGACTATCGGTACATCGAAGTGTTGAGGTGTATATACAACAACGCCACCATGTCGGTCCGAGTACAGGATCAGAGCACGAAGGCTATTCCACTACAGAGAGGCGTGAGACAGGGAGATGTCATATCTCCGAAACTGTTCACTGCCGCGCTGGAAAATGCCTTCAAGCTCTTGCAGTGGAAAGGATTCGGCATCAACATCAACGGCGAGTATATTACTCACCTTCGATTTGCCGACGATATTTTAGTCTTGGCAGAATCGCTGGAAGACCTTAGCACTATGCTCGAAGACCTTGATCGAGTTTCCCAACAGGTGGGTCTTAAAATGAACATGGATAAAACGAAGATCATGTCGAATATCCATGTTGTGCCCACCCCCATTGGAGTTGGGGGCTCGACTCTCGAAGTTGTAGACGAATATGTCTATTTAGGACAAGTGGTCCGGTTAGGCAGGTCCAACTTCGAGAGAGAGGTCAATCGGCGAATCCAACTCGGTTGGGCAGCGTTCGGGAAACTTCGCGACGTCTTCTCGTCCAAAATACCTCAGTGCTTAAAATCGAAAGTCTTCGATAGTTGTGTGTTGCCAGTGATGACATACGGCACCGAGACGTGGCCTCTCACTGTGGGCCTCATTAAAAGGCTCAAAGTCACTCAACGAGCCATGGAGCGGGCTATGCTCGGTGTTTCCCTACGAGATCGAATCAGAAATGAGGAGATCCGTAGGAGAACCAAGGTTACCGACATAGCCCATAGGATTGGCAAGTTGAAGTGGCAATGGGCCGGGCACATAGCTCGTAGAACCGATGGCCGTTGGGGCCGAAAGGTTCTCGAGTGGAGGCCACGTACAGGCAAGCGAAGTGTCGGACGCCCGCCCACAAGGTGGACGGACGATCTGACTAAGGTCGCAGGAAGTCGCTGGATGCAGGCCGCTTCCAACAGGTCATTGTGGAGATCATTGGGGGAGGCCTATGTTCAGCAGTGGACTTCCTGTGGCTGATATGATGATGATGATGAAAGGATAAGAACCGACCATGTTATAAGAAGGTATGAGTTCCTTAAATCTTTTTCTTTGAAGTTTAACTTACATAGTAACATACATCAGATAAATCATTACATATTTCCTAAAACGCGAAAGGCAAAAATCTCTCCGGTGGTCACATTTTTTGGACTATCTTATTATCACATGTCACATTATCAAGCCACACTCAAAAAAAAATCCAATTTTTTTTTCGACCTAAAATTCGCATCTAGGATTTCACATGATGCCCACATTCCAACCTTTACACCAATGTGACATATTATCCTCATTATAAAAGCAGTGAGCCGACGGAGTTGTGGAATACACGACAATCCGTGAGAGTATTCAACCGAACGAAAGTTTCCCGCAATGTGTTCGAGATGTGTACAGTCAGCAACATAAGTAACACCCACGCACCCAACAGTCACATACATAGTCCTGACCCCACATTAAGTTCGTGTCTTGTGTCGTGGGTATCAGGAACTACAAGAGACTTTTCGATCTCACAAAAACCCAGACCCGGAAGAAATATTTGTGGGCCGCACAAACATTTCTCTCGGTGCGGGGATCGAACCCGCGGTCTCTCTTTTCACAGGCGGCGTCTAACCAACTGCGACACAGAGGCTGTCAATTCGCTGAACACTGCACATTTTTTGATAACCTTTTTATGAATTAAAATTTGTGGGTACTACTCTGTAGTCGTAAAATATAACCAAGTAAAGTCATCTATGCCGAGAAGTGCTATACGTTATTGAAACTAATAATTATTTTGGATGATAAGACAATTTCAAATCTCGTGACTGTGTAGCGACTTATGTTGCTGACTGTACCAAGTTTATCTTCGCTTCAACTTCCGTATAAGGTAGGTTTATACAATTCGTATTATAGGTATGTTCACGATACATTGTATGTGCGTTTATTAGGTATATTTTGTACCGGTATGATGAAAAAGGCGTCTTCAAATATCCATCCATTCATCCATCAGCCAAAGAAAGTCCATTGCTGAACATAGACCTCCCCCAATGATTTCCACAGAGACCTGTTGGAGGCAGCCTGCATCCAGAGACGTCCGCAGCGTGGGACGTCCACCCACAAGGTGGTCAGACGACCTGGTAAAGGTCGCGGGACGTCTTCAAATATACTTTATTAAAATTTCAGCAACCCGCATATTTATTTACACACTATTATAGTGTGGGGTTAGGATTATGAACGTTGCTGTTGGGTGTATTTATTCAATATGTTTTCTTTACTCTGACGTTTTCATGTTTGCCGATGATTTAAAATTTTTAAGATTGGTAAATTCATATGAAGACGCCAATAAGCTACAGAGTGACCTGAATCGTATGATAAAGTGGTGTAACAACAATAACATGCACCTTAACTCCAGGAAGTGTCAACATGTAAAATATTCTCGTAATCATAACATAATAAAGTTTAACTACCACATAGAAGAACATTTAATTAATGAAGTAGACGCAATAAGAGACTTGGGAGTTGTTTTTGACAAGAAAATGACTTTTAACGTGCACATTGATAGTATAATACGAAAAGCATCTAAAATGCTAGGATTTGTAATAAGGACATGTAAACCGTTCCGCAACACGAAAACCAAGATTATACTGTACAATAATCTGGTCCGGAGCGTTTTGGAGTACTGTAGTGTTGTCTGGCGGCCACACTACGCTACTCACCAATTGCGTATTGAGCGAGTGCAAAAGCGTTTCATGTGGCACCTCGCATATTCAGTGGGTAAAAGCAAGTTGTTGCGATCTTATCAGTCTAGACTTGATTATTTCCATATAACTTCTCTATCGAAACGAAGAAAAATCTTAGACGCGAAATTTGCTTGCAAAATCCTTAACAACAAAATAGACTGCCCCCCATTGTTGTCTCTTTTTAAATTTCGTGTACCAAATAGACTACCTCGCAAACCTATCACACCACTATGTCCTCCACTAAGACGAACGATCCTAGGTGCGAATTCGCCTTACGCAAATTTGTGCAAAATTATAAACGGTTGTAGTGATCTCTTTGACTTCAATTTTGATTCACCTGCTGCGTTGTTACAGTCGTTAAATAACTGTTTACCCGCCTCTGACTGAGTAAATAATTAATACCTAATTCACGTATTACTTACTTCCACTTGCTGATTTGCCATTTTACAGTGTTAATGTTATGTTATTCTTTAAGCCTCTACAAATAGCTACTGTTTCTTTTAATTAGTGTATTTTTATGTTTTTTTTCTTTGTTGTAGTACTAGTTTTTTTTTTTTTTGCTGTATTTTTGTTTTTAATTGCATTTGTTATAATTGTTTCATTTAATTATATTGTGTAATATCATCAAACCACTATGCTGCTGTTATTTGCATTACTTTATATTGTAACGCTAATTGGTTCAGACTATGATGTTCATGATGTATATTCTTATTTGTTTTGCATGTGGTGTTTGCCTGTAATTAATTGTTGCTCTTATGATTTATTATTTAATTGTAGTCAAATATTTATGTAAGAATTAGGGTAAACAATTGTTGGCAAACCTTTTAAATAAAATAAAATAAAAAATATTTAATTTATGGGCGCCTTCAAATTTGTCGTGCAGAGGCAGCGTCGCCGCGTTGCAGATGCGTTAAAACTATAAATAACATGTACAAAACAGTGCAATTGTGACATTATTACATACATACACATCTAGTTTATAGTATCCTTTGTCGATTAAATATAATAAAAACGCCACCTTACGAGATACCTCAAAACGGCAAATTTGAAAGCGCCCATAAGTTAAAGATGCAATATGCAGGTGTTGATGCAATTTTTATAAATTTATATATTTTATTGTACACCAAACTGTATGAAAAAAGAATTTAAACACATAAAACACTTAAAACCAAAGACATGGTAATGAATTATTATAACATAGAAATAACAGAGAACTGATGATAATAGTTTCTGTCGGATACAATGAAGCCGACTAAGCTGTACTCCAATTTTACCTACTCATTTGAGAGTGCAGACGAGATATAAAATATGATATATACATCCTCACTCAAAACCCTAATTAAAGTAAAGTGCTACAAAATATTTTCCTCATTTAGAAAAGCCGGCTAATTGTGAGGCTAATTATGTCTTAGTGCTTCATATCTAGGTGACCTGGATAAAGAACATGTATAAATGTCGGTTCTCGTAGTTGGTTGGTTGGTAGGTAATCTAACAAGATGGCATCGCGGGTTCGAATCTACAATGTTTGGCAAAAAATAAGTTACCCTATATGGTTACCCTAAGACTATTTTTATGTACCTGTATCTGT